>OZ037755.1:6610753-7855753 GCA_964035475.1 Salix caprea | reverse complement strand
CTTTTTTACTCTTTTAAGTCCATAATCTTGCTTTCGCATTCAATGAATAGGAGGAAATTGTTAGTTGCTCCTTCTAAATTTCAAGGCTGGCTAGCTTGTCATCGGAAATTTTCATCATAGAGAACTCTCTCTCTCTCTCTCTCTCTCTCTCTCTAGAAGGAGGACAAGTTTCTAAGAAAACAAATCCGCAAGCTATCGATAATTCGATACTTCAAATTAACATTAACGTTAACAAAAAAGGAGGGTTGTACTTTGTCTCCTCTCCCAAAATAATAATTATTTTCTTAAAAAATATTTTCTCAAAAAATATTTTCTCTTGTTTTTTTTAATTTATTTTTTTCAATTTTAATTTTAGCCTGAATCGAATTTTATAATATTTATACCTCTATTTTTTATGAGATTATTTTAATCTAATGACTTTAATCACATACGGATGATCGACTAACTCAATTTTGTTTTTCTATTTGATTTTTTTTCATTTTCATCTTTCATTGAAAATTAGATTTTGTGATTTTTTATAGTTTTTTTATATGAGAGTATCTTTATCTCATAACTTCATTTTTCAATATTGAAAACTAGGTTTTGTGATTTGTTATAGTTTTTTTTTTTTTTATATGGAATCATCTCCATCTCATAACTTGAGTTATGAATTTAAAAAGTTAACTTGAATGGATTTGATTTTTTTTCTAATTCTAATTATATCCTTCAACATTAAATTTGTTAAATTTATTAGGGATGAATTTGCAACCAAATGCTTTTCATCACTGGAAATATAAAGGGGCTCCCCTGGTGAAAAATTACTCCTTCAAAGGGAAGTGAGGTTGTGGGCTCAGTTCCTCGTGCAGGAGTGAGCCTAAATTCATAATCACTAGAAACATGGAAAGAAAAAAAACGAGAATGTCATCAAAGCAGATCAGACTTGGCCCAGAGAACTAGTTCTCTGAAAATATAACTGCAATCATGGCGAACTGCAATCTTGCTGAATTCAACTGCACTGTCTTCGATGCCAGAAAAGAAGAAACCATTGGTCTTGTCTATCGACTTCACAGGATTCCCTATATTCGATCTCTTTGTCCGTAAAAGCTTCTCTTCACTGGACTTCACTTCTAAAGTTGTAGAAACGACAACGATGATGTCTTTACTATGTCTTCTTAGCATGCTTTCTGCAGAAAATAAGTTTTAACAACTTTCAAATAAAAAATATATTCAACAGCTGAAAGGGTATCTATACAATATGTTTGTCAGAAGAGTTATCATTCTCCGGCCAATGGTAAATCAGTTTATGGGCCTTCAAACAACCCAACATAGATTGATGATCTCGCAATAAGAACCATCGTTTCTGCAAAGCACTGTTTTACATCTTTTACCATATGACCAGTTGTTGAATCAAGCTTTGTGATGGGTATTATCTTATATTTGAAATTAATGTCATCAACAGAATTACATGCTATTTTCCACAATGTTGAGAAGACTGAAAACCTGCATGGATAAAAGAGAAAAAGGGTAGACTTGATAAAGGTAAAACTCAAGCATTCAACATACCATGCATGGATTATAGAGCAGAGTTTGGTTTGAAGAATTCAGGAATGAATTCTATAAATAAAGACCAGTAGTTGGCAGCACAAGGATCCTCATCGAGATGGTTCTGCTCTGCAAATATGACAAGTACTCTACGTCTGTATAGAAATCAATTAAAAGCTGCACACATCGATTAAAATATGACATGCATGATGAGTAGTTAAAATATTTCGTGAAGATGATGTAATCCTCAAAACTCTCAGAATGTGCGTGAGATGCTGCCTTGAAGAATTGATGTCCTGAAGCTGACGTGAAGATCAAGTTTAGATTAAATGTGCTGTTTAATTTTTGAATTTTAAATTTCACATAAGCAGATTTGATTTGCTTGATTATCTGCCAATAATCTCTCATGGCTGTTGAGAGTTTGTTTTTTATTGCAATTCATGTTATTGTAAGCCTATATATTAGGCATTTCAATTTGAATAAAACAATTCAATTCAATCTTCAATTCGGCTCTGTTTTTCAATTCTTCAATTCTTCAAATTCTCATTTTCCAGAATTTGATCCAAACAGTAACTGTTACAAACAGTTACTGTTCAGATCATCCAATTCCAACAGTGGTATCAGAGCATTGATCTTACGGGCTGAGGGGAAAATTGTGAGTGAAACACGAGAGATTGTGAGTGTAAACACCTGGGGGGTTGAGAGAAACACTGAGAGATTAATTTTCTAAGAAATCAATGGCATCGTCATCATCCTCTGGACACTCGCACTCATCGATTCCAATTTTTGATGGTGAACATTATCACATCTGGGCCGTAAAAATGAAGTTTTTCTTGCGATCTCTTGGATTGTGGAATGTAGTGGCCACAGATGCTGATCCTCCTCAATTACATGGAAATCCCACATTAGCTCAGTTGAGAGCTTTTGAAGAAGAAAAACTCAAGAAGGATAAGGCAATCACCAGCCTTCATTCTGGGCTCGTTGATCATATTTTTACTAAAATTATGAACCTGGAAACAGCAAAACAAATTTGGGATAAGCTCCAGGTCGAATTTGAAGGCAGTAGCAGAGACAAGACTGTGAAACTGCTAGCATTCAAGAGAGAGTTCGAATTGATGAAAATGAAAGACCATGAATCTATCAAAGTTTATTCTGGCAGATTGATGAATGTGGTAAACCAGATGAGACTCCTTGGGGAGACATTTGAAGATCATAAGATTGTTGAAAAGCTTATGATGTCTGTCCCTGAAAAATTCGAAGCAAAAATCTCAGCAATTGAAGAATCTTGCGATTTGCAAAATCTTACCATTGCTGAGTTAATAAGCAAGTTGCACATCCAGGAGCAAAGGGTGCAAATAAGGGATGATGAGGTAATTGAAGGGGCTTTTCAAGCAAACAATAAAGGGAGGAAAAATAGAAGTTTACCATTTAAAAAATTCAACAATGGTAAACAAATTCTCTCTAAATTTAAACCTGCTGTACCTGCTAACAAACAGAATTTCTTCCCTGTTCTTATTGTAAAAGAACAAACCATGCCGAGGTGAATTGCTGGTTCAAAGGGAAATCAGTAATTCATTGTGATTTTTGTAAGAAAGGTGGCCATAGGGAGAAGTTTTGCAGGCTGAAGAAGAAACCACCTCAGCATGAAATTCAACAACATGCGAATGTTACTGAAGAAGGTAAGGCTGATGAAGAACACTTGTTCATGATGACTTGTGATGAATATAATTCCAGAAGGGACACCTGGTTGATTGATAGTGGCTGCACAAGCCACATGACCAAATTCCTGTCAATTTTCTCCACAATTGACAGGTCAATCAAGCCCAAAATTAAGCTTGGAAATGGAGATGTTGTTGAAGCAAAAGGGAGAGGAATAGTTTCTGTGAGAACAAGCAAAGGTACGAAGACAATTACAAATGTTTTATACATTCCTAAACTTGATCAGAATCTATTAAGTGTTGCTTAGATGCTGCGAAATGGTTATGAAGTTTCATTTAGGGAAAAAATTTGCTATATTACTGATTCACATGACTCAGCAATTGCAAAAATTAAAATGGAGGGGAACAACTTTTATCTGAATTTAAATGCAATAGAAGGGCATGCATTAAGTGCTAAAGTTGATGAGAGCATTGTGTGGCATAAGAGGTTCGGGCACTATAATTTTAATTCATTAGTGTTGCTGTATAACAATGATTTGGTAGAAGGAATGCCTGATATTTGTGCTAGCAATCAGATATGTGAAAGTTGTGAACTTGGAAAACAACATAGAAGACCATTTCCACAGATTGCATCGAGAAGAGCAGCAAGTATTTTAGAACTGGTTCATTCTGACATCTGTGGACCTATGAGCATTGCATCATTGAGAAATAGTGTGCATTTTATGCTTTTCATAGATGATTTTAGCAGGATGACTTGGGTTCATTTTTTGAAGAACAAGTCACAAGCACTGTCAGAATTTAAAGCATTTAGGTGTTTGGCTCAAACACAAAGTAGACAGAAGATCAAGGTGCTAAGGACTGATAATGGTGGGGAGTATACTTCAAAAGAATTCCACTCTTACTGTCGAGAGGCTGGAATTATGCATCAATTAACAGTTCCTTACTCTCCACAACAGAATGGTGTTGTAGAGAGGAAAAACAGGACTATTATGGAAATGTCAAGATGCATGCTACTGGAAAAGAATTTGCCAAAATTCTTGTGGGCTGAAGCTGTGAACACTTCAGTATACTTGTTGAATCGATTACCTACAAAATCAGTTCAACAAAAGACACCCCTTGAAGCTTGGTCTGGAGTGAAGCCCTCTGTTCAACATTTGAAGGTGTTCGGTTCCCCTTGTTATTTTCATGTTCCAGCTGCAACAAGAGGAAAACTTGATGCAGTAGCTGAGAAAGGTATTCTGGTGGTATATGCAGCAGAATCGAAGGGATACAGGGTGTTTAATCTGAACAAAACCAAAATTCAGATTAGTAGGGATGTTCAGGTGGATGAGTACATCAACTGGAATTGGGAGATGAACAAAATCAATCAAGGAGTGATAACTCTAAGACCAGAAATTGAAAGAACAATTGAAGAAATTGAAGAGCAGCCTGGCATAGAAGACACTACTGACTCAGATGTTGGTAAGATAAGGTCCCTAGCTGACGTTTATGAGAGATGCAATCTAGTGCATTCTGAACCTACAACTTACACAGAAGCTGCGACATCTCTAGCCTGGATTGAAGCTATGAAGGCTGAAATCGATTCCATTGAAAGAAATGGAACTTGGGAGTTGACTGAATTACCTGGTAACAAGAAGAAAATTGGAGTGAAATGGGTGTTCAGGACCAAATTTAATCCTGATG
Source organism: Salix caprea (assembly GCA_964035475.1). Taxonomy (NCBI): domain Eukaryota; kingdom Viridiplantae; phylum Streptophyta; class Magnoliopsida; order Malpighiales; family Salicaceae; genus Salix; species Salix caprea. Next base: position 7,850,891 of record OZ037755.1, on the reverse strand, counting down.
GTTCAGTGTTCAAACACAAGGCTAGGCTGGTAGTCAAAGGCTTCTCACAAGTGGCTGGGGTAGACTATGGTGATACTTTCGCACCTGTTGCAAGACACGACACAATCAGACTTTTTCTTGGTCTTGCTGGGCAATTGGGGTGGAATGTATATCACTTGGATGTGAAATCAGCCTTCTTGAATGGAATCCTTCAAGAAGAGATTTATGTCCAGCAACCTGATGGGTTCGAAATTGCAGGAGAAGAGCACAAAGTATACAAGCTTCACAAGGCTCTTTATGGGCTAAAACAAGCACCAAGAGCTTGGTATAGTAGAATTGATTCTCACTTGATTCAATTGGGATTTAAAAGAAGTGAGAGTGAAGCTACTTTGTACTTGAAAGAAGAAGATGATGGTCAGCAACTCATAATCTCCCTTTATGTCGATGACATGTTAGTAACTGGAAGCAATTCCAAGTTACTAACTAAGTTCAAAATGGAGATGGAAAATGTGTTTGAAATGAGTGATTTGGGGTTATGAGTTACTTTCTAGGGATGGAGATACACCAAAGCAATTCTGGGATTTTTGTATCTTAGAAAAAATATGTTGTTGATGTCCTAAAGAAGTTCAAATTGGACTCATGCAAAGAAGCTGCTACTCCATTAGCACTGAATGAGAAATTTTCGAAGAATGATGGGGAGAAGCTTGATGATCCTTCAGCGTATAGAAGTCTGGTTGGCAGCCTGTTGTACCTCACAGCTACAAGACCAGATTTAATGTTTCCAGCTGGATTATTGTCACGTTTTATGAGCTCACCTAGTAGTGTTCATATGGGTGTTGCTAAGCGTGTGTTGAGATATGTAAGAGGAACAAGTGATTTGGGAATTTGGTATTTGAAAACAGGAGGAGTGAAACTGACTGGCTATGCAGACAGTGACTGGGCAGGGAGCATTGACGATATGAAGAGCACTTCTGGCTACATTTTTTCACTTGGTTCAGGTGCCATTTGCTGGAATGCTAAGAAGCAAGATGTGGTAGCACAATCAACTACTGAAGGTGAGTATATGTCAATGGCTGCTGCAGCTAATCAAGCAATTTGGTTGAAGAAAATTCTAGCAGATTTGGGTCAAAGCCAGGGTACACCAACTGAGATTTTTTGCGATAACAAGTTAGCTATTGCAATTGCCCAAAATCCAGTTCATCATGGAAGGACTAAACACATTAATGTGAAGTTTCATTCTTTAAGAGAGGCTGAGAAGAATCAACTCATTAAAATCACTTATTGTTCAACTAATGTTCAATTGGCAGATTTAATGACCAAGGCTCTTCCAAAGTCACGACTGGAATTTCTGAGAATGAATCTTGGTTTATTCAAGGCAAGTCTCAAGGAGGAGTGTCAGAATGTGCATGAGATGCTGCCTTGAAGAATTGTTGTCCTGAAGCTGACGTGAAGATCAATTTTAGATTAAATGTGTTGTTTAATTTTTGAATTTTAAATTTCAGATAAGCAGATTTGATTTGCTTGATTATCTGCCAATAATCTCTCATGGCTGTTTAGAGTTTGTTTTTTATTGCAATTCATGTTATTGTAAGCCTATATATTAGGCATTTCAATTTGAATAAAACAATTCAATTCAATCTTCAATTCGGCTCTGTTTTTCAATTCTTCAATTCTTTAAATTCTCATTTTCCAGAATTTGATCCAAACAGTAACTGTTACAAACAGTTACTGTTCAGATCATCCAATTCCAACAAAAACTAGAAAGAAAGGAAAGGAAACAAACCTATGCAATTAGATCGATCTTAGAGAAGACATTGACACGTGGGAGTCCCAGATGAAGCATTGTTGATGAGTTTCATGATAGCATTCTTGACATTTGAATAAAGAAAACATAATTCCACCTGACCAGGAAAATCGAAAGGAAGGTAGTGATCTGCAAGATAGAATGTTTAAGAATTATAATTCCAGTATCAACCAGTGGATTTAAAGACTTCAAAGCAGAACAACCGAGTTCGAAACTTTCAATAGAGGTTCCAATTTAGATAGCAACCAGTCGACATTCTTCAGTGTTAATAGCAAAATCACACCTACATGCTTTTAAAGGACAATCTTTCGCAATGACCAAACAAGTATTGCAAAATGGGCTTAGAAAGAAAGCAAGCTTACAGAAATGCATCGCTTGCAGAACCCAAATTAATAGTTGTAACCTCCTGAATGAAGTCGTTAACATGAAGAAATTACTATTATCAACATTTTCGTTGAACTTGTAAATCACCCTCCAATGAGGCTTTTGAATTGGATGTTGCGTTGCAGAAGATGGTCCCGATTCTGGTGGACCAATCACCACCATTCCGTAATATAAGCAGGAGCATTCCGAAAGGAGAAATAAGTGATTACAACTATGGGTAGTAAAAAGTATAGGAGATAATCTTGGAGTAGGTGGTCAGTTCTAAGAGATTGAATTTAAAAAGTTTGTTTTTTTGATGTAGTTTCAGGTTTGAGTTCTATAGTTGTTAATATGATGATTATTTAGATTTAAAGGGTTTGTTTTTCCTGTAGTTTCAGGTTTGAACTTTATAGTTGTTAATATGATGACCATTGAAGACTTACATGATTATCAATTTTAGGACTCGTGAAAATAATTGAAGTACACGTAAGTTGGTACGAACACCCGCATCCATGTTAATAATAATAATAATAGTAATAATAATAATAATAATAAAAGTGCAGGTGGGATAGTATTGTTCCCTTCCTCTGCATCAAGATTCGAGCCCCACTATGAACGTCTATCATCTCTGCGGTGTTTTACCTGCTCACTAGGCTTACAAGATATTCAATGGATCCAGGAATTAGTTGTGGTGCATGTAAATTTGTCCGAACACACCGATTATAAATAATAATAATAATAATAATAATAATAATATAAAAACAGTACAGAAAATACGTTGCATATGGTCCCCAAACCACCCTGGACTGTTTAAAGTTAAACTTCAATTTTAGATCAAAGTGGTACACCTGGTTATTAGGGCATACGATTCTAGCTTGGGGAAATATGATTTGAAAATGACGTGCTAATCCTTGGCGTATCTGCTGGTACAAATCCTTGCTTCATTCTAGACTGATGCAAGCGCCGCAGATTATTCAAGGGGATGCTGCTAGTACTGTTCGCTACTTTAAGAGGCTAGCTTTGTTGTTTTTATCTTTCCATCTGCACCAGAGAAAACAAAAATATTTGATAAGTATTTCACAGGGAATTATTTTGGGAGGACCAAGCTTAACTGGACCATCATAATTCATGAATCATGTGTGCACCCACGTAGGCTATTCTGAAATTCTAAAAAATACAAAGAAAAGAAAGGAGAAAAGAGATACATATCTGTTCTAAAATAGAAAACTGGGCCGAAGTTTAGGTCTTTAGCCCACTTTACCAGTCTGGCTGTACAGTTCAGGCTTCAATAGTTTGAAGCAGGATTTGGGGAAGATGCAATGTTAAGAGCGTGGGTCATCCATGGGCGTGGGATCAATTTTCGTCATCATTGAGTGGCAGAGAGAGTCCCAATAAAGAGATTAAACCCATCATTTTAGACTCTTTTGTTTTCCCCGAGTGGGGTTTGTGCCACGAGAAATCCCTAAAAGGGGTTTTCGGTACCTTTTCCATCATTTGCACATTGTTGAAAATCCAAGGATGAACCCATTAGATCATACATTTGTGATATAACCACCTCCATCTCAGCATCACACGGTTGTGGTGGAGAGATTTGTACAAAATGTACAGGATCTTTTCTTCAATCTTACCTTATCAGCAAGCTCTAACATCCTCCATGCTTACATTTGAAGAGAACACGATAGAGGGAATAAAATGTGAGATGCAAGCAATCCAGCAGGATCTGGGATGGCTATTTTCCCATCAAATTCTTTTCCGGGTTGAGGATCTTGTTTCACACAAACAGTTGCTCAACCCTGACAGAAATCTAATTAAGCTTCCCTGCAGGATCAGTCCAAGACTGCAACTCTCATGGTCCCCTCCTTTTTCTCTCAAAGTTTAACCATGGAACTAACCCTAATCCCGTGGCCCATATTTGTATGAAACCAGAGATATTTTTGTAGGATAAGATTAGGAGGGCAGGTGTCCACCTGTTACATTTACTGATTTCATCTAACAAATAATAAAAGTAATCTAAGTAGGTGGGTACTTGGTATCTTCAGACAACGTGCCTGGTTGAATTTGCAGACAACAATTTCCATTATGTAGCCAGCCAGGTATATACTATATAGTCGAACAATATTATGACAGCCCACTAGCACCCATGCCTGATCATACCAGTTCTTACTGTTTTCAGTTAGTAGTAAACAGTAAAGGAGCCTTTCGTTAAGACATAGCACCAAAGCTCGGTAAGTGTCTCTTACGAAAATCTAACCACATTACCAAACTAAAGTTAGTAATTTTCTATTTTATGTGTAGTATTTATAAATGTTGGGATTACAGGGGAGATAAAATATCTCTTGACAACCCTAGTTAGGTGCTTCAAAGTTGAACAGAATGATTGCCAATTGCCACTAACTTCAATTGTACAACTCTGCTTTGGTCTCCGCACATTTGTCCATCATTTCTCTTCTTTATTTTCCCCTTCCCCTCATTACTTTTTCTCATCAGTCCTACACAGAAACAGAACAAACAAGGGGAGGCAATAGGAGATTACAGTTGCATTTTCTACGCTGAGAATTTTGAAGGCATGGCATTTGCAGGAACAACCCAGAAATGTATGGCGTGCGACAAGACTGTCTATCTTGTCGACAAGTTAACAGCTGATAATCGTGTGTACCACAAGGCTTGCTTCCGATGCCATCATTGCAGAGGAACCCTCAAGGTATGCTCTCTGTATATGCAAGCTTATTGACAAGAAATCAAAAAACTCGGCAGATCCATATATTTTAGCGCATGTTAAAGTTGAATTCCTAGACGTTTTCTACTAACTACAGATTGAGCTCCATGTATTCCGGTATAGCTTAGCTTCCCGGTTCAACTTTTGTCCTCTTAGTCTTGGCTGTATAACTTTCATGATAGCATATGCCTGGATTTGTCACGTTTCATGGATGATTGGATTCTCAAGTTAATTTTCGAATTCAGTATTATGAGCTGAACGATGTCACCTTTTGGATACTGAAACCCTTCAGAAACTAACAGTGCCATGAAATAGATCAGCCAATAAGATACAAATTTCAATATTACCAGCACTGAAGCAAATCATATTTCTCACTGATCTGTTCACTGTTAAACGAAGACTAACTCCTTCCAGCTTTAAGTCGTAGAACAACCCTTTGATCGAATTGATGATCCTAACTAGCCATTTGAATTGGTTGGGAGCCCATGAAATGTAATAACGTCCCGCATCAGATTCTTAATGCAGTATTGGGTTTTTTCAGCAAAGTATGTATTGAGCGAGAGATAATAGAAGATAATTTATCAAGTTTTAGCTCTTATTTGCAGCTTGGCAACTACAATTCCTTTGAAGGGGTACTCTACTGCAGGCCACATTTTGATCAACTCTTCAAAAGAACTGGAAGTCTTGACAAAAGCTTTGAGGGTAAGGATAAAGAAAAACTAATATGAAGCCAGTGATGCACAAGTCATTCATTTTCTTTTCGAATTCCAACTGATTTACGTGCATTCAATTTCCTTTCCAGGGACACCAAAAATTGTAAAACCAGAGAAACCTGTTGATAGTGAGGTATTTTATTTTATTTTGCCTACATTGCTGGCATTTAGATGCATTCTTAAGTCTTTCAATTGAGTCTTTTCCCCTTCTCTTTGGTTCTAACCATGATTTGTTTTGAACAGAAACCTATATCAACTAAAGTCTCGACCATGTTCGCTGGAACCAGAGACAAGTGTTTCGGCTGCAAGAACACTGTCTATCCAACAGAGAAGGTAAAGACTGCCACTTTTCAAATATATTCTACACGCTAAGGGCAGACACAGCTCGTTTCCATGTTCTATGTTTTTATTAATCATCAGATACTAAATTTCAAAAAGATACTGAGCTGTAAAAGATCTTGACATCTATCGTTTATTTAGACTAATAATAATTCTCTGTCAAAAGGTTTCGGTGAATGGAACTCCTTATCACAAAAGCTGCTTCAAATGCATTCATGGAGGTTGTACAATTAGCCCATCCAACTACATTGCACATGAAGGTCGCCTCTACTGCAAACACCACCACAATCAACTTATCAAGGAAAAGGGTAATCTGAGCCAACTTGAGGGTGATATTGAGAAGGATTCCATGAATGACAAAACTAATGGAAGAGAAGTTTCTGCTGAATCACAATGATGTACCCTCATGGCTTACACTTCCTGCAGTTCATATGGCTTTATGCTTACGAGTTAGATTCAAATCATGATATTTATCACCGAAATGTGTGGGGTTTTGTTTGTTGTATTTGGATTTTGTTCTGCTACTATGGATGTTCGCATGAGATGAGAAGACCTATTTGATTCAAGAATGTGATATGATGAGCTCGTAATATGGGAATGCTTATTACGATCTACTGACTTCCAACAGATGCTGATGATCAGCAATGTGTTACCCTCTCGAGTCTTTCAATTATTGCTGGGTTTTTTTCCCTTTTAAATGCAGGATTCCTAAGGCAGGCTGGACTCGACTGAACAACTGAAATTATGCAGGTCTCATCACTTGACATTAGGGGTCACGGCCACACAAGCAAGGACAAACTGCCAGCACAGACAACGGTATCAAGCTTATCATCTGGTAAAGACGGATTTGACTATGCAATTTCTGCTGGGAGCACTTCTCCGGTAAAATTGAGCGTTGTCAGCTTCTTTATCTGCGCATTTATTCTCGAGGCAGCATCTTCCTATTTTGTTCGTCCTCTACGTCAGGCTTCTACAGCACTATCAATACCATGGAAATTCGTGTTTGTTAACATCTGCAGCGCCAGTAATAAATGTAATATTTTCCGACATCAAAACCTCCAGCGAAATGGCAAGGCCACGTATCCATCTGGCTCCTCAACCCTCACAGTATACCTCTCATTCCAATGATAGGGCTGGGAAACATTGCTCTGGCTTCAAACATAACTCATATTCCTAATATGTTAAGAAAACTGTGGAATTGTCAGGCTTCAAACAGAGCTTCTTCACATGTTTGGATTAAATTGAGCCACCAGGCAATCAATCTTACTGGAAAAAGGATTGAATTTCAGCAGCACTCTGCAGTCTCAATCCTAATAAAACCCTGTCAATTTAATGTGTAATTGGGCATTTAGGAAAGGAGGGAACAGAAGGAAACAAATCGACCCTGAATAAAAGTGGCCATTACAATAAGTTAATTTTCACAACAGAGTACAGGTCCAATGAGCATTATGGCTATACATCTACTCGTGAGCAGAAGATCCTGTACAAAAATACCAATCACTACAAGTCTCCGGGGATATCAAGAAGACAACCATTTTTGGCAATGTGCTTTAGGTCCACAATAAAATGGTTGCGAAGAAAGCCAAATCCAAACGTCCCATTCCTGTACTGCCAAACTCTTCCCTCAACTCGCCAAGGATTCATGGAAGCTCCTTCCACGCCCAGAATTACTAAATCATAACTTGAGTTGATATACATGATGCGAGAGACAGCATCATTTTCTATAGGGAAATCCCAATCCGAGTTTGCAGCTTCAGGTGGCTGAATATGAATCCGAGTATCATATAAATATTCTTCCTCGGTTGGAAAAGGGAACTCAATAAATGTAGGATCTGACGTCCAAAACACTGGTATAGAACGGGAGTGACGCTCAGGCAAGTCACCAACTCTTCGGCAGGAGATGCCAAATTCATCATATGCCACAAGATAAAATTCCATCTTCCTGTCCTCGCAGATTCCCTGCAGCAATAAGCAGGAAAGAACATGAGGAGGGGAGAGAATATGCGAAAGCCTTTATGTCTCCATCATCTTCCAAGCGATATGCCAGTAAACAAATTGAAAGGATGCAGGGACAGGAGACAACTGGTCACACCAAAATCACAGCAATTCTTAAAAGAATTAAAATTTGGCTAACCACCGACACCAAATTGAATCAAGTTTCCCAATGCCCTCTAACTTGATTCCAGAATCAAAGTTCATCTAATGGCAAGTTTTTTACTTGACATGGCTACGGATAATAGATTGCTGCTTTTGTTGAAACATGGCATTGTTATTCCTTACATGAGACCCACATTCACAATGCACATCAACAAACTGACCAATTTCTTGGAAGATTATTCAATACTCTCGTACAGTCCTCCCTCGCATTCATATGGGACAGTTACCATACACCACATGAATGTTGGAGGAGACAACAGTGCCACTGTAAGTGCTCAAAAAATTATTCCAATCTCTCAATGTAAGAACGAGAATAAAAAAAACTCAGATCAAAACAATGATCGTTAACTAACCAGCATGAGTTCAATGCCTTATGCTCAAAATTCTGTCTAAAATGAACAGTAAAAGGCTGCTCAGGACAAAACTAACTAACATGAACGAATCCTCAAGCTTAAAAAAAAACATTGTAGAAACAGGAGAATCACCCACCTTCCACAGACCCTGCAAAGGCCGATCCAGCGTGGGTGATGAATCAACAATCTTCAAAAAATGCTCAGTCTCCCACCTCTTCTTCCCCTGCTTCTCCTTTTCTCTCCTCCTCTGCCTCCTTATTGCTCTATCCGCGCCTGGACTCATCCTGTTTGCATAATACTGATAAATCTCTAATGTTTCCGGTAAACTCCCTGGTGATCCACTTGCAACACTAACAATATCTTCTCCGCTATCATCTCCTTTCAAATTCCCAGAACTCAAACTCCTTCTGTAAGCAAAATTCACATTCTCCTCCACGCTAAAATGTGAACCCCCGATAAAATTCACATTAACGGGAACTACATCCATATCTAAATACCCCAAGTCACCAAATAATTTATTCTTATTTTGCCCCTCCGGATCCAAATAATTCACAATTTCACCCTCGGGCGAAATACTTATCAACAAGAATGGAGATTTTATAACGCAATAGGCGTTTTGAGACGGAGAGACTCTCCAACCGGAGAGAAACGAAGAGCCCCACTCGAAGAAAACTAACGATGGAGGCTTCACCGTTTCTTTCTGCTGACTTTGGCCGCAACGACGCCAGAAACCAATCAGATTTTCCCATTTGTTAAGCGTTTTGTAGAGCAATTTATAGGAGATTTGACCGTCACCCCATTTATTGATTTGGGTTTTTGAGCCCCACCTCCTGTCGCAAAGTGAGTACCAGAGTTTGCTGTCGTTTTGACAGAGAGGGGCATACCGTTTTGAAGTGCAAGCGAAATTGGCGATTTCTGTTGGGCTTAGGAATGAGAGGATGCAGAATTGGACATCTTCAGGAAAAGCAGAGAAAGAATTGAGGTTTAGTTCTGCCATGCGAGATTTGATTTTCTCGGGAAAATTGGAGAATTTTCTGGGAAAGATGGGAAAGTGGCGTTTGGTTAAAGTAGGGATTTTGTGGGGGAAATCGGGGTAAATAAGGAAGGAAGCAGAAAATAATAGGACTCGGCAGATGCTTGGGGAGGAGGGAATTATTCTGGTGAGATAATTGACCTGATGGATCTAGCAGGGGAGAAGATCTAGAGAGCAGGCAGACACCTGTTTATTTCTTTCAGTTTTCTTCAAACACGCCCAACTCATTATCTGACTGGGTTTGGGTATTGGATGGAGAGTGGAGCTCAAATTCCGAACCATCTTGTGATGTAAATATTAATTTTTAACATTTTTTTGAATATTAAGACAAACTTATATACACTTTAACTAATTTAACATTTTTTTAAGTTAATATCAATCTAAATCTATAGCGATTCCGATTATGTAAGATTTGAATTAATAATTTAAAGAAAAAAAACAAATTCAGAATATGACCAATTGAGTCATATTTTTCAGGGTTGATGTAAATATACATCAAAAACAATTTTTTAAAAACATAGGACAATGACAATATAATTTTGTAGAGAATTTTAAGGACTGATATGAGACTAATTTAACATGTTTTAAAGTTAACATCGGTTTAGATCTTTGGTAATTCTGACTGTTATGAGACTTGAATTGATAATTTCTAGAAGAAAAAAAAACTCAGAACTTAACCAATTAAGTCACAGTCTTAGAGTTGATGTAAATATACATTAAAAACATTTTTTTAAAAACATAGAACAATAACAATATAATTTTGTAGAAAATTTTAGGGACTCGGAAGGAAAAAATTGACTATAAACAATTAAACAACGACTTGAACAATAAATTGAGAAAGAGTAAGAATGGAGTAAAACGCCTGTATATTTTTTATATATTATATAATTTGACAGAACTTTTAAAAAATAAAACTTTCCTTTGAATTATATTATAAAAAATTACTTCATAAATAAATTATAAGAAAATCGATTTAAATTAGAAGTGTGGTTAATGAAAATGATTCAAAATATTTTTTTTAAGAAACAAGATAGTACTATCTAGTATCCACAAATCAAAAGTTTATTTTTTCTAAAACAAAATTTTGATATAATTTAATAACAACTTTATGTCAATCAAAAGTAATTTATGAAAAACACCTTTGTGACTTTCCATGGAGAGATTTTCGAGAGCATACTTAAATAACTAAGCATTAAATAGAGGAAAAATAAAATGTGTTAATATTTAAGAAAAAAATGCTTAGAACTTAAATTTAAGAAAAATTGAAAAAGCGAGCTCACTCTTTAATTTTTTGAAAGTAAATGTCAAATTGGGGCTTTTAGAAAAATCGCAGTAAACGTATTCTAAATATTGATGTTTAGCAAACAATTTCAAAAGTATTTTTTTTTTAAATTAAATCTTTTTTAAATTAATTTTTTAAAATTATTTTCATGTATCAATATTAAAATTAATTTTTAAAAATAAAAAATATTTTTTTTAATATATTTTTATAAAAAAAATAAATAAAAATAACCTCAAAATGTATAATTTAAAAAATACAGGGATGAGAAAATAATTTACCGACTTTTCTGAATAAAAATAATGGTATGGAAGCCAGACGTGGCAGATTGGAGATGCGCCAGCAGAGAAAGCGCGAAACTTCTAAAATAATTTTATTTTATGAAAATCCATAGACAATCCACAAGAATATCACAGCCCATCCTGTAGAAGGCTTTTGTGTACATTTAGCATTGAAGAAATCTGATTAAGAAAAGCTCCAAGAAATGGCGAGTTCTCGTGTTCTAAGTCTTACTAGAGCTCATCGATTGGCCCTTTTATCTTCACGAAGATGGTTATCTTCACCCCCCTTGGCTGAGGTCAATCCCTGTGAGGTCGGCATGATCTCTGGCATTCCGGAGCAACACCTTCGTAGAAGGGTGAGTTTATGTTTTGTTTACTGCTCTGTACTCCTTATGTATTTGAATTATTTGCTTTTCATTGAAATTTGTATTTCTGATTTAATTATTTGTTGGCTGTGGAGAATACAGAAAGAAAGCAATTGAATTCATGCACTTGTAGTAAGAGAAAAACTAAAAAAACGACTCTATGAATCGAATTCATGACTCTATGATATTCGGAACTTGCAATTGGAAGATAGGAAGACGATCATAGCTGTTGACATCACTGTTGTTGTTAGCTTTGTGAGTTTCGATATTCAATACGATGCGGTTTATCCAAGAAAGCTAATTTCAAGTGACGTGTCGTTTAACATGGCGGATTAGTTGGCATTGGCGGTTCTTCAGTTCCATGTTCATTGCGATACTGAGCAATGGATGACTTCTCTTCTTCTTTACAAACCCTCTTCCTTACAAATACAATATAGAAGAAGAGACTGTTTTGTTAAGCAGAATATCTTCTCAGCTACCACAAGAAGTTGAACAGCTAAACCCTAATTAGCTCCTGGTTACCAATTGCTGAGCGGAACATAGATTTATAAAAAATTAAGATGGATAAAGGTACCATACAATGGCTATCACCATTGCCATGTGCTTGTATTTATTTTTTCACTGTTGAAATTGGGTTTCCCTTTTTGACCCTCATGGAATCTGATCTCAATGGCTTGCTATGGGGTCGATGAATTTCAGGTAATAATCTATTCACCTGCTCGAACGGCAACGCAACAGGGCTCAGGGAAAGTGGGGAGATGGAAAATTAATTTTCTGTCCACACAAAAGTATGCATACTTTATCAATTACTCAGTTGCGTGCTTTGCATTTATAGTTGTAAATTTGACAGTTCTAGGAAGGGGGTAATTATCTTGAAGTTTTTTCTGGATGTATTGGCAAACATTCAACCTGAGTAATTAATTATTTGTTTGCGGCCAATTAGTCAATTACTGTAAGCATAATACGGTATGTGCATATTATTAAATAGTTATTATTTTATCCAGGTGGGAAAATCCTTTGATGGGCTGGACTTCTACGGGAGATCCATATGCCAATGTAGGTGAGGCAGGGCTCGGTTTTGAGAGTGAAGAAGCTGCAAAGGCATTTGCTGAGAAACATGGTTGGGAATATGAGGCAAGCTCCTCTTTAGCATGTCCTTATGCTGTGCATTTATAATTTTTCTAATTGTTTAATTGAGCTTTCATTATTAGTGATTTCGTTTGATATGGAGGTTCCTATTAAATATTTTAAAATCACAATGGTACCGCATTTTACATTGTCTTGTTTTTTATTTCATTATTGTATCTTAAAAAAAAACATTGGCCCAAGACCCTTAATAAAAAGTCTCAAGATGCCTTTTTAAAATGAAAATTATTTCCACTTAACAAAAGTATATAAAAATTGTCAACAAAAGCTCCGAGTGCAAAAAAAAAATTGTTTAAGGTCTCACTTGTCAGATATATATATATATATATATATATATATATATATATATATATTTAAAAGACCTTATTTATAATTTTATCAAAATATTTTTAAGAAACTCCATATATAATTTTGTCCAGGACCTATATTCATCTTAAGCACGGCAATGTTTTCAGTTTATTGATTCCATTCGGCCTATCTCTGAAACATTTGAATCATGTGCAGGTCAAGAAACGTCACACCCCTCTTCTAAAGGTTTGTATTCCCCCATTTCCGTATTCCCTAGGATGAATAATTGCTTTCTACAGAAAACCAGGAGTGATTTCGGTAGCTTACCGCAAAATCTTTTCCTATTAATGTAAATTTTAATACCCCTCTGCTGAGAAATCTTAACTCAGTCGTATAATTTATCGAAGGATGGAGAGTGATATTTCACAGCAGCCATTGAACTTGTTTTGAAAGCTGCATGTGATATATTACCACAGACCTGTTTAATCCTTTACCTTTCCCCTTCTCCACTCTTATTTTCAACAATTTATATGTATAACACCTAAATTCCTAAACACATTAAATAGTAAAAAATAAAGGCTATCATGTAGCTACCAGATCTGGTGGATATATATAAATATCAATTATCCTTTTCTAGATTAGACAACTTGACACCCAGTTGACTCTCTTGCGTGGTAGGATATGTAAGATGATAGTCCAGGATTAGCCATTGTGAATCCTTGTTCACTATTTGTCTCTATTTATTGTTCTTTTCTTTTCCCCGTTTCAGCCTAAATCGTACGCTGGCAATTTCAAGTGGAAGGGCCCAGCAAATTAAGATCGAAACTACCACGGCTCTATACATTGACATTTGAAAAGATGTAAGCATATCCTATGTATTAGTATGTCTAATATATGTGTGTATGTATCATATATGTTGCTGTGTCTGCGAATTGAAACTATCGAACTTCTGTTTGGAAGATACAATTCTTATGCCTGTGTTGTAAGTATCTTCTTTGCTTACATGAGATTCTGGCAATGATATTCCTAGAAGAGGCAAACCAAGGGGGAAGAGAAGATCTTATATACACTTCAGACATTCATTGAAAAGCTGACCAAATCTACTTATATTTGACGTCTTATGTGTACATCTACCCTTAGTGCGTACTGTACACAACAAGACATTCAAGCGTTGGTTTTAGACTGAAAATCCACTCTGCTACTAGTGTGGAACCTCCAACTAAAGAGGTAATCCTTGGACGCGCAGGATAATCTGATAACATCACAGAAAGTAGTGATCACATTCTTTGTCCCGTTGTTGCACCATTCTATCCTCACCCAGCATGAAAATCCATTTGAAGATGCTGGCACTCTTAAATCAGAAAGGTGAAGTTCCACCTCCCCACATATCCTCTTGCATGAACTGCCTGCAAAACTTCCATCTCCAGTCATCATCGAGTCAATCCATGAACATTCTGGCTGGCCCACCATTTCTTTGTATGCAGAATTTGCTAGCCTCACTTTGTTGTTGGAATCAGATATCACTGTAGGCAAGACCTCAGACTCAACTTCTTCCTCAACCTCCTCTGGCTTCCTTGGAACTCTCACCAGTGGGATGGAGCCTGGGTCCTCACTGATGTAGGCTATACTTATGCTTGAGCCTACCAGTCGAACCGGTTGAGGTGCTACAACTTTGCTGGTGGAAGGTACCTGTAATTGTTGCAGGAGATCCTTCTCTTCCGGAAATTCAGCCTCAGCCACGGTGTTTAAATCTATGACCTTGTCCCTATTTGGTTCCAGGCAATTAAGCTCCGGAACTGCTGCTTGGTTTGCAATAACAGTTACTGTTGTAGGACTATGAAGAAGTGGAAGTGTTACTGGATCTGATGATACGGTAACTGAATTTTCCAAGCCGCTATTGACCCCAACCAGGCTGGGAGCAGGAAGCTGGGGAATTCCATGAACAAAACCCTGCAGGGAGAGATGTTTGGCAGGGGATATTACATGACTAGGAGAAGAAAGGCCCAGCAAATGGGTTCTTGACCTTTTGATGGTAGGTAGTGATACGGAAGCTCTGCCTCTCTTCCTGGTTCTGGTAGGCCTAGCCTGCATTTGTGGCCAAAGGGTCCTTAAATAAGGAGATTCTCGGATTTTCTGAGACATGGATGAACTCTCATCCAGTGAACTCGCAGGACCCTCAGGCTTTGGAGCTATCGGCCTATACCTGGACATAATTTCTGCTGTTTTTGCTGTATTGGAGTAAGGGCTCAGGGTCTTGATCATGGTGGCTAGTTTCACTTTGTGCTTCACCGACGTATACCGTGGCTTCTCAAGCGAGAGGAGCCAAGCAGCCTGGGTGATTTAGAAGACAATGCTGAATGAATCTCCTGTCAGCGGAGATGTATTGAGTTTAGAAGGGGGAGAGGGGGTACTCTGTTTACAAAGGGATTGATGGTTTTGGGGCAGTTTTAACGATGGGTTTTGGCCAATGAGAGAAAGGTAGCATGAAGCGAAGAGGCAAGGAAGTTGACAACTGGGAAATGGACTGTGGGTACGTGTTTGTGAAGATCAGAGAAAGGGACATGTGGGATTGGGGTATGTCAGTGGGCTCCATGCATGCTTACACATATCATGGGTAGACAATGGTTGTTGACAACTGAGCACCAAAATCAGTTTTAAGACTACTGGGTTATGCCAATTGCCAACACACCAATCAGAGAGCCTTCTCATTATAACGCGTGTGGAGTAACTGGAGTTAGCTTCCATGCGTGGATACACCTATCAGGATTGGTTTGGCCATTTTTGTTTTTGGTATCGATTATACCATTAAAGCCTCTTATATGGGTCGGTTCATGTTGGCTGCCATACATGTGTCAGCTAATTACTTTTTTGCGTTGCATGCAAGGGGATGCGTTAAATTCTGATTGGAGGACGAGTGATGGTATGAGAAAGCTTCTAGAGCTTAAAACTTTGAGAAAAAAATATAGGGCAAATAAAAACCACACGTGGCTTCCGAGCAAGAATGCTGCTAAAACGTGTTGTCTGCCCTTGTAAAATTAAAGTTGATGCTTTTCATGTGAACCCCCGTAGCGATTGCCTTTTCTGTTTGCCACTCCATCAATTTAGTCATTGCCAAAGAGCCTCGATAGAATCGAGCTCCTCCGGCGAGAGAAATGTTAGAAAATGTTTCGAACGAGCTTAAGTTTTTAGTGGATGATGTCAAGGAGCATTCGCCTGTGCATCATAGGGTGTGTGTTGCGGTCCATCTTCTTCCCATTTGTTATTACTAGTTCATTGGCTGGACTAATTTTTTAATATTGTAAAAAAAAAACAATTATTTGAATTATTCTGTACTTATGTATTTGAATTATTTGTTTTTCACTGAAATTTGTATTTCTGATTTAATTATCTGTTGGCTGTGGAGAATACAGAAAAAAAGACACGAACTTGCAATTGGAAGATAGGGAGACAATAATTATAGCTGTTGATATCACTGTTGTTGTTAGCTCTGCGAGTTAATATTCAATACGGTGTGGTTTATCCAGGATAGCCAATTTCTTTCTGAATACCAAATAAATTGAAGAATATAGAAAGTTGTTTTGTGGTTAAATTTAGATTTTAATCTTTTTTATTTTTATTTTTAAAAACCAATAGTTGTTAATTTGCAAAGTCTATATGTGATTCCCCAAATTTTTTCGTGTATACGTGTATATATATAAAAAGCTTTTTATTCAAAATAATATTTTTAATTATTATTTTTTTTGTGTTTTTAGATCGTGCTGATGTCAAAAATAAGTTATAAAAAATAAATAAATAATATTATCTTGATATTTTTCTAAATAAAAAATACTTTGAAAAACAATTTTAACTATACTTTCAAATAGATATATCAATGCCAGAAAAAGAAACATCACATTTTTCTATGGAATTGCAGCTAAAAAAAAGATTGTTAAAATTTATTTAATTTTTAAAATTAAAAAAAAACTTTTTATATTTTATGCGTTATTAAAAATAATTTTTATAATATATTTACTTTGGCTATCCGACCCTAAAAGCAAGGGCACAAGAGAATTTCATTTTAGGGAAGGTATGGTTCTTTCTTTTCTTTTTGTATTTCTGGTAAATGCTTTTAGTGATGATAATGTATTAAGGAGCTTCAATTTACTAGCAGAAATTTGGCCATCGAGAGTTTCTCCTCTAGATTACTTGATAGATAACAAGAGATTAATCACCTAAATGTTGCTTAATTTATAGCTAAATTTTATTTTTAAACATTTCTTAACCTATTTTAACTATATTAATTTCTATTAAACACAAAATCATATTTAGAACATGCGCAAGCAAATTTGCTACTGAAATAGAGAAACCCCCTTTCCTTGTTCCTTCAATATTCTTTCAGGGACATTACAGTTATTTTATTGGTTTTTCAGAGCATTTAACTATAGGTTTTGATAGTATTTTAATTATGTCACCTCTAATTTTCCTCATTTACATATTAATCTCTAAACTTTATTTATTTTAGTTTTGATGTCTAATTGTTAATAAAGTACCAAATAGAGGAGGGGTGAGTATTTTCGGTTTAGCTTTTGTTAGTAAAACCAATCAAATTAAAAAAAAAAACAAAAAAAACTAGATACGATTTAAATTTGATCGGTTTCAATTTAATCATGTTTTTTAACTAAAAAAAGACAAATAATATCTTTTTCTTATAAAAAAAATCCTTTAACCAAGTTTTTTCCTTCTATCATTTAATCAAAATAAAATCAAACAAAAAAAAATAAAAAAAATGAATTATACCAGAATAATAAAAATATATATATAGTATATTTTTAATTTCCGCTATTTTCGAATCCCCTCTTCTCCTCTCCTCGAATTCTCCATGCAACCAAATTTGCCTTCAAATTACGTGACGCTCGCTCAACTCCAACAACGGTGGATGAAACAAAAGGAGGAGGAAAAGCAAGAGGGGGAAAATCAAAAGAAACTTCATAACAAAGAATCAGGGCCACTACAAGTACAAGCATTTCGAAGAAATTCCGACCGGAAATCTAACCACATGAATATAATTGGCGCATATGTCGAGCAACCGAGCGCTGTGTCGGTTGAAGAAAACGATAGAGAAATGAAAATGAAGAAAGAGAAGAAGGAAAGGAAAGGACAAGTTAGGGAACCGGAGGAGGTGACGACGGGAAGTGAACCACACCACGCGCTGCTAGTGAAAAGTGAGAAGAAGAATGCTGGATATGAGCGAAAGAGGGACATGTTAAGAGATATACCAGCTGTCATGTATTTTATTATTGTATTTTATTACTCGGCAATAGCTGGTAGGATTGGTACATATTGTTGGGAATCTGTTTTCCCTTCTCTGCCATAGTTGTTAGTTGTTACAAATATTCGCTCCTCTGCTCAAGAGCTGCTTGTATAAATACCAACCTGCTCATAATGAATAGTGTGTGATTTAACAACAATACTCTTGCATTACTTACATGGTATCAGAGCTACCACAATAAACAAGTTTTTTTTTTCTCTTCGTCTCAGCCACCATGAGTAACTCCATTACACCAGTAAACCAAGCAGTGAGCAACAATCTTGTGACAATCAATGTCACAGCTCAAGCACCTCTCAAACTCAACAGCACAAATTACTTGTCCTGGAAATTTCAATTTCAAACCCTTTTTATTGGTTATAACCTTCAAGGTTACATTGATGGAACCTCACCATGCCCACCTCAAACTCTCACTACCATCTCAGACACAAATACCATCACTGCACCAAACCCAGAATATCACACATGGATACGCCAGGATCAATTGATCCTCAATGCACTCATTGGGTCTATTACACCCACAATCATCCCTTTCATTGCACAAGCTTCCACTGCCCGTGAGGCCTGGAATATTCTTGCTGCCACATATGCCACACCCTCAAGGGGGCGCATCAAACAAGTCAAAGCCAATCTCAAAAATCTCACAAAAGGATCACTAGGCATCACTGAGTTCTTATACTCTGTCAAGATCAAAGCCGATGAACTTGCTGTTCTTGGAGTCCCACTTGACCATGAAGATATAACTGAAAAAATTCTTGAAGAATTAGGGGATGATTACAAAGAATTTGTGCGTGCAGTTCAAGCACGAGATACCTCAATTTCTTTTGATGAATTGCATGAAAAATTGCTTATGTTTGAGGCAACCATCCAAGCAACCACTAAAGTACCCCATTTCTCACCCTCAGCCCATCCTACTGTTCGTAACTATGGACGCAGTTCACAGTCCAACACTGGCCGTTTTTCATCTCCCAACTACAACCCCAATCACCAATCCAACTGGCGTTCTCAGTCACACCTGCAACCCAGGACCTTTTCCCCCCACAATAATTTTTCCCCAGCCAACAATCGCATGCCCCAAAGACCTTATTTAGGTCACTGTCAAGTCTGTGGCATACAAGGGCACACTGCCAAACGATGCCCATCCTTCAAATTTGTTCCCCAAAACCCAAACACCAACTCAGCAAATCACCCCACGGCTTGGCCACCTCAAGCAAACATGGCCACCACAGCCCCCACACCAAATCACTCTTGGCTGTTAGACAGTGGCGCTTCGCATCATGTCACAGCAGATCTTAACAACTTGTCCCTTCACTCTCCTTACAATGGTGCTGATGATATTATGATTGGGGATGGTAAAGGATTGAAAATTTCTCACACGGGTTCTACAACTCTTACAACCCCCACTCATTCCTTTAAACTTAATGATGTGTTGTGTGTGCCTGACATAAAACGAAATTTAATCTCTATTTATCGTTTTTGTGTTGCAAATAACGTTTCTATTGAGTTCTTACCTTGGTGTTTTCGTGTGAAGGATCTACTCACGGGGGCAGTTCTAGCTCAGGGTGAACCCAGAGATGGCGTGTATGAATGGCTGGGCTTGTCTTCTCGGTTATTCAGTCCTCAAGTATTCTTCAGTCACAAATCTCCACTCATTAATTGGCACTTTCGCTTAGGACATCCTGCATTCCCTGTTCTCAAAACAATCCTTGATCAACACAAGTTAAAGTTCAGTTCTAATTCCCAGAAAACTGTATGCCATGCTTGCCGATTGAATAAAAGTCACAAGTTACCATTTTACACATCTACTCTTATTTCGCATCACCCTTTACAACTCATCTATTCAGATGTTTGGACATCACCCATTTACTCAATTGATGGGTTCAAATATTATGTCATATTTGTAGATCATTTCTCCAAATATATATGGTTTTATCCTTTAAAGAAAAAATCTGATGTTAAGCCAATTTTCATTCGGTTCAAGGCAATTGTCGAAAATTTCTTTAAACAAACCATTGTCACCTTATATACAGATAATGGGGGGGAATATGTTGCCTTAAAGGATTTCCTTGCACTTAATGGCATTTCTCACCTCACCTCACCCCCTCACACGGCAGAACACAATGGTTTTGCTGAGAGGCGCCACAGACATATTGTAGAAACTGGGCTTGCACTCTTAACACATTCATCACTACCTTCAAATTTCTGGTGTTATGCTTTTTCAACTGCAGTATACTTGATAAATCGCATGCCCACTCTCACACTAGATAAGTGCTCACCGTATGCTAAGATCTTTAATCAAGTTCCAAATTATCAAAAACTAAGGATATTTGGTTGTTTATGTTTCCCTTGGCTGCGTCCTTATGCAGCACACAAATTAGATCACCGATCACAGCCTTGCATCTTCTTGGGATATTCCTTGTCACAAAGTGCATATTTATGTTTTGATTATGCATCCTCTAGAGTCTTTGTCTCCAGACATGTCACATTTGACGAGTCCACATTTCCATACACTGCTTTTTCAACACCAGTCTCCACTCCTATGTCCACTTCTGCAAACACATGCATTCCACCTCCTTTAATTCAATCCACGTCTCTGCCTCAGCCATCTACATGCATCTCTGCGGCTCAACCTGATACTCATCATGTACACTGCACTTCAACCCCAGTTGTAATACCCTCTCCATCCACCATACAACTCACTCCACCAGCGCACATATCACCAACCCAAACTACTTCCAGTGATTCTGTGCCCGTTACCTCCACTACCACAAGCTCTGTCTCTTCAGAACCCACACCACATGTGACTCACCCTATGATTACAAGGTCAAAGAACAACATCTACAAGCCCCTCACAAAATTTTCATACCTTACACAGCTCTCTCCACCAGCTCAGATTGAACCTTCCACTGTCACTCAAGCTCTAAAAGATCCTAACTGGCGTTTGGCTATGCAGGAGGAGTACACTGCTTTACTTCAAAATGAAACTTGGTTATTGGTTCCTCCAAGTGCAGCTACCAATATAGTGGGGTGCAAATGGATTTTTCGCCTCAAGCGAAATCCTGATGGAACAATTGCTCGGTACAAAGCCAGGTTAGTGGCTAAAGGATTCAGCCAAAGACCTGGTCTTGACTACCATGAGACGTTCAGCCCAGTCATCAAACCCACCACTGTCAGAATTGTTCTTAGTATTGCTGTCAGTCGTGGGTGGCAACTTCGGCAACTTGATATTAACAATGCTTTTCTTCAAGGTAAGTTGACTGACAATGTGTATATGGCTCAGCCACCGGGTTTCATTGATCATTCAAATCCAAGCTTTATTTGCAAGCTTCGCAAAGCTATCTACGGATTGAAACAGGCCCCCCGGGCGTGGTACCATGAATTGAGGCAGTTTCTGGTCACATCTGGCTTTCAAAATTCCCTCGCTGACACATCCTTGTTCATCTTCAAACTCAACACATCTCTTATTTATCTACTTGTCTATGTTGACGACATTATTGTGACAGGGAATGATGAGGTTGCTGTCAACAGATTTATCTCAAGCTTAGCACAAAGGTTCTCCTTGAAAGATCTGGGTATCTTGACTTATTTCTTGGGTGTGGAAGTCAGACCTCACTCCAAAGGGTTAATTCTTTCTCAACAGAGGTACATTCAAGATCTGCTTCATCGAACCAACATGACTGCTGCCAAACCTACATCTACTCCGCTGCCACCTGGTCATCAGCCTAGCTTGGCCGAGGGTGCTCCATTATCTGATCCTTCTGAGTACCGTGCTACAGTGGGTAGTCTTCAATATCTTTCACTCACGCGTCCAGATATTTGTTTTGCAGTTAATAAGCTTTCCCAGTTTATGCATACACCCACTGATGTTCATTGGCAACTGGTCAAGCGATTACTTCGCTATTTGTCTGGCACCATTCATGACAGTTTACTTCTTCATCACAATTCACCTCTTTCACTCCATGCATACTCTGATGCAGACTGGGGGGGCAACAAAGATGATTTATCATCAACTAGTGCATATATTGTCTATCTTGGCAGAAATCCTATCTCCTGGTCATCAAAAAAACAACGCACCATAGCTCGATCATCTACTGAGGCAGAATACAGATCGGTGGCTGATACAGCAGCTGAGTTAAGTTGGGTTTGCTCTTTGTTATCTGAGTTACAATGTCCAGTTAATGCTGCTCCAGTTGTCTATTGTGATAATCTTGGTGCTGCACAATTGTGCTCCAATCCTATATTTCACTCTAGGATGAAACACGTAGCAATTGATTTTCATTTCATCAGACAAAGAGTTCAATCAGGAGCACTACGCGTCTCTCATGTTTCTTCACAAGATCAACTGGCTGATGCCTTGACGAAACCACTATCACGCCAAAGACTTCTATTTCTGAAAGACAAGATTGGATTGCTATACAGCCATCCATCTTGAGGGGGCATGTTAAGAGATATACCAGCTGTCATGTATTTTATTATTGTATTTTATTACTCGGCAATAGCTGTTAGGATTGGTACATATTGTTGGGAATCTGTTTTCCCTTCTCTGCCATAGTTGTTAGTTGTTACAAATATTCGCTCCTCTGCTCAAGAGCTGCTTGTATAAATACCAACCTGCTCATAATGAATAGTGTGTGATTTAACAACAATACTCTTGCATTACTTACAGGACACGCGGATGGAGTATAGGGCAAAGGTTGAGAAAATGGTGGAGGAGAATAATCAGACGGCGGAGATTGAGAAAAAAATTGAGGATCTTTCAGTTGAGAAAGAGAGTGAAAAATCAAAGAGGCAAAATAGGGTTATTAATGGTAGAAATAGCTATGCTGATGGAGGCAATAGGAATTACAGAAGTTATAATGATGGTGGTGATCGTGGTAATGGGCAGTATAGAGGAGGCTACGCGAGGTTCAATGGAAATGAACAGCGTAAGGGGAGAGATGATGGAAAGGTTTGGGTGAAGAAACAAGAGGTTGCTGATGGTGGCTATATGGTTGGGAATCAAAGCTCCAGTGGTTCTTTGTTGAAAGGATTGGAGTAATTGGATTGGTAATGACCTCCTTCCCCTGCAAAGTGCTTTTTATTTTCTTGCTCTGTTTTTTCTGGTATATGGAGACTTTGAATGATTGAGATTTCTAAAAACTTTTCTGGTATATGGCTAAACTTGTTGATTATTGGATCTGGGTCTTATATGGGGCAGTGAATCATTGAGGCTGTGATCATATAAATTAATATGAGGGCTGTAGTGAAGGAATGGCATATTGAATACTTCATTGTTATGGTGAATAAACCATAGAAATGTTGAGGGAAAGGATACCATAAAGATATATAGATAGTCTACTTTCTCCAAGGAAAGATTACATCGTGCAAGGAGAAGGTAATATGTGACTTGTCCAACGTTTTAGGGGCTTTTCTGAGTTCCTCATTATTTCTAAAAAGTTAGCTTTGGCAAAGAGACAAGTCATAGACATGTTTTACTTCAATGACCTACGACATTTTGCATTGTTAATATTTTTGTTACAACAATTACTTAATGTATCTTTACAATTACCTTGTGGATCTAGCTGCTCGTAAAATGTTGTTGATTCATAATGTTGCAGCATGATATACTAAAATTAGAAGAGCGCTATAACTCTTGGAAGTTTGCAAGGTTATTTGAAACTACATTATGCCCTAAGTTCCTGTTACACTTTATCTCTTCTGCATAGAGAGACTAATTTTCCAAAACTTTCAAAAATATCTTTTAGAAATCATGAACAAATCTATGTTAGCTTACACCCGTGTTTGCTATAAATTTATCAAAGATTTCCGATGGTCTCCAAGCTGCTTCTGCTAATTAGTTTTCGGTGGTTGCATCTACTTTTCTTTCACCTACACCTGCTTCCAATTAGCAAGTGTGGTCATACATACCAGCATCAGCTGTTATTAGGTGCTACCCACTGTTCCTTTTGCCATTTTAAAGCTTGTATGACATCTTATGCCCTTATTGAACTATATTAATGTCACAAAATTATCATATATCATCAATTGCCACAGTACCACTACAATGAAAAATATTGTAAAGAACATTTCTTTGAGCTCTTCATGATTTCTATAAATGTCGGTGTGTGTGTTTGATGAATTCGATGAAAGATACCATTTTCGGTTCGTATGTTGATTTGGTGAAGAAGGAACGCGATATAGTCAAATGATTTTGATCATCTTATCATCATCATCTTCTTCTTCATCACTGCCCTTATCGCTAGATCTCAAGAGTTCTTGTGACGCTTCACAATGTCTTTCTTTAGTCCTTTAGCAATCAAAATGGAGAACATGGGAATAAAATTATTAGTGAAACTTCCAGGGTACTGAGTAAAATGGAGAAAACTGGATTGCTAATTTCAGATGAGTTGAAGATACTGGGGTATTCACGCAGCATTATTTGTCTACAGAACCATTCACCAACATCACAAAGTTGCATGGTGTACTTCAATTAACTGGGTTTTTTTTCTTAGAAAAATGAAGAAGATTCTTTGTTAGAGGTGTGTGAGCAGTAATGCAATTCTTGCTCAAAATATGACAGAGCTGAAGTTAATAGTCGTTGCTATCTTTGAGTGCAGGTTTGTCTTAGTCTCGTAGATGGCCGTAGAAGGAGGGCAAAAACTACAAATGCAATCTCACATGTTTGGACAACAATGTTATGAATGTTTATATGGAAAGCGCATTTCAGCCACTTTTAACGCAAGGTTGTCAATTTGGTTTTGGTTTTGGTTTGGTTGATGTTTTATTTTTTCAATTAGAATAAAATGTTTTGGTTATTTAGTGTTTTGGTGTGCTGTTTTGAGGTTGTATTGTTTATATGTATGTGTGTGTAATTAAATATATTAATTCAAAAAATAATTTAGTTCAAATCCAAAAATAAAATTATTTAAAATTGTGCAATTTAATCTAAAAAAAGACACAATAAAATGATTTTTCCAAACAAAATTATAAATATGTATAATATTATGAGAAAGTCAACATCAATCTTGCAAGGTCATTATTTTATCTGATTGCTCTTAAATTTTAATATAATATATATAAATATATTAAAAGATTTCTCATAAAATTTCATCTTAATCTAATGATGGGATTAAGAGATATAATTGATATTGTAAAATTATTTATTATTTAAAAATACAAACTGGAATATTCTGCTGGCTTTTACATCTCTGTTTGAAGGCATATTGCCCCCCCCGTTAAAATATTTTATTGCAGAAACAAATTGATTGATTCACGGGTTCACCCATTTAAATTGATATTTTAA
The DNA here is from genome assembly GCA_964035475.1 of Salix caprea. Taxonomy (NCBI): domain Eukaryota; kingdom Viridiplantae; phylum Streptophyta; class Magnoliopsida; order Malpighiales; family Salicaceae; genus Salix; species Salix caprea. The sequence continues at coordinate 7,825,488 of OZ037755.1, read as the reverse complement.
TCAGGACATTTTTAAACCTTTTCTTTTTCTTTCTTTTATGAATCAGATGATGTTTTTAGCCTAGAAAAATTCAAAAACTCTATTGCCATTTTTCACCTCTACTTTATTCTCAAACTCTATTTTATTCTCAAACACACCCCCTCAAGTAAAAGTCATTTGGGTTTGAAACTTGCACAGGTCCACATCCACATCACCTTGTGTTTGATTTTTATCAAATAGAATGAGGATGGTGAGATTCGAACTCGTGACCATTGGGTCAACAAGGCTTTGATACCATGTTAAGGAATCATCTCACCTAAAAGTTTAAGCTTAAAGGTAAGGTCTCGTAATATAATTTATATTATTCTTAATCATACTTGAGAAGTAGAATTTAAAAAGTAAACACTTTGGATACCTTATAATTTTACTAATTGCAATACAGAAAAAGACTGAAAAAAATCATAATCTCAAATGGACTGAAAAGGGTCAGTTTCCTTTCGCCTGGACCATCAATTTCCAGTACAGGAGTTCAGTTTCTCTCCACTTAAAACTGACGAGACTAATAAAGGACCATTCAATTTCAAATCCATTAAGAGCGAACTGCCAGGGGCAATCCCTTTGTATCGTCTGCAGAGCAATGGCATCCACTATGGTTTTTTCCTTCGAATTTCTCAATGCATTCCTATATGTTCTAGCAGACAGTCTTCATGCATGGATAACCACGAGGTGAAGCTTCCCATTTTTTGTCATTTCAATCGATTCATCTTTACTGCATTTTACTCTAATTGTTTGTTTTGACAGAGGTTAATATGTTCAAACAATGAGCCATTCAAGGAGCTCTGATTATGATGGAGCTTTCTTGCTGCGCTCTTCTTCGGGATGGGCCTGTCTGGTGTGGCACCTATTTTTCTCATAAGCTGATACATTACAATAACCAGCCTGAGGCCTTCCAAACCACAGGCTTTGAGATCCTGGTGGGAATCTTGCATGGGATTGGGAGGTTTGATATGCGCCACTACAAGAGTTCCTGACCGGTGGAAGCCAGGCTTTTTCACTTGTTGATCGATGATTTGCTGGACTGATCGACATCAGATGGCGGGACTTCAATTTTTCTTAGAAATTGAGGATCGCATCGGCTTGATGTATTATAGGGTTGAAATTATTGAAAGAAAGCTAATGAGAGCTGATTGGGAGTAGCAAAATTAATTCAAAAACAGAAAAACACTCTTCTGCTTTCATTGAGAGTCGAACTCAAGACCTCCCGCTTACTAAACGGGTGCTCTAACCAACTGAGCTATGAAAGCTTTCGACAATGGTTTTTCTATCATATATAGTATTTTATAATTATTCAGGCCTTTCTTATGTCTTTAGTGACAAAATACATCTCTATATTTCTTTACACTTTTTTTATTAATATACAACGCTGCCTTATATTTTATTTTGAATGAGTCACGAATATATATACAAGACTATTTGTAGTTTAAGAAGTAATATTATATATATATATATATATATATATATATTAGTGAATAATTTTCAAGAAACATAATAAATACATTTTTACAAGAAAAGACAGGTAGTGGGACCGAAATTTATTTATTTTCAGAACAGGATCACTTAATTTGTCCTTATACATTGAATAAAAAATGGCGAAGTTTGAATTTTAATAGTTACGAAAATGTTTCGTTGAGTCATGTCCATGAAGTAGGTTGTAAAGTATAAAAATGAATAATGTCTCGGCCTATTAAAACAACAAAACTTGATTTTAAGTAACTATATATATGGAATACCATTTTAATTTTAATTTCTTTGTTTTAGCAATAAATGTTTAACTGCCATGTCAAGTCATTATTAATGTAAGCCAGTGAATTTAAAAGATAGCTTTGCACTTCGGGTGTTTGGGAAAGAAAAAAAAAATTAATGTTTTTAAATTATTTGTCAATTTGTTCATCTATTTCGTGTTAAATTATTTTGGATTCTTGTTAAATATTTTTAATTTCAAAATCATTACTCATATTTTTTCCAACTGATGTAATTGAGAGTGGGTCGTACATGATGATGAGACAAACTTCAAAACCCAAGATCCATACTCTTGTTAAGGAATTTGAATTCATAATAATTAATTATATATGAGCAGTACAACCTCAAAACAGCACGTTGAAATACTTTGAAATCAAAACGTTCCGTTCCAATAGAAAAACCGGAACGGCGATCGGAACGGTATTGACAACCTTGATGATAACTATAAAAAAAAAATAAGAACATGATAAATTTTGAGAATTATCTGCTAAGGGACTATCTTATCTAAAAACTTAAATTTTTAGATGAAATCTCATGATATGATTTATATTATTCTCCAACACACACCCATAAATAAAAGTTTTTTTGGTCTAAAACTTGCACATACTCACATTATTTTATTTTTATTTTTTATCAAATAAAATGAGAGTGGTAAGATTCGAACTCTTGATGATATTAAATCAACAAAATTATCCCACCTAAAGTGTTTTATTGATAATCAAATTAAGGTATGTAAATCAAAAACCGAAGAATCGAATCAAATTATACTCCCCGGTTGTTGTTATATCTCACTGTTCAGATTGATGAACTGTAACGCACGTAAGCAATTAACCTGGAATCTATTCCCCAAATATTTAGGAGAGAGATTTCTTTTGTCGTCTACAAACCGTGCTGTCTGTTTTCAGAAGAATGGCAGCTCGTTGCACCAGCTAGGATCGATAACCTCACCGCCCGAGCTATATAAAGCTGATAATAACACACGATTGATGGGACCAGAGATTTCAAAATCTTTAGCTGGTTAGCACCACATTTTCATTTAAATCTGCAGCGGTGAAGAAGAAAATAAATGAAAACAACTAGAAGAAGAAAAGAAGATATTACAGCACACCAGTTACTGTTTTGTTTCGTTCGAATGATAAGCGAAGCAGCTGTAAATCACAGTCGAGTACTGGTGGGATAATTAGCATCGCTAATGTCAGTTTGAAACCGACCAGGCTGTGCTTGTTCGAGAAATGAGCGGTCAGTCACGATAACGACACTTTAATCGGTGTGTTAGCTCTTCTCAAATAATTTATTTAGTCGACATGGCTTGCATGATTGGTTCGTGAAGATTTCCACCATTGTACAGTTGGATAAATTTCTTTGCGGTGAGAAAAAAAAAAAAAAAAAACACTATCTGGCTGTCATCTTTGTACGAGTAAGGACATCTTTGACGTACTTCTTGGAGACACATTCTTGTCAGATTCTTAATACCTCGAGATCCTAATTAATACCTCATAGATCAACCGATGAAACAATACACCTAACCCTGCCGGTAAAGAGCTGGATTCTATATACTTATTTTGATAATTAGGGTTTTATTCATTTAACTAGAATCAAATGCCTAAAAAAAGTTGAAGTTTCCTCAAATCTATATATATATATATATATATATATGATTAAGTGTGCACCACAGCATTGATTAGGATATGCAGGCGTTTTCAGATTTCCTGTGGAATTTGTGGACTTTGAACTCTAATTTTCTCTCAAGGGTAGTAGTAAATAAAATGTGACAAGGTGATGTAGACTAACAATGTAAAAGGATCGGTGGAGTTTATTATTATCATGTACATGTACATGTACATGGTACGACTTTTTTGTGACAATGGTTTAGATTTTCTGCGAGACAAAAGTATCAAGGGAGGGGGGATCTGAATGTGAAAAAATGGCAGAGTTTCCACGACACATTGGGTAGCAACTAGCAAGTTTTGACCGTGCTGTTGTTGGGGACCATCTTCAAGCCGCAACCAGGAGCCCATTCTTCAATGGTTTCATATAACAGAGGATTCTACAGTGAGATACTGTTTAGGAAGTAAGATTTTAGGCATCAAACCATTATAATAAGCTCAACCCATTTGCTCAATAAAATTAGTCGAAACAATAATGATTTTTTTTGTTAATTATAATAACGTGTAAAATATACGCACTTATCATCCCAATCCACCTCTAAAAGGATTTGAAATTAAAATAGCCGTAAAGATGAACGAAATAAATACACGTTGAATATGGCTCGATAGAGCTTAGCTGTGTGTCCAAGTTTGAAGCTTGTCTCTATTATTATTGATGTAAAAACTAAAAAGAGATAGATTTTTGATTCTTTTCAACAGTAAAAAAGAAAATTAATGCTTTCAAGAATGGTAGCAAAAAACTTTAAATCTATTCTGCAAGTTTTGAGCTGAGACAGGACGTGTATATTTTATAAAAAATTAAAATAATTAGGATTTTAGTAGTTTAATCCAAATCCATACAAAATACCTAAAAAAAAGGATTTACTGGAATTCAAAAGAGTAAAAAAAAAATAACAAAGGGAATATTTAAAACCGACGGAGTCCATTCACATGAATTACGGATCATGGACTGGCAAAGGGCCACAAACTAACAAAAGGCATGTGCACCATAGTGCGTGGGGCAATTTTGAATCAGACGAAGATCTTAGCTCGGCCCCATGATTGATCTTTTCAATTAGTCACATCTCCTGATCATTATATCAAAAATCAGCTTTTGATATTATTTAAAGGTCATTGATTTCTATTACTTTTGAGTAAAGGATTGGCTGATACAACGGATCTTGAGAGTTTAATACTAATGCTTTGATCCATTTACATACGAAAAGGTTTATATTATGTTGTTGTTTTTCATCCATTTCCTGTCTCCCGGCATTCCTTTATTTTGTAGCATCGTCAAGGTAAATCTCTAGTAAAAACCGTAATGAGGTCGATTTCATAGAAAATAATTTAGGGCCCCAAAACTATATAAGTCCAACAGGTGATTCCAAAGAAAATAAGAGGGGGGGTCTCAACAGAAATGCTATATACAAAAATAAAAAAGAAACCTATGCTGGTTCCTACGAATTATTTTTGACATTATTTAGTGGTGCTGATAAAAATTAGAATCGCAAAATTATTGGTAAGGCCCCCCATGAACAGCTAAACTTGAATGTAAAAACGGGATATAGTTTTTATTTTGTCATTAAGCAAGCTGCACCATATATTTTGTCATTTCCACCTGAAATGCTATATGTGGTGGAACCATAGAAAGCTAGCCGTGCAATATCGTTCGCTGTTTTTCAAAATCTACACGAACAAATTCATCATTGCCCTTGTTGATCTCATGCAAGGATTACGTGGAAGCTTGAAAAGGGAAGGGTTTTAGATTCGTGTTTATACTTTGACTGCTTGAAACCAATAAAATCAAATAGAATTAGAGTTGTGGGATTAAGGTTTCTGAACAAATCTTGTGGCCAAGCACAAGGTTGACCCTAAATCTACAGACCCAACTCTTCCAATTAACAAGAGAAGTGAACAGCAAAAGGGTCAAAGTGATGAGTCAGCAAGTGATTAAAGCAACATGCATGGATTAACAAGCGTGCGGACAAGGGAAAGAATCTAATTTGTTGTACACTCATGGAATTGCATGCAGTAATAATATCTCTGTTCATATTGGATAAAAAAACTTTAGAAATCAGACACTTGAGTCATAGGTTAGAGACACGGCCAGCCACTCAGAATACAGCCTGCTGCTGTTGAATTTGAATAGCAGGTGTCTTTAGAAAACTTGCACGTGCCCAATGCGTGGTCAAATGTCTAGAATTTTTTTTTACATATTCCAATTTATTTATTCTCTATTACGAAACATTCATCCATATAAAAAAAAACGTATGAGTCAGAAACAACAGTAATATTGGCTAAAGGTTTAGATAAACGGGTAGGAAAAGCATTATTAGACAAGGATTTTAGCAAGAAAAAAGTGAAGAGATTTGTGTGAGAGAAAAAAAAAAAAGGGTTCGCTGGTGTTTGAGAGGGAGGAGTCAAGGTTTTGATTGGTTAAGAAACGATGTCCACTCTATCGCCAGGTTAGAAGACCAAAACTTGATTGTGTAAATTGATTTGAATTCGTTTAAAAATAGTGTCTTAATTTTGATTTCTCAATTAGGGTTCTTGAGTAAAATTGAGGGGTAATGTATGCTTATGTAGAACTGAATTAAATGAAATTATATAGCAATACCAAGGAAAGTTTAATGGTAAAAAAAAAAATGGTCTCTATTTGGGATGGGAAGAACTTATGATTTTATTTGTAAATTGCTTTTGATAAGTTTTTTTATAATGTGAAATGCTTGGTTTGGAGGGAGTGTAGAATAATGATGTTTCAGGGTCTATTTCAAACATTGATGATATTGAAAAGATTCATCTCTTTAACTTTCACAAGGACTTGTAGCCTACAAATGGTAGAATCTCAGAACGATTGCTTCCTATAAGTTATATCTAATGATGTTATCTTTCTAACAAGACTACCCTTGCTTAATCTAGAGTTTCAAGACTCCACATATAGGTAAAACTCTAAGGAAAAGTTAGGCTATCAACTATGTTAGCAATTTCATCAAGTTATTAAATCATGTAATTTAGATGTGTTAGAAGTATAATTGCGTTTATTTCCCTCATGAAATGTGTAGTTCTATGTTTTAGCATTAAAATGAGATAAGTAATTTTCAAAACTAAAATTTATAATATTAGTCATGATTAAATAAAGAACAATGATTTTGAGGGGTTTAATGGAAAGCACAAATATAAAGAAACAATCTTTTTAAGGAGAGTCAATAATTATTGATTTTATTGTTATTATGAGAAATATAATGTGAATAAGAAATAAAGTGATATATCCATGAATAACTATTTTGGGATTAGGAATAGTTAATAATATCAATAGATTATATTGATATCAACATTCATGTCAAAATAGATAAGTCATTTTCTATAACGGAGACTAATGATACTAATAAGATATATTAGTATCGGTATTACCATCTCAGTGTTCTGAGAAAGATAAGGATTTGATTAGTTATCCAGTAAAGGATAATTAATGATGTTAATGGTATGGTATTAGTATTTCCTTGAATAAAGATGTCCTCTGAGAACAATATAAAGTAATGGTTGAAACAATTGAGTGGAATGGAAGGTATTATTGAGTTCATGAGAAATAAACCCTAAAGTAACCAAGTAGGGGGGAAAGGAATATATGTTAATCTTGAATAGGTTTTTTTTAATCATCAATATTATTATTGTTATTCATAATATTTATATTTTAAAATTATATTGGTTTCAAGTTCTTTACATTCACGACATGAGTGATTTTGTTTTTTCTAGATTTTTTATCCTTTTATTGTTTAGGTTTAGTTGAATACATGTGAATTTTGTATTATAAGCAAAGTTATTGATACAGTTTCGTTTCGGCCGAAACGGCGAAACGTTTCGTACCAGGCAAAAAAACAAGACAAAACGGTGTATGTATGAATATCTATTTTGTAATGATATCCATAAATTTCAATGAATAAACACAAGTTAGATTTTTATATATAATTATATTCTACATGTATGTATGAATATCTATTTTGTTGTCATTCAATACTTCATTTTTATTGCATTTGATGTTTGAGAAATTGTGATTGCAGTACTAATGGTTCTTGGAATTGAGACATGGGATGGTTAGATTGTGATTGGATAATCGATTAATAGAAGTGTAATAAGATGTTCTTAATAACTTTTGTTGAAATTTCAGTAGAGATTTCAAAGGATCTTTGTATGAATTTGGGTATTGAAAAGAAATTACCATTCATAAAATATTATTGGTGTGTTTTTCCGGTACATGGGGTGTTACAACATACCCACCTACATAAATAATATTTATTATTTTTATCTCCAAAATATCATAGTAAAAATCTATTAATTCAAAAATTATTCAACTAGCACATTTAAGAATGAAAGTGATGATTCTCATAATCTTAAAGTCCAATTCGAAAATCAACCTCGGATAAAGTTTTGGTCCCAGGTCAGGAGGGTTAACCCGGATTGACCTCAATTTTTTTTCTAAAAAGAATCAAAATGGCATCATTTTGACCAATTTTATATTTCAAAAAAAGAAGTCAATGGGTTTTGGACCCTCAGTTTGATTGAGTTTTTTTATTGGTTCAGTTGAGATAAACATTTCTTTATATTTTTTTCTTAAACCTAAATTAGTCAAAGCCTAAACTTAAATTATTTTCAACACTCAATACAAATTAAAAAATATATTTAAAAAAAAAAATATGAGTGTGATATTATTATTATTATTATTATTTATTAAGGATAAAATAATTTTTTATCTATTTTATTTTAACTTGTTCATTATGAACACAACAAGATAAAAGAGATGATCAATTTATGATGTACAATAATAACAAATATATTTTTGTTCTTTTCTTCTATTCTGTCTTATCCTCTGTATTTTTATTGCGACTATCTCTTTTATAACCAACCACCTGCAGACATGGAAAGAGTGAACACTGACTTTTTATGAGAAAGAGATTGATGCTATCCTATTATTTAAGGATATGCTCGTCAAATTTCTTCCAAAATATTAAGCAAATTAAAATAAAGAGAAAGAAAAGGAAAAGGAAGATGGCAATCAGATAATACCTAATTATTGACCCCATTCGAGGCTCCCATAGGGTCCACGAGCAGAGTAAGCTGGACGTTTATCGTTTCCCTTGTCACAAATGTTTACCAGTTGGTGTAGTTTCCTCTCGCTCTCACATATACACACATGCTGGCAATCCTGGTTGATCCACATACAGATAAAATAAGAGGGGTGCGAAAGGATAGGGCAAAAGACAAAAACAGTCTAGGATTTGAATGTGATTCGTCTGGTTTTTTTCACAGCTCTACTCCACTCCATCTTCTATTTATATCGAGAAGAACCATCAATAAGAGAGCGGGATTTCGTTGTCCTTCTTTTTCTCTCTGTCACTGTAACTGTGATTAGCAATAAGTAGCCCTTGTAAGAAAACCATTTGAGGTCGGCTTCAACAAGAGAAGACTGGAGATGAATGTGTCAGCTTCTGAATATAGTAGTGGTGGGTGTGAATCTGGCTGGACATCATACTTTGACCAGTCGTCTAATTCGAAACATCAATATCAGGGTTTTGGTGGGTTTGCTGATGGAGAATATACAAGACTGGAGGAAGAACAGGAGGAGGATTTGTCAATGGTTTCTGATGCATCCTCTGGACCTCCTCATTATGGTGAAGATGGTGGATACGGCTGTGATAAATTGGAAAGGAAGAGCCAAAGCAAAAAGAAGAGCAAGGAATATGGTAGGAGCCAACAGCATTCATATCTTGATGACACTGCTAGCTCTCCTGCATTGGGCAAGGCAAGTAGTTCAAAAGAAAATATACAATCTTCATCTTTCATATATTGCGGAAAAACTTTTTTATATATTGAAAAAATGGCCACTGGAAATATATGCAGAAAGTGAACAATGAAGGTACAGCGGAACATGTCCTTGAATTCTCCCAGGGTTTCTCTGCGACACATTTCAAGGTATTTGTCAGTGTTAGGCTATTTTTTCGCAATTTTTCTTATCATTCTCTTTATGTAATCACAGAGCAGGAGGAGGCAATCACCCCCTTAATTTTTTCCTGCGCATATCGTTTGTCCGTATACTTTTCCATATGTGTGTGATGTTATGGATATATATCAACACATGTACAAGTTCTACGGATTCTTACACCTTATTGTAACCTTTTATCTGTTGTGTTTTTCGATCCAACCAATCACTGCAATTAATTATCTGCTCGTACCAGCCAATTTGATAATCGATTGTGTGTTGTTCATTTACATAGCTTTTAAAAAATCAGATTTTTACATCATATATGCATTGATTACGTTTTAACAATTTAAATGCATTTTTCTTATATGCCTGATTAATTCGGGTAGATGATTAAATCTGTGAATAATTTATATAGGTTATTTGTTTGTGGGGCGATTCACGTAGCTTGTATGTATAATTGAATCTATGTGTGCACACGCTAGCTGTGTAAGAAAATATAATTTTCCATTAAATCAATATACTTTTATAATAAACATTTCTAAATCAACCGCTAAAGAGGAACAAATGTCATTTCAGGGGAAATCTTCACTCAAGAAACACCTTGGATTCTTTCAATCCTCTCGTGCTGAAAAGGCAGCTTCAAAAGAACCAGGTTAGACTTTGCTCGGTGTCTGATTGGTAATCTTTACTTTAAGGATTCATTAGTGTTTCTATTGTCTGAAACTCGTGATGATTAATAGATTGGCAGGTGATTGGCAGGCAAGAAAATGGAAATGACAAGCTGTAATGATTAGCATCTTTTGTCTTTGCCACTGCAGTTGCTCCAGACTCTGGAGAGAGAAATGGAAGGAGTGTGTTGGGGGGAATGGTCATTGCCCATTGGATCTCAAATAGATTTTGTTCCTTTGTTTTTATTTTTGTTTTTTCCAGTTCTACTCCTTTTTCTTTTTTTTTTTCTTTTTTCTTGTCATTGCAGTGGGAAACAACACGAGTACATAAGAAAATAAACTAGTTATCTGCTTTAAGACCCTCCTTTTTTTTTTCTTTTTCTTTTGTCACCACTGTGGTGATCGCCTATGGAAACTAGCAGGTCTACTGTGGAATCTTGCCTCCTCTACTCTTACGGGCGCAGAATCAAATTTATCAACTTGCTCGGAGGAATATAGGATAAAAAAATAGCAGAAAGCAATATATCTAATATGGGGGCTCGAGCTTTAGGGCATGTTTGGCATTGCAGTTACTGTTGTGACTGAAATTTTAAAAAAAATAGTTTTATAGAAATTATTTTTAGTTGCGATTCATAACTGAAATAGAAATATTTGGTTAAAACTATGGTTGAATTTGAGATTTAATGATAAACAGTTTCGTGTGTTTGGTCACCATATTTTTCATAACTTCTTTTTTTCAAATTGAATTCAAACCACAATATCAAACACAATTGTTGTCAAGATCTAGTTGCATTGTTAAAAGAAGTCAATTAACGATGACTACACGGGATTTCAGGTAAGAAAAGTGGAAAAAACAAGAGTCCTCTGAAGAACAGAGTGTGTCAACATTTGGCATTGATGAGCGAGGTATCAATTTGCACCCCACCAGACAACACACATCACAGATTGAGAAGAAAGGGCCATGAAAAAGCATAAAAGTGACCCACTTTTTTCATCACCTGTGACTACTAGCCTGGATTAAAAATATGTAGGAGACAGTAAAATTTGGCAGTTGATGATGCCCTTCTGGACTCCAAGCCAGACAATTTCTCCAGATAGAAGGAACCAAAAGAAGAGATCCCTACCACCCCTGATTGCAGCCTGCTAAGAATGTGATCCATACATAATATTGGGTGCAATTATTGAATTTGTTTTTGTGGGTTTCCTTCAAAATCTTTACTGATGGGGCTCCTGTCCTCAGAATTTCCAACTCGTGTCTCGGAAAAAGACTCGGATTTTAGGAACAAGACAAAACCCTCACTTGTGTCGTGTCAAACCTCCTATAATGTAGTTTCTGCTTCATAAGAAATAATTCGACATGATACTAGCTTTGGAAATGTATTGAGGTTAATGCCTACCAGTTACTCTGTGGTCATATAAATGAAGAAATAAGGATACATAATTGGAGGAGACAGAGGCCAATATTTCAGCCTCATAGATAATATCCTCGTGATTCGTGAATAGTTATCTAATTATTTCAAGATTGAAGTTCAATAATATCCTTCTATTATTTTTATTTAATTAGCATGTCACTCTCGAGTTGTGATTTGATTTCAATTAATGATCTATTATGATTTTCATGTTGACATAAAATAATAAATTATATAATTTGAAATGCTGTGAAGATAAATAGCATTAGCAGTCATGATTATAATCTTTTCAAATCATTTCTTTTCGTTATAAATAATTTATTTTTGTTATAAGGACCTTGTGTTTTTTTATTATTTTAACTACTGTTCATGTAATATTTTTACCATCTTTGTATAATTGTATTAATTTTCAATCAAGCTCTGGTCATTTCCATGAAACATGGAAGCCAATGGACAACATGCATCATCTTGTGCACAGCACAGCACGAGTCTGAGTTACATGTTCTGGAGATTGTAAGATTTCCGGAAGCATTTGGTCCAGACTTATCCACTCTTCTCATTTTGCAAGCTTGATGTTAAAATTTTATTTCTGTGGATAATATAAATGGGAGTTAGAAATTTAATTACTGAGATCAAAGATGGTTGGAAAAATAAAAAGTGGCAATTAAAATTTCTCTCTCAAGGAACCAGATTTGTTTTTGTCTCCACCCAAAGAAGATTGGGTTAAATTATACATTGATGGTGCTAACAAGGGCAACTAGGAACTTATTAGAGCGGATGGTTAGATGTGGGATCGCATGTGGCGTTTCACGGTGGCTTCACCGCAAGAACGGGTGTTGTAACGCCACCCAAGCTAAGATGCGGGCGTAAAAAATAAAAAATAGAGCAATGGATAGGTTGGCTTCAATGTTTGACACCGTATTTAAAAAATATTTTTATAAAATATTAAAAAATTTATTATTATTATTTTAAATTAAATTTTTTTTTTATGTTTTTAAATCATTTTGATATGATGAAATCAAAAATAATATTTTAAAATTAAAAAATATATATTATTTTGATGTATTTCTAAACAAAAAATATTTTTAAAAATAATTTCAGCCATATTTTCAGATATACACTTAATATTAACGAGAAGAGACGGTGGGGTTGGAAAAGGAGAAGGAAAGAAATGATGGGAGGTTTTGTAAGAAATAGGGTTGTGTCTTTGAGTGTATTTTCAGAATATTATTCTTAATGTTAATTACAAGAGTAATTATTGCAGTGAATCAAATGGTCTTTCCTCACATTTTTATTTTTATTTTTTATTATTTTTTGTAATTGAATTTTATTTAGAATTCAAATCGAATTTCAAACTAAGAAATTGATTTAACTTTTAGAATTGAATCCAATTCCAAGAATTCCATGCAACCTATATGTTTTTGTAAGAAAAAAAAAAACATCTTCTTATTTTGTCCCTGCAATATATATTTTTATATATCTAAGTTCAGAGAATTAAAAACTTGGCAAATTATGATTAATTTTGAAAACATAAGATTATTTTATAGTAAGCAATTTCGCTTGTACTTTTTCACGGGCTAGATAATGTTCCCGACAAAAAAAATAAACATGTATACTTTTTTATATGTTTTTTTACATAAAAAATATCAAGTGTAAATTAAAATGTTTGTGCAAACATCTAATAAAATAAATCAAGAATCATTTGTTTTAAAAAAATATTAACAATAACTATATATATATATATATATATATAGATAGATAGATAGATAGATATATCTGGAAAAGTCGAGAAATGTAGATCTAGATATTTGATATCATACCACGGTCTATTTATCTTATTGTGATTAATGACTCTATGTACTATAGTTATCTTTTATTTAATCAAATGATAGTAGAAATACACATACACACAAATAAGAATAATTGAATAAATTCAAAAGAAAAAAACCTCACAAGGTTGCACTTATTAGAAACACATTCCAAAATAAAAGTTGAGCATAATGGGGTCTAGCCTATTTTTTAAAAAATTTAATTAAGATGAAAACAAGTCGCATAACATGTTGTGTGACTTAGCCTAGTTTCCGGCCATTATGATGGTCAAAAAAATCAAGAATTGATATTTATTATCTAAAATCTTAATTTTTTTTTTTTTACTCGGAATGCCTAAAAAAACATCTTGGTAATCTTGATTAATTCATCTGTGACCTCAAAAAATCATCTCCAAACTCGAGATCAACTTAGAATCACAAACAAATCTCAAACTCAAATATGTTTATTTAGGAACTCTTGAGATATATAAAAAAAAACTAAGTTGAACTCTTTTGATTTAATGAAATTATTTGACACAACTATTTTTAGTGCTTTAAGTTGGTGTCAATGTTATTTTTCTTATTTTGCCTTTGAAACCCAACAATCTCTCCTCTCTAAAACCAATAATTAGGAAACATTAAAAATAAGTTTTTATATTAAAATTGAGCTGAAAAGGATATTAAGAGACTAAATATATATAATCTGTAAGGTTAAAAGACTAAATTAAATTTTATATGTTAACTTTCAAATCATCACTTAATTATAGTGTTATTTTACTTTGCTCGGGGTGCCCCACCCCCAATATATTTTGAAAAAAATAAGTCAAGTCACATTATTTGACTACATATATCATGGCGGTCAAAAAATCAATAATGAATGTTTTTTTATTTAAAATTTTATTTTTCAACTTATTTTTAACTTGAAAGTTGAAATACCTAGGGAAAAAAACAACTCAAAATCTTGAATAATCCATGCACGACCTTAAAAGATCATCTCAAAACCCAATATCAATTCAAAACCAAAAATCTTTACAAGTTTAAATATATTTATGTAGACACACTCAAGAGTTTTTTTAAGTGCAAAAGAAAGGTCTCAGTTTGATCTTTTCTTGTATGTTCCACTAAGAAACCGTTTCTAGCATGTTTACTTCGAATATTATTATTTTTAAATATTTGAATTTAAAAATATAATAAAATAACATAACCTTTATTTTTTCAACTTATTTGTAATATAAACAACCTAAAAATAATTTAAAATAAAAAAATATTAGCTTTTGTTAACTCTTAAAGCACAAATTCAAACACATTATTGTATTTAGTTTTATAAAAACTAAAATATCATGAGTTTTTTAAAAACTTGTTTTTCATCTAATTTACATTAAAATATCAATCTTGATTTTTAACCAAATATACATTTTTTGAACTTTCCTTTCAACCATTAAAAATGTTTTAAAAAAAAACACAACAAAACTCCCACAGAATGAAAAACATAAAACTACTGGTTTCAGCATCGAGCTGTTATTAACATCCACTAGAGATTAGAGACAAAAAATTAAAATAATAAATAATAAAATGACAATTATTTTAGTGAAGGCGGCTCTATAGATAGGAGCTAAACTGGAACAAGGCTACCATCCCGATAGGCATGGACGAAAACTAAAAACTTAGCCAAGTCGCCATACAACCCTGAAGCCGCATCCAGAAATAGGATGCTGCACTATTACATCAATTATAGGCCTCTGACTTCTAAAGGCGACAACGAATCTCTATGCTAGCACTAACTCAATCCAGAATAAAGAAACAGCACGTAGACATTACATAAAACAAGTAGGAAGGCTGCCTCGATAAGCGAAGTCCATTTCTCCATTTCATTTTGAGCAAGGTTTATGACTTCGACTCTTCAGACCTGACTGCTGCGGTCCACCATTCAAAATAAAAAATCACAAATGGATTGCATCTATAAACTTGCGCATAAAACATGTAGTGGACAAGGGTGATGTCAAAATTGCTATTTTAACATGTTAACAGCAACTATTTAAGGAAATATAATGCACGCCATGCCTTGGAAACCAATAATCCCACCCCACTCACCAGTACGAAAACAAAATTGTGATGTCAATAATATGGATCGAATTGCCATGTCTTCATTCCCCATCATGCCAGAAATGAACCCTTGACCTGGCAGTTATGTCCCAAATATATGTCTGTGGACAGGTTGGGCATCAAAAGTTTTAACCACGTCCATCCATGGTTTGTCCAGGATCAAGATAGAATTTTCAGAAAGGTGGCTAATAAATAAAACAGGATCTCTGAAAGCAAGAAATTCAAAATTTTTCCTATGTTTAGCCTCTGGTTGATATTCCTTCAATTTACGTTTCAGTCCCCCATTCAAGGTAGCTTGTAACTTCTTCAGTGAAGAATGCTGACTGTTTACCAAATCACCATCTTCCTCTCGATCAACTGGCATCCCAAAGTCAATCAAGCACATTGCCCTATACATCAGACAAAATCTCAAACATTATATTTAACATTGAAGTAGATAGCAAAGAATGATGCCATGTATGCTTCTAAAGACCAACCAAGGATTGAAGTCTAATCAGTCACAGGTTCCAAGCCAGCTGTTTTACCCCCTAAACACTCAACTCCAATCATCTTAAGCCCTAATTACATAATAGATGGGAACTGCCACTATGTTAAGTCTTTCCCACCATTACATCCTGTTTATATCCCAAGATGGGGAATGAACACTGACCAAAAAAAAGGTGGGGATAACAAATGCTCTCCTCTAACATTCTTCTACCGAACTTCAGAAATTTTCTATGAAGCCAGTATTTCATAAATAGATGAGATTTACCCCTCCCAAATATGATGTTTGGAAAACCTTCCCAGAAAACCAAGTGTTACAATGAATAGCTGAGAATGAAGCCCGTTCACTCCTAAAAATATAAATGGGGGGCTACAGATGGACAAATTTACACGCTATAAATGATTACAAATAAGGAGATAGGAGCAGCACCTGGCACTGTAAATGATAACAGAAGGAGGGCTTGACAAAGGAAGAAAAGAGAGCCCGATGACCTCCCCAGGAAATTCTTGGTATCTCTTAGGTAGAACAAATGTATGCCGCATTGACCATTCTCCTAACTGTTTTGCCTCCACATCAAATGCATAGACTTGATTTGAGGAGGTTGTGATTACAAGCACATTGTTATTTTGAGGGGGGAAACCACCAGCTGTTACAGAGGCACCATCCAATCTTGCTATGAACCACTGCTGCCTGTTTTACACAATCAAAATATAGTTAGACCTGTGGAAGACTACATGGCATGAGACTCATCAGGTGTCTTAAATCCAATTAGAATAGAATCAGACAAATTAGGTTCCTGGACCATCGGAAATCATGGAACACATTCTAAAACGCTTTCTTGAACATCAAAGGTCTCAAGTAAATTATAGGTACCAATGGGTGGGCTCATACTTGGGCTGTTAAACATGCAGTTAAATTGGCTCAAGATGCAAATAAGCCAGTATCAAGAAGCTAGATTACAAACCTTTGGGTCTCCAGATTAAATACATATGTGTCTCCAAAGCAGTTGGTGGCAGCTAACCATTGCCCATCACAACTAGTAAACATTTTTGTTATGGGAGGCTCACTAGGGGGCAATTCTTCATCATATTCCTCGCGACGTGGTGTGAAGGTATGTACTAGCACCGAGCTACCCACGTCCACCACCTGCAGCAGCAGCAAAAGGAAGGAGTTTGAAAAAAGGCCAATAACAATATAATTTGTTCAGGCTCCATCCACATCCACCTCAAACACTTGATCTAGTAAAAGAGAGGGTGATAAATAAATTTGCAAAAGAAACAGGCATAAAATTTCACCAGCACCATGATTTCAAAAAAAGTTTTTGCCACCACCAAAGATGAAAGGCCAGCCAAAATCCAGTGAACCCTTTGTACAAAATCTATCTATTTTACCAGCTAAAACCACTTCCCTATAGCCAAGCAAAAATTTGAAAGGCTCAATAAAAGCATGGTTTCAAGGGTGTAGGATAATCGACCTGATGATTACTTGGTGAGAAGAATGATTGCTCATAATTAGAGTACATCCTATTATATTAAATTATGAGTTTTGATCGGACAGACAAACAGTTGCAACCACATTGTGCAATATTTATTAAATATTTTCCACAAAAAAAAATTGAGGTGGGTTTTTTTTTTTTTTTTTTGGGGTGGGGCTTCTTTCAAAAATAATTAATGGGAAACTAGATTTTTTATGAGGAGACAGCCTAAGCAGTATGTCTTGCAATAAAACATTGCACCTAAAATCTTACACTACCTAATTGAAAATAGGTGTTTGGATGGTTTTATTTCAATCTTGCAGAGACCTTGGTGAAATTTCCAGAACAATCATCATTGAAATTACTTACATATATCTTTCTATCATGTCCTGCTATCATCAATTGAGAAGAATCGGCACTGAAAACCATGGAATGTGCATATGGCAAATTCTGAGGGAGATGTTTTTTATTAACAGTCCATGCACTTTTTCTGACTTCCTTCTTCAATTCAAAAAGGCTGGGCTTAACATGGTCAGAGTAAGCAAATAGAACCCCTGCATTAGAAATGGTGCTGCAAATAATTTTCCGAGATCTCTTAGTCTTAATTCGAGCTAGAATATCTGTTGTCGCACGGCCCCTTGATGGTCCGGGACCAGTATCAGTCATGGATCCACCTTTTGTTTTGACACAAAGAATATCCAACCAGGAAGGTGATTGGACTAGAAGCAAACAATTTTGGTTGAATACGGTATTAAGAGCCACCTGAATTGGCACTCTTTGGGGCGCTGGGCAGATATCATGGGGCGAGAACTTGGTGAATTCCTGAGCAGAATAGGCAAAGAGCTTTGTGTCATCACCAGCAGAGATAAGCATAGGAACTCCCAAATGCGCCCACTTGTGGTAACTAAACTCGATGGGCTTCTTCTTATGACGAATTCTTTTAACTTTATCATCAGGCAAAGGATCTTCATTCAGAAGCACACAGTTTCAGTAAGTGAGAAACATCAAAATGCAGAACCTAAGGCAGCAAAAATCATACACAGGTATTTGCAATATACATTACATAACTATATACTGAAGTGCCACGAAAAGAACAGCACGGGGTAAAAGATACTATACACACCTTCTCGACTAATTGGTACTGCCACTGTTAAGGCTCTAACATCATGTGTATGCGCTCTTACATAACCAACATATATCCACTTCTTCAACATTTTAGAAGGTCTGTCGTAATCAGATTCAACTGTCTCACTAGAAAGCTTATAAAGAATAACCTGCAAACAGAAGCATAGAAAACATTAGCCAAACAGTAAGCTCTATTCCTATATGGATAGCAAATAACATTTAGAGTAACATCAGGTTTTCTTGAGGATTGGATTTACAATTTACATCTCATAATGGACATATAAATAGTTAGAAAATTATAGCGAGTGTAAGCTCCACATATGCAAAGTATCTGTACCTGACCATCGGATCCAGCAGAGAACACCCTGTTATGAGAAGGTGCAGCTGCCAGAGCATTCACATCACCCTTGTGAGAAGTATGTGCCTGCAAAAGTGTCCCATGTTGAGAATCCCAAAACTGAACAGCACCAGCACTGTCTGCACTAACTAGGGTCCCACACCTGAAATAAGAATCAATTATCAGATATGTTGAAAGGCGTGACCTAAAGTACACTGTACATCTACTTAGTACACATACTTCACCATAGAGAACAAACAAACAAACAGGAATGCTTGCGTATCTACCTCAGCGCGAGTAAAGACCATATACAAAGGTCAGCTCCGCTACCCAGACCACCAAGCCCAGCTGTAATCCTGTATATTTCATTACCCAGCTTAGCATCCCAGCACCTTATGAACCTGCAAGAATGCTGGCATGCATGAGATAGTATATAATTGAAAATGAGAATCATTAAAAAATGCTTCAGAGCAAAACAGCAACAATATTTCCAGAACTGTTGGCAATGTTATGGTTAAAATCTGAGGGTTTTGAAGTCACGTTCACTAAAGCTACATATGAATAGCAGATTGCAAGGAGAACTCACCCATCGCTACTGCCTGAATATATTCTACTCGCATCAGGACTCCACGTCACACTTAAAACACGCCCTGCAAACAATCACATGAGAAAATAGTTCTTCACAAATGGGAAAGCAACAACTCAACAGAGGATTCAGAGGTGTAGATGTCTCACCACTGACCCTAGGCAAAGTTTTATTGTAAATTAAATCATCCGAGTCAGGAATAGTGTATATTCGCACACACCCATCATCACAAGCAATTGCCAGCAGTGGATCCTCGACAACTATATGCTCATGTTGTTCATCCGAGACTGAATCATCTTCACTCTCGCTACTGTCTTCAGAAGCTTCACCACCTTTGTATCTGTCATTTAAATATCCATTTCCAAGGTGCTGTGAATTGTGCTCTGAGTGAATTTCTGTATTGGTAGATGGTGCCACCGCCATCTGCCAAATTGAGACCCCAGTTGACTCCAGCACATTCTGCCAGTGCATTCAACAACATATGGAAAGGTTAAAGAAATTTAATCAACTCTCAGTATTATGTAGCACCACATTCATAGAGTATATTTGCAACTGTAAAAAATAGGCAGCAAAATATTCCATTCAAATTCTTTAAAGCAAACCAAACGCAGACAGTAATTTCACCTTCTGCTTTAAGTGAAAAATATCCCACTCCGAAACTGAACCATCAATGCTAGACGAAAACAGTCTACCACAAGGTAACCCTTTAGAGCCGGCACGACACCACACGAGCGACGAGACTCGAGAGTTAGGATCCCCGTGAATTGTCTGCACAAAAGAATTCGCAAAATAATTAAGAAATACCTTTATTTAATTAATTCATTAATTTAGTTTCATAAAATAAATAAGAGACTAAAGGTGTTACAATGAAGTACCAGCTGGCAGTGCCAACCGACGGAGCCAGGAGACACGAGCCAAATCTCGAGTGAGCCGTCTTCACGAGCGGCAGCGACCTGAGACTCGTCGACGCTGGTGGCTAGAGATACAACTGGAGACGGCCTCCACTCGATCGAGCTGTTCCTATAAACAGCTCCTAGCATTTCTGCTTGGCTAAACTCGAAGCCACAAGGAGAAATCGCCGACCTATGTCACCTAGGGTTTAAGTTGTTAGGGAGTGATGATTTTAAGAGGCAGAGAGAGAAACGTGAAAGAAGGCGACGCGGTGCGTGTTAGGTTTTTTACGAGGGTTTAAAGCATGTTTTGTATTTTTAGAATGGTTGATTTGGAGGTTTTTTTATTTAAAAATATATTTTATTTTATAAAGTTTATTTTTAATATTACATATTAAAATAATTTAAAAATAAAATAATAGTAATAATAACTTTAAAATATATATATATATATATATATATATTGAAATATAAAAGAAACTAAGCTTTTATAATTTTTATTTTTGCATTTTGAAAGTATTTTTGAGAAAACTTTAAAACATAAGATATTTTTTTCTTCAAACTAATTGTTTATATGTTTTTTGTATTTTTTTAAGTGCTGATATAAAAAATAAATTTTAAGAAAATAAAACAATATATATTATTTTAATATATTTTTAAATTAAAAATAATAATTTATACTATTTATTAAACGAGCTATAAGCACACATAATTGATTCTTGTGCATTGTTTATACCTGAACCGGCCCCTTGTTGGACCGGTTTATCTGTGGAATCACGGTGTTTCTAAAATTTCGAAGGTTGGGCCGCTGCCTCTCTTTATGAAAATGAACTTCGAAGAATAAACATCAAACCTCCACGGTTGATCCTGTTCGGGCCTTAAAGCGTGCTTCAATATAAAGTTATCTATTTTATGGAACAATGTCAACTCCGTTAGTATTTTACGATTGGATACTATATTAGGCTTTATTTTTATTATGTGTCCGGTAAGTTTGCACGTTTCTTGATTAATTTTACGAGTTCTGAAATTAATGACCATATAAGCCGCTTCTAGTGATTATTATATATTAGCAATCACAAGGCTCGAAACTCAGACCACATTAGGAGCAAAACACTTAATCTCAAATTTGTATCATTGAGTTATTTACTAGATGGTTTTATATTAGGCTTTATTGCTTGCTTAAGTAGTGTTCATTTTTTTTAATGTCTAATAGGCATTGTGTTTCAAAAATATTTTAAAAAAAAAGTTAAACAAATTTGTTTTAATTTTTTGTGTGTTTTAAATAATTTTGATATATTGATATCAAAAATAATTTTTAAAATATAAAAAATATATTAGTTTAATATATTTATATATGAAAAATCATTTTGAAAAATAACTTCAGTCACATTCTCAAATAGACCCTTAGTTTTAGTGTCTATTAAAAATGTGGTCGAGGTTATTTTCCAAAGTATTTTTTTGTTCAGAAATGTATCAAAATAATATTTTTTATTTTTTTTAAAAAATGACATCAACACATGAAAATGATTTGAAAACACCAAAAAAAATAATTTAAAGTATAAAATAAAAATATTTTTTAAAATAAATTATTAAAACGCAGTGTCAAACAGAGTTTAAGTATTTCATCGCGAGATAGTCCTCAAGGGACGTGACTTGGTGGAAAGGGGTTTGAAATTTATCTTGTTGGTCTCAGATGCGAGCCATGGCATGCTTGCCTTATAAAAGTTTATGACATGTGGGGTTTTACTCGCTTAATCTAGACTCGCAAATAGTGCCTAAAGAGGGGTGAATTTTCTTGAATCCAAAAAGAACAATCACTACGGGGTGAGCTGTATTTGTACATGAAAAAATAGTTTTTTGGTTTTAAAACGGGATATAAGGCATTGAAAACAATCGTAGTGAACTTGTAACCATGTGTGATTAGAGTTGTATCAACTCAAGTGTCTCATTAAACCTCTGATCCATATCATACAATAGTCCGATAAAAAATAAAATGAATTATAAAGATTTTTTTCTATAAAAAAAACATGTAATGACTTTTTGAACTCGCAACATGAGTCATTATACTTGAAGCAAATTCCATGGAAAAGACATAAAAGTACAATTCATAATCAATCATTTATTAAATTATGAAAATAAACCAAAAAAAATTATTTTTTTAAATAACAATTAAAAGATTCAAGATAAAAACCAGACACATAAAATAAATTTTATATTCAAATGAGTGTTGAAATTAAAAAGGAAAATAATTTAGTAAAAAAATGACAAGAATGAAACTTAAAATTGACACGAAAAACAATGTTGCAATTAAATGGTGGAATTAAATCAGGATAATAGATTTTACAATGGAACCAGGAAACAAATTAGAAATTAAAACAACAAGGACAAAATTGGAAAACATGATGTCATTAATTTGAATCAAATGGTGAAATTGAGAGCCAATATTTTTTTTACAAAAAAGCCAAGGAAAAAAAATAGAAATCCAAAAAATGAGGATAAAATCAAAGAATATAATACTTGGTAATTTGATATTCAAGAATGAAATTTAAAACAAAGACAAATTCTACACCAAAAAAAGGTCAGGATAAAAAATAAGCACTAAAATTGCCACACCCATAATCATTGTTGTCAAAATCACGATTAAAATCGTACGATTTTATGAGTCAAATCAACAAACCTGGTAAATCCTGTAGAAAAACCGGACCTCGTTAAAATCGGAGTAAAACCGTTAAAATTGGTTAGAATTGTAAAATCATATCAAACATAGGCTACACTTATATTTCAGGACGCCATATGCTCCCCCCATGGTTGAATCACTTATAATTCATTGTTATGGTTTGAAAATCAAATTAAGAAAACAAAATTTTTTAAATGCACGCATAGACCATTTCTTAAACAATAAAAAAATTCTTGATTCTTATGTGTTGATTTAAATATGAACTTTAAAATGTATACTTAAATTTTTGATAAAAAATAGATTTTTTATTTTTATCTTTTACTTTAAATTAATTTTTTTTGTGTTTTAGATCATTTTCATGTGTTAATGTCAAAATAATTTGTTGGAGTTGAAGATGGTACTAGAAATGTCGATAGTGGTACCAGTCGTAGTACTAACAATCATTTAAACAATAATGTTTTTATAAATGTATTAGAAATAGCGATGAAGATGATGGTAATGAGGCTGATTTTAATTTGCATAGCAAGCCAGTAGAATATCTATTTTAAATTTGTTAATTTTTACCTAATAAAATTATATGGACATAATTGTTTTATAATGTATTTTTAAGTTATTTTAAATCATATTCGAACCTTAACTAATGACATTTTATGACCATAATTATGTTGTATTGTATTCAAAAATATTTTACTTGTGACTTTATGATTTTTCTACCTACACCATTTTAGCTGCGATTTTATGATTTTTTGTACGAAAATATTTTACATATGATTTTACGATCCGAGTTCAAGATCAATTCTATGTCGTGTCAAAATCATGATTTTGACAACCTTGCCAGTAACCAAGAGAATCAAACTGTAATTTGCATGGTAGGAGAATAAAATGAAATGGAGAAAATGCTTTCTAACCCCATGCTTATTTTTTTTTTTGTGGATATTTTTGTTATTTTATTGTTTAATTTAATTGTACATTATTTGTTATATTTGTTGAAAATCAAATTACCCTTAACTTGACTCGAAATAACAACAAAAAATAATTGTAAGAAAAAAAAAACTCCCCTTATGTTATATTATTTATTTGTCTACTTATTTCCAATGGTATCTTGATTGTTTTGTTATGCAATCAAGATGACAAAAATAATTATTTTACATGTGTGAAATTATAAATAACAAAATAAACCATGTAAAAACACTTCAATACTCTTGAAAGTCAATACAAAGTTTTATGAGAGTGAAAAAAAAAATCATTCCATTGTTTCAGTGAACAGTGTCAATGTTTTTTTAATACCAATTAAGTTTTGCTAATTAACGTCTCTCATGATGGAGGAAAGAAACAAGGACATGATGTTGTAATTTTTCTTCTATCTTCTTCCAATACTGGCCAAACTCAACTTAATAACGAGGATTCTTATATAAATTATACTTACCATTTTCCTATGTTCATTTAAAAGAAATGTATGCTTAAAGACATATCTATTCGAAGGTTAAAAGTGGAATACTGTTTTTTTTTAATAAAACAAATCTTGATTGGTTTATTTTATTTTCTCAAATAGATGAATTATTAGTGGGCTAAAGATTGGAGTTTTTAAAGATAACTTCTGCTTTTTTAAAAAAGAAAATTATTTTAGTATGCTAATGTTAAAAATAAAATTATTTTAATATATTTTTAAATAAAAAATATTTATAAAAAAACAATGTCAACATCTCGCTTTCATTTATTTTTGACATTTGTTTATATACGGGTCCATCTTTCATTGTTTATAATATTTTAAACTCCTGAACAATATCTACAAAAATTATTAAATGGAGAGGATAGAGATCAAGAAAAAGAAAAATTATTAACATTATACTAAAATCTCATCGATTAAAAGAATCAAATAATATAAGAAAAAAGTCACTATTGTTGATCTAAATGACTTACATTTATTGTTAAATATAAACAAGTTACTTGCCATCTTTGAGTGATAAGTGAGATTTTTTGATCTTGTTGAATTAATCTTGTCTAGATCTCTCCAATTATTTTAGTGATGTCATAATTTGAGTTTTGATATATCTTTAAAATCTTTTAACCCCCCACCACATATCATGCTTATTTAATATTTTTTTTAGATGTAATAGCAATAAACTATAAATGTTACACCATCAACAATGATTGGTGAAGATTTTAAAATTTTTAAATGGTCAAGTCTTATAAATAAAAATAATTAATAAAGTCAAGATTCATCTTTGACCCCGAGACATGGAGATAAATATTAAGGTTAATTCAATAATAGAAATGGGATTTTAGAAGCAAATATAATTAAGATTTTCAAGTAAAAAATAATAAACCATGGAAAACTAAGGATGGGTACACTACAAAAAAACTATAAATAAAGCACATGAAACTAATAAAAAGAAATAAAGATAAAAACACAAAGTTTATGATGATAAATAAATTGAATTGAGTTTTATGTTAAGCGGAGCAGAAAATTTAACAGACTTTATCCTAAACTATAAATTAGTTAATTGTTTAAGCAAGACAAATTAGAAATATAATAATAATAAATAAATAAATAAATAACAAGAATCTCATGGGATTCCTTCCCTCCCCGACTCTCAAATTTGGGCCGAGCTAATAAAAGCTCAGCGATTTGACCAAATAAATTACTATAAAAATGAATTAATTCAAATTTCAAAGGCCTAAATATCGTAATTCTCCAAGCAAAATCACAACTCACAAGGCATGCTCCCATGCTGTAATCATCAAATGTACCTCAGACTCCAGAAGCTACTATTCTCATAGGGATCGCCACTGCTGATTCTAACACCGTCGACACCTCTCCTTTCTTCCCTCGTAAAACACAATAAAACTCTGCGCATCTGATAGGAGGCCGAGAAGTTGAAGTCGAGGGCGTTATCATATGGGAGTAGAGAAAGGGACTCGCGAGTCAGACACTGAACACGAGGAAGACCTCGATGAAGAACCAGGGGAGGTGATCGAATCAGCTCCTCCTCTCAAAGTTGGCGAAGAGAGAGAGCTTGGTAATTCTGGTATAAAGAAGAAGCTCCTCAAGCGTGGCCTTGGCTGGGAAACCCCAGAATTCAACGATGAAGTCACTGGTGCTAATTTACCGTTTATTACAGAGTTTGCTTGTTTTAGTGATACTTTTCTGTGATGAATTTTGAGAGAAATTGTTGTTCGTGTGATCTGAATGCAGTTCATTATGTGGGCACATTACTTGATGGTACTAAGTTTGATTCCACAATAGATAGGGATTCATCTGTGACTATGAAACTTGGTCAAGGTCAGTCCCCTTTTAAGAAAACAAGTTTTTTCATGCTTGAAGTTGCTTAATTTGAGTTTTTAGATTGATTGATTCTTATGCTTGTGCGTCTAATAGGGGAAGTGGTGGCTGGATTGGATCATGGGATTATTACCATGAAAAAGGGAGAACATGCATTGTTCACGTTGCCTCCTGAATTGGGCTTTGGAGTGGCAGGGCGTGATACGGTGCCAGCAAATTCGTTTGTTCGATTCGAGGTTGAACTTGTTTCGTGGATTAAGGTGGTGGATGTGAGCAAAGATGGTGGGATTATAAAGAAAATTGTGGAGAAGGGAGAGAAGCACGAGCGTCCTGGTGACTTAGATGAAGTCCTTGGTACTTCAGTTGCTCATTATGTGATGTACTTTTGTTCCTTTCTGTTAATCATTTACAATGTATGAGTGGGATGATGTGGGTGGGTTTCTGTAAAACAATGCAGTGAAGTATCAGGTGGCACTTTCTGATGGCACTATAGTTGCAAAAACACCAGAAGAAGGAATTGGGTTTTATGTAAAAGATGGTAATGTTGATCAATTGGAATTTTGTGGTTCTTGTCTGGGAATATCATTTTTTTCTTGATGATGCCGATTTTGTGCTTTTATTCAGGTCATTTATGTGCAGCATTGCCAAAAGCAACCATGACCATGAAAAGGGGAGAGAAAGTCAAGCTAGTTGTTCAACCTCAATGTATGTCTTTCACCACTGTTACAAATTGTTTCATGAGAGGTTTTGGCACTGTTCATCTTGATATTGAGTCCAAACTTCATGCTTTTTTAGTTGTGTATCTCATAGGCTCCCTTCTTTTAAATTTTAATTTTAGGCCTTCGTCTGGAAAAATGATGCTTGCAGATGCTTTTGGACAGGAAGGAAAAGATGCTAGTGATGCAATCCATCCAGTCCCACCAAATTCTACACTGCACATTGATCTGGAGCTAATATCCTTTAAGCCTGTTATTGATGTAACGGGTGATGCTAAGGTCTTCAAGAAGATCATGAAAGAGGGGGAGGGCTCCCTTGTTGCAAATGAAGGTGCAACAGTGACTAGTAAGTATTCTGATATTGGTAAAATCAATTTAGGTTAGGAGTTTTTTGCAAAGTGACATCTCACTTGGGTCTAAAATGAAATTAGTGCGCCAGATATGTAAACCTGTCCAGGAAAACCCTAGTGAATGGAGATTGTTTAAATAGTTCCAGCTTCATGTACAAATTCTTGCTTAGTTTGATAGGAATATATGTGTGTATTTGACATTGATTCCCTCCTTCTCTCCTTCTCTCAGCTAATCCATTTATGCCATGAATAACGGGCTTTCAGAAAAGACAACAGCAACCGACTCTTCCAATACTGTGAAAACTATTTACTTACTTTAGTACTGACTGATCCAGGGAGCAAAACGTCCTTTCCAGCCCATAGATTTTTTAACCGTGGCATTGTGTAAATGTATGCTCTGAAGATATTGATCCTTACAAAATTCTTCATGCAGTTAGCTATACAGCTAGGCTAGAGGATGGAGCTGTGTTTGAAAGAAAAGGAATTGATGATGGGCAACCTTTGCAATTTATAACAGATGAAGGTTAGTTTAACTCCGATATGGTTTGATCACTTTTCTATGGTATCTCATTTGCTGTTTCTGAGAACTGCTAATAGAATAATATTGTGTTTTCTGTATCTAGAGCAAGTGATTGCTGGTTTAGACCGAGCGGTGGCAACAATGAAGAAGGGGGAACGTGCAATATTAACAGTAAAGCCAGAATATGGGTTTGGAAACATTGAAACAAAGAGGGATCTTGCTATTGTACCCCCATCATCAATCTTAGTCTATGAAGTTGAAATGTTGGATTTTATTAAGGTAGCCAGTTCAGTGATCGTATCGTAGAGCTACAGACGAGATACTGCTGGCTATTGTCAATATAATAAGACATGATAAACCACACAATCAGAGATGGCTATTTATTAAGCTGCATCCCCCCTCCCCAAAGTTTCTTTTTGCTGTCTGGTTTAGGATTGTTGACTAAATACTTACTGTTGTCCAACACATAGGAGAAAAAACCATGGGAGATGAATAATCAGGAGAAGATTAAGGCTGCCGAGACAAAGAAAGAAGAAGGAAATCTGCTATTTAAAAGCGGGAAGTATCTAAGAGCTGGAAAAAAGTATGATAAGGTAGCTCAGCACTTGATTTCTCCCATGTTTCATTGCTTATGGTCAGATTTAGAGATTTTGATTTATTTTTAACTGCATGTTCCATCCCATCAGGCTGCAAGTTATGTTGGTGAAGAGGAAGTTTTTGGGGATGATGAACAAAAGCTGGTTACAGCATTGAGAGTAACTTGCTGGCTGAACAAGGCAGCATGTAGCCTCAAACTTAATGATTTTAAGGGAGCAATCAACTTATGTTCAAAGGTAAGATGCATCAAGAAAAGTAGTCGCTGAATGCTGTCAAATTTTAAAAATCAGATTGCTTGAAAATTCGTTTTTCAGTGTGAGATTTTATTTGGAAGGAGGAAAATTGATGATAAAATAATTAACATAAGTTAATTCTGAGATATAGAAGTTATTTACTGGATTGGAAAAATGTATGATCGAGCTTGTCATTCCAGTCCCATAAGCTTTTACAAGCGAGTAGAAATTTGACGGGGAAGCAGGTTTTTCCCTTGGCACCCTGGAGAAATTGGTTCTAATTGCTATGCAGTAGTTTCATAATTTCATTGAAAGGGGCGATGGCTAGGTGCTATAAATGTCCATTGCTCTTGTTGAAATGATGACTCTAGGCTGTTCAGTAAAAATGATCTGTGCATTTTAACTGGTTCTGGGTTGAAGAATGAAGATTTTATTTAAAATGGATAGAGAGGAGCAAATTTTCTCGGACTCCAGCATTGTATATGGCTAGATAGGGATGATACAAGACAAAATGACATGTTGTATCCTGTGTTTTTATCCGTTGAAGGTACTGGATATTGAGTTCTACAACGTAAAAGCCCTTTATAGGCGGGCACAAGCACTCATCGAAGCTGCAGATTTGGTCTCAGCCGACATGGACATTAAGAAAGCTCTTGAAGTTGATCCTCGTAACAGGTACTAGAGGACATCACTTTTTCTGTAGCTATGAATTTCTTATGCGTCTTCTGTGTATTCATGCTACTTTGGTTCTTTTTCAGGGAGGTGAAGTTAATTCAGAAGACATTGAAACAACTTCAAGCAGAAAGTAACAAGAGAGATGCAAAGCTCTATTCCAACATGTTTGAACATATGACAAAGCAAACACCTGTCGTAACCAAGGTAAAAAGATGCTAACCATATCAAATACGCCTTAAATTTTAAAGCTGAAAACGTTTGAGGTGCTTTTCCAGCATGCGGAGGAATGCTGTGAAATGGTGTCGATGATATTATTTTATGAATGGATTATTTTATCAACTTTCATGGAACTAGTTTCTACCATTTTCGAGGAGAATGATAGAGCTGATTGTCTTTATATTATATATAAAAAACAGCTGATTGTCTATAATATTTTGACAGAAATTGAAAGTCGAGAAAGCAGAGGATGACATGAAAAATGGAGAGGCTGTAGCAATGGAAATGGAAAATGTTGCTGATAGTTCATATCCACCTGACAATGGAAAGGCTGTTGATTCCTGTTAGCTATTTGTTAAAGAAAACGTATCCATCATAATAACCCAACAACCAGGAGAGAAAATGCATAAGCACAGATAACAAAATTCCATTCAGTGCTCATCTTTGCATTATAATATTAACCGTACAGGGAAGGCAACATTTGGACACCAATGAGGAATTATTTTTTTCCAGTTTCCTGCATATTCTTTGTTTTCTTTTCCTTTTATTTTTGTTCCGTTCTTCATACGATGAGTTCTATTAGAAGATGATAATGGACTACAGAGGATAATGTTTGAACATCATAAAATTATCAGTTTACCAGCATGTGAAAATCAAAATCTATTATATTTAATTTCTCCAGTAAATTTTTTTTAAAATAAATAATTTAAATTATAAAGAAAATATTTTTTAAAATCAATATCTTATTTTCGATCTAGTCCATGTTTGTTTCCAAGCTGAGACAACCGTTGGGCCTCGTACAAAAAATAAAATAAAATAATGAGTCACCTATTTTCTTTTTATTGGATGATAAATAAGGTCCAAAAGCCTTCACTCCAATTGACGACGTGGCCCGTTCTTCACATCAAATTCCTTGGACAGGTTACAAGGTTTTGAAATATGCAAGTCATGGGCGAACATCGAGATCGAGCCACATCTCTGTCTCGCTTTATTGCTCGAAGCATATTTTTTAAATTGTAGTTCAAAAATATTTTTGAAAAAAAAAATATTTATTTTAGATTAGTTTTTTATGTGTTTTTAAATTATTTTTATATGCTAATATTAAAAATATTTTTAATAAAATAAAAATATTATTTGATATATTTTTAAACAAAATTATTTTTTAAAAGCAATTAAAACCACAATCTAAACAGTCACTTAGTACCCGGAAACGGTGGAAACCAACTAGAAGCCAGGCTAACCCGTGGCAACAAGCCCGCGAGCCTGGTCTGTCATGGGCACCCAATTTTGAAGCAAAAGGGAAGTTTGCTCGGGCTATGGTTTGACCCGGGGTTCTATTAGCACCATTCAACTCAATTGCTATGCGGATTGCACGATGCTCTTCAGCTTTAAAGATGTGTGATTACCGTAGTGCCCCTGGGATTGAGACAGGAACGCTACACTTGGCTCCACTCGGTATCTTCTCTTCCTAGCATAGTTGTCAATACTGTTTCAGTCGCCGTTCCGGTTTTTCGATTGAAACGAAACGTTCTGGTTTCAAAGCGTTCTGGCGTACTATTTTGGTGTCATACTGTTCATATATAATTAATTATATATATATGAAAAAAATAAAATATTAATTTAACAAACATAATTAAAATTTGAATTCTTTTTTATTTAAAATATTTTGGTGTTTTTAAATTATTTTGATGTATAGATATCAAAAATAATTTTTAAAAAA
The DNA here is from genome assembly GCA_964035475.1 of Salix caprea. Classification (NCBI taxonomy): domain Eukaryota; kingdom Viridiplantae; phylum Streptophyta; class Magnoliopsida; order Malpighiales; family Salicaceae; genus Salix; species Salix caprea. The sequence goes on along the minus strand of OZ037755.1, from coordinate 7,794,215 downwards.
TAAAAAAAATAGATTTTGAACCCGGAACGGCACGCACGAAACGGAACCGAGACGTTTCGGCCGGAATTTCCGGATCGGACCGGAATTAAAACCGAGACGAAAATGACGCCGTTTTGTCTCAATTTATTGAACGGAACGAAACGGAATTAACAACTATGCTTCCTAGATCCCATCTCGAGTCAGCCTACCGTGCTGTATATTTTTATTTTGGTTTGCTGAGATCATACAAAACTCAACCATCGGAATTTCAGAGCTTTATTTGTCCTGAAGAAATCAAGAGTTGGAAGGGGACAGGTCCAAAATCTCTTTAACAACGCTAAGCACGGCCCACCTCGGAAGGAAAGGCTCATGAAACTTCAGGTTTAAGCAAGGCTTCTTTGCAAATGAATTAAATTGATTTTTTTAAATATATATATATATATATAAAATAATCTAAAAACACTAAATATTTTTATTTTAAAAAAATATTAAATTGATTTTTTTAAAAAATATATATATATATAATATAAAAATAATCTAAAAACACTAAATATTTTTATTTTAAAAAAATATTTTTTTTTAAAACAGTAAGTAGTAGCCATTCTCATAGCGGGAACCATATCGTCGAAGAAATTATGCGGATGAGGTATCGAATCAAGATTAACGAATGGGTAAAATAAATTTCAAGGTCCCTCAAGTCTTGGGAATTAATCAAATTAGCCCCTTTTCTTCGATTTTGATCACTCAAGACTTTCTTCTCTTTATTATTGATCACGCAGCGTCCCTCCCTCCATAAACATCATTAAAACTATAAGAGTTCTGTTAATGATAATGTTGATTTTAAGATATCAACGATTTGAACTATACCTCATAGAGGACTACATTTAATCTAGAAATGAAATAAAAAATATATATGATTAAAAATTAAAAAAAAACCCTTCCAAATAAACAAAATTGCTTCAAGATTACCAACTAGCAGGTGATCTAATGGTAAAAATGTGTAACTAAACTTGGAACTGAAGGGTTTACTCGTTCTGTGATCTTAGGTTTAAACTTTATAATTACTAATATAATAGTTACTATAGGTTTACATGATCATTAACTTTAAGATCCATGGAATTAATTGAAGTGGATAAAGACTCCAACACTCACGTTAATTATTAAAAAAAATTCTTCGAGATTTAATGCTATTAAACATACAAATCAAATCAATTGAGAGTTTCTATCTTTATTTACTTGCGCTCTTTTGTTTATTTAATTTTTTTTGATCTTTTCATTGTTTTTTTTTCTATAAAAAAAAGTAAAATTATTTTGTTAAATTTATCAAACTAAACTTAAGTAGACAATTAATTTAATTTAGAACATGTATGGAGTTAGAGGTAATATATTGGTACGATTCAAGTTGAGTTGAAAAATAAACATATAAAGCTTTCTGGCTATATATGGTATACCCATTAATTTATATATACAAGATAGAATGACATGTTTAAAATAAGGATTTAAATATGTTAAGAATGTGTGAAAATTAGAGATTTGAGCTAAATGAAGAGATTTTAGCATGAAAGTTTTATTTTTATATTTTATTCATTTCATATCAAATAATTTTTTTTTTTTTAATTTGGGGTTGTTATAGCCTATTAGATATTGTTTAATAGTTTATTTTTATTATTAAATTTATGTTAATTGATTATTAGTTTATGTTTATTAGTTTGCAAACTAAAAAAAAATACTGGAATTAAATAAACGAGACTATATAATGTTTTGCTGAGCAACAACTTGAAGAAGCAATTTAAAGAATAAACTATAAATGTGAGTTTTTTTTAATGGCAAAACAACTTTTTTTATAAATAAACAAAGATGCACCATGGTTTATCAAAAATTAACTAGCTTTGTGAGATACCATCCATATGCTTAGAGTTTATTTATAAATATAAGTTTTTTTGTTAATTATACCTTTGGTTTTTTTTAAATAGTCACCTCTCTAAAACTTGATTTTTAGTTCTTTGAAATGTTATTTACGAGCTGTTTAACCACTTAATAAAAAAAAATCCGCTTCAAATAGTGAAATCCTTGGAAGAAATTGGACACATTGGTGGAAAAACACTATATATTCGTAGCTTCATACGATTCACGACATGGCTTGGCCGCAGAAGGACACCCATCGAAAGCTGGTTCTACGTTCTTGCAGGACTTAAAAGATGTTAACTGCAAATACAGGAGGGAAGCCAGCAATTACTGCCTCCCATTTTAGGTCGTCTTTTTGTGCTCCAACTTCTCAATCGAAATCCAGTACCTTGGCGTAAAAAATTACGAAACACTCTGTTGCACTTTCCACTCCAACGCGCAGTGGGACAAATGGTGGCCTGTGCATCGGGTAATTCACTAGGAGTGCCCTTTGTTGATCCATTGCTTGAAAGCAACTTCATCAAGCAACTCGTGACGTTTGCCTCGTGCGAAAATATTTGGTGAAATTGTTACTTAAATAGGATGACAAGGAAATGTGATCTGAATAACAGGTTTTTTATTCAAGACAAAGTATATATATTTTATAAAAATCTAGGATAGTCAGATTTTATTTATTTATTTAAATCCACAAAGTATATTGTTTAAAAATAAAGTTTTCTCGTATTTAAAAAATTTTTGATGAAAGATAACTTGTTATTGCTCCGGAACGAAACGGCACCTGATGAAATAACACGAGAAGTTCCTGTATTGAATTCTGATGGTATCAGCACAGTTGTGCAGAGAATTTTATCGTCGTGGATAGATGAGTTTTTAGAGTGTTGGAAACCCCTGATTCCGCCCAATCTGATGTGATTAGTTTGGTCACCTTGCCCAACGCACGTAATACATCTTCTTCCATGGATAATGTAAATACATGGCGTTTCCCTTGCGGTATTTCCCCCTTCTTTTTTTTTTTAATGAAAACAGCATGGCAGGATCTCTATTCTCTGTGCAACATTTGGGAGCAATAATTTAGCTCTGAATTCTGATCCATTAATAAAAAAAAAAAGAAAAGCGAGGAGGCAACAACAGAAAAGACAACCTGTACACCTCCTCAAAAGAATAATGGTCAAATCTCCACTTGCCATCACTCGCACTGCTACCATGGCTACAGCTGCTGCTCACATTAACTTTTGTTTTAGACAGAGTTTAAATAATTAATTAAACAAACAATAACTAACTTCGAGGCGGAGGATGGCGCAGAGAGAGGGGACGCATGATTCCCATTGGCCACGTGGCGCTTTCTGTCTAGCCCAAAAAGCAAGCAAAAGTGCATCAAAGTGGTCAAACAAGGGACCGGAAAGGCAACCCAAGACGTACGTATATGGTCAAGACCCAAGATAACCGGTCAAAAGTCGAGCTGGCACTTTACGAAAGGCACGCTCTCAGCGGGCCCCACCCACACGGGACTTCCAGTTCCCTGATCCAATCTGATTTTTAATTTACCAGAGAAATTAATAATTGAATAGGTTGTCGTAAAATATTTTTAAAAGATACCAGTTATTATATTTTTATTTATGCAATATTTCACTCAATTGGAATTACCAGATAATTGATAGAGGTATTTTCTTAATTACAATTACAAATCATTGTTAAGGATCTCAGTGGTAAGAATTGGATGATGAACTATGAGCAAAGCTTATCATTAATGTTTTTTTTTCTGGTTTTAATATTTCAACACAGAAATATTTATGGAGGTGATGTCTAGGAGATAATAATGACACAGAAAGCTGTTGTTATGATATGCTATGATGAAAAATAAAACACTTATGAAGTTTTATTTTATATAACTGTTTGTTATTGTGTTTGATATTGTTTTTTAAAGTATTTTTTATTTAGAAATATATTAAAATGATATATTTTTTATTTTTTAAAAATTATTTTTAACATGGAAAAATAATCTAAAACACTTAATATTTAATTTAAAATAAAATAAAAAATTTAACTGTTTAGAAAATACTTTTAAAACTCAATACAAAACAGGTTACATGTATCCATCCAAGCGCCAAGTGCTCTTATCAATTAATTCAGTCAAACACAGAACCCATTTGAAATACGATCAGTCAAACACAAAACCCATTTGAAATACGAATCTTTCAATTAATTTAGTCCCAGTGGATGATTAGTATATTATGGGTTTTGGTAGCGTGTCTTTATAATTTTTTTTAATATAGTAATATTAAAAATACATTTTAAAAACTCAAAAAATATAAAAATATTTTAAAAAACAAAACACTGTAAAAATAGTGAATCTACGTTTCTACCCGAGAGCCGCAACTCCAAGAAAACCCTCTACCCGAAATGTTTTTTTTTTTAAAAAGGTTAATTATTTTACTGTTTTATCATTTCTTTGAATTTCCATGATCCAGAAACCGGATATTGGGGTGAGTAACGATACGACTGCACGTGTGGTGCGCAGTTACCAATGGTTTGAAACACTGGATATAGCCGGTCACTCCCGCTAAGCTGTTCCCTTTTCCTATATTTTTTCCCCTCTCGTCTAAAAAGTAAATAAAAATCAGGCCTCTCAATGACAGCAGTGCATGAATGAACCCATTCCATTCAACATACTTTTTTGTTCCTCTTCTGGGGCCTCCATTTGAAGACACTCCTTCCTTCTTGATAACTTTCATTTCTCTGCCTCAAATGCTCTTACTCTAGTAGGAGGTATGTTCATGTCCAAATTTCTCGTTTCAAATATATAATTTTTTTAATTTTATCTATACGGTGAATTTGAGTTGTGGAGTTTCATCATCATTATTTTTTTCAATCCGTTTTGATTGCACTTTCCTCACTTTTCATGTGAGGTTGGGTTGTTGATGATTCCACTCTTTTCTTTGAACTTATAGATGAAGTTAGTTTAGTCACCACTTTGGTATTAGAGAAGAAGATTACATGTTGATGATGATAATGATGGGAAAGACTGTTACTGTTTTGACCAGAGACTCTTTATGCCTTCTCTCCTTTTCTCTTTTCCTTTCCCACACGTTTCTTGTCCCGTGGATTTGACGGGTCTTCTTCTACTATTTTTCTTTTCCTCCTTGAATTAGATTTAGATTCAGCTTCTTTTGTTGGATAGTAGGTGGTGTTTTCTTTCCAAAAGGGTATCACAAAATGCCGATGTATCAGCCAAATATCCTTAGAAATGTAAGGCTAGATGTGGGTGCTGGTGGGCAAGTTCTAGATCTGGAAACCGCCATTAAAGATGGCATTTTGGGCGGCGGAGGTGGTTTAGTTTGTGCTGGCGTGACGGAGAAATTGGATCTGAAGAAGATGATTGAGGAGCTTGAATCAATAGAAGTGCCATCCGTGTTTATATGTCCAATTTCATTGGACCCAATGCAAGACCCGGTGACTCTCTGCACTGGACAGACTTACGAGAGATCCAACATTCTCAAGTGGTTCTCTTTGGGTCATTGCACGTGCCCCACTACAATGCAAGAACTTTGGGATGATACGGTGACTCCAAACAGGACTTTGCAGCAGCTGATATATAGCTGGTTCTCGCAGAAGTATATGGCAATGAAGAAGAGATCAGAGGATGTGTTAGGGAGGGCCACTGAGCTTCTGGATTCTTTAAAGAAGGTTAAGGGTCAAGCTAGAGTGCAGACTTTGAAGGAGCTAAGGAATGTTGTGGTTGCCCATTCTATGGCGAAGAAGACAGTGATGGATAAGGGTGGAGTTGCCTTAGTTTCTTCTTTATTGGGTCCTTTTACGACTCATGCTGTTGGGGCCGAGGCAATTGGTATTCTAGTGAATTTGGAGCTTGATTTGCCATCCAAGGCAAATTTGAGGCAGCCTGCGAAGATTTCCTTAGTTGTGGATATGTTGAATGAGGGTTCGATTGAGACCAAGATTAATTGTACTAAATTGATCGAGATGTTGATAGGACGAAAAGATTTGGGATCAGAAAATGTGTCAAGTTTGAGTCTTTTGGCGGGTTTGTTGAGGTTGGTGAAAGATAAGAGACACCCCAATGGAGTATTGGCTGGACTCGGTTTGTTAAATACCATTTGTCTAGATGAATCCGTCAGGAACTCAGCTGTGAGCATTGGGGCAGTTCGTCCATTGGTGGAGCTATTGCCCGGTTTGAATAATGAGTGCTTGGAATTAGCACTTCATATTTTGGAGGTCCTGTCAACTATTCCGGAGGGTAAATTGGCTTTGAAGGACTGTGCAAACACAATCCCTAATGTGGTCAAGTTTTTGATGAGCAAATCGGAGAGCTGTACTCAGCTGGCATTATCAATATTGTGGGCGGTTTGCAATCTTGCACCCGAAGAATGTGCAGCACTCGCTGTGGAGGCAGGTTTGGCAGCGAAACTACTCCTTGTAATACAGAGTGGCTGCAATCCTGTGTTGAAGCAGCGTTCAGTTGAGCTCCTGAAACTGTGTAGTCTAAATTACACGACTACTATATTTATTTCCAAGTGTAAGCTTTCCAGAACGATACAGTGAATGAAATTGGCAGGTTGTTGATATATAGCATTTCTTTTACCTCGCAAGAGGCGAAGGAGCTCTTGCGATCTGATGGAACTCGTGGCGGGGGTTGGCAAGGCACCCCCCCTCCCTCGCCTGTGTATATTAAAGAGCTTTGATGCATAGCATTTGATTTTCCATAATAGAAGCATCATAACGTGTATCTTAGGCAAATCACATATTGTGTACCTGGCAATCCACTGTCTATAAGCTGGTGGTTCTACCAAAAATCTCAAAGCGAGTGAGGTTGTCAAATTCAGCTGTTTTTGTTTGCCAAAAAGACTGAGCTGGGTCATGGATTCGTGATCGTTTCCATCCTCAACTAATGTGTAAAGTTGTCTCTAATGGAGCTTTGGTGAGGTTCTGGTGGTTTGGAAAGTAAGGGAGGCATTTGGGAATGAGCAATTCGTACAGGGATGTATCGTCAGTTGTAATTGTAGTTCATTGTATGTTGTTCCGTTGATCCCCAATTTTTCACACCCTTAATTTGTAAGGGTTTTGTGGGGTGGAAGTATATTCTTTTATTTCAGTTCTTAAGTTTCTTTTGCCTGAGTCTCGAAGCTGTAGAATTGCAGAATTTCTTGCTTTCATTGTAAAATCATGCTACCCTTTCGTGTTTATACATGCTTCAACCATTCCCATTTTTCACTTTTGCTCGGGGCCTCTTTCTGATCATTCTTATCTGTGTATTCTCTCTCGTAGTTCTCTGCAATTTGAGCTTCGCACTCTTCAAGTTTGGGATGCAGGGTATCCTTTAGTGCTTTATAATTATGACTCCACATTTTTTTGAAAGATGTATTTGAATGGGGATAGAAAGGAGGAGATCATCAAACTCAGCCTTGTCTGGAACTTTTGAATGTTGTTCTGGAGAAGCGGAGAGGATGATATGGCATAGAATTAGCGATCACTGTCCTGTTATCCACTGTTGTGGCATAGTTAGCGATCACTGTCCTGTTATCCACTGTTGTTTGTTCTTATAGCGTTGGAGCTTGCATGCTAGTTTACATATTTTGGACACAGCAGAGCAGGGGAATGCAGAACTAGGAGTGGATTGTTAGAGCTAAATGTACAAGACGTGGCAGGCCTGCAAGAACAGCGAACTTAATTAACATTAATAAAAAACCTAAAGGAGAAAAGGGAGAACATTATTATTTTTTATATTAAATTTATTGGAAATTGATATTTCTAGTTTTTTTTTTAATTTAATTTTTAATTTATTATCCGGACCATGAAATGGTTTTTTTCTTCTAATTGACTTTATTAAAAGAATCATGAATTAATTGAGAATGAAACTTCCTAATCTGCTTTTATATGAGTGTATTCTAATTTGCTATTATATGTTTTATATGAGTGTATTCTTATCTCATAACTAAAGTCATAGATTTGGAAAGTTAACTCTAATTGACATGAGTTGTTTTTTTTTATTTTTCTTTAAATTTTTTATTTTTTAATTTAATATTTTGATATTGAATTAATTGAAGATTAAACTTTATGGTTTATTTCAACTTGATTTCTATTGGGTTATTTTTGTCTCATAATCCAAGTTATAAGTTTGACATGTTAATTTGGGTTGTTTGAGGTTTTTTATTTATTTATTTAACCCTTCAATTTAAAATTTATTGAAAATGACTCTTGTAATTTATCTTGATATATATTCATGAAATTATCATGATTTTATGACTTAACATGTAAATTGAGAAGTTAACCTGAGTAAACCAAAATCAATTGAATATATTGTTGTCTCAATGTTTGTTTTAAAATCTCATTTTAAACATTTATCTCAAGTCAAATTATATTTTTATTAGTCATTTAAGTTGTCAAGTTAATCAGAGTCACGTGAATGAATTCCCACATGAAATGAATTAATTTAGATCCACTTGATTCACAAACTGGAAAATTAAAGACAGGCACAAAGCTAGAGAGGGGAGATTTCAAGACAGATGCAGTTGATAAATTTACAGCACTGTAAGAAAAACGCACTGCACTCTTAGCATAATTTAAGAAAATGGAGCTGATAGCAACAATACACGGGGGAATAAACTAATAAAAACTAAAAAATATCATACATTGACTGTGGCCTCTGGTGAATTTTACAATGCAGCGGATCTCGCCCAGTCTGCCAAGATTCTCGTAAAGACTCAATAAAGTGGGCACTGGGTTGTATTTACACGGTATTCAAATTTCTTGAGTTGTGACCTCCACCAATACAATAGCGAGATTTCCAAGGGTCTTTTGATAGTTTCATACAACAAAGAACAGCAGCAGCAGCAGCAGCGCACGTTAGAGAAGACTGCCCTGCACAGTTCACAAGGTACAGCTTTTTATTATTTTTTGTGTGTTTCTACTCCACACTCTTCTTCTCTGTGTCGCCGCACTATAGTCAAGTGTGGTCTCTCAGTGTTCCCATTCTTTCATGCCTTGGCTGTTATAATTTCGATTTTCATCACTTCCCCTTTTCTTTTCTTTGAGCTGCCCAGGCACTTTAGTAATTGCTGCTCCTGTTACCTTTTTTTTTTTTTTTTTTTGTGAGATAGAGTGCCCCTTTAAGTTATTCTTTCCTTGTCATTATTTGCTTTTTATGTGAACCTGGGCTGTAGACGATTTCACTTTTTTGTTTCCTTTTTGAGTTGCGTGAGAAAGCTTTGGTGTATATACGTAGAATCATCATGTCTTTGATGAAGACGAGGGGAGAATTTTTATTTATCTATTTACACTCTGTTAACCAGAGATAGAGATCAGATAAAAGAGCAGAATAAAGCATGCAATGTAGAAAACTTGTCTGCTTTCCTTTGATTCTTTGTGTATCATGTATGTGGGGGGGGGGGGGGGGGGGGGGGGAGACTTCTCCCATCTATCTTTTTTTTTTCTCGTTCTCTTTCCCACACGTTTCTTGTCCAGTGGATGTGATGGGTCTTAATATTTTTATTATTCCTTGCCTTTTCCTGTGACATCTCAGGGTTCTTTGTTGAATCAGATTTATCCCTTCTTGTTGGATAGTGGGCAGTGTTGTTTTCTTTCTTAAACGGAATCCCAAAATGCCGATGTTTGAAGCAAACAGCTATAGAAACGTAAAGCTAGATGCGAGTGCTTGTGGCCAAGTTCTAGATCTAGAAACAGCCATTAAGGATGGCATTTTGGGCGGTGTTACCGGCGGCGGTTTAGTTTGTGCTGGTGTGGCGGAGAAATTGGATCTGAAAAGGATGGTTGAAGAGCTTGAATCGATAGAAGTGCCATCGGTATTTATATGCCCGATTTCGTTAGACCCAATGCAAGACCCAGTGACTCTTTGCACCGGACAGACTTATGAGAGATACAACATTCTCAAATGGTTCTCTCTGGGCCATTGCACGTGCCCCACTACAATGCAAGAGCTTTGGGACGATACCGTAACGCCAAACAACACAATGAAGCAGCTGATTCATACCTGGTTCTCGCAGAAGTTCTTGACCACAAAGAAGAGATCAGAGGATGTGCAAGGAAGGGCTATTGAAGTTCTGGATAATCTGAAGAAAGTTAAGGGTCAAGCTAGAGTGCAAGCTCTGAAGGAACTTAGGCAGGTTGTGGCTGCACATTCTACGGCAAGGAAGGCTGTGCTGGATAATGGTGGGGCTGCCATTGTTACATCATTCTTGGGCCCCTTTACCACTCATGCTGTTGGGTCTGAGGCAGTTGGAATTCTAGTGAATTTGGAACTCGATACTGCATCCAAGTCGAATTTGAGGCAACCTGCGAAGATTTCCTTAATGGTGGATATGTTGAACGAGGGTTCTATTGAGACCAAGATTAATTGTACCCGATTGATGGAAATGTTGATGGAAGGGAATGATTTTGAGCATGCAAACATGTCAAGCTTGAGTCTTTTAGTTGGTCTGCTGAGGTTGGTGAAAGATAAGAAACACCCAAATGGGTTATTGGCTGGACTTGGTTTGTTAAAGAGTATTTGTTCACATGAATCAGTAAGGGGCTCAGTTGTGAGCATTGGGACAGTTCCTCTATTAGTGGAGCTACTGCCAAGTATGAATAATGAGTGCTTGGAATTAGCACTTCATGTTCTGGATGTTCTTTCAAGTATTCCCGAGGGAAGATTGGCTTTGAAGGTTTGTGCCAACACAATACCGAATGTGGTGAAGTTATTGATGAGGGTTTCCGAGACTTGCACGCAGCTTGCTTTGTCGATATTATGGGCAGTTTGCATGCTCGCACCAGAAGAATGTACTGCACTTGCTGTGAAGGCGGGTTTGGCAGCCAAACTACTACTAGTAATACAGAGCGGTTGCAATCCTGTGTTGAAGCAGCAATCGGTTGAACTGTTGAAATTGTGTAGTCTAAATTACACATCTACCATTTTTAGTTCTGAGTTTAAGCTTACGAGAACAATACAGTGAATGTGAGAATTTGCTGATATATACCATCCGATTCACCTGTCACAAGATGGAAAGGGGCTTGAGCTCGGGAGATTAGATGATGCAAAAATGGGGTCGTGAGGTATTCTTCTCTCTCGCATGTATATATCGAAGATCATTGATACACTGTATTGAATTTACATGATAGAAGCGTCATAATGTGGATTTAGGCTAATTGCATACTGTGTAGTTAATAATCCACTCTCTGTAAGCTGGCGGTTTGCCAATTTTTCTCTAATATATAATAACCCAAAGAGGTTATGTTGTTAAATTGGGCTATCTTTCTCTGTAAGCTGTTTTGTTCTTTTGCCAAACTGCCACCAATCCGATCCTTTAGTTTGGTGATAATAGCCATAGTCAAGGGAACAGTAACGTGGTGGGTTTTTGGCCGGAGTTGGGCGATGACAATTCGGTGAATAGACGTGGGGAGGGAATAACCCTAACAGATGGGCTTGCATTTTCCCCTTGTAATTGATGTTAATTTTCAACATACATCCCGTTGATCCCCGGATTTTCCACCCTTTTATTCAAGCTCTCTGTGAAGAACGTATGTTTTCTTCACTGTTTAAATTGGCGTTTCACCGTGACTCAGTCATTGCGTATTCGTGAGGATTCTGCAGTCTGCATTCAGATTTCAGTGTAAGCTCATGAATCATGAGCTCCGATCTGTACCTTCTATTGGGACTTTTTTTACCTTTCCTAGTTTGAGCCTTTCTGTTCAAGAATAGTAATCGCAGAGGAGAACCTGTTGACGTGTTGATTGAGCTGATATCTCAACCTCTCTCATTCCATTTTCTTTGCATCGTTTGATGGGAATTGGAACAGGAAAGGATTGTTGAAACTTAAATTTGGGTTTCGATAAATAGAACTGTCAGATAGTTGCAGAAGTCGCTGCTGTAATTCATAGTGCAATGTATTTTCCTACCGTTCATTGAATTCATAGATTATCCAAGCCATATTTCAAAATTATAAGGACTTGCCCGTTCAATAGCAATGCGCTCAACAGGCGTTGTTACCTAAAAGTGCACACTTTTCCAGTCGGAATCCCGCAAGACAGTTCGCTGCCAAGATGATGTGGATAAGTAAGAAGGATTCCAGGGCCCTGGCCCCACTTTTTCTGTCATCTTCTTCGCCACAAAAAAAAAATAACAAAAACGAAGAAGAATAAGAGGGGTGGGGGCACAAATGAAAATCCGAGTAAATTTGCTGGAAAATCTTGGAACCTCAGAATGAAAGCAAGCAATAATCCTCCCATCTTCGAATGAGAACCAGAATCATGTTGATGAAAAGATATAAAAATAAAGAGCTTGAATTAAAAGCTACTCAAAGTTTTTGTGGTATTGTCGGCGTCTGAGCTTTTATTTTTACCCCCCCATATTTGCTGGTGGAATGCATGCCAACGTCAATCATTAAAGTGCCAACATCATCAAAACAACTATTGAAAACCAATATGAACCAGACATTATTTGCTCAGAATGATTGGTTTTGGTCGGTTTGGAATTCCAAGTTTGAGGTGTACTGGATATTGACTACATAGCAGCAAAAGTGGATCATTTAGAAGCCGATTTTTATTTTTATTTTTCTCCCTGCACATTTTATAAAAAGAAAATTGACCGTGGTCGTCTTTAGGCCAGCCTCTACCATCACACCCGAATCATAAACACGTTGTAAATAGACCGAGTATTGCACGTCATGGCTCAACTTATTCTCAAAACTAGCCCCCAAAGAACATTGTCCAAGGGGACAGCTGTAAAGTGTGGGAAGAAAACTGAGTATTACCTCCATTGTATGACTAGTCTAAGCTCAGTTCGACCTTCCTTAAAAAGGAATGAAAGAACGACGACAATAATTGGTCAGCAACTCTGACCAACTCCAACTAACACCACTCACTTTATCATTCGAGTTTCTCAAGATCCCTTGTCGCCATATTCAATGTAGCATAGGCGTATCAATGATCAAGAAATGCAGGCGAGCTTCGTTGTTTTCTTGTCCTGACTGGATTGTCAAAATATAGGAGTATGATCTAAGGCGTATTATTGACAGGCAAATGCATGATACCACCAGATTAGTTTTTTCATGTCTAGTTGGAGTCTTTGACTCTGTCTAGGTTGACAGCACTTATTACATGTTTTATACATCTGCGCAGTCGGCAGTTTGATGTATGCACGAGTCTATGACCTAACTTGGTATTTAAAGTAGAAATGTTAAGAATGTTTCTAAGTAGTCCAGGATTAGGTAGCTAAAATAACTAAGAATTACAAGTTGACTTACATGTATATTGATCGTGTCGATATGACTGGTTATTCATATTTGAATTTTGTTGGCTATGTAGATGCATGAAAGTCCATTTTATGATACATTTCTTCATCTTTTTTCTGCTAAAGGAGCCATGTTTTAGAGAAATATTAAGCAAGCTATTGTTTTTTCATCTACTGTGACATAGAATTCATTGCATGATATGAAGCAATGACACAAGCGATGTGATTAACAAAAATATTTTATATATTCTTAGAAACTAAAATGATGTTTTGTGCATGTAAAGTATTGTATTTTTATATTTGTTAAGATATATAAATTGGATTTTTGAATGATTTATTAGAAGCTTAATCATAAAATTTACTTGTTTATCAAGTACTTGTTTTGAGGATACAATATCTTGTAATACATAAAAGAAAATATTCAATTACAAAGTGTCAATGTCATGATTCATAAATTGTATTCTTAATTTAAATACAAGTGTTTTCCTATTTGTTAGACATTTTGAAATTTATAATGATATCATCACTTCACATATCAAATATATAATCATCTAGTAGGTGGTCTAGTGATACGAGTTTGTAATTAAGAGGTTTGCTTCTCTTGTAGTCTCAGGTTTGAGCCTTGTGGTTGTTAATATGATGACCATTAAAAGTTTACATAGTCATAATTTCAGAGTCCGTGAAACCAGTCGAGGCACATACAAGTCAACCAAATACCGATTATAATATATATCTATATATATATATATCACCTGAAAATTCAATCACTACGTAGCCATCTTTTATATACAGTGGGCATAGTCACACGATCCTTTGCCGCGTTAAGTTGTAGGCAAGTTCAGAATTGTTCACACCTATCTCAGGCGTGTAGACCGACTTGCTGATTTAATTCGGTCTTTCTCGATTACATGGTGTGATTATTCAGTTGGAATCCTTCCTTGAATTACCACGATGATGATACAGTACAGAGGTAGCGTTACCCAGAGATGGTCGCATGCATTCATTTTTTCGCCCTAGGCCCCTTATTCGTACCCATCTACGATCCAGTATCCAGCCTGTATGGTCTAAGCCTTACAAAACAGGCCGAAATCATAGGCCCAGCCCAACATGTAACCTCCAGGCCTGGTTGTAGCCTGCCCAAGTTCTTGCACTTCAATTAATATTCGTACCCATCTACGATCCAGTATCCAGCCTGTATGGTGTAAGCCATACAAAACAGCCTGAAATAATAAGCCCGGCCCAACATGTAACTTCCAGGCCTGGTTGTAGCCTGCCTAAGTTCTTGCACTGCAATTAATATTCGTTAATTGTATTTTGGGTCAGATCTGCAACTAGACAGTGACTCTTCAAATATGGAAGCATTTTACTCTATTTTTAACAAAACACTACATTATTATTAAATCATCGGAACCACATTAAAAAACACTTTTTTTTTTCTTTCAATACTTGATTATTTTAAGAGTCATGCTTTGTAATTTTTATCGATATTCTTTTTATTGGATTATATATCATTTTCATGAATTTTTTTTTATATCTAGTCTTTAATATTAAATCTGTTAAAAAGGAAATTTTATAATTTGTATTTTATGAATTTTTTAACATGTTTTTTTTTTTTTAATTCGGGTTGAATCAAGTTAGTTTTTTAGGATGTTTTTTCTAATCAAGTTTTTTTCAGTTTCATACTTTATCACCGAGTTGGTTGAAATTGAGCTTCTATATTTTTTTATGGAATTATAAATTGAGTCATAATTTTGACAAGTTGATTTGAGTTGATTATATTTTTTTTGGCACATTTGAGTAATTTTTCTATAGGGCATATTTTTTTGACTGGTTGATATGAGTTGATTATGCTTATTTTTTTGGCATATTTTTTTTATTGAGCTTCATAATTTATTTGTTTTCTATAATTTATCTTGATCTTAAGACTCAAATTGTAAGTTTGATCTAAATTGACTTAATTTAAATTTTGAATTCTTTAATTGAATACATTTTTAATTTTATTTTCCAATAAATCAATATTTTTCTTGTTAATTTCATCTTCTTGTATATTAGGTTGTTTAGTAATTCAAAGTTGTTTTTTTATGGAATTATCATATTATCATGGATTTAGTTTTTCTTTTCTTCTCAATTTCAACCTTAATTTATTTAAAATAGAGTTTCATGTTTTTTTAATTTAATTTCTTATAAAATTATTATAATCTCGGTCATGCCTTCGGTAGTTTAACGAGAGAAAAAAGGGGATATTTTTTAATCGAGGGGTTGCACTTCACCTAAAAGGGCAACCCTTTTGATATTGTAAATGTTTGGCTATAGAAGGAGTGCAACTCATTCAACAAAGTCTATATAGGCTGCGCTGCATATAGAAATGCAAACCTCAGAGCTGTCAATTCCGTGCCGTTCCGGCCGGAACATGCCATGCCGGTGAAAAAACCAGGACGAAACGACGTCATTTTTTTCCCGGTTTTTATTCCGGCCTGTTCCGGAAATTCTGGCCGGAACGCCTCGGTTCCGTTCCGGGTTCAAAAAATTCCAAATAAAACTCTAAATTAAAATAAATACATTCTGCCGCCGATTCAAACTTCAAAACGGAGCCAAGAAAAAAAAATGGAGAAGAGGATGAGGAGATGAGGAAGAGAGTAAAGGAGATGAGGAGGAAGAGAGTAAAGGAGAAGAGGATGAGGAGGAAGAAAAATAAATGAAGAAGAGGATGAGGAGGAAGGAGATGAGGCCTGACTCCTGAGGGTGGGCGGCGTGGGATATGTTTAGCAGTTTAGGTTTAGGACTTTTCACTTTAGGGTTATGTTATTGGGGGAGGGCATTTTATAATAATAATAATAATAATAAATAAATAAATAAATAAAAATACGTTTCTAACTTTCTGGGGGGGGGGGGGGGGGGGGTTATAAATTAATAATAATAATAATAATAATAATAATAATATATTTTTTTGGAGGGTTAATTTTTAAATATTATTTTAAATTTCAAATCTCAAATTTGTGGGTCTTTTAATTATATTTAAATTAATTTATTTTAATTTAAATATAATTAAAAATAATAATTTTATTGTTGGAGGATTTTTCAAAAGCAATTATTTAATTATATAACTTACTCCTATTTATTATATAATTAATTGTATCATTAAACTATATATAAAATACTTGAACTTTATTTAAAATAAGATAAAAAAATGGTTCTTTTATTAATGATGTAGAAGATGTTTGATTTATATTTCTTTTATTTTCGAACATTTTACTTTCATAATATTTTGGAATTTTAGAGATGTTTCTAATTTTGAGATTATGTTTTTTTGACTTTGTGTTTGTATTGTATAATTTAAAGTTCATTTATATTGAATTTAAATTATACTTGTTAAATTAAAATTTTATTTTTTTCATATATATATATATATATATATATATATATATATATATATATATATATATATATATATAATTAATTAATTATGAACAATACAAAACCGGAACGGCACGCCGGAATGCACCGAAACCGGAACGTTCCGTTCCAATCAAAAAACCGGAACGGCGACCGGAACGGATTTTACAACTTTGGCAAACCTTCGATAATAATGGTAATGGAATTGTACTAATAATTGTTTTTTAAAATATATTTTTATTTATAAATATATTAAATAATTTTTCTTAAGATTTATTTTTGTTATTATTACATCAAAGTGATCCGAAAATTCAAAAAAATAATAATTCAAAAACACTTGAAAAAAGAAGAACAGACAGATTCTAAAAATAACACAACTGTTTGGGAAAAAAGAATTATGTGAGAATTGTAGCCTTACTCACAGTAGCGGCTATCCTATTGATAATAAACACAAAGAGTACCAACGAAAGAAAGAAGCTGGGAGCACAGATCCTGTTGATAATAATACATCATGCAAACCTTTGCATCATACAAACACGAGCTCCGCCTGCAAATTTATTTTAAAAAAGAAAAGAAAAGAAGAGATCCATAAACAGCTTCAAAGCCTACCTTCACCAACCAATCAGCTCTCATTGCCTCTACTCCGTTTTTGTCTGCTGTGTTGTCAGCTTGCCACCTCTCCTCCTTCCCTGTACTGTAGCTCTGTACAATCAAATCAGGTTCCCTCGTCATCTCTCTCTCTCGTTTATTCATTTGCACACGAAACCTCCAGTTTTCGATTCTCATCTGCTTACAATTTTATTTACTCGCCTTTTAAAACATCCTGTGCTGATTCAACTACCAACAAAAAATTATATATATTATATAAACACAACAACACTTAACAACATTAGAACGAAATCAAATCCTCTTTTTCTCGCTTTTATAAACAAGCCCTTCTCTGTCTTTATCTCCGCGTCCATAACCCGTTATCCCTTCTCCAATTTCGCAATTTAATCCCTAGGGTTCTAATTTGCGGAAACGATGGAACTTGAATTGGTGATGAAGGGTTTAGATCTTTCTAGGAGAAAAAAGAAATTGTTGGTATTTTTGGCCGTGCTTGGTGTATCTGGCTATGGGGTTTTAAAGGTGTATAATTCGCCTGCTGTGGTAAGAAAAAAGAGGAGATTTATGAGACTTATGGGGGCTTTGATTTCTATTGCTGAAATGGTTTCCGATTCCTCAGAGACTATCAGTATTGTCTCTAAGGACTTGAATGAGTTCTTGCAATCTGATGCGGATAAAATCCCCAATAGCTTAAAGCAAATTTCGAAGATTGCGAAATCGGATGAGTTCTCCGAGTCTTTGATTAGGGTTACTCAGGCTTTGACTCTTGGGGTTCTGCGAGGGTATAATTTGGAGTCTGGAAAAGATAAGAAGTTTGGGTTAGGTTATCGGAATTCGAGTTTTTCTGATAAGGTGATGGAGAGGTTGTTTTCTAATGAAGGGACCGGGTTTGTTTCTGTTGTGATCGGTAGTTTTGCGAGGAATTTGGTTTTGGGGCTTTATTCGAGTGGAGATGATCAATCGAGATCGAGTTTACCAGATGTGACTGGATGGATTGGCGTGGTCTGTGATGATAGGTGTAGGGAGCTCATGGCTGATTGCATACAAAAGTTTGTGAGCACGGCGGTTACTGTTTATCTTGATAAGACGTTGCAGATCAATGCTTATGACGAGTTTTTCACTGGCCTGACAAATCCAAACCATCAAAACAATGTGAGGGACGTTCTGGTTTCTATCTGTAACGGGGCAGTGGAAACACTTGTGAAAACATCTCACCAAGTGTTGACCACCAGTTCGACTGCAAAGTCGGATTCTGCTTATTCGATTGTCGAGCAGGGTGAAGAATTGGGTGTCAAAAAAGATGATTATCTCAAACGGGAAGCGTGTATGAAAGATAGAAAGTCTTTTGATGAGGTTCAGAATGGTGGATGGGGTGGCAGGGTTTCATCTACTTTGTCAGTGCCAAGTAATAGGAAGTTTGTGATGGATGTGACCGGGAGGGTTACATTTGAAACGATAAGGTCCATTGTGGAGTTCATGCTGTGGAAGATGTCGGATGGGGTGAAAAGAAGTCTTGGTGTGGTTCAGGAAGAGGTTGTAGACAGGGGACTTGAAGTGGTCAGATATGTCGGGGCTAAGTCCTCTGTTATCGTTACCGTATGCCTTGCCTTGTATTTACATGTTCTGGATGGCACTAAGGTTCCCTTGCCTGCCTGAAGCAGCTCTTCTCGTGGAACTAGAGAGATCTTGCATGTATATCCTTGTATCACTTCGTTAAATTGATTTTAAATTGCGCATCCTCATTGTAAACATCAATTCTTATTAATGGAATTGCTCTTTTTTTTTCTTTAAAGAAAAAAAAATCAGATTTGATGCATAAAAATTACGATCTTATTAACACTTGAATGTTCACACGCAATATGCTTAGTTTTATGTTCATATGGAAGCCACAGTTTAGTGCTTTTGGTTCCAGTTCATACGTTACACAGTCTACGCGGAGTCTGTGGCCATTGAAGTGAAGAAAAATGATTTATTTTCCGAACGTGAAGAAGAGTGAGAGATGATGTAATAGAGTTATTACAGCAAGTTATCATGTTATATATGATCAAGCAATGCTGAGTTGAGATGAACTTGGTTGTGGGGTCATTTGCTGAGGATAGAACAGTGCTTGACCTGTTGATTTCCTGTGGTCAAGAAGTTATCGCAACGGAGAAGCTCCGGTATGTATTCGGACTTCTTTTTTTCCCCCGAAGGAGATGTTGTGTTTTCATTTGAGGCTCATCTGTTTGAAAATCTGTATACTTGCTACTTCTTACCCTCTCCATCTATCTTGAGTTTATAGTCCTTTTTTATTTCCCCTCATTGCTCTTCGGAAAAAAACTGGGATATTTGTGATTTATAGTCTCCATTGCCTTGGCAGAGATAAGATGAGATTGATCGGCATTCATCTATTATGTTAAAAGGAATGATGGAGATTATTCAAACTAGTTGTGATTCTATAGTAAGAACACTAGAATCGTTTCAGAATTGAAAGTGGAATTCAAAACTCATAATAGTGGAGTTTGAGTGGAATTGTCCTGATGGGTTGAACGTGTAGTTCTTTATGATGTTTCCTACCCCATTACTTCAATTGAGACGGTAGTTGAATAATTCTTTGACCGATCCATTATATTCTGCCACTGCAGAGCTTGTTCTTTTGCCTGGTTGACGCAGTGATGCTATTTTAATTTACGCGTGAAATTCCTGTAAGTTGTGCTAACAGGAAATTAGCATTACTAGCTAATGGTGTGGATTCTGGAGCAAGTCTACGAATCTTTCGTCGCAGCTTGTTGCTTTCATTGGCCGGAAAATGCCAAAAACCTGTGCTAAAAGAGTCTCTACCTATGCTTCCAAGTCAATGAAAGAATTTCCGGTGGCAGATATGACGCGATAACATGCTTTTGGACGAAAGAGGTCATTGCAGTTCTTCAAATAATTTCCATGGAGCTTCATTTATCATGTCCAAAAGTAGGCAAACTCGTGACTTTTTTGAGTCACTGGAATTATTGGCATTGAAAATTGAAAATTGAAGGCGACAGTTGTGTTACACGTCTTGGACAATCGCTTCGTCTGTGTAACACGGTGGTAATAACCAAAACAATTTCCCAAACATGTTATCAGCCATGGAAACTTGTATGCTGGGAAACCACCAGTCCATTTCCAACTAGAACAGTACTAACAAGAAACTACGCATAAATAATGGATTACACACGGTGGTGCTATATTTTCCTATTCTGGTTATGAATTGTTTCTGATCACAGCGTGAAGAAAATACAAGTAAAAGTTTGAGACTAAAATACAAGTAGCAAGAAGCAGAATAAACTTCTTAATATATTATTACCACCAGATGCAATTAACTTCCATCATTATTGATCTTACAATTGCACGATAACTAGCTCATGGCTTGTGCTTCTGTGTGTATATATAATCCACATGAGCAGCGAGGGTCCTTCTCATCAAGCACTCCTCTTCCCCTAGCCCTTCACAACTCCCAACAACCGCAGCCTCTTCTGCCATGGCATCCTAAAAATCACACAGAAATCAAGAACCCAGAATCGCAACAAAGAAAGAACTAATCCACGAAACAATAACTCTTTTTTGTTTTACAAAAAAAGAAGGTATGGAAAATCAAATTATAATTAGAGTCTATGAATACAAATAAAAACGGAGACAAGATGATTGAAATATATATAGAGCAGGTTAGGTTCTCACCAGAGAGTCATCGGACAGGACCTGCTGGGGGCGAGCAGCATAAGTGAGCGCAAAGCTGAGGAGAAGGGCTACAGTAAGAAGGGTAAGCTTGGACATTTTTTGGGGGTTTTAGTTGAGCCTCGGGTTTCCTCTATGGCGGATTATATATGGAGGATTAGAGGGGTTAATTTATATATAGCGGAGAGGAGAGAGCACTTGAAAAAGGTAAGGTGATAGGAATGCAAATCATATTTTGCTTCCTTAATATATAGTCTTTTGTAGTCATAAGATGTTTAAATACACTCCCTATTATCTTATTTTGATTTATGGTGCAAATGGAGGAGTTAAATCCGGAATGAAACTAATTGAGTGATTTTAGATAGTTTCAACACCGATTCATAATCGGGGCATAACTCGCTCATCCTTGATCTGATTGATGAAAGTTCTGGTTAGAAACACCACTTTTCTAGTTATATTAGAATTTAATTTTATTCTCCTTAATGGTCAATTTTGAATATTATTATTTGAGGATAATACCTAGAATATCTTAAAGAGAGTTTGTAGGAGCAGAAAAATTGAACTGAACTTGTTAAAATGAAAAGAAATAAATAGAGGGACCTCTCGGTCAGTTTCTCCATTGAATTTTCTTCATGGTTCCATACTTCTAAATTCACATAATTGGTCGAAGGAAACAAAACCGCGAAATCAATAAAATTTTTAGATCTAATTTGTTTTTAGTGTTCAATTTACACCTTGAAATATTGGATGTTCTTCTATGTCTATTTTCATGACTGTTTCATTTAATTACTGGGAGACCTACTAGTTTATTGTTCGTTGTAATTGTTTGATCCCTCTAATTTGTGAAGTAACTAAGATTTAATGAATTGATGTGTATTAGATCTTAGAAAGTAAACACCCGACGAAATTAAACACATCCACTTGTATTTGTGTTGTTTAGCTTCATCAATTTCTTTAATTCTTAAGGTTGCTACTAGATTAAACCTTTATACTTGTCTCGAGTCGTTTAGTAGTTAAGGTAAAGTAGATAGCATGTTTTCTACTTACCCCAATTAAGAAGAGATAGGAAAATCTTTCCAATGATGAATAATCAAAGTGAAAGTTAATAAATATTTGTATGGATGATCACTTCTAAAATTCTGATGGTTGATGTTGACTAAGACTAAAGTTTGTTAATTTGTTTGATTTTGATATTTTAATTCGAAATATTTCTTAATTATTTTGCATAACATTGATTTCATTAAATTTCAAAAAACATCATCCTTGTTCAAGTAGCATAAAAAATAAACTAAACTAGACTAAATACTCTCTTTGGGAACGATTTTCTTCATGTATTTTTAGAAGTATAAATTTTATTTTTGGTACAGCACACCATAAGGCCAAATCCGACTGAAGCTGGTGTATATGTTGTATAATAATCAATTAGGTCACGAAAAGTTGACGGGATTAGACGGTTCATGACTATGCAGGGACTGGTGCTGGCCATTAAAAAAAAAGAAAAAAAAAAAGAAAGAGGAAAATTAGTAACACGCTGACGGGACACGGGAATTTATATGCCAAAACATTTGGGTTGGACGAGTACTTAAAGTGATTATTTATTGTTCATGGTAGTAAAGATAAAGACGTAGAATAGAGTAAAAAAATATGTTAGAATAGAAAAATATATATATTTGGCACTAGAGTATAAAATAGGTCCACTCTCTTTGATGTTTGGTAGAGGATAGACAGAATAAAATAAAAAATAAAAGTATCTTATATTTAATATATTATTATTAAACTTATACGATTAAAAATACAATTAGATTTTTTAATAATTTATTTTGAGTGTTAAAATTAATAATAGTATAATAATTTTATATATAAAACCTGGACTCACCTATTGACCGTTTTGACATGTCAACCGGGACACAAGATTTAAGCCAATATGGATTTTTTTTAAAAAATGAAAAATAATTAACCCAACTTAACTCGGTCAAAAATCAAAGTATATTCATGATCTAGTTAACTCGAGGTCAAACACCAATAAAAAACAGGTTTGATTTTAAAAAAATAACTTTTTTTTTTTTGTCAAAATAGCATTGTTTTGATTCTTTAAAAAAAAATTAGGATTAACCCTTTCACTACTTGACTCGAGGCTTGTCTTAGATCAAATTTTAAAATTATAATAATCAATTTTATCCTTATATATCTTAGTTAGAGATTTTTAAAATTATTTTTTTACATAGATATTTTAGAGATAAAAAAATAATCAATATTATCTATGGTGATACATTATCTTTGTATCCTTACTTTAAGAATATAGAAATTTATTTTAAAACTCTCTTATGAATATTTATTTTTATCCTTTTGTCTTTATTATTGTTTCTTTAACCAATCATGTCACTGTCTTTATCTCTTCTATCTCAAAAGGATAACTAACTACCTTCTAAGCAACATTTCCTAAACTGCGACGTTAATTTATTGAAATTCTGTAAATTGTTTGTCTTTTTTGGCTATGAATAAATCAGGCTATTTCCTTGAAATAAATATAAATAAAAGAACGTCGAAACCCACGCAAGAAAAATAATCTCCCTCGTGAATGAATTGTGTGATCAACGGGAGATGCATTTCAAGTTTTTTCCACCCCCCTTCACAAAAACAAGTTTCCCTTTCAATGTTGTGATTTTAATGGATTTCCTACCCAATTAGACATGTAGAAAAAAATAAATGCTAATTCTGCGGTGATATCCTTTTAAATTCACTTTTAAAAAAAAAAAAAAAAAACTCTTACGTATTGATATCCCATAATTAACTTTAGCTATAAACTAAAATATACACAACTAGATTTAAAAATATTTACTCAAGAAATCATGAATTATAAACTTTTTTATTTTATTTTATTGGGAAGTTTGTTTGTTGATAACATAATCATCGATAGATTTATAAACTAAAAAAAAGTCAAATAAAAAAATTACTTGCATCATTTTGTTAGTAATTCCATGTATGGGCATGGCATATCTCCGACAAAAAAAAAATCGTCTATAACCCCACTAATGGTCTTGTTCATATTAGTGGTGGAATTAATCCGTTTGTTATTTACATATTGTCAGTGATATTTTTTGTAAAAAATTTCCAACTCTTAAAGACTTTTTGATGGGCTTCAATTATCAATAATTATGCTTGTAATTTGTTTATTTAAAAAAAAAAAACAAAGTAAAATAAAATAAATAAAAAATCAAGTATTTACTGCTAATTTAAAAATTATCAGTTTGAATATGATTTATGTAAAGGACAAAAGTTAAAGGAAGATGAAGGGGGGGAAAAGGTGGAGGTGGATCTTTATTGGGTCTAGGGGGAACGAGATGGACCACACAAATAGCATCGATATTTGACAATAACTCCACGCATAATCAACTAAGTCATTTAGCATTGAGATTAAATTAATTTTTTTAATTTTATTATTGAATATTGAATATTAAATTGAATAAAAATTAAAATATTTATTTTGATTGGATTTTTATGAGGTAATTTTAGTTTCATAATTTAGGTTTGCAGGTTAACCCAAGTTAACTTATCTTACTTTTAATTGAGTTTTATTTTCAATTTCATCACTCAATATTATTTTAATTGAGAATTGAATTTTATATAGATAAAAATATTATTTATAGGGTTTGGCAAATTAATTTGAGTTGATTTAAAGTTAACTTGAATCAATCTAATATATTATCATTTTAATATTATTAAAGAGGTATTGTTTTGAATTGTTTCGGGTCAAACTATATTTTTATTAATCATTCATGTTGTCTTTGAAATGTCAAATTGACCAAATCCTATTAGATTAATCCTTATACAATTTAATTTTGTTTTTTTTTCACCAAACATGCAATAGAACATCAAATTCAATTATTTTGGTAGGCATAATAGGGGTCAACAATGACTTTTTTTTCTACACTGAATCCATTCAGTGATTTTCTCGTGAAAAAAAAGAAGAGAAATAAACTTTGACATGAAAATCGCGTTTATGATGTATAAAGAGACCGAAACCAAAAAAGACAAGGGAGCAGAAATTATAGGGGGGGGAAGTCTAATTACAAAAAAAACTATACCACAGCTTAGTTATTGTTGTTAGAAAAAAAAAATGAAGGAATGCTGTGCAGGGCATTAATTTAAATTCGAAGACTGCATTAATCGGAACAGGTAGAGGGCCAGTTGAAAGAGAAAACTTGTAAAATGCTGACATGGTACAGAGCTGGCTTGACCCAATAACAGGAAAGTGGGCTTTTCCTCAAACGGCAGAGGAAAACGACGATCCCGCCTAGCAACCACCCAGAATTACGATCCCGCCACCATCACGGAGAATTAGAAAGCCGCGGATTCAATCCCCTGCAATCTTATTACAGGCTACAAAAACTCAGTAAGACAGCAAACGATTATATTTGCATTGATTTCTGCTGGCCAGCCGAACCGTTTTGAATCTTAATTATAAAAATAACATCTCCTTCGACTTGAGAGAATGGGCAGAGGAAGGGAAGGTGTGACGAACTATCTAACAAACAAGCGCGTGCGGATGAGGCAAAAGGTAATAAAGTGATACATTGGTGTTCTTTCCTCTTCTTTTTAATCACTTTATTTATTTATTTTAATATTGATTTTCATCCTATCCAAACTTAAATAACTCCTAAACAGAGATAAATTAAAAGAATGAAAATTTATCGAAGCCGAGCTAGTGCATTATAATCATAACCGTTATCATAATTTGAGTTGCAGGGGTAGCGTTTAATGTTGATGACTACGTTAATTTTAATATGGAACAAATTAAATTTTGAAACAATATAAGAAGATTTGCAATATCATGCGATTTAATCAATAGTCTAACGACCTAGAGCATGTTCAGAGTTTTGATGTTTATCTATTATGGCAGCCTAAATTTTAATATGCAACCAATTCAATTTTGAAATGATACAAAAGATGCTCAATATCTTGCAATTCAATTAATAGTCTAATTACCTAGAACTTGTTGAGAGATGATGTTTATAAAGATAATAAAAGAAAGTAGAAGCTGAAACGAAATTCATCACCCCATTTTTCTCTTGATTCAAGTTATTTAGAACCTCAATGTTTTATAAATTTCTTAGTTATATCTTTTCATCCTATATGTAAAAAAAACAACAATGTCACACTTGCAGCAATAACTCTAAAGAAATTTGGTCATAATTAAATTTTGAAACAACAAAACTACATCAGGACAAAGTAAACATATATAAACGTCATAGGAGAAAGTGAACTGAAAAGGCATAAAAGGCATTCACTTGCTTAAGAAATTGATTGTCTACGTCATGCGATTGGGCAAGATATGTTCTTTGTACATTTGAGAACGTTGATTCATGAAGTTTTGATGCTAGGCTCTACCCTTTTTGACAAATTCTAATAGCAACTGGTTTTCTGTGATGAAAGGAAAAATCTTTATTTTAAAATATACATGCACCATGTTTACAATAGCATTTACACTTTAAGCATGATGTGTCTCCTTGTTCTAATGTTGTAGTCTTAATTAGCAGCTGTAGAAGTCTTAAATCCCTGAAGTTAAAGGGATAATCTCAATACTTTTCAACATATAAAGGACCTCTGAAATGATGAAGAAATATTCCATATTGAAAAACACAATAAGTAACAAAGCTTGTCTGCATAAATAAAGCAATTTTACTGTTTTTAACTCAAGCGATCTAACACCCTCTAGATGCTTTATTTAAATTATCCAAGGAAAATCATTAAAATATCCTAAGTTGCAAAACCTTTATTTCCTGTCTAACCCAACTTCTCATCCTGTCTAGAATACTTTTATTGTCTCATCTTTCCTTTCAATTCTAAATCCTCTCTTCTAAATGAACCCCCTCCGTTAACTTTTTTCCATGTTTTTTTCTCATGACTGCCTCTTTAAAGATTTAGAAATCCCAACCATTTGTGGCCACCATAAGCATGAGATTTTGGTTAACTTGGATGAAAGTATGGACAAAGAGTTTAATGCAAGTTTTTTTTTTTAGCATATCAAAGTGTGGTGCAAACAAAAGTTATTTTTTTGTCATTATCAACTGCCATCAACCGAAGTTGAAAAAGCAAGGGCAATTGCAATCAATGATTATTATGAGTGGAAAAAATACAGAAACAAACAACAACCCAGCAACCAACTATCAAAAAACCATAAAGAACAAACCTCAAAAGTAGGCCGAACAAAACAAAGGACGCAACGAAGCCTTGGCAGCAACTTGTGACAATGAGCAGGCCAAAACTTAAACAAATAACAGCCGAAGAAAAAGAATTAATGGCCTGACAGATTCGAAGCAGAGATGAAAAGAAAAGAAGGAAGAAAAAGAAAGTACCAGAACAAACCAAAGGGAACAAAAATATGCAGATAAAAGGAGAAGAAACCAAAAAAAGGCAAATATAACACATAACTTTACAAACAAAGAATGAGGGTGCAGTCCAATCAACCTACGACCAATAGAGAAAAAGACAAAATAGGAGCATGTGACCCTGCAAAACACAGAGAAATGCATTAATTTGAAATGACATGACGTAAAACGATTAATTCAAGTAATGAAAGCAGATTGCAACAGTAACACCTAAACGAACCAAACAAAGCAAAGCAAAACAGCAACGAAGTAATGAAATAGAATGCAAAACAAAACAATTTGCAAAACAGCAATAACCGAGAGCAACAAATCCACAGTCAATTAAACCGAATACACAGAAACCACACCCAATCAAACCAAACCGAGAGCAACAAAGAAAGAACCAACCAAACCCAAGTTAACCCGAGAATCAAAGCAGCTCCAAATCGAAGAGACAACCCAACCCTAACCCAATTAAACTAATAACCCACTCCCCAACACACACAAACTACAAAACGTAAGCAACCCGAACCCAACAAAACCAAATGCACAGCACCGACAATGAGAAATTAAACAAACCCAACCAAAACGAATCCAATAAAATCAATAACTGAACATCCAGACCAGAAAAAAACATGAATCAAGGGAGAAGATGGGAAAAAATGGAAAAGAAACCGAACCCATGAACCCAATGAAAACTAACAGAGCAAACCCAGAAAATTGACGCAAAGAAGGGGGCAGAAGCATACCTCATCAAGCAACCAACCAAACCAGAGAACCCACACAAGATAACGGCCGAACGCCGGCTTAGATCGACCCGAAACCAAACCATAAACCGCCATCCCCGCCCGCCCGACCAGCTCTCAGCAAACAGA
The DNA here is from genome assembly GCA_964035475.1 of Salix caprea. NCBI lineage: Eukaryota > Viridiplantae > Streptophyta > Magnoliopsida > Malpighiales > Salicaceae > Salix > Salix caprea. Next base: position 7,766,163 of record OZ037755.1, on the reverse strand, counting down.
CCTTCGTTCTCTCTGCAGAAAAGAAAAGACCCAGTGACGCAAAGTGAATAGAGAGAAAGGAAGAAACCAAAAACGCCCTCAGATAAGAAATAAAACACGTCGGTTCATTAAGGGTAAATTGGTACCGACACTGCCTCAATCCACAGTAAAAACACTCTGAAGCTACAGTGTTGTGTACAGGAAAAATGACACGCCTTTTATTTGTTAGTTAATATGCACGCTCACGTTTTCATAATTTCATGCATTGAATAGAGAGGCAAACATTTTGGCGGTAAGGAAAACCACTCTGCTTTTCTATCCATAGCAGGTATGCGATGGAAGGGGTCACCACCTATGATGAGATGCACCTGTTCCACTTGGTGGCATCATCATATTTCTTTATTATTCCAAATTTCTTTACATTTGCAGTCTTATCCTTGATCGGCTTCCATAACTTGCTGCCTCTAAAACTTCTGTAAATGGAGAGCATATTCTTTGTGTTGGCTCCCAGAGAAAGGATGTCTCCCCCCATACGTGGATCCCTCAATGGCTTTATGTTATTGCCCCAATTTCAATTAGAATAACTCGATGTTCTATGATATGATTTACCTATTTGTAATTGTGTTTTAAATTGATTTTAAAAATGATTTTTTTTTCAAAAAAATATTTTTAATATTAGCATATAAAAATAATTTAAAAGCATAAAAAAATTAATCTAAAATACAAAATAAAAAAAATATTATTTTTCAAAAACACTTTTGAAACTCAGTATTAATCAAGATTAGTCAGTGCTATCTCATTAACTAATTTAATTCATAGTAATCAATTGTGAAATCTTTAGGATAAGTGCTTGTCTGAAATTATTTTTCAAAGGGGGGTTTACTTTCGTTAATTAGAAAAGGTTGTAAGATGTCTGAATTGTTTTTCATAATAAGATACGAAAATAGGCATAAATTGAAAAGGACTGTTACCACATTCTTATATCAACAAATGCTGATTATTATTATTATTATTATACTAAAACTTAATAGTTTAATCAAGAATTCAGTTTTTTTTTATTAATATGATGCTTGAGCTATGTGTATTTTGACTAATCTCATAAATTTTAATGTTAACGATTATATAAATCTCTCATGGTTATCATATTAGTAACCAAATAATTCAAATTTGAAACTATAAAAAAGTAAACATTCTAATCTCAAACTCTTAGTACTATATTCCATAACTCAGTTTTGCATTGACTAGTGCTGGACTGCTTGCGACTCCAAGATTAAAAGAAAAAATAATTTCCAAAAAGGATCTAACAAACTGGCCTGTTTCAGAACAATGGCTCTTCGGTCCATTCACAACTAGTATAGTATAGGGACATGAAAGAGAATCACAGTTGAAGTGTCTCTCATAAGTATTTACAAGGACATACCTCGTAATTTCAGAAATCAACAGGGGCATGTTTCAGAAACTGCTTTGTAATAACTAACAGCCTTGGTATCAGGCCCGTTGAGACCTGAGATATATAAAGCCTGGGGCTTCTTTATCTCACCTCTCTTCCTGAGGCTACTACAACCTGGATCTTTCGATTCATGGCTGCGACTACCTCCACGAATTGCTCAAGCTTCTTCAATCTTCGTTCAAACTCTGTTGAGACAAGGGTCCGGACCTCAACCAGCCATGGCTCATCACCCGGGTGTGGAAAGCTTGACGGGGTAGCCATGTGGTTTATCAATGGCGTGGCGAGTGCTTTTTTTGCATCCCTGGAGAGATGTTCTTGCATCCGTATTGCCACTGAAGATGACGGTGATGGAGCTAATGATGCACCGTTGATTCTCAATGATGGCAACACGAGGCATCATGGAGGTGGTACTATTAGCTGGAGAAGGACGGGGAAAGGCAAGAGGAGCACTGGATCATTCGAAGAGGACTAAGATTATGCATATGGTTCCATGAGCGAACTTGAAAAGAAAGGTTCTTTTCGGTAAGTTGTGGGGTTTTAGGATGTGTGAGGTTGGTTTGTTCTTCTTTTTTCTGGAAAATGGTAAGAGGAGCTGCATGTGTTTGGTGGTCTGTTCTCTTACGGGCTGTAATTAACACTGTGATCAAGATGAATGAAAACAATTCAATAAGAGCGCTCAAATTGCATATGTTCATATATAATTTTCCACTGATTAAAAGTTATGTTTCTTTCATGTTTTTGGGTTTCTGCATCGGCAAAATCTCTCCTGTATCAGTTTTCATTATTGTAGCTTTTCAAAGAAAGTTTCGATTCATACCCAGTTTTTTTTATTAACGCGGATCGGGTAATTTTACAAGACTAATTTTACAAGTCATGATCATGTAAATTTTTAATAATTATTATATCAATAATCACGTATTTGAACCTAGAACACAAGTTGATCATAACCAGTTTTGAGCTAGATTTTGTTTCAATATATAATCATCTGGGTCGTCAACCTCGGTATCAGATTAATTCACTCATTGTTTTTCTTTTTTTTTTTTTCAAAAATATTTTTTTTAAAAAATATTTTTTTTTAAATTAATTTTTTAATATTTTTAAATTATTTTTATGTATTGATGTAAAAAAATTATAATGCTTTTAAATAAAAAAAATCAATCATTTCCAAAATACTGTTTTAAAAGTTAAATTCGGCACTAACGCCTAAAGCGTGCTTTAAGTATTTAAAAATGATATTTTCCTCGTGATTTTGAATGATGCTGTCATTCTTTATCGTAACTCATAATGTTGTTTGTCGTTGGATACCTTCTTTTACTGTAATTTGGCTCTCCACGTCAAGGAATCCGAAGATTGATGTGTTTTATTGGAATATGAGCAAGATTTATTCCAGCTTTTAAATTACCGTATTGTACTCCTATTTGTCTCGTTTAATTAAACCTCATTTCGTAATTAATCCTGTAAGTAATTGTGTAGCATCATAACCCAGCTCTTTTTTTTTTACTGGTAAAAGTATAAATAACACTCAAGTCTAACCCCACAAAAATAATCACTACCGGCAAAACCCCGTGAATGGGATTTTAGATAAAACGAGCGATATGCCAGCGCGTTGCGCCAGGTTTTTTTTATCAATGTAGAAAATTAATTGATTTTATATGTATTATATTTTATTATTTTAATATTTAATTAGTATAATTATAATTGATAAAATCTATATAATCGAAATGGAAAGTGTTTCATATATTTTGTAATTGCAGATAATATAGGTAATTTTTTTCTGAGTTTTTTTTTTCCAGTAATATTAGATTTGACACATTATAAAAAAAAATTCACAAATAAACTTATATTTTTTGAGTGCTTTAATTAATTATTTTAATGTTTAATTACTAAAATTGCAATAGATCAAATATGTTAGAGATGAGTTTTTGCGTGGTATAATTAGTATGTTTGTCCGCGCATTGCGTTAGGGTTTTTTCTATGTAGAAAACTAATTGATTTTTTACATGCTGTAATTAGTTGTTTAAATATTTAATTAGTCAAATTATAATATATAAAATATGTAACAAATTAATTTTTTTCCCCGTCTAAAAAGAATAGTGTGATCGAAATGGGAAGGGTTCGTATATTTTTTAATTGTAGATAGCCTAGGTAAATTTGTTAACTTTTTTTTTTAATTTTTCCCCCAGTAATATTACATCTGACACATTAAAAATAAATTTTTTTTTGTAAATTTATGAAGAAATAAACTTAATTTTTTTGCGTGCTATAATGACTTATTTGCCATATAAAAGGAATAGTGTAATCAAAACGGGAAGTGACTCGTATATTTTTTAATTGTAGAGAATCAAGGTAAATTTCTTAACTTTTTTTTTAGTTGTTTTTTCCCCAGTAATATTACATCTGACACATTAAAAATAAAAATATTGTAAATTTCTAAAGAAATAAACTTAAATATTTTGCGTGCTATAATGACTTATTTGTCGTATAAAAAGAACAGTGTAATCAAAACGGGAAGTGACTCGTATATTTTTTAATTGTAGATAACCTAAGTAAATTTGTAATATTTTTTTGAGTTGTTTCTTTTTCCAAGTAATATTAGATTTCAAATATTAAAAATGAAAATATTGTAAATATTTTTTTAAGAAATAAACTTCACAAAAGAGTATCAAATTTAAATTCAAAGCCAATTTTTTTTATATAATATTTATTAATCATATTATTATATTAAATGTATTTAAGAATATTGATATTAATGTTTTTTTGAAAAAACAATTAGGTCATATTTCTCTCTCTATATATATATTTTTAGGCGATAATATTCAATAAATATTAAAAAATATAATTAGTGTGACATACTTTAATTTGACATAAATATACAAATATATAATTAATTTGACATACTTTCAATAATATATTTAATTTAAAGGACAATCTTAGGTCATATTTTTCTCTCTCTATAAATTTTTAGGCGATAATATTCAATAAATATTAAAACATATAATTGGTTTCACATATTTTAATTTGACATAAATATAAAAATATATAATTAATTTGACATATTTTAAATAATATATTTAATTTAAAGGATAAAATTGAAGTAAATCCAAAAATTAAAATTAAATCATTTAAAACAAAACCTGGAATTAAAAGATTTGGGATCGAAATGAAACTGAAATCCATAATTAACTTGCATAGAAGGATAAAATTGAAAAAAATCAAACTTTGATACCGAAAATATTAAGGATTTATAATAAATTTGCATGGAAGGATGAAATTGAAATCAATCAAAACTTTGATACCAAATATATTTAGAATTCCAGCCCAACCCGAAAAATTAAAAGCATGAGGACCGAATTGAAACTTCAATATATAATCTATTTCAATTGAAGGATGAAATTGAAACAAATCAAAACCTATATAATAGCAATAAGGGCCAGAAGAACAAATTATAAAGGTCAGGGACGGATATGAATTTTGTCAAAAAAAAAAACAGTTTAGCTGACGTCATCTGGCGCAGTCAGGAGAGAGACAGTGGTGGGAAAATTCAAACGACCATTGACACGTGTCGGGAAATCGTAGTGACACACGCGCCGCACCAGGTGGAAGGGAACATGCCGGAAAAACATTCTAGACGCCGATTGGGCATTTTTGGACGCCGTATGAAGCCGCACGCGCCTTCCGAATCACGCGTGAGCGCGGAAATGGACGGCGCATCGGACGACGCGCCAACAATAATCCGACGAAAAAAATAATAAAATATTGGCTAATTACCGTGAAGCCCCTCCCACGCAGACTTGTTTTTTGTCCTTTTCGAGGGACAAAATCGTTAATGCACTGTTCAATGAAATATTAAAAAATTAAAAAACCGGTCAGAAGAACTGGGCCGGACTGGACCGGAAATGGTCAATTACAGAGGAGCCCCTGAAACCGGCGGCATTTTTTGTCGTTTTCGGGGGATAAAATCACTAATACACTGTTCATGAACGGAAAAAAAAAAGACAGACGAACTCGCTTGACACACCGGATCAAATTGCCAATAAACAGTGCATATGGGTCTGGAGCTACAATGATTCTACAGCGAAACAACGATGTGTTTTAGTGTTTTTGTTAATGAAAAAAATTATATCATGCGTAAACTGCCTGGATATCACCATTATTAGAAAAATAAACAAAAAAGAAGAAGCCTGATAAAAGCTCTTGACCGTACAGTGGTGGGCCATACATTGAATGCCATGTAATTATCTCTTTCTTTGTCCATTTCCTCACCAAATTTCATTACCCTCTTCTTCAGCACATTTATATCTACGTGGCTCCTTTTTGATTAACGTACAATGGACTCTTTTTTTTTGTCTACTTCCACACCAAATTTCATTACCCTCTTCTCCAACACATCTATATCTACGTGGCTCCTTTTTGAGTTATGTGCATCTTTGATTTCTTAAAAGGTAGGCGTGTCAGTTATATTTTAAAAGGTAGGCGCAGTGTGAAATTTAAATGTGAGACGTAGCGGAATGTGCACCCCAGTACACAGTACAAATGGGTGAGCATGAGCAGTAGATGAACAGGAATTCAGCGATCTGTTTTAGTTTCTTTAGTAATTGTAAACAAGATCTTTTAAAATAATTTCACCATCTTCTATTTATTTTATCTTTCAATTTTTTTTTCATTGCTATTTGTTCGTTTTCTTTTATAATTTTTCTTTTCACGATTTTTTTTCTTGGGTTTTTTTTCTATGAAATTTGATATGTGTTTCTTTAATTATTATTATTTATTTTTACCCTCACTTGCTTATTAAATTGATATTTTTTTATGACTTCTTTCTTTAATATTAATTTAGTTGAAAATTAAGCATCTTAATTAAATTTGGATTCAAAATTCCTCGGGTTACGAGTTTTAGAAATTAGACCGAAATCAAGAGGTTCACATCTAGTTTGCGTAACTTTGATTTAACTTTGATTTTCCCTTGTTCAATATTTCTTTCACCCTTTAACCTTTATTCTATTAAAGTCTAGGTTTAGTTATTTTTTATATATATAAAATCTTTTGTTGGTTATAAAAATGACATTGGTTATCTCGAATCTTTTTATTTATCATTCTTTGTCATATATTTTTTGCTATTTTTTTTAAATTGATTTTATTCTTCAACATGTGTAATAATTTGTCCAAACAATTTATAAAATTATTTTTTCAATTTCATCTCCTTTAATTTTTTTAATCTTTCAACTTCAGTCTCCATTCTTTTTATTAATATTTGTTTTACTATAGATTATTTTAATTTCATCCTTTTTTTCCTGACAAATTTGATCATTGCTATTTTTGTGGCTTTGACAAATGTTCCCCCGTCATTTAATATTAAATTGGTTGAAAAATAAATTCCTTCATGAGTATGGATTTATGATTTCATAGGCCTGGGCTTTAAAGATTGTTGTAGGTTTGGGAGGTTTGCCCAATTTTTCTTGTTTACCTTTTCCTTGTTTACCTTTTCTTTTATTCAAGTTATGATTTTTTAAGTTTTATCCTTCAATATTTATTCAATTAAAAAACGGACTCCATTATTTTTTATTTATATATCTTCCGTATGATTTTTCATTAATTTTGAGAATGGATAGGATTTTCTCAAGTCTTTTTATTTGCTGTTGTTGAAAATGAAGTTTTTTTTGGCATGAAAAAAAAACTTTGTTTCTTCTTCTTTTAATTATTTTAATACTATAAATTTAAACTTTATTTTATTAAATTAGCCTCCATTCCAATTTTTAAAATTTAATGAATACTTTAATCCGCAAGAACGTGCAAAGAAGAGGGGAGCTCGACATATAAAACATCATGAACATAATATACCAGGGTGAGACTGATAAAGAATAAAGTCTAAACACCAAGATGAAAAATAAAATAAAGGAGTTGTTAATTGAATAGTAAAGTTCACAATAATTCCAGGCAAAAGCAAAACAACCACCAATAAAAAAGCGATATCCTTTGTGTAATTTTCACGACGGCACTGCATGATCATGGGAAACTTGCTTTCTAAAAAAAAGAAAAATATTACCAATTGACTGATAGATTCCACCATCGGCGCCTGTCAGATAATTCGTCAAAAACCTTTCCCATCGCTTTAAAGCACTGATTATTTACACCACCAACGCTCGAAGTCTCGTACAAGTGATTGGGAAGTATTGAAAGTGATTTTCAAAAATATTTGATTTTGTTTTGATTTAAATTTATTAATTTATTATTTTTAAATAATTTTAATATGTTAATATTAAAAATAATTTTTTTAATACATTTCTAAATAAAAAAATAAAAAAATAAATAAAATAATCATAACAACAAATATTTTCTTCATAATCAGGATTGAACGTGACAAAAAAGTTAGATTTGACCTCTGATATCCTTCTGGTTAGATTGGATCCAGCGCTACTGGCCAAAAACGAGATGGTAATTTATATATTTATTAAATGTCAGGGATTGAGGTGGAACAGTGTGCAAGCTATAATGACCTCGCCGATCTTTATCCAAATTAAAATCACGTCCTAGTAGAACCGCTAACTGAGAGCACCCGCTCAAGTTGAGCAGCAATTAAAAGTGTTTGATATGGCAATTTAAATTGTATTTTTTTTTTAAAAATATTTATTATTATTATTTTAAATTGTTTTTTTTATATATTTTTTTAATTTGATGATATCAAAATTAATATTTTTTAAATATCATTTTAATACATCTCTAATTATTAGACCTTGCTTTATTATTAATCATAGCCTTGACGTAAATATAAGATTTAAATTATTATCATGACTGGTTTATTAAGCCAGTCAATTTAATAATATGATTATATATAAAAATATAATGATAAAAAATAAGAATAATTAATTATAAAATAATAAGTTATTAATATCATGTTCGAAATGAACATAAATAAAAATTTATTAAAAAATGATTATCGCTTTATCATAAACACCAATTCACTATAAAATAAAAATTCATTGAGGTAGTTTCAGTACCATTGAATAATGTATGCCTTTATTTATTTAGTTAATTTAATAAAAAAAAACTTTTTGAAAAACTAAATTTAACATAGAATAAAAAAAAAGATAATCCAAGTCACTTTCAAAATTAGTAAAAAATCATATAGAAAGCAAGTAAAAAAAAACAAAGTCTAATATCCAATTAAATAAATTTTAAAGGTTGAAAAAACATGAACTTAAAAAAAAAAAAGCAAATCATGACGAGTTTCCTAAACATGGATTAATTCTCTAAACTTATAGCCTTTAAAATCTTAGATTTGGATCAACTAAGAAGCTTACGTTCCGATTAATTTAATATTTTATAATAAAATTGAAAAAAAAATCTATTTCAAAAGCTTTTCAAGATATATAAAAAAAGATAATTGGGATAAGATTTGATAGGAAATGTTTTGAAAAAGGATGAAATTAAAAAAAAAAACAAATCTACGTATTAAAAAATCAAAGGAGGATGAAACCAAACAAAATTCTCAATTTTATAAACCACTTCAAATATATATAAATAATATTTAAAAAACACATAAACCAAACTTGAAAAATAAAACAAATAAAGGGTTGCTTTGAAAATTTAAAAGGTCATGCGTGTAAATCAAGGATGAGAGAGAAAATAAAAGATAGAAAAAAATTGTTTACACTAGGCTAGATTATAAAAAAGCGTATAACAAAGATAAAAGTAGGTTTTCGGACCTAAGATTATAGACCAAACTATGGAAAAATCTAAAGAAATTTCTCTAGTTCCAGTGAATATGAATAATAGTCTCGATATCTATGAAACAAATTAGGCATTTTTTTTCATTTATATTATTGCTAAAATCTTTTATAGGAAATAATTCCTAGTTAATATAATTCATGTAGCATTAGAATCTCTGGATAGCATGATACTAATTAAATTGAAGATCTTGAGAGGAGTAAAAAACAAATAACTAAAATTCAAAACTAGTTAGAAAAAATAATTAAAATAAGGAAACACCATGTATCTGTTTGACATTGTGTTTTAAAACTATTTTTGAAAAAAAAATAAAAATATTCCATTTTTAATTCTTGTTTTAAATTAATATATTTTGATATTTTTATATCATTTTAATATATTAATATCAAAAAAATATTTTAAAAAATAACCTATCTACATTCCCAAATAAGCCTTTTAACTTTAGGATTCAAGCTCCGTTATGGAAGCAAGTTTTTGTTTGACATGAGAAGCCGCATGTTTGTCTGGATGCTGTGAATATGATTCACGTGTTGACGTATGTTGTGCACGCATTAACTATTTTTTAAAATAATATTTTAATATGTTCAATTTCCCAACTACACTTAAGTATCATAAAAAAACAAAATTAAAATACAGAAAAAACTTGAACATTGATTTATTATTGAAGATTGAATAGCTTTTTTTTAGGATTTATTTGTGCATGAGATTTTATTATAGAAACTGTTATTTAATTGGCAGTCCTGAGTTGTTGTCTATGATGAAGAAACAATCCAAGTTGTTAAGGAAAAGTACAGTGGAAGAGGAAGATGCAGCATTAGCTAGTTTTGTTTTACAGTTTTTATATAGCATAATATTTTTTCTGGGAAAATTTCAAACATTTCCTACCTTTTCTTAGTTACGTGAAATTCTATTTCATGGAGTGAGCTAACTTTTTCTGTGGTGTTTCTTCATGTCTTAAAGACTGCTTATGCATCTCCAAGTCATGTAAATTCTCATTTGGACAAGAAAAAGGCAAGTTAATTTGACGTTAATAAGCTATTCTCTATATTCATCGTTGTATCTTTAATTTTTACCTGACACTATCTCTGATGCATATCCAGGAAGTAGAGACACCCCAGCATTTGCAGATATCTGATTTGCAATTTGATGGCTTCGACTCCACTTTTGATGCAGCTGTACTAGGCTTATCAATGACCATTCACCATTGTGCTTGTTAATGCTTCAGTATGCAAGATCTACACCATTGAGGAACAGAAAGGATATTTGATGCTTCATATCCAGGAGACGCTTTTTCAATTATGTACATCTTTAAACTTTGTTCTTTTTATTTTATGCTGTAAGTTTTCTATCATTAAGTCCTGACAGAAAGAGGCCACTGGTATTGTGTATTTCTCAATGCACATAATGGGGCAGCATTTTCAAGTGACAGAGAGTCGTACGATGGCAATTCAAGCAGTAATTTCCCTGAGAAAAATGATACTGGTTCTGGGAAGGCAAGGAATTCTAAGGTTTGTGCATCTTTCCATCCAGCACGCGAAAACTTACTTAGCAGCTCCATGATCTCTGCTATGAACTCCATTTTCTGAGCTATTCTGATTTGAAGAGGCTTTAAACTGCTTGCAATTCTCTGACACTTTGATCCATCTCTTAGACTAGCATGCCTTAGATCAAAGTGGAAATGCCACCTTTTCAGTATCATTCTGTGGAAAAATAGTATTTATCATTATTTTCTGCGGCTTCTTACTTGAAATGATATAATCTTTAATTTTTCCAATCTGATTCTGATAAAATGATACTTGACACCTAGAACTCTTGTTTCAGTTCCCAGAAATTCACTTTGTTGTTAACGTGAATCAATGAAATCAACTTCATTTTCAGTTGATGATTTCCACTTTCGAACTTCAATACGCGTCCTTTTCATTATTGGATTATTTGCCGGATCAACTTCGAGCCTCAGTGACTCTTTTGTTGGATGAAATCCTGATGTCAGAATCATGGTCTCTATGTATCGTTTACACAACAAAATCCCTTCCTACCAGGTTCAATGTATAGCTCTTTAAGTTTCATTTTTAACCATTTCCCACCCCCGGGCTGCCGTGGCTGAGAATAATTTCTGCCATGTTTTCTTTTCGCCAGGAAAAGAAAGAAAAGCTCCGTCTGGTAGTTATCAAGATTTGAGGATTTAAAAACTCGCTTGTGCGGAGATTCTGCGAACCAATTAGCATAACGGATGGCAATAAAGGCAAGAACTGGACGATTCCTTTCGGTCAATTCTCATTAGCAGTTGAATCTTTTCTGCCCATGTCCAAGACTTTCCAAGACGCCCTTTTCCGTGTAGCTTAAGGTTTCTCCTTTTATTAGCTGACGGAGACTGGAGGTTCATTCTTTTGCTTATCTGTGGTGCTTTATTCTAACTCCTTGTTCTATAAGCTTCGTCCCTTCCATTGAATGGTTTTGAATATTCTTGCGAAAACGGATGCAACTAAAGAATTTGACAAAGTATTAAGCAACTGTGTTATTTGCTGTGCTCTCATTTACGAGACAAGGTCATATTGATTTGGCTCTGTCGTATAGATTGAATGTTTTTTCCATTTTCACCCCTCGTGTTTGCGTCTCTTGTGCCACAGAAGTTGATGAAAACGAGAATGAGAGGAGCGAATAAAAGTTATTTACGAAATAAGTTATCCTATTTATTTTTGAAAATATTTTTTTTATTTAGAAATATATTAAAATAATAGATATTTTTTAAAATTAATATTTAATATCAGTATGAAAATAAGTTAAAAATATTAAAAAAATTAATTTAAAATACAATAAAAAATAAAAAAATTCATATACAATTGTATTAAAATGTGAAGGCATTGACTCTTTTTTTGACAGCCATTCATCATTTGTTTTATTTTAAAAAATACGAAAGTATAATCGATGTTATTTTTTAAATTGATTTTTATTTAAAAATATATTAAAATAATTTATTATTTTTTTAAAAAATATTTTTGATATGAGTGTATAAAAATAATTTAAAAATATCAAACAAATTTAATTTCAAACAAAAAACTTCAAACGTTTCTCAAAAAAACACTTTGTGAAAAAATACTTTTGAAATAAAATGTAAAACAAGTTCTAATATCTTGTCTGCCATGGTGGGATTCAACAGACGACCTCAATCTCAAGATAAGCACCGACTCTTTTGCACGCCAGACGCCAACAATTAGTCTGCTTGGGCTCTTCTTTTACCATAGCTGCAGCTGCTGTTCTTTGGTCGACTATCTTTTCACGAAGCACTGCAATGTAATGTGTTTTTCTTCTTCTTTTTTCTGGATCCACACCTAGAATTTAAGTGGAAGGTTGGTGCTATGTTAATTAACCCAGATAATTAACCTTAGAACATCACGAAAAAAATAAAACATCCGAAAAGCAGGTGTCTGGCTGATTTATTTAATGGCCATGATCTGCAGCACATGAAGGCTACTTTGTTCTTGAAACACGATAAAGGTTGCAGGACGCTTCGATTCACTTTAGTTGATGAGAAACAAAAGTTGAGATAACAACAGAAGGTTTGCATGTTCGTCTCCACTACAGTTGCTTTTCATATTGTAACATTCCATAACCAGAATTAACTGCCAACTAAGAAAACAAACTTGGAATATTCATTGTTCATGTACGTCAATACACAGTCCAAATTAATACAATATGCATGCCATGATCGTAAGAAGCATATTCTGCCTGCAAAAAAGTCTCGGGCATTTCTATTTGAAAGCATCTAGCTAGGAAGCTAGATCAAATTGCTTCCGGGAGAAGAGTAAATCACTCAACAAAAGATACTATTGATTTGGGAAACGAGAATTCTTGCAAGTTTTGCTTTGGGGAAAAAAGATGTATAATCTAGAAACTTAAATTTACCTTTTAATTTCTTGCGTGCAATGGACTCATAAAAACCCTTCTCTTTTTAAACCTATGCAGTTCTGCTTTGCTGCTAGTTTCCTGTCTTCATACTTTTTTTTATTAATATAGTGTTTCGCGTGTACATTGATTAATTTTATAGACCCTGAAATTAACGACCATTATGTTATAAACTATAAGGTTCGAACTCGAGAAAACATGAAGTACTAAACCCTTTAACCTTAAATTCTTATCACTATACCACCTACTAGATGAATGATTTATTGCTTTATCTTTTCATTCCCTAGATGATGTGATTCTTGATTAATTTTCTTCCCCTATATTAATTTGTTTTCTTTTAAATCAGGGTATATATAAATATAACTATCTATCGTAAATTTTATTAATCTAAACTAATTAGATTAAGTATAAAATCAGTAGAAATTCTGCTGAATTGATGATCCATGAACACAATAAGCATAAAAGTCCTATCCACTCAATGCCTCTATAATTAAAATGATCGAAAAATTATCATGTTAAGTTTCAGTACTTAAACCATGCATGGTATCCCACCACGTGGGGACCAATAAACCAACACGACAGAGTCCACTTCACCAGGTTCATATCCATCCCCTTCGCTTCCAAGAACAAGCTTTTATTAATGTAATTTGTTGTGTTCTGTTGTTTTTCGTCTGATTCTTCGTGACTAAGCTAACCTCTCCTTTTCCCCCTCTCCCTGACCCCTGCTCAGTTCTCAACAAGAAATTCAAAAGGCAGACCAAAGTGGACAAAAGCAATCCCACTACCTTCAACAAAAAGCTGGGCCCACGTGAAAATAAATGCACATTTTCTGGACCAAAATACCCCCGTCGCTCCAAAAACTTTTCTTCAGTGGGCCTCGAATGCCTTTTCCCTTGGGTGCATAAATAGCCACCCTCAGCATTTGATACTTCCCTTTTCCCTTCCTTTCCTCCCTCCGGTTCAATTTGAGAAACCGGTTCATTGATTTACTTTTGGTTTGCTCATCATGTCCTTTGCCCAAGAAGCTGTCCGGCTCGAGTACCCGGTTCACGGCCCTGGGTTCACGGACAATGAAATCCAAGAGCTCTTATCTCTCCTCCAATCACCCTCTCCCAGCCAAAACTCGGGCTCAAGCGGATCTAACCAGGAAGTCTGCTCCATCGACGAGAGGAGGCGCAGGCGCATGTTATCTAACCGAGAGTCTGCCCGAAGGTCCCGCTGGAGAAAGAAGAGGCATTTTGAGGACCTCACACAACAATTAAACCGGCTGGAAATTGTAAACCGGGAGCTCAAAAACCGGCTGGGTTCAATCTTAAACCAGTCCCACGTATTATGGAGAGAGAACGACCGCTTAATGCTCGAATCCATGGCCCTCAAGGCCAGACTTTCGGAATTATGCCGTGCCCTCGTTGCCGTGAATGCCATGCAAAAGTCACAATAACAATGTTCCTCATCGCACGACGTCGCTTAAATTCTAACAAAAATAATTAGGCCAGATAAAATTGTAATCAACTCATAAGAAAATACAAGAGCCCTCCCTCGCCAATCACTTGAATGTGCCGGTTCTTCAAATCCTGCCTGATGCAAAGCCCACGTTTCTATACCATGTGAAGATTTGAGACCCTGCCTTGTGGTCTTGTCAAGGACTTCCTTTTTAGCAGGACAGCCTTTTTCTTTTTCTTTCTAGCTTTTCTATCTATTTGCTTGGCCTGTGAAGAGGTTAGGCCCTTCAGAATGTAATTGGTAGCACATATCGCTTTCGTATTCAACTAAGGCATGGCTTGTGAAAAAAGATGTATTTTTTGGAAAGTAGCCATGTTTATGGGATTCTTACAATGCCGACACCAATCAATTCATGCACGCGCTCATTTAAATTATTGGCTTTATATTTACTATTTTTTCTCACTACTTGCCCCAATTCTATTGATTTAACATGCTACTATTCAATATTTCTATTTCTACTAGACTCTATCAATTTGTTTCTTATGTTTTTTTTATCACTCTTAAAGGAGAATAAAATATTATAAAAATAAACAATAGCTAGCTAAGAACTGTTAATGGATGCTCTTATGATAATGGTTAAGAACTTGTCGAATCTTCACTTCCCTGTCTCGTAATGAAATTCATTGCACGCTTACAAATTACTATACAGAATAGTTCACGACTCCTTTTTTAGTTTCTTCCGATAAACCGAGCCTTAAATGCGGTTCGGATAGTCAAGGATACTTAAAAAAAAAAAAAGAATTACGAGCCTAAGTGGGAAGCTAACACTGTTTGGACCTGCAATGCAAACCAACAAGTCCTTCATAAACAAAAAAGATTCATGAGGAGAAGATCTGAAGCAACACGTGTACTGATATATTCTAATCCAACCATTTCAGAGAGGGAGACAGAACTTGCACTAGCTTGACATCGCTAACCCCCGCACCCAGCCTTAAAAACAAACGGGAGGGGGATTTGAATGGTGATTTGACAACCTGAGCAAAACAATAAACCGGGTTCAAGGGCTGTTTAGATTTCTCAGTTTAAAGGGCACCATAAAATGATTGATTTTCCCTAGGAATATAAAAATTATAACCCTTTATCAATGGACTTTTCTCCTTATTCTCGCCTGGCTCTTTTTTTTCTTTTTTTATGATAAAGTAGTTCTATTTTTTATATATATTTTAAAAGGTAATTATTATTATTACTAAAAAAACTAAAAGGGATCGGACATTAACTGTAGATTACTGTTGCTCAAGACTCATTGGCACTGTTCATTTGCAATAAGTCTCGGTGCATCGCGGGTGTTGGTCCTCTTTTTTTTTTTCGATTTTAAACAGTGTATTAATGAAATTAGCCCCCGAAAAAGACAAAAAACGCCGCCATTTTCAGGGGCTGAGCGGTCATTGACCGGTTTCGATCCGGACCGGACCGGTCCAACCACCCGGTCCATTCAATATTTTATATTTAATTGAAAGTGCAAATAACCATTTTAGCCCCACAAAACGACAAAATCACGTTCTGCCGTTGAGGGGCTCCCCCGTAAATTAACCCTTTTATTTTAATTTTTCCCGGCGATTTATTGCAGGCGTGTCGCCGGACGCGCCGGACATTTTCAACGTTCACGCGATGTTCAGACGCCGCGTGCGGCGTCTTCCGGCGTCCAAAAATACCCAACCGGCGTCTAGAATGATTTTCATAAATGTTATCTTCCCGCCGGTGCGGCGCGTGTAATCCCACGGTGGCCGTAGACGGTGTAATGGTCGTTTGAAAATTTTCACCCCTTTTCTCTCTCCTGCCTGCGCAAGCTGATGTCAGCGCAACTGTTTTTTCTCAATTTTCATTTCAGTCCCTACACTTCGAATTGCCTTTTTTTGGTCCTTATTGTTATTATATAGGTTTTGATTTCTTTCAATTTCGTCCTTCAATTGAAATTAAGTATATATTGTAGTTTCATTTCGATCCTCAGACTTTGAATTTCGGAAATTGGTCTGGAATCCATATTTTTTAAAGTCTCAAAGTTTTGATTTATTTCAATGTTATCCTTCCATGCAAATTAAATATAAATTAAAGTTTCATTTCGGTCCTAATTCTTTTAATTTCCGGTTTTCTTTCAAATTATTTAATTTCATTAGTATGCATGCTTGGATTTATTTCAATTTTGTCCTTCAAATTATATTCATTATATATGTTTGTTCTTAATTTTATCAATTATACTTTTAATTCCTTTATTTTTTTTTATATATTTCTGTCCATATTTATATATACATGCTATTAGTTCCTATTTTTAAATTTTATTCATTTCTAATGTTATTAAGTTTTTTATTTAATGTTCAATTTTTTTTGTGTGCTGGTAATCATTTAAAAATTAATAATTATTATAATTTATCTTTTTCCCCCTTCAAGTCACATAATTTGATATTATTATTGATAAGACATTCAAAATAATGATAATGATTATTTATTAGTTTTGTTTTCTTCTAAATATGTTAGACTAATTATATTCTTTGATATTTATTTAATTTTACTATCATTGCTCTTAAATACTTTTAATATAATAATATGAGTAATAAATCTTATAAAATAAAAAAATTATGGAGTTTTTTTTTACAATAAATATGGTCTCACCAGTTCTTATTATTTCCACTGTTATTAATTTTTTTATACATTTTAATTTGCGTTAATGATCATTTTAAGATTGATATATATATATATATATATATATATATATATATATTTAATATAATAATATGAGTAATAAATCTTATAAAATAAAAAAATTATGGAGTTTTTTTTTACAATAAATATGGTCTCACCAGTTCTTATTATTTCCACTGTTATTAAATTTTTTATACATTTTAATTTGTGTTGATTATCATTTTAAGATTGATATATATATATATATATATATATACAACCTTGATTTTTTAGAAGAAAAAAATACTATCATTGTTCTGAAGTAATTTTAATATAATAATATGAGTCATAAATCTTATAAAATTAATTTTTTTTCCTGACAATAATTATGATCTCACCAATTTTTATGATTTCCACTGTTATTAAGTTTTTTTTTAATATATTTATATTTTAATTTTTATTGGTGATAATTTGAAAATTAATATTGAACCTAGGTTTTTTTGGAGGAAAAATACTGTTATTGCTCTAAATTAATTTTAATATAATAACATGAGTAGTAAATCTTATCAAATTAAAAATTATAGAATTCTTTTATCTAACAATAATTATGGCCTCACCAATTTAATATTTAGATAACTCATTTCAAATATGATATTACCGGGGAGAAATGCAGCTTACAAACAAAATAGGTAGGAAAATTTATCCAAATTATCTACAATTAAAAAATATATGGACGACTTCCCCTGAATTTCGATTACACTGTTCCTTTTAAGGGAAAAAAAAATTCTTGCAAATTTTATCTATTACAATTTCATTAATTAAATATTAAATTAACTAATTACAGCACATAAAAAAAAATATTTGTTGGTTTTGTTTTCTGTTAAATATGTCAGGCTAATTTATATGTTACATATTTTATCTATTATAGTATTAATAATTAAATCTTTCAACAACTAATTACAGCATTTAAAAAATCAATTAGTTTTCTGCATAGAAAAAACCCTTACGCAATGCGTGGGCAAGCATACTTTAATCTATCGCAATTTCAGTTATTAAACATTAAAATAACTAATTATAGCACGCAAAAAATATAGGTTTATTTCTTGGAAAAAAATATTACAATATTTTTATTTATAATATATCAGGTCTAATATTACAGAGAAAAAAATGCAACTCATAAAAAAACATTTACCTACGTTATCTACAATTACAAAATATACGAACCACTTTTCATTTCAATTATACAGATTTTATCAATTATAATTTAACTAATTAAATATTAAAATAACAAAATACAATACATATAAAAACAATCAATTTTCTACATAGATAAAAAAAACCCGACGCATCGCGCGGGCATATAGCTCGTCCTATATACTAAAACAGATCAGACATTTCCTGTAGACTGGATATTTTTCATGCATGATTCGCGAGCGTTCGTCCACCTTTTTGTTTTGGGCTTTAAAATTACGCCAGGTTGTTTAGCTAAGGAAGCAAAGCGTGCTCTTAAAGAAAAGATACTCTGTTTCTCTTTCTCCCCTCATCGCAAACACAACAGCACATAAAAGTGTGGTGCCCTTATTACAACACACTGTCCCAAATGCCACCCCTTATTATTATTATCCTATTTATTTTATTTGTTCTTTCTTTTATTTCTTTTATTGTTTTATTATTATTATTTTCAAATCAAATGAATTTTTTTACGTCATAATTTTCATTTGATTTTTTATTTGATCTTTTATTAAAGTTATTATGATTTTTTTAGTCTTTCATTTTTTTTATTTGTTCTTTATTTTTTTTCTTTTATTGTTTTATTGTTATTATTTTCAAATCAAATGAATTTTTTTTACCTCATAATTTTTATTTTATTTTTTTGTTTGATCTTCTGTTAAAATTATTATGATTTTTTTTAGTTTTTCTTTTTTTTCATTAATAATAATAATAATAATAATAATAATAATAATAATAATCAGAATAATTTCAGTTATTTTCCTTACTTACTGTTTTATTAATGTTTTTCAGTTTTTTCCTCTCGGGACAATTCGATAATCTTTATTGTTTTAATAGTAATAAGAATGATAATTTTAGATGTTGAGACTTCGATGTTGCTGTTTTTATAATAGGGTATGATGATCTGTTTTATTATATTAAATTTTGCATATATAGATATTATATTTGAATTTTACACCAACAAATCCTATTAATTTTTTCAATCCCGACAATTATAAAAATTGCTTGCTCAGCCCGCAACGTAGTGCGATCCATTTTTTTTTAATTTTCAAGTCACGTAATTTTTTTGCCAGTTAGTAATTTTTATTTTTGTTTTATCATTTATTTGATTTTTTATTTTCTCTTTCTTTTATTTTTTTATTGTTTTTTTTATTTTCAAGTCAAGTAAAAAAAATTTTACCTCATAATTTTTATATTTATTTTTTTGTTTGATCTTTTGTTAAAATTGTTTGGATTTTTTTAATCTTTTATTTATTTTTGGTTTTTTTCATTATAATAAGAACAACAACAACAACAACAACAACAACAATAAGAAGAGAAGAAGAAGAAGAAGAAGAAGAAAAAGAAAAAAAAAAAAAAATTTACCTCATAATTTTTATTTTATTTTTTTGTTTGATCATCTGTTAAAATTATTATGATTTTTTTAGTTTTTTTTTTTTTTTTTCATTATTAACACAATAATAATAATAATAATCAGAATAATTTCAGCTATTTTCCTTACTTACTGTTTTATTAATGTTTTTCAGTTTTTTCCTCTCGGGACAATTCGATAATCTTTATTGTTTTAATAGAAATTACAATGATAATTTTAGATATTGAGACTTCGATGTTGCTGTTTTTATAATAGGGTATGGTGATCTGTTTTATTATATTAAATTTTGCATATATAGATATTATATTTGAATTTTACACCAGCAAATCCTATTAATTTTTTCAATCCCGACAATTATAAAAATTGCTTGCTCAGCCCGCAACGTAGTGCGATCTATTTTTTTTTTAATTTTCAAGTCACGTAATTTTTTATCAGTTAGTAATTTTTATTTTTGTTTTATCATTTATTTGATTTTTTTATTTGCTCTTTCTTTTATTTTTTTATTGTTTTTTTTATTTTCAAGTCAAGTAAATTTTTTCTACCTCATAATTTTTATATTTATTTTTTTGTTTGATCTTTTGTTAAAATTATTTGGATTTTTTTAATCTTTCATTTATTTTTGGTTTTTTTTCATTATAATAATAATAATAATAATAATAATAATAATAATAATAATAACAACAACAACAACAACAACAACAACAACAACAACAATAATAATAATAATAATAAGAAGAAGAAGAAGAAGAAGAAGAAATTTAGTTATTTTTCTTACTTGCTCTTTTGTTAATGTTTTTCATTTTTTTTCTCTCATGATAATTTGATATTTTTTATTGTTTTGACAGTAACGGCAATGATAATTTTAGATGTTAAGACTTCGATGTTACTATTTTTATAATCGGGTGTAGTGATCTGTTTTATTATATTAAATTTTGCATATATAAATATTATATTTTATTTTTGGACCAGCATATCCTATGAATTTCTTTCATCCCAACAATTATAAAAAATTCTTACTCAGCCCACAACGTAGTTGATGCGAACCTCGTGATCACGTGGTCACGCAACCCACAACGAAGAATGAGATAAGATCCCGGAAAGCCGAAATAAGGTCTGATAGGAGTGTGACACAATGGAAACCTGCCCCAAGGCACCAGCACTATTGGAATGAGTAGAATGACGCCACGAAGCCAGTTAATCTTCGATAAGTCGGATTCAATTCGTTCAAGAACTAAAGAATGCAAGAATCACTCTCACACATAAACTGAAAAGTTCATAATTAAGTTTAATCAATGGCTGCCGAAATTAGGGTTACATGAGTTTAAATAGTTCTTAAAAAGTAACCCTAATGGACCTCTTATGTGGACTTAAAAGAGGTCTACTCAAAACTGACCCAAAATCCTAAATTGAAGAGCCCATGACTTAATCCAAGCAAGCCTTGGATCCTAGCTGAAAACAAAGTCTTAATTAAGCCCAAACAAGCCTTGGGCTGTAGCTAACTAAATTAAATGAAGCCCATAAGGTTTATTTATTCTTTTCCATCCAGCCCATCAATCCCATGTTTCCAAGTTGTAGTAGGATTGTTTTGGCTCCTTTGTTGTCCTCACATCATGGCCCAAATAAAGCTGGGCTGGACCCCTCCTACACATAGATACTTTAATGGTCCTTGCAATTAGGACTTGGGTGAAACCTTCAAAACCACGAATCAAGCCCCTAAACATGTAATGGGTCTTTGCTGGTGTTTCTGGGCTGGTTCGCATCATCCCCTCTCTCCTCGAAAGGATTCGACCTCGAATCAAAATCGTTATGTTGTTCATGGCTCGACAATCAACACACATCCTCCATGTTCCATCCTTCGTAGGCATGAGGAGAACGGGTACAGCACGGAATTATACTCTCACGAATATATCCCTCATCTATTAGCTCATAGACTTGCCTTTGAAGCCCACTCATCTCGTCTGGATTCCTTCTATAGGATGGTCAGTTAGGAATTGAAGCTCCACCTACAAAATCAATTTGATGCTCAATCCCCCGCAATGGTGGTATTCCGCTTGGAGTATCGTCGGGGAACACATCATCAAACTCCTGCAACAAAGAAATAGTAGCACTAGGCACCATATGATCAAGATCATTAGTATTAAAGTAAGCCTCCTTGTACACAAGTAAAATCATTGGCTTGTTAGTGAAATATGCAGATTTGACCTCACCCTCTCTAGCATAAAAATTAGGTTGTTTCTCTAGTTTTTCCACACAATTCTCATCACACTTCCTGACTTTCTTCTCTCCTCTTGTCTTACCTCCACTCTCGACCAGGTTTGGGTATTTTTGAGTTGGGGTTGAATGGTCTGATTTGTTTGTGTTTGGATGACTGTCTGAATGGGCTGTAGTGGTTTGGGTTGTGGCCGCTTCTGATGGTATTCTCTCCCCTTGATCCTCACCTTGATTTTCTCTCCCCATTGCCTCATCATACTCACGTTTTAGCTTTATTTGATCATCATGCACCTGTTTGGGTGTAAGAGGTACAAGAGTGATGGTTTTACCATCTCTTACAATGCTATAATGATTTCTAACCCCGTCATGAACTGCCTTCCTATCATATTGCCATGGACTCCCCAACAAGATGTGACTTGCTTGCATCGGTACCACATCGCACAGAACTTCATCAACATATTTCCCAATCGAAAATGGGACCACAACCTGCTTAGTCACTTTCACTTCACCACCACCATTCAGCCATTGCAATCTATATGGTTTCACATGCTTAACAGTACTCAATTTCAGTTTACTAACAAGGGTTGTACTGCAAATATTAACACAGCTTTCGCTATCAATAATTAAACCACACACCTTGCTGTGTACGTAACAACGCGTCTGGAAGATATTATCTTTTTGTTGATTAGATTCATCTTCCTTGACCTGAACCTGGAGTGTAGACCTCATAACCAAGGACACCGCAACCGGTAATGCTAACTCATCCCTCTCACTATCCTTCAATGGTGGCTTGCCTTCACAATAAGATTTGTCACTTCTAGATTCCATATCACCATCATAGTCCTCTTTACTCACATCCGCGTTTTCATCAACAAATACATCAAAATCAGATTTGGTATTCGGTACGGTCTTGCGGATCGTATTTCCTCTGCGATCAGCCCCAATATTCTGTTTCTTTATCCATTTCACATCATCTGTCAGATCCATGTTCATCCTAGACAACAACTCGAGTTGCTGACATAAGGCTCGCAATTGGAAAGCAACCTCAGCATTTTGTGTCGCTGATTCGTTATTTTCAAACATCCTTTGAATCTGCAAAATTCGGTTAGTCACAAAAAAAATATATCCTCACACCTCTCGTGTATCACACAAAAAAAAAACAATCAAGGCTTTTCACTCTAATATGCTCATAACGCCTTTTACCTCACAACTTGCGTTCTTGTGGTTCTTTAGGAACTAAAATTAACAAATCAAAGCCAGTAGCCTTTGCAGCGCACTCTAATTATGATTTTCAGACTCAAGAAGCAATAAAAATACTGAAAACAAAGCAAAACAAAACTACGATTACGATTTCACGAGTAGCAATGCAAATTCGTACGAATTGTGGACGATACGAAGACACGAAATAAAACAGAAACAAATACTAGCGAAAACAATTACTTGACTCCTAGATAACTGATAATAGAGCAAAAACAGAGAATTGGACAAAACTAAACAGTAAGGATCATGTTTTGAGACTTGAGCAGAATCTAACGTCTTACGCAAGTTTTACGTAACAGAATTGAAACCCAGACCAAACGACTTCGAAATGACCTTAAAATCAATATTTAGTATTTTAGTACTAAACAAAAAAGAACACTCAATTTATAGGTCTTTCCCGTACTTCTAGGTACACAAACCCTTCTGTGATCAATTTGCGGCAGAAATGAACCTCCAATTGAAACCTCTAGTATACGATATCGAAATAAGCCCCAATTTAATATATCATGCGATATCAACCCCAAGACACATAATGTAAAGTTTCAACTGATTCTAAGGTGTTTTTATATGGGTTCACTAAGGTAATGTTTCTGCGGCAGAAATGAATATCGAAATAACCCCTCAAGAAATCAATATCAGAATAAGCCCAAATTTGACATATGATACTATCTTAACCCCAATAAACGGAATATGAAATTTCAACTGATTCCGATGTGGTTTGCTTATGTTTCCCCAAAGTAGTGTTTTCTGCGGCAAGATTCTTCAAATTTCAACTAATGCCTCTATCTCTCTTTCTTTTCTTTTCTGTTGTTTTTTTTTTGTTTTAATATACTGAAATGAAGAGACAGAAAACGATAAATTTAACCTTTCTTTTTTTTAGATGACGCTGACACGAAGAACAAGGAGATGAACACAAAGACTGGAAAACTTCAAGGAACACTAAAAAAAACCACGAAAATAACATAATGATATGACCTCGTTTCGGAGCCTAGCTCTGATACCACCTGATGCGAACCTCGTGATCACGTGGTCACGCAACCCACAACGAAGAATGAGATAAGATCCCGGAAAGCCGAAATAAGGTCTGATAGGAGTGTGACACAATGGAAACCTGCCCCAAGGCACCAGCACTATTGGAATGAGTAGAATGACGCCACGAAGCCAGTTAATCTTCGATAAGTCGGATTCAGTTCGTTCAAGAACTAAAGAATGCAAGAATCACTCTCACACATAAACTGAAAAGTTCATAATTAAGTTTAATCAATGGCTGCCGAAATTAGGGTTACATGAGTTTAAATAGTTCTTAAAAAGTAACCTTAATGGACCTCTTATGTGGACTTAAAAGAGGTCTACTCAAAACTGACCCAAAATCCTAAATTGAAGAGCCCATGACTTAATCCAAGCAAGCCTTGGATCCTAGCTGAAACAAAGTCTTAATTAAGCCCAAACAAGCATTGGGCTGTAGCTAACTAAATTAAATGAAGCCCATAAGGTTTATTTATTTTTTTCCATCCAGCCCATCAATCCCATGTTTCCAAGTTGTAGTAGGATTGTTTTGGCTCCTTTGTTGTCCTCACTTCATGGCCCAAATAAAGCTGGGCTGGACCCCTCCTACACATAGATACTTTAATGGTCCTTGCAATTAGGACTTGGGTGAAACCTTCAAAACCACGAATCAAGCCCCTAAACATGTAATGGGTCTTTGCTGGTGTTTCTGGGCTGGTTCGCATCAGTAGTGCGATAAATTTTTTTAATTTTCAAGTCAAATGATTTTTTTTCCAGTCAATAAATTTTTTTTCATTTATTTTATTTTTTTATTTGCTCTTTTGTTAATGTTTTTAAGCTTTTTTTTAGCCTTTGATTTAATTTCGTTTTCTTCCCCTTATTAAAGCAATAATAATATTAATATTAAGAATAATAATAATAATTTTAGTTTTTGTTCCTATGTGCTTTTTTATTAATATTTTTTTTGTTTTTCTCTCAGATTTGTTGTATAATGTTTATTGTTTTGACAATAATAGTGATGATAATTTTAGAAGTTAAGACTTCGATATTACTGTTAGTATGATAGAGGATGTTGATCCCTTTCAGTATATCAAACTTTATATGTTAAAATATTATATTTTAATCTCAATAGCTATAAAAATTATTTGTTCCACCCGCACTATGCCCACAACGTAGTGCGGGCATTTAGCTAGTAAATACTATTAAAAAAAAGTAGCTAAAAGCCTAAAACTTGTCTACATACATACCAGCGCGCGCGAGTGCTGGTCATGCTTTTCAGGTCACGTATGCAACATTTTGCAATGGTCAAATGATAATTATGGGGAGATGTCTGGATACAATCAAATAAATATTTTATATTGAAAGATTAAATATTTTGCTCTACATGTTTTAATTTTATAAAATTCTTTTTTAGTTATTGTTAATAATTTCCTTTTTCATTTATATATATATATATATATATATATATATATATATATGGTTTTTTATACTTTTATTTATATATATATATAACAGGGAAAAAATCAATATTTAATTTTGTTATTAAAAAAATATTCAAGTGATGAATATTCAATCAATGATGAAGTTGTAGTGCTTGTGTAAGAGTGTGGCTCATATTATTTTTAAAAGTATTTTTTTATTTAAAAATATATTAAAATAATTTTATTTTATTTTATTTTTTTAACATTATATAAAAATAATCTAAAAATATTTAAAAACAAAATGTCAATGTAAATAACAGATGCTGTGTCCAGAGTCTCATAAAACGGGCCCTTTTTGTTCTTGATGGGAGGAGTGGATTCGGATCATAAGATTTGCAATCCCCATAAAATCAATAAAGGAGAAATCACTCTGGAGGAAAACAGACAGCGAAAAAGCAAACTTGATTGTTTACGTGTATTCATGTCCCCATCACTTGGAGAAAAAACGCGAAAGATGCATGCATGGTACGTCACCATCGACTGTTGAAAATTGAAATGGTATTTTTTTTTAAGAAAATATATTTTTTTTAAATTAATTTGTTTTTAACATTTTTTAAATATTCAAAAATATTTTTAAAATTAAACACTACAAACAACACATAAAACAGAATTGGCACTGATGTCTCGTCTCCCTCGTGCCTCTTTGTTTACTTGCAAGTCTTTCTTCCCTTGGAATTCCTTTTGACGTGAAGCATGGAACGCAGTCAGGAATGGACTGCCCGATATAAAACAAAAAAGGAGGAGGTTCGAAGGACGAGAGTCGCATCACTGCCATGTCATGTCTTATTGTGTTTTGCACGTGCCATTCTAATACATGGAAGTTGGCAATTCTTTATTCCTATTTGAGATGTTCCACCCACGAAGGCGTGAATGAATTGAACTTTCGATAATCCAACAAAATTATAAGAAAATGGCAAAAGGATATACCCTTTCTTTTTTTACCGGCTTTTAGTACGTTTCATAGCCTCGTTTATAATATATATTTAATTTCGAGCCTTGATTTAGGCACGTCAATATCCTCTATATATATATTTACTATTTACTATTTTTTCTCACTACTTGCCCCAATTCTATTGATTTAACATGCTACTATTCAATATTTCTATTTCTACTAGACTCTATCAATTTGTTTCTTATGGTTTTTTTATCACTCTTAAAGGAGAATAAAATATTATAAAAATAAACAATAGCTAGCTAAGAACTGTTAATGGATGCTCTTATGATAATGGTTAAGAACTTGTCGAATCTTCACTTCCCTGTCTCGTAATGAAATTCATTGCACGCTTACAAATTACTATACAGAATAGTTCACGACTCCTTTTTTAGTTTCTTCCGATAAACCGAGCCTTAAATGCGGTTCGGATAGTCAAGGATACTTAAAAAAAAATGAAGAATTACGAGCCTAAGTGGGAAGCTAACACTGTTTGGACCTGCAATGCAAACCAACAAGTCCTTCATAAACAAAAAAGATTCATGATGAGGAGAAGATTTGAAGCAACGCGAGTACTGATATATTCTTGTCCAACCATTTCAGAGAGGGAGATGGAACGTGCACCAGCTTGACATCGCTAACCCCCGCACCCGGCCAGCCTTAAAAACAAACGGAAGGGGATTTGAATAGTGATTTGACAACCTGAGCAAAACAATAAACCGGGTTCAAGGGCTGTTTAGATTTCTCAGTTTAAAGGGCACCATAAAATGATTGATTTTCCCTAGGAATATAAAAATTATAACCCTTTATCAATGGACTTTTCTCCTTATTCTCGCCTGGCTCTTTTTTTCTTTTTTTTTTTATGATAAAGTAGTTCTATTTTTTATATATATTTTAAAAGGTAATAAATACTATTAAAAAAAAGTAGATAAAACATGTCTACATGCATACCAGCGCGCGCGAGTGCTGGTCATGCTTTTCAGGTCACGTATGCAACATTTTGCAATGGTCAAATGATAATTATGGGGGGATGGATACAATCAAATAAATATTTTATATTGAAAGATTAAATATTTTGCTCTACATGTTTTAATTTTATAAAATTCTTTTTTAGTTATTGTTAATAATTTCTTTTTTTCATTTATTTATATATATATATATATATATATATATATATATGGTTTTTGTGAAAGATGATATGAGATATTTGTATAAATAGAAAGGTGCACACACAACAAATATATGCAAAACAGAATATCAATACATCAATTATTCAAATTAGATATGTATATAAATAGAAAGTACACACAACAAATATATATAAAACAGAATATTAATACACCAATTATTCAAATTTCAGTCTCCCTCTCTTTTCTCTCTTCTCCCTCTTCCCATCTCTAAACTCATTCTTTCCTCTTTTCAATTATCTGCAAACTTTCTCAGTCCTCACAAACAAAGCAACGCCTTCTCTCTCACTTCCGAGCCATCCCTCAATGCTCCAATTCCACTTCCACTTTTTTGGACTACGATGATGATTATCACGACAATGATACCGATGATGATGATGGTGGGTATTATTCTTATGTAGGTGAGGAGGAGGTGTCAGAAGACAGTGTGAGTGAGGATGGTGTTTTTATAGAGATAAAGAAGCTTCAAAAGAACTCGAGGAGAATTCGGTCTAAGATTTCCATAAATGCTAGCCTTGACACTGTGTGGAAGATATTAATTGATTATGAGAAGTTGGCTGATTTCATTCCCAGTCTTGCTGCCAGTAAATTAATTGACAAGAAAGACAATTTCGCTCGTCTTTATCAGGTATAATTCAAATCTCGGCCTTATGTAGCTTCAAATTGTACCAGTTGGAGTTTTCTGTCAGTAAATTAATTGACAAGAAAGACAATTTCGCTCGTCTTTATCAGGTATAATTCAAAACTCGGCCTTATGTAGCTTCAAATTGTACCAGTTGGAGTTTTCTTAATGAAAATATATATTAATGATTGTTAAAGAAAAGTACAAGTGATGGAATGGAGATAAGAGAGAGTCGAGGGAGGAGGAGCAAGAAAAATTATGCAGGGAGATTAAACTTTGAAGCAGAGGAGAATGCCAGGTGGTTCGTGGGAGTGCAGACACTTTAGAAACTCAGAACGTTCAGTAGGATAGTAACAGGTCAGAACCGAAGTGGTTTCATTGTTGGCTTGTGATGCCAGAATTTAGAGAGGTTGTGTTCTTGAACAGGCTTAAAGTACGTTGTGAAGGGCTGTTTTTAGTGGAAATGAGGTGCCTTTTCCATTAAGGAAGTTTTGATGGGATATTGTTGTTGGATACGAGGTGCCTTCTTCCATTAGAGAGGTTTTTTTGAGTTTGAGAAATAATATGTTGATAGGGTGAGATTTGTCATGGTAGCAAGTTTAGTGAAATTGTGGGGTATCAAAAACACATGGTTGAAGATTAGGCACCCTTTAACGAGTTTAGTAGAAAGGTTTGAGCCTTCTTGCCCAATTATGGTTAGACTCCACCAAGCCAATTTCCATTAGACATAAATAGACTAGTTTAGGATATTTCCATGAATAGCTTAATTTTTTCTCGTGTGTCACTTGTTATGAAAACATCGATAAGCAATTGATTGGCAGGTAAATATTTGATTAATTAATAACCTTTTCTTCTATTTCCGCAGAACCTTGTTATATCTGTGATATTCTGATCATTGTAAATTAAACCAGAGGCGTGCGCTGTGCCTCTCTTTGGACATGCGACTGCACAGTACACACAAGTGCACAAGAATGTACACATATGCTGGTGCACAACAACTGACATGCACATGATTTGCTTTTCTCTACATTTGTGTTTGGCTAAAAAGCTCTTTCTATATAAACCTAAGCTTGCATCTTAGGTTTTTGATAGATATTGTTCTATGACTTGAATTCAAGACCTCTTGTTAAAATTCTTTGTACTGAAAACCTCATGATCAGCGTTTAGCCAAAACATTTTCTTCACCTTGCTATATCATTATATTCTTCTTGACAGACTGGACAGCAAAACTTAGCATTTGGACTAAAATTTAATGCAAAAGCAATATTGGATTGTTACGAGAGAGACCTTCAGACCTTTACTTCAGGGAAAAAGCGTGATATTGAATTTAAGATGACGGAAGGTGACTTTCAGTGTTTTGAAGGAAAGTGGTGCATTGAACAGGTACAAATTATTCGTTTCTTTTTTGTTTAGCATCTCCATATTTGCAGGCTATAATTTCATGTATTTGAGATTTCAAGCTCCTTGTGTTAAGGAATCATCTCACCTAAAAGCTTAAGCTGATAGGTAAGGTCCCAGAATATAATTTATATTATTCTCTAACACATCCCCTCAAGTGAAAGTCTTTTGGGCTTGAAACTTGCACAGACCCATTACCTTGTGCTTGATTTTTATCAAATAGAATAGGGGTGGTGAGATTCGAACTCGTGACCACTTTGTCAACAAGGCTCTGATACCATGTTAAAGAACCATCTCACCTAAAAACTTAAGCTGATAGGTAAGGTCCTATAATATAATTTATATTATTCTCTAACACCTTGGAATATAATATGAAACTGTATCCAAGTTGGTACATTTTTTTCTAGGAGTGCCGCCTTCAGATTTGCAGCATTAAGCAAGATATAGGACGCGCTTCTCTTGCTTACCCTGGAAGAGTTAACAACTGACATGGCAGGCAACTGAAAGATTTGCTTTGTTTTTGTGTTCAGTAAAATTAGAATGATACTTGATGTCATGCAAGTTTCTGGATAATGTGAAATAAGGGCAGCAACGAAGGTATCCCTGGTAATGCAGTTTGAAGAACTGATGTTATAGAACTCCACAAATAGATACTTACCTGAAATGATTGAACCAAGAATCTAGCAACATGTTAAATCAATTTTCTTATTGGCTTATGAGAGCATGCTGAGATAGCATGTACAAAGCATGTTGAGATGCTATACAAACTCCTGAGCACGTACATATGCACCAGATGAAATCCATAAACCAATGGATAAAGATTTTGGGTTAATATATGGTGTCTGATGCATATATGCAACTCCACTCAGTGACTCGTCCCTTGTTCCTCTGCAGTTAATGACAAATGGGCATTCCAGCCTGAGCGTAAAGGTTTTTGACTGTGACATTGTGTTTTAGATTAAGAGTAGACAATATATACATCTGCAAGACATCTAATTTACATGAAACTATTTTGATAAAATTTGTCATGAAAATGCTTCATATCTCGTACGATCCTATTAGACACTGAACTCAATTGAAAGTGACTTTCTGCTCCTTGATAATTGGGAATGGACAATTGATCCTTCTTTTCCATCCAGCCTATGGAGGCTACTTCCTCTGATGCTACTAAAAATATATGTAATTTGTCGTTGCTTTGTATGTGGTTTTTTAGTTTATTCTATCATTGCTTACACATTTTAATTGATTGATTTGCATTGCACATTAGTGTCATATAGTTTCCGTGACCACTATGTACAATATATGAATAATAAGCTGGTTCTTTTATGACTTTTGGCGAATAAGTCTTTGAGTAGAATTTACTGTTTCATTGGAAAGCATGTGACAAATATGATGGCTCATGCAATTCACTAAACCCAAAACTGAAGATTCACTTGGTCAAGAATTCGAGACAACTCTTTCGTATTTGGTGGATGTAAAGCCCAAGGTATGGTTGCCTGCTCGCCTAATTGAAGGTAGAATCTGCAAGGAGATAAAGTCAAATCTCACATGCATCCGTGAAGAAGCACAGAAAGTGATTGGTGATGCCCTGCAGGATCAGTAGTCTTATTGACATAACCAGATAGTATCATCTGTGAGAGCTGCATATTTTGTCGTTGATATTGTATGATGAATTGTGGTGGAACAAATAATTCAATTTACCTACGTCTTTTCTAGTGCACGTTTGGCTCGAATGTCCAGTTTTGTCTTACAAAAGAAAAGGAGGAGGAAGACAAACACGGCATTCATGATTCATCCTTCTTTTTAAATCTCGAAATCTACATGTATGCTGGATGCACGAGTAGGATCTCCATCATCTGAACTCATCACTTGTCTAATGACAAGCAGTCATTGCATTTGCAGATGTCTTCTTAGAAAGTTTGATTCATAGTACCTGTATCTTGCTCGCTAAGAAACCAAAATATATTTCATTTCGTGTGGCGGTATCGAGAAACACTCGACTCTAGATTATGCCCGTCATGTGCCACTGTTGATATTTTTCAGCTCTGCCCTGTGCAGCAACATCCTGTTGATATCCCAAGCGCTTTATCCCTTTAACGATAAAGGAAATTCCTTTGGGATGTAACATTAAAGTGAATCTAGGGCTTCAACTTTATTAAAAGAATGTCTCACAGACCGCAATCTAAGGTGAAATGAAAAGGTAGGGTAAAATGTCCCCGTGGTTGGTCCCAAATGGCGTAATAACTAGCCAGTATGAAGAGACAGGTCAGCTTGTGGCATGGGTCCATTAGGTTAAACACATTTGGATGCAAGTGATGTTATAACCACTTTGTCATTGTTCAGGTGCATTTACACCCACTCTCTCAGACTTCCATTTGAATTCCAAATGGGATCGACACTGACATCTTGAGTTTGAGTAGGCAAGAAAGAAAGCTGGGTCATTAGGAATGGCTTGACTGCAGAGTGTTACTAGTTTCGATCCCTCCCTTTCTTTATCCAACCACTATATTGCAGCACATGGCTTGCTAATCTTCAAGCACTAAATTTGCCGCAGCCTTAACCCAGCATTTTTCAGATGCCATTAATTTGGTAGGTTTGGCTTCTTTGTTTTCATCTTCTGGCTTGTCCATTTCAAACTGATCTGATTAATTCAAGTGGGGTGCCTGTATCAGGTTCTTGGATTGATTTTCACCTTCACACAGGCTTGCAACAAATTTTGTTCGGAAGAATCCATTTAAAATAAACCAGCACCGCACTAAAGCTCCTTATTAGGAGTTCCACACCTACGTTTGACTAGTGTATGATTCATAAATAGGCCTGGCTTGCTTCATCATTCATGGCTGCTCTCATGAGTTGTCATAAAATAGAGGCATTGCTCCAGTACTCTGTATAGCGACAGGAGCTCGATGGCGCACAAAAATCGGGGAGACCCAGCACCTTTAGAGCAAGTCCAACGGGAGAGGTATTCCGAGAGGTAAAGGCAATTTTTTTATATTTTAGTTGTTCTTGTTCTATTTAGTGTTTTCAACGGGAGAGGTATCCCGAGAGGCAAAATATCTTTTCTTTAACCAGGAGGCATTTCTACAGATCGAGCATGCAAAGCCAAAATAAATAAAAAAAGTCATTTGAATTATACCGTCGGAGAACAACAACAATAAAAACACAACAACAACAAAGAGAGATGGAGGGGGGCAGCAAATAAACAACAAAGCAGACACAAAGCTTCACAAAGCTTAAACAAAATCAACAATGGCAACGATAACAACCTGCACTTCTACAACATCTTCCTTCATGCTAATGTGCGTCACCTCCACAGTACATCCACAAGTCCTAACCCCTTTCTCCTTTCTCTTAAGCCCAAAATCTTCTCTGTCTGCCCATTGGTTTTTGGAAAACAATCAATAGGATCAACTTTGATTGGAGGGTGTGGGGGAGTGGATGAGTGTGTGGGGGGCGGCTGGAGGGAGGGTACGGTCTTTTAATTATATTTAAATTTATTTTTTAAATTTAAATATAATTAAAAAATAATGATTTTATTATTAGATGGTTTTTCAAAAGTAATTATTTAATTATATAACTTACTCCTATTAATTATATAATTAAACTATAAACAAAATAATTA
This sequence comes from Salix caprea, assembly GCA_964035475.1. Classification (NCBI taxonomy): domain Eukaryota; kingdom Viridiplantae; phylum Streptophyta; class Magnoliopsida; order Malpighiales; family Salicaceae; genus Salix; species Salix caprea. Next base: position 7,732,671 of record OZ037755.1, on the reverse strand, counting down.
AACTTTATTTTAAATAATATATAAAAAATAGCTCTCCAAAATGGTTTTTATCATTGGAGTACACATCAACAAAAAAATCATATATACACTATTCAAAGAGCCATTTTAAAGATTTGACTCTCCAAAATAGCTCTTGTCATTGGACTTGCTCTTACATGCTAGCCTTTCCTACAATTAGACTTCCAAATACTATGTATATGAGAAACAAGAGCATCTGCCCATGGAAATTTTCACTTGTGTAGGTTCCAAATTTAATAAATTAACAGCACATTATTTTTTATTTTATTTTAAAAAAAAAGCAACATCAATGATCAAACAACATTATGGTTCTTTTGACAAATGCAATAATGATATACTGCTCTGTTTTGTGCTCAATGCTTCAGACCCATTATCATTTGATAGGATCAGTAATTGGAAACTTTTATTTATTTATTTATTTATTTATTTCTGGGAGGAACCTTTTGGATTGAGCAAACCCATTATGGGTGTCGTAAAGGAAAACACGAAACATGATCACAATAAATAATGATCTCTAAGCACATAATTGTCAAAACCTATGACCTTTTGGTAAGTAATAATCAACTGAAACACCACAGGTTGATTTGGAGAAGAGGAGTTGATCTGTCTGTAAGTAAGACTAAAATATTTCCATTCGAAGACTCAAGTATGATAATATAATACCATACCAGAAATAATCTTGTCATATACATTGCCGACAGGGTAATCATGTCATTAGAAATTAAAAAAAAAAAAACCACTCTCTCTCCGCCATGAGCTGTGACTTGCGCACATGCCGTTCAAAGACCGCGAGATGGCTCACTCCAACAATTTTATTTATTATTACTATTAATTAAATTACTATTATTATCCTTGATTATTGCAACAAAAAAATTCCAATATAAAGTTATAAGTATGCCCCTAAAATGTCGCCTAAGATTTATTTCGCCTAAGATTTATTTTTCCAATTGCAATAGAGTAATCATATTGTGCATTATATAATGGAATTTCAAAAAAGTCCCTGAACCCATGTTAATTTATATTTTACTTTTAATTCATATTAAATAATTTAACCTTGCAAAGAATCGTAAAAAATCTAAATTACCCTAAACAATTTTAAAATAGCAAATAGACCCATGAAAAGACTTTTTTTATTTTTCAAGACCATATCATTGGTTTTTTGAGTGAGGATAAAAATATGTTATGCTTATGATATATATGTGTATGTATTCGGTTCTAGGAATGGAGCCAGTTACCTCTGAAATTCAAAATATATCTATAACTACCCCTTATACATGAGGTCCCAATCAAGGTTGTGAAACTTGCTTTTTTGACATGACATGAAATTGTCATTTGAACCGTAAAATCATACGTAAAATATTTTTGTATAAAAATCATAAAATCATAGCTAAAATCGTTTTGATAAAAAAATCATAAAATCATAAGTAAAATATTTTCAAATACAGCATAACTATGGCCATAAAATTTCATTAGTTGGGGTTATTTAGCCACGTCCCACCAAAATGCAGGCATGTTATGGTTGCTAATGGCGGCAATTTAATCCGTAAACAAATAACTATAGCAATTGTATATATGAGGCAGTTTAGAACTTAGCAAGCAAGGTTAACCTCAAAGAAGAAATTTATAAACTTAAACACAACATCGGAATTTCTGTGTTTTTTTAACTTCTCAAGTTGATTTTAGCTATGACACTTCGTTAGTGGAATTTTAGAAAGATTGCCCTTTAGAGAATCAAGATATCCATTGGAGAACATGTTAACTTGAGCAAGGGAAAATCGACAATAAATATAAAATAAAGAAAAAAACCAGACTAAATTTGGTGGATTATTCAGCTTGATAGAGAAAACATATAGCATTCCAACATAGATCAATCAACACAAATGTAAAATTTAATTCATAAAAAATTAAAACGAGACAATATAAAATAAGAAAAACGAGATATACACACACAAACAAAAACATGGGTAAACTCTTTGCCTAAAAAAAACAACAAGAAGAAGAGAACATTCTTACCCAGCAGGGACAAAGAAATAGGTGTAAGGAACCAACATGCCAGCAGTGGGGAGTGAAGCACCCAAAAGAAGCAGATTCATAAGCTGCCTCGTACCCATATTTGTCCTGGCACGCTATCATCGGCAGGAACACTCGTAGCCGGGCATGTAATTCTCATTCCTTTCTCCTTTAATACTGCATGTGGAGGAGACAACATGCCGCTCTTGCTAGAGCATACCAAAAACAAAACACATAATTCAATCCAAAACATCAAAGAGAAAGAAATTACGTTCAAGAATAATCAATTTTGATGGGATCTTTTTCTTTTTCTTTAACTGTGAGAGAGTGGCAGGGGATAGATTAGAGGAAGCCATGGGTTGGTGATTCTTGGACAGGAAACTGAGTATATATATCCTTTGATAATGATCGTATGAATGGTTTGGTAATGTAAGAATACTGTTAAACCTGTAACGACCACAACTATATTGGATAGGGCACATAATGATTTGGGAAAGAGAAGGTTGAGAACAACTGAGGATGAGAACAGCTGAACAGGTCCAATGACGAGAGGGATGAGAAGACTATAATTAAGTTTAACGGACTGTGCCACCAGAATCGTAAAATCGGATATCAATCTGACCGATTTTAATGATTTTGTTTTGATTTTAATGGGGTCTGATTTTTCTATCCGACTTTATTAAAATTGTTCTTTTAACTCATAAAATCATATAATTTACAAGTCAACTTGTAATTTTGACAACAATGATCTCAGCTTAACAGAATAAATAAATTGAACTGAATAAAGAAGCCAACTATGAAGTTTCCTCTGACCGACAACTTATCTTCCTCTGCCTACGTGGTACACTGATCTAAGTTCATAACAAAAATATAGTTTTATAATTAAGAAGCTAAAAGAGATCGCTGGAATATTGAAATGATGTTTTTGTCCCTTGCTGCTCCTCTGTTTGAACGTTGGAATCAGGGGTAATTTAGCATTTTCACAATTTCATGCATAGTAAAATAACTCTTCTAACCTCTAATGAGACAAAAACAAGGTTTTTCCCGCAGGGATAGCACGGTCCTTGCACACTTTCCATGAATAGTACATGCGATGGGTAACTACCGATCTGCCCCCGTAAACGACAAAAAACCTCAATTGGCATCAGGGGTGATACCGTAATTTTCAATGTTTCTAATTATATTTAATTCCGGAATAAATAGTATCTTAGGTGCGCTAATACTAATATACCATCATATAAGACAAAAATACAAGAATTGGTTATAGAGGTGATTAGGTAATTGACCATTCAAAATAATATTTTTGACTGACTACAGCAGGCGTGCCGGAGGACTCGCTTGCACTTTTCGGGCTCACGCCCTCTTCGTGCAACGCGTGCAGGCTACTATGACGGTGCAAAATGTCGATCTGACATGTCACTATATGCACCTCCATGTCCTCCACCTTATGGTCAAGCGCGTTGTATTCAATAGTGGCCAGCAAAGCTCCAGTTCGTTGGTGAACGTTTGTTCCCTCTTTTCTCTCTCCTGCCGGCGAAAATGTGTGGCAGTCCCTAGTTGTGTGCAATTCATTTTAGTCCCTTATCTTTTGAATATGTGTTTATGGTCCTTTTTTCTCGTATACAAGTTTTGATTTGTTTAAATTTCGCTCTTCAATAGAAATTGATTATATATTGCATTTTCATTTTGGTCCCCATTCTTTTAATTTCCGGATTGGTCTGAAATCCCTAATATATTCTATATCAAAGTTATAATTTGTTTCAATTGCGTCCTTTAAATTAAAATTCATATATATTTATTTTTTATTTCGGCCCTTATACGTTTAATCTTTGATTTTATCTTAATTCCTTTATATATATATATATATATATATATATATATATATATATATATATATATATATATATATATATTTCTGAAATGGTTGTTATTTTTTTCATGCTTATACGTACATGCTCTTGGTTTTTGTTCTTATTTTTTTTTTATTTCCTCTGTTATTAATTTGTTTTTAAAATTTAATGTTTAAATTTTAATTTGTGTTAGTGATCATTTGAAAAATGATATTTAGTATTTTTTCCCTTTTGTAATTTTTATTATTATTTATTCTTCAAGACAAATAATATTTTAAAATGTAATCAATTTTTTTTTTCATTTGTTTTTATTATTATTGTTGTTTAGTTAATATTTGTAGTTGTGAAAATTTCTAATTATTATAGGTAAGACAGTCAAAATAATAATAATAATGATTATTTGTAAAAACAATTTCTTATAAATACATGAGACTAGGTATATATTTTTATACGCCTTAAAAATATTTATATATATATATATATATAAATGAATTATTTGTTTTTTGAAAATAAAAAAATAATTTATTATTAGTGTTCTAAAATACTTTTAATATAATAATATGACAAATAAAAATTATAAAATAAAATAAAAATTATTTTTTAACAAAAAATATATTGTGTCATCGATAGTATGACTAATAATAATTAAAATATTAATTATTTATATAATATTTATAATGACAGCTATAAGAATTTTGACAAAAATTAATTGGTCAATATTATTTTTGTGGAAAATAACTTTAGTGTCATTTTTTTATGTATGATATTTTAGCTCTCATATTACGTTAAAAAATATATGAAACCGCACGTTGACAAGACAGGTAGATAAAATATGTCAAATTATATACAATAATAAAATAAAAATTGTCATGTGTTTCGCCACAGCCAACACCAAAATTTTGAACATGTAATCAAATTGTTAATGGTCGTATTTTTTTTAAATGCTATACATCTAACTTAAATAATCAATTTAAAAATTTGAAATAACCAATTACCACAAGTACAAATACAATAAGTTTTCTATATAGAAAAAAAACTAACCATTTCTACCATATTTTATTAAAAAACGTTTTAGCAATAGCAACATTCAATCCCTTTTAGGTAAAAATTGGTTTCTAATAGATTTTATCAATTACAATTTTACTAATCAATTACAATTTTACTAATTAATTATTAAACTAACCAATTATAACACATACAAAATCAATCAATGTTGTATATATATATATATATATATAAAAAAAGCTCAGCGAATCGCGCTGGCAAGTTAACTTGTAACTACTATTCCATAACCTTTTAAGTTTTTATAATTTTACTAGATGATAAAAAAAATACTTTTAAAATAGTACATGCATCAATTGAGATTATGTAATTTTCTTTCGAAAGCATATATTCCAAGTGAAAATATTAATTATTAATGGATTTAATCATTATTCAATTATTTTTTTCACAAATCTTAAAAACACATAGGAGAGAGAAAAATAAACCTTAAGGGTTGCGACACGTATTTGTAAGGAAAAAAAGACTAATTTAATATTCCTATAATCATTTTTATCTAAAAAAAACATTATTTATAGATGTATGGAGAAACTATTTTATTTATTTATTTATTAAAAACTATTTTTAATATGAGTACATATAAAAATATTAAATAAAAATAATTTAAAATAATAATATTCATATGTAGTGGAGTTGGCAGCCTGTGCATGTTTTTATTTGGGCAAAGACCACTCATATAATTGGCCGATTGTGTCAATGAAAAGTTATTAATATTTTATTCTCATTCAATAATGGTTACAAAAAAAAAAAAATTACTAACCTAGAATTATAGTTTATCTTTGAAAAGGTCGTCAGTAAAATTATCTAAAAGGAATAGGTCAAGTTCAAGACAGTTTTTTTTTTTTTAGAATTGGCGAGGGCATAGGCCGGAATAGTGTATTTCAATTTGATCTATTTTTTTGCTATCATGTATAACTAGATTTTAAAAACATCTTTACTAATAATAAAAAGAGATGGATAAAACATTAAGAGTATATTTGTATATTTTAAGTTTAGTCTGTCATTTATTTTTATATTGTATTTGCATTTTTCCATGATGACATCTCTGTTAGTTTTTTGACAAAAATATTACATGGAATGATAGGTGATTGGAATAGGATACTATACTCACGAGTGAGAGATTTGTACAAACAGATTGGACTAAAACATAAAAGACGAATTAAAGTTCGTACAGACATTGATCACAATCCAAAATATTTGGATAAATTTAGATCATTTCTCAATTAAAATATTCTATCAAATTAAAATATATCCAAAATTAAATTAATCAAACTCAACATGCTATGAAGATTATTGCCCTCCACTCCACCACAGCCGAAAACAAATGTTTTTTAAATATACAAAAACAAATGTTAAGAGTGTGAGATTTTTTCATATGTATTAGCATAGATATTATTAGCATAAAAATATTTGATATGAAGATCAAATAAAAATAATTAAAGGACAAAAGTAAAAGTATTATATATTTTGTTTTTCATTTTGTATCTTTTTTTTTTAATTTTTGAATTGATTTTGATTTTTTTTACTTTTTCTATCCTTTTGGGACAATCCCTTTTTTATCGTATTTATTTTTCTATAGTTTTAGTTTTAGTTTTTAATTTTTATCATTTCTTCTTGGGTTTATTTTTATTCAATTTAGTCTTGAAAATTTATTTATACTAATAATCATTTTAAAATTGATATTTCTTTTTTGTTTTACCCTTTTTGTTTGATTATTATTTTTATTTATTCCTTAAATGAAATGATTTTTTATGCTAGTAATATTTATATTGGTTTTGTCATTTATGTTGATTGTTTTTATTTGCTATTTTGTTAAAGTTTTCTGTTATTATCATTGCTCACACATTAATAATAATAATCTTAGTGGTTTTTTTTTTATAATTGTTCTCTTGCTTGCTATTCTCTTATAGTTCTTGGTTGTTTGTTTTTTCTTAGGAAAAAATTAATAATTTTCATTACTTAAACGGTAATAGTAATGATAATGATGATAACAATAATAGTAACAACAAATCATAAAATCATATTAAAAATATCAATAATAACAAATTCTATTATAATCAAAACAACTATAATAATTATATTCATAATGATAATAATTCTAATTTTGCTTTTGTTCTTTAATTTTTTTTCCTTTAATTATTTTCACATGTTCATCATATCAAATACTGTTTTTTAATGTTGCTATTTGTTTTACCTCCAATCATAATAATAACAATAAGAATAATAATTCAAGCAAATTTAGTTCAATGTTGTATTTATTAAAAATTAATTTTTGCAACTTCTTTATATATAATATTTCGAATTGAATATCTTTGATTAATGATTTGGAAATATTTTGTCGCTTAATATTGTCTTTATTTTTTTCTTAAAAATTGTATTACTTAAAATCAACATAAAAAAAAATATTTTTCATTTCAGTTTTTATTCTTTTGATTTTTTTGTCTAGTTTTGATCTCTCTAATTTTTTATGTCCTCCTGGGATAATTCTTATTTTTTATTTGTATTTATATATTTATACTCTTAGTTTTAGTTTTTATTACTATTTATTTATACATTAAATGCAACTTGCATTAAAAAAACAAAATAAGTTTAGCTTTGGTGGCGTGAAACTCTCTCTTATGTATATATAGTGAATGTTCTATTGTTAGTGATATGTTATCCTTAAGTTCTTCTTCAGTATTTTTGTCTACGTGTGACTTTATATATTTTTATTTTAAGTGATTTTTCTTAAAAAACATTAAAATATTTTTAAGATTTATTCTTAATATTATTATATTTAAAGTATTTAAAAACACTAAAATTTAATTAATTTGAGATAAAAAAAAAACAAAAAAAAAAACTCCTAGTTTAGTATTTTTTTTTATCGGTGCTGCTTATATCAACATTGTATTAAAAAATATGTTTTTTAATTACTGGTGGCATTGGTAGAGTTTTAAATAGAGTTTGTAAAGATTTTTTTAGGTTTTTTATATTATTTTAATATGTTAATATTCAACAAATATCAAAAAATAAATTAGCATAATATATTTTTAAGAGAAAATAGTTTAAAAATAATCGTTATCACTATTTTCAACACCTTATCCATAATAAAATTAATATATAAAAAAATCAAAAGTTTTTTGGCAAATAATAAAGAAAATAAGACATTAACTTGGCATGTGTTTGATAGTCTAGTAATGTTTTATAATGATAATAATACTATTTTTGCTTTTGTCATTTAATTTTGCTCTTCAATTATTTTTATTTGTTATTCATATTGTCACAACGATGTTTTTTTCATGCTTTGAGCCCCACCATCCCCGGAGGAGGGACGATGCTCGTTAAGAGGAGAGTTTTATAATCGTAAAGTCACGACTATAATTCTTGGGAGTCACCACCTGGTATTAAGGTTACTAGGAACTCTAATGGTTTGCGAGAGTAGGAGTAATGAGACTTGTTGTGCAAGGGGAAGACGCATCACCCCTAATACACCCTACCTAAGACAAAGTTCATTATTGTTTGATTATTTTTTTCTAACTCTGTTTTTATTTGTTTGTCTTTTCTAAGACTCGAAGTAGATTTCTCTTCGTGAGAAAGTCTCTACCTCATTGAAAATCGAAAACCTGACCATTTTAAATATTGAAAATTTTTACACCGTATTTTTTTTTTAAAAAAATTTAAATATCTGACAGTGTACTTTACAATGTAATTTTACATCGCGATAGCTAAAACAAAATAATTTTTATTTTTTATATATATTGGCCAAATTTCAACGGATAATCATAAACCAGTAAGATATCCAATCTTCATTTTGAAACATGAGAAATAAGCTATTTTTTATATAAAAAATATGTTTGAAAAAACTTTGTAATTCGGTTGTATGCATGAAAACAACACATTTTTGTGTTTGTTTTTTTTTTTAAATGGGATTTTTTATATTATTTTTTAAAATAAAATAATTTGGATTGGGCTTGACCCAACTCTATGGCCCAACCCAACTGCTGAACTTGGGCTGGACCCGACCCAACCAACTGGGTTGCACCGAAAACAGGTTCAACCCAACAAATCAAAACAAAAAAAGATAAAAAGAAACAAAATTGTTGCACTATTCATGTATTGCGTGAAAAGTGTAGAGTAAATTAATTCACTTATGCAATGTTCATGTGAACAATAGTAGGTGGTCGACCAACGGTGATGAGAGGCTTACCTGCCATTGTCGCTAGGTAGAGGAGGTCGAAGTGGTTCTTCCTGTGGTAGCAACGTCTGAAATAGTTGTTGTGATGGGTGGGAGGAGTGCCATAAGCTGTTAGTGGTTTGTGTAGGAGGAGCTGAGATGCGTCGCTGGAGGGTACAACGGAGCTTTAACGTTGGGGAGGAGCCGCTGGTGCCGAGGGAACAACCATTATTGCTGAAAGAGAGCTGACGTTGTAAAGGGAGGTTGGTTGTCGTTGCTATCAGCTACTGCTATGGGTGCCGAGGGAACAACCATTATTGCTGAAGGAGAGAGAAAGAGAGTTGACGCTGTAAAGGGAGGTTGGTTGTCGTTGCTATCAGCTACTGCTATGGGTGCCGAGGGACACCACTTGGGCTTGGTGGCCAGAGTTGTTGAAGTTGCCGAGAGAGATGAGAAAGGGCCAACAGGGGGGGGGGGGGGGGGGTTATTACTGTTATTGTCATTGTCAAGAAAGAGGGAGAGTTGTTGTTTGTTGTTTTTTTACGTGGCCTGTAATCAATCATCTTATCTCATGTGTCTGTGTTCATTCCCCGTAATTGTAAAAAATAATTTTTTATTTAAATTTTTTAAAATAAAAAATTATTATTTTAATATATTTTACAAACAAAACAGTTTAAAAACAATTTTTCAATTATCCTTCTAAACAAAATAATGTTTGCCCGTTCCATGGAATAAAATAAAACATGACCCTATTAATGAGTCGTCCTATCCACTGAAGATAAAATCAAAATTGGCTAAATCATTAACCTCTCTGAAAGCATATTATTTTAATATCGTGGCTTGCAATCAGGCTGGCAGTCACCGTTGAATCCGACTCCAATATTAATAATATACTTTCTGTTTCTCACGGATGATTATTGGAATGAATTTTTAATAATATAAATACATTTCTGAAGTCCAAGTGTAGCTTTCTATCCTTTCCAGGGATCGACTTATCACATAAATGACACGTTTATTTAGTGAAAAGAGATCCACGAGCTATTTTTGTTGTCGAAAAATCAAGATCAATTTTCGATATGATTCTTGTTCGCGTAAGAACTGCCAACGAGAGCTGTGTGTGGCAAAGAAATTGAAGAACTCAGAGCCAGCTTGGCATTTGCCATTGGACTTGCTATTATATGCATGCAGGGAACGCTGGAGACATCCTGACAAGAAATCCGAGGACCAAGCTGACCTGTCAACCGTGAATGAATGATTGACGGAAAGAACAGATCTTGGAACTATATCGCAAGGAGCCAAATTAATGGACTTAAAATATAACGAGAATAATTAAAACTCTGACCAGACTCCCATCTCCACGTAATATTCTGTGAAAATGATAAAAAAAAAAAACCCAACACATGCATGTTCACTAAAAAAAGGGATATAAAATTAGATTCACATGATATCTACTCCAAAATGGGCTTCTTATAAAACAATACAAGCAGACATCAACACCATCATAGATTTTGTTCCGCTATCGTCTGTAGATTACAGTTTCTGTTCTTTGGTACTTTAATATAAAGGGATCTCTAACAAATAATGTCATTATTTAACTTAGAAGAAAACCACCAATATAAATTTTTGGAAAACCAAAGTCAAAATTAAGAGTTGAATCCCCACTTACCCCACACCCCCATCATCTAATTTTGTTGACGAGCATGATGATGATGGTGGCCAGTGGCACCACCAATCATTTGCCAGAAAAACTACGTGATTTTTTTTAAAAAAAAGTCACAAAGAAAACCAAATCCAATTTGTGCTGCAACAACGACGGCAGCAGCAGCAGTCTCAACTTTTCAACTCAGCTGATGAAATTTTTTTTTAATTTTTTCCCCAACCTATTTTTTTTACCCTCCGAAACCATTTGAAAACCCCAAGAAAGAGAGACCTCTCCTTGATGAACTCAAAACTTTGATTCCTCGTCATCACGCCGAATCCCAGATTTTACCTTATATTTTAACTTACACTCACTCACTGATAAAACAACAACTATACCCACATTTCCTCTCTTCTCCACAATCTTCGTCCATAAGTCTTAACTTGTCTCTCTCTCTCTCTCTCTCTTCTGGATTACTTCTTTTTGAACAGCTGTGTTTGTTTTGCCATTGTATATAAATACTTGGCATGATTGAATCATGAGGGATAAAATCAAACTGGGTTTTTGGCTTTTCATTTGGGGACTATGTCAGATTCCATTATTATATGAAAAGAAAAATCTAGTCTAGTACTACATGGGTTTTGTATCTGATGTGTTCCATATGCTCTCTCTCTCTCTCTCTCTCTCTCTCTCTCTCTGTTATTTTAAGACATCTCTCGTAGATCTGTTTACTGCTGTACTTGATCCACTGCTTTATTCATGCTCCTCTACTTCTTCCTTCCAAGGTTAGATCATCACATTTCAAGCTTCATATCCATTCATTTATATATTTTCTTGATGTTTTAATTCAGTTCGTTGTTTATACTGGTAGGGTTTATGCTCTAGTTTATATATTTAAGGTTTGCTATACACAAGAGGTTCTGGGGTTTCATTGCTTCTGGAGTATGAGAATTTGATGATGTGTAGATACTTCAAGAGTTATAAGGTGGGTGGGAGGTTTCATGGGTTTTGCGGATTTTGTTCAAGTTGCTTTATGTTGTATGCGCTTATGGTGCAAAGTGAGATAAGCCCTCCATACAAGAGGTCTTGCAAGCCTTTTCTGTGAGGTCTTTATTGCAAAATGGGTAACGGCACATCTCGTGTCGTGGGTTGTTTTGCCTTAAATGGCAAGAATGGTGTTGATTTAGAGTTTTTAGAGCCACTGGATGAAGGATTAGGCCATTCATTTTGCTATGTTAGGCCGCCTATTTTCGACTCTCCTGCCATTACCCCCTCAAACTCTGAGAGGTTTACAGTTGATTCTAGCACTCTAGATTCTGAAACATTAAGTGGGTCGTTTAGACATGATATGATAGATGATCCCTCAGGTTTGCATAGACTAAACAAGACTTTCCCTGAAACTACATTTAAAACAATATCCGGGGCATCTGTTAGTGCCAATGTTTCGACTGCTAGGAGCGGTAACCAGAGTGCATTGTTTGTTAGTGAAGTGCAAGAGCCTGCTGCTTCATTTGAGAGCACATCATCTTTTGCTGCAATTCCTTTGCAGCCAGTGCCTCGTGGCTCTGGACCTTTGAATGGCTTTATGTCTGGTCCTCTTGAGAGAGGTTTTGCTTCTGGTCCTTTAGATAAGGGTGGTGGTTTTATGTCTGGACCAATTGAGAAGGGGGTAATGTCTGGTCCTCTTGATATCACTGACAAATCCAACTTCTCTGCTCCACTTGCACGTGGTCGCCGGAGACCCCGCTTCCAGTGTTTAGTGAGGAGTGTGAGTGGACCTATGAAAAACACTCTTTCACGAACATTCTCACGACATTCAATGCCTTCAGGTTGGATGCAGAGGTTTTTCTTGCACCCTGTGACCCAATTGGCCTGGCAATATAGGGAGCCAAAGTTTCGGACAGACGCCTCAAGGAATTTTCTTGAAGCAGGGCCATCAGAGGGCAAGTATGTGAACATTTGCAACTTGCAATGGGCTCATGGCAAGGCTGGGGAAGATAGGGTTCATGTTGTGCTTTGTGATGAGCAAGGATGGTTGTTTATTGGGATATATGATGGCTTTAGTGGTCCAGATGCTCCAGATTTTCTGATGAGCCATCTCTATAGAGCTATAGATAGGGAGTTAGAAGGACTGCTGTGGGATTATGAACATAAATCTTCCAATGATCCTATAAAACCTGATCTGTCCAAGGGTAGACTTGCCGAGGCTGGTTCAGAGTGCAGCAAGGAAGCGCAACCACATTCAAGTCAAGTAACTTCTTGTAGCTTAAACAAATTGTGTAATCCTGGAGACATCAGGGGTCAATCTTCTAATCATGAGATAGTGGAGGAAAGTGATGTCCAGGGCAGTCGACAGCAAACATCTAATTGTGAAACGCATAGCAGCTCAGGTTCTGCTTCTGCCTCTATTGTAACTGCCACCTTGGCTGGAAAAGGAAGGAAAAGCATGCGACTATATGAGCTGCTACAGATGGAATCATGTGATGGATTAGGTTCTGCATCAACCTCAGTGGTTAAAAACCAAAGAAGCAGATTGTGGAATTATCAACCAAGCTCAGATGCTTTGGGTTTCAATCAAACTTTGCGAAAAGAACCATCTAGATCTTGCTCATTTGATAACTGCAAAGGCGATGTTTTTAATCATCAGGGTGAAGATCCAACTACATCCGGAGAAGATGGAGGGGTTGGACTTGAATCCGGTAATCAAGGAGGTAGAACTGATCTTTCTGTTCCTGTTCAAAGGCAAGGTACAAGAAAGTCTATTATTAGCTCAAAGATCCGGAAAATGTATCGGAAGCAGAAGTCCTTGCGGAAGAAACTCTTTCCTTGGAGTTATGATTGGCACAGAGAGGAGATTTATGCTGATGAGCGAGTAGTGGAACCCTCTGGACCTAGTAGGAGATGGAAATCAGGAATTGTTGATCATGATGCAGTTTTGAGAGCAATGACCCGGGCACTGCAATACACTGAAGAGAAATATATGGAAATGGTGGAAAAGGACCTTGATAAAAATGCTGAGCTTGCTTTGATGGGGTCATGTGTTCTAGTGATGTTAATGAAGGATCAAGATGTGTATGTCATGAACCTTGGGGATAGCCGTGCAATATTAGCACAAGAACGACCGAATGATCGTCATCCTAATCCAAATTTGGTGAAGGATGACATGAGGTATAAGAATAGATCCCGAGAGTCACTAGTACGTATGGAGCTGGACAGGATTTCAGAGGAGTCTCCAATGCATAATCAAAACAATCAGGTTAATATGATTAACAAGAATAGAGAGATCTCCATTTGCAGATTAAAGATGAGGGCAGTTCAGCTTTCCACTGATCACAGCACAAGTATTGAAGAGGTGTGCTTCTTGAAATTCTAAAAAATGGTTATTATTGTGAATGTGCCACAAATGTTATAAATATGTTTGACTTTTGTATGTTCATTTTCTGTACTATCCATAAATTGCATCAGGGTGAGAATAAACCTGAAATTTTACAGCATGTATTTATTCGTTTGAGTATCAACCGGATATGATTCCATTTACAATTCCAGTGATTTGCCATTTCATTAAGAAGTGGATCACTTTCTTTCTTTGGTTCTAAAAGATGTGAAGTAAAGGTATTGTTTTGCCAAATTCATGCCTAGGAACAGAAAAATCTGAATGTTTTAAGCTAAAATTTCTACCTTACAGTTGCCAAACTATTTATTGGTTGATATCATTTCAGACTTAAGCTACCTGGTTTAAGGATTTTCGTAGGTTTAATTAGACATTAAAATATTTGATGAATCAGTGAAAAAGAATATATTGCTGCACTTTGATCATGTTATGCTATAATTGAAAATTTATCTTGCATTCTCGGATACTTGCTTCAGGAAGTGTTTAGAATAAAGGCAGAACATCCTGATGACAACCAAGCAATTTTGAATGATCGAGTGAAGGGACAATTGAAAGTGACGAGGGCTTTCGGTGCTGGTTTTTTGAAGAAGGTCAGTCAATATTGCAGCCTTGACTTCTGTTATCTCTTTGTATCTATCTAGCTACTTAAACTTTCAAAAATCTTGGGATCACAAATGGCTATTTGTAACAATTCATCAGTTTTAGTAATTTCTTAACTTGTCATGGTACTCGATGTTCATATAATCATTTCCATATATATGTTTTTTTTTCACTAGATAGTGGACTGCTGAAGGCAACCACACTATAGCTGGTTTGTAAATACATTGAAAAGGGAAATGTGAAAGTTGAAATATTCCCTTGACTTCTACATGTGTTTGTGTGTATTTATGCATTTGATTAGTATGTAATATCCAATGAACCATTTATCTATGTATGTTTTCTAGATTGTTGGCTTAAATGACCCCAGGAGGGCTGTTTTAGGGTAGATATGTGCGAGCTCTCTGCGACATCCATATTTTCGTTATCGCTCACCTATCAGTGAATCACAGTCATGAAATCATGATGGCCTGCTGGTGAAGTAGTGGAGGATTTGGAAAGGAATAATATAAATGTTCATTTGACATAATTTGAATGTCATGGATTTACTGCTATGCTGTCTTCCCAAATTTGGTTTTATATGCATAATAACTTGGGTCAGTGTCTGCTATGTGGTCAACTTGTTAGTTATGGCTGAGCTTTCCCTCAGTATTATCTGCTCCATCAAGTTTGTGTTTGTTCAGCAATTCCATAGTTCGATATTGTCTTCAAGTCTCAATCTCATGTGCAAGAAAAATTGCAGTGCACTATGTTGAATCAAGGAAAAAAAAAAGGTAAGAGAGAAAGAAAAGTTATCCATGACACCAGACTATAAAGGGGAGAAAGCTGCATTTTTTTTTTAAGTTGTAAGGTTGGAAAGGAAGGTTTTCCATGTATTTTAGATTGTTCATGCAATAAGATAGGCCTGCCAGTCTAGGCCTGAAAAGGGAGTTGAAATAATTACAATGTATTGAAGTAGAATCAGGGCACACTTTAGTGTGGAGTGATCAGCTTGAGTTGCTGAATGAGATTTGGGCCATGGAGGGAGATTGAAATTTGTATGTGCAATCCCACAGCAATGACATGATCAAGAACCTCTGTGAGGTTAGATTTGGTTGGTGAAATCTTACGCATCATATAATTTTAGGATTATGAAGTGTTGGGGTAGGGATTTTTCTTTATTATAAACTATTATGTTTGGTATGTCAAGGTAATATACAACTCTATTTATGTTTGTTTATGGATGGAGTCATAGAAATCATTAAATGCAATGTTGGCAATCAAGAAGCTATACAGCCGACATGTTGATTGTTAAAATGAGTAAAGGATGAGATTCAGGATTGAATTTGGGCTGCACACTTCTTTGTGAAGTTTTTTGTTGTTTCAGTTTGAAACTTCATTTTGCATCATAACATTTCAGGTGATGGGATGTGAAGTCTATCAAGTTGGAAAACATTTCAGCTCTGCTGTTTTGTCCTTGGATAATTATTCTTTATACCATTTAGTCAAGGTTGAAAATGAGTTGTCAATGTTTGCATGTGCAAGTTACTCTCGATGCTCTATTTGAAGTATTCTCATAATATAATGTATCATTCATGGCATTGAACACATAGTTCATATCTTTCATGTGCTCATTGAAATTAAGGCTTTATGTCTAGTAATTTACTCTTGCTAATAGCTTCCCATTTTTAGCAAATCATGTATATAAGCAGTATGCATCATTTGCATATTTGCACTATGACTTGTTTGTTTATCTTTTTGTTAACCAACCTTTTTGGATACTTGTTGCAGCCGACTTGTAATGAAGCTTTGCTAGAGATTTTTCAGATTGATTATGTGGGAAATAATCCCTATGTGAGCTGCATTCCTTCTGTAGTTCATCACCGACTTTCATCAAGTGATCGATTCTTAGTGCTCTCCTCTGATGGGCTTTACCAGTACTTCAGCAATGAAGAGGTGGTTGCTCATGTCACGTGGTTCATGGAAAATGCCCCTGGAGGTGATCCTGCACAGTATCTCATTGCAGAACTTCTCTTCCGTGCTGCCAAAAAGAATGGTTAGTTGAATAAACTTTCTACCTGTCATTTAATTTCATGACGGGAAATGAAATATACTAATTTTCTTTTTTTACCTTAAATGCTTTGATGGGATGGAAGTGGTAGGACAAGTACCTTCCAGGAATTGTAGGTTTGGTAATATTTCTATCTAATGTTCCAACTTGCTCTATTAATCTAGCAAGTTGTGGTCATTCCCCTAATGAGGAAATGTTTTGTAGCCATGTAGTTTCTCAATATTTTTTTTTTTTTTGTGAATGTCCACATTGAGCTCTTTAATGCAGTGTCTCACTGGGTAGTGTAATTCAGTAAAAAACAGAGAGGGACGAGTCATTATATATGACATTCAGCTAAAAAGAGAAACAAACGCACACTGAACCTTAAATTGTTGAAGTTGGCATAAAATCTTTGGCTTGGCCTCTACATCAATTGTTAACTGTCTCTTCAAAATCATTATTCAATTACTAAACTGTAAAATCACCGGCGGCTGGTAGCCATATTTTCAGTTGAAAAAGCAGCGTCTCCCAGTTGTGTAAGGTTTTGCTTTGGTCACAAATTTTCATTGGCAGTTGTGGAGGATGAGTACTGCCGTTTGATCTTTGCCATTGATTGACATAGCATTATAGTCGAGTCAAAATCTCTTTATACTATGGCTATATATGAGTTTGGAATTAATACTTCCCCTGCTGTAAATTGAAGTCTTCAGCAATTTTCTGATTGTATTTTATTGGAGGTTACAGGAATGGATTTTCATGAATTGCTTGATATTCCTCACGGAGACAGACGTAAATATCATGATGATGTCTCTGTTATGGTGGTTTCTCTAGAGGGAGGAGGGATTTGGAGATCAGCTGGCTAGTTGTTTTCAGTTTACACATATTGCCTCAATAGTGATATCATTTTCAAGGGAATGGTAATCATTGATGCAATTTAGAATGACATTCTCTGGAGTATAAATTTTTCATCCTATCATTTCTATTTCAAGTTGAGGAATAGTTTATGCGAGGGCAAAAGCTGATTAGTCCATGCTGCTAGAATGTTGCGATCAGATGCCCCTTTTTAATTTCCAGTATCTAATTATTTTGTATGCCTCATTCATCGTTGAAGTCCTTATGTTCTTCCCTTTTTTCTTTCTTTCTTTATTTGGGATGCCTTGTAAAATCTTGATGAAAGATTTATTTCCCGCACCCCTTTTCCGACCTCACCTCCTCGATCCTTTCCTCCGTTCCCATGTCCACCAAATTTTGCTCTAGAAACGGCTTCGTTATATTTTCGTATTCCAACATTATCATTATCATATGTTATATTATAACAACATATGATGTTTGCTGTATCCTTTTCTTTCTTTCATCCTCGTCTTTCTATATCCAAATTAAGTAAACATTTGTTAAATTTGGGGCATACTGAAATATAGTCCACGGAGCTTTTCATTACCAATCTAAATTTTGATTCAAAACTTAAAATTATTTACAAAAAATGAGTTGAAAAATAGTTTTTTAACCAGAAAAACTAAATAAAGATTTTCTGGTCACACTAGTGATTAAGATCCATCGGTGATAAACCACTCACCCGCTACGCTAATGAAATGCTCTGCACATGGAAGAGGACATGACAACACATTTAACTATAAAGGTCTTAGCTTATAAAGGTCTTAGCTTATAAAGGTCTTAGTTTAATATTTTGTTTTAAAAATATTTAAAAAAAAATTGTTTTTATTTTTATTTAAAATTAAAAAAATAATATTTTTAAATTATTTTTATATATCAATTTTAAAAACTATTTTTTTTAAAATAAAATATTATTTTAATATATTTATAAATAAAAAATATTTTCAAAAATAATTTTAATCACCCTACTAAACATGTACAAGTGGATACTCCCAAGCAGTACAAAGTGGATGGTCATGGTAATGTTTAATATGATAGACAGCTAACGTAAACTTGAAGTGCACAAGCTCCTTCCATGCACTGACATGAGCAGCTCAAACATCAATAACTTATTGAAATTTGATATTATTTTATTATGGTAGTATATAATAATTCCCTTGATATAACAAAATAATCAACCTGAAAAGATATAAATACCACTTGATTGAAAGCTTTGATTTTCTTGACTTAAAGGGCATCTTATTTATCTAATCGTAACCTAACATAAGAAACCAATAATACCCTTGGACTACAGGCATATAGATATTTATTAATATTTTCACTGTTCTTATAAAATAAAAAAGATCATAAAACCCTCCTAAGTAAGTCCATTTGTTATTTGAATAAATAAGTTTTTTGTAGTCCACAATGAATTGTCTATAGTGCTATGGTAAAAGAATTGTTGATATCAGTTGCTTGTGCGTTGTCACAAGAACGTTCTTAACAATGTTATTAAAATCAACTTAGCCTGCGAGTTAACTCAAAGTAAACTAGGTGATAATTTACCTAGAGTGGCCTATCCAATCTAGCAGGTGCTCCATGACTCAGTCGACCATTTCAAAAACGGTTTGATTTAAAAGAAAACAAAAGAACATTAATTTATTATTTTAAAAAATAAATAGGGAAATGATGATATTCTAAATTGACTTGCTCAGCTCGCCATCTAGCTTTGACGAGATCTAACAACCTTGCTTTTTAGAATTTTTATTATTTAATTAAATGGTTTAAAAAGGCATTTCATGAAAGACAATGAATAAAAACATCAAATAGAAATGTATTTATTCAATCTAAACTCCATTTCTTATCAATCATTTCTTCATTGTCTTAATGAAAGTATTTGTTTTTTTACTAGCACTTTTTGTAAATAAAATAATCTATCATTATCTAAAAACTACATTTCAATATTATGTTTATGATTAAGGGAAAATAAATAATAATATGATACAATTATATAGAAAAACCATCAAAAAAATTTAAATATTAAAAATTGATTTTCATTGAATATTTATGAGGATTTGGTTTTTTAATTATTGAAAAATAAATTGTTAACATAACATAATATAGAACATGACAAAATTTACATAGAACCAAGATATTAACCAAGATATCATTATCTAAAATATTATTTAATAAACATAACAAAATTAAATAATAATTTAAATATCATGTCAAATAACTTTTTATATGATATTTAAAACAAGATCTAAAAACTAAATCATGAGAAAAAAACATAGAAAAGAGTCATGCCCAAGAGCCAATAAGATTGGGTTAGCATGCGTGGCCCAATAAAAACAAGAATCCATGTGTGTGGGCAGCAAAATCAAGCCCACTTGCCTGACTTTCATTTTCTTGTTTTTTTTTGGTGCAAGTTGTCTACCATTTTATTTTTTAAAAAAAAGTAATAAAGCAGATGACATATCATGACAAACAAAACATTGTTTGCTTGCTTAGATTTTGATCATCGGCGAGGTGACTGAAAAAATTGAACAAGGATTGTTTGGATAAAAACAAAACTATTTTAACCCATTTTTACCTAAACACACTTAATAAACATTCTTATAATCAAAATAGCTAACATCTCAACTAAAATAAATCTATAAGTTGATTTAAAAAAGTTTTTTAAAAAATACCTTCAACCCCGTGATGCAAACCAAGGAGCTGGACATATTGATCATACACTCGGGAATGCGTCTGAGAATGCACAAGACCCTTTGTCACTTCCAAGTGGCCCAATTACAAGACTTAGAGCCAAACGCTTCAAGGAAGCACTAAATGGGCTAATCCAAGAGATTTGGGCTGATTCTAAAAAGACTAAGATGGGATCAAATGATAATCAAGGCTTAGTCCACATCATCAAAGCAATTGAAGAGGGTAATAATTATGCAAAAACGTTTCAGCATGATTTGACCATCAAAGGGCATGAATTTGTTGACTTTCAAGGTTATTAATTAGAGGAATGAAGTTGGTCTTAAATGGTTATGTTAAATACATTGAATTTAGTCATTTAGCTATTTATGATAGCCTCTAGAAGTCCAAGAGACCTAAAAACGTGGGGACTTGTTTATGTTACTGTTTGAGCTCTTTTAAAGCTTTAGTTATGACTTTTCCTATTCTTGGAGGGTTGTTCCAAGTATAAAAAGGGGTATTTCGATATGATTCAGTAGATTATGTTTTCAGAAAAATTATCATATTTGTGAGGTCTTGTGTTCCTCTTTGTTCTTAAAAGAACTACTAGAACTTATCAAGTTAATCTTGTGGCGTTCAAACAACCAAACTTATCACCTTGATTGTTGAGAGATTCTCAGGTTTTCTAGGTGTGGCGTTTCAATCTTTCGTAGTCTTGGTTTTCATCTTGTTAGGTGACGGGTCAAGGCTCAACCAATCTTGTCTACACGATCTTGGGGTTCTAAACCATCATTCTTATTGGGTTTCATCACAATTGTTGATGAAGTTCATATCATTTGGTATCAGAGCTTTGGTTCTAAGATAAGTTTGACTATCTTTCATTTTCATTTTTTCTTTTATGTATTGTTACCTCTTGTAGAAGAAAAAAAATCGTAAAAAAGAAAAAGAAAAAAAAGGGTACACGATTCAAGTCCAAAAAAAAAAAAAAGAGTATACTGTTACCTCTCTTTTCAAAATACTTTTGTTTTCAATCTTGTTTCTCCCCTTATTCAAGTCAAAAAAAAAATATCGTCAAAAAAAAAGTACACAATTCCAAAAAAAAAAAAAACAATTTCTCTTTTCAATCTTGTATCTCACCTTATTGAAGTTCTTGGCCTTTTGGTTAGTTTTGGTTGATTTCTCATTTTTTTGAATTGCTGTGGGATTATTTTGATTTAGTTTTTGAAAGTTCGATTAAGAACTAAAGAAGACACAAAAGAGTGGAAAAAGGCAAGAGTGTGTGAGACCATAAGAGGGTAAAAGCCATTTAGTGTGAAAACACGAGCGCAAGTGTATCAATTCTTGAGTGAAACACGTGAGGGAGTGCTTGTGAGGATTCTAACCTTGTTTTGCAGATTTTAAATATGTCCAATAATCAAGAAGATACAACCGAAGAAGTTCAACAAACTGGAGTTCCTAACCTCCAAATGCAAGCCTTGTTAGGGGAGATGAGGCATATGTTGAGGGCTGAATTAGAACCTATTCATGATAGGTTGGACAGGGTAGAAGCAGAAGCTCCTAGGGGACATCAACAACACATCCCCAATAGGCAGCAAGGTGGGCGTGCTCCGTGGCGTAATGTTGAGGAAGAGGCCGAGTCCGAGGAGTTTGATGAGCCATATTTGAACCGAGGCAAGTTTCAGCGTGGGAATGAGAATCAAGAAGCTAGGATGGGTAGGCCTAGGAGGGATAATGATTTGGGAAACATAAAGATTAAAATCCCATCTTTTCAAGGTAAAAGTGATCCTGAAGTTTATTTGGAGTGGGAAACTAAAATGGAGATGGTGTTTGATTGTCACAACTACTCGGAGATAAAGAAGGTTAAGTTGGCTGCAATTGAATTCACTGATTATGCCATTGTTTGGTGGGATCAATTACTAATTAATAGGAGAAGGAATAGAGAGCCACCCGTGGACACTTGGGAGGAGATGAAAATGCTTATGAGAAAGCGTTTTGTACCCAGCCACTATTTTAGGGGATTGTATCAAAAGTTGCAGAGGCTAAATCAAGGTTCCAAGAGTGTGGAAGAATATTACAAGGAGATGGAGGTAGTTATGATCCGGGCTAATGTGGAAGAAGACCGGGAAGCGACCATGGCTAGGTTCTTGCATGGTTTAAATCGTGAGATTACGGATATAGTTGAGATGCAACACTATGTTGAGTTGACAGATATGGTGCATCAAGCCATAAAGGTGGAGGAACAACTCAAACGAAAAGGATTGGTTAGGAGGGGACAACCTGTGTCTAGCACCAGCCCATGGAAGACAACTCCGAAAAGGGATGAGCAGCTACAACATAAGCCAAAATTTGAATCCTTTAAGAATTCCAAACCAACGACCGCTGCTGCTGGAGGTAACACTGAAACTTCAAGTTCTAAAACACGTGATATTAAGTGTTTTAAATGTCAGGGGCGGGGACACATAGCCAGCCAGTGTGTAAACAAAAGGGTGATGGTGATAAACGCCCAAGGAGAGCTTGAGTCGGAGAATGAGGAAGATGATAATGACATGCCACCTCTGGAGGATGCTGATGATGAGCAAAGTGCTGTGGTTGGAGATTTATTGGTAGCAAGGTGAGTTCTCAATATGTAGGTTAAGGAGGAAGAGAGTAACCAAAGGGAGAACTTGTTTCATACTCGGTGCTTTGTGAAAAACAAAGTTTGCAGTGTCATTATCGATGGAGAGAGCTGCACAAATATAGTCAGCACTTATTTGGTGGAGAAATTGGCCTTAACTACCTTGAAACATCCTCACCCTTATCGGCTTCAGTGGCTGAATGAATGTGGTGAAATCAAGGTGACAAGGCAAGTATTGGTGGAACTATCCATTGGTAAATATGAGGATGAGGTGCTTTGTGATGTGGTTACTATGCATGCATGCCATTTACTATTGGGAAGACCATGGCAGTATGATCGGAGGGTTACGCATGATGGATTCACAAATAGGTATTCTTTCACTCATAGAAAGCAACCTATTATTCTTTTGCCATTGAATCCAGAACAGGTTAGGGAGGACCAATTAAAGTTACAAAGATCAAGTGAACAAAAGAAAGAAAAAGAAATGAAAGCCGAAATTGAAAAAAAAGATTTTCAAAAAAAAGAAAGAGAGAAAAACATTGATCAGAGAGAAAAAGAAAGAGAAGGGATTTCGGCCATAGTGAGAGCAAGAGAGGAAAAATTCAATTACATTGCAAAAAAAAGTGAGATCAAGAGAGCATTATTTTCACACCAGCCCCTTATTGTACTCATGTACAAGGAGGCTCTTTTATGTACTAACGATCTTGTCGGTGCTTTGCCGAGCGATATTGTTTCTCTTTTGCAGGAGTTTGAAGATGTCCTTCCCGAAGAGGTACCTTATGGATTACCTCCAATCCGAGGAATTGAACATCAAATTGATTTCATACCAGGTGCGTCAATTCCAAACCGACCTGCTTATAGGAGTAATCCCGAGGATACGAAGGAACTTCAGAGGCAAGTAGGTGAATTATTAGAGAAGAGTATGTGCGTGAAAGCATGAGTCCTTGTGCAGTTCCGGTGCTATTAGTTCCTAAGAAGGATGGAACATGGAGGATGTGTGTTGACTGTCGAGCCATCAACAACATAACGGTAAAGTATCGTCATCCCATTCCTAGATTAGATGATATGCTGGATGAATTGCATGGTTCTTGTGTCTTTACAAAAGTGGATCTTAAGAGTGGATATCATCAGATTAGGATGAAGGAAGGTGATGAATGGAAAACTGCTTTTAAGACTAAATACGGTTTGTATGAGTGGTTAGTGATGCCTTTCAGTTTAACTAATGCTCCAAGTACATTTATGCGTTTGATGAACCATGTTTTGCATGCATTTATTGGCAGATTTTTCGTTGTGTATTTTGATGATATCCTAATTTATAGCAAAAACCTGAAAGAACATGTAATGCATTTGAAATCTGTCTTGGAAATTCTAAGGAAAGAAAAGTTGTTTGCTAATCTCAAGAAGTACACCTTTTGCACGGATAAACTTGTGTTTCTTGGTTTTGTTGTTAGTAACAAAGGAATTTAGGTGGACGAGGAAAAGGTTAAGGCAATCAAAGAGTGGCCAACACCTACAACAATCAGCCAAGTGAGGAGTTTCCACGGCTTAGCTAGCTTTTATAGACGGTTTGTGCGTGATTTTAATAGCTTAGCCACACCTCTTACTGAAGTCATCAAGAAAAATATGCCGTTTAAGTGGGGGGAGGAACAAGAAAAGGCATTTAAGCTGATTAAAGAAAAGTTAACTAATGCACCTTTGCTTGTTTTACCTAACTTTGCTAAAACTTTTGAAATTGAGTGTGATGCTTCAGGAATAGGTATTGGAGCTATTTTGATGCAAGAAGGTCGTCCAATTGCTTATTTTAGTGAAAAGTTGAGTGGGGCAGCCCTAAATTACCCTACTTATGATAAGGAGATGTATGCCTTGGTAAGGGCTTTGAAAAACTGGCAGCATTATCTATGGCCAAAGGAATTTGTGATTCACACGGATCATGAGTCTTTGAAGCATTTGAAAGGACAACAAAAGTTGAACAGACGCCATGCCAAGTGGGTGGAATTAATTGAAACATTTCATTATGTGATCAGATACAAGCAAGGTAAGGAAAATGTGGTAGCTGATGCATTGTCCCGAAGGTATGCTTTACTTTCTATTTTAGATACAAAATTGCTTGGCTTTGAATACATTAAGGATTTGTATGCACAAGATTCTGATTTTGGTGATGTGTTCAATGCATGTGAGAAAGTGGCATTTGGAAAGTTTTATAGGCATGAAGGATTTTTGTTTCGGGAAAATAAACTATGTGTGCTTATATGTTCTTTGCATGAATTGTTTGTGGGAGAAGCTCATGGTGGTGGTTTGATGAGTCATTTTGGTGTAGCTAAGACATTAGGAATTTTGCATGATCATTTTTTTTGGCCTCATATGAAACGTGATGTGGAAAGATTTTGTGAGAAGTGCATCACTTGTAAACAAGCCAAGTCTAAGTTGAAACCCCATGGTTTGTACACCCCTTTGCCAATACCTAGTGAACCTTGGACTGATATTTCAATGGATTTTGTTTTGGGATTACCTAGGACTAAGAGGGGGAGAGATTCTATTTTTGTGGTGGTAGATAGATTTTCGAAGATGGCACACTTTATTGCTTGTCATAAAACTGATGATGCATCACATATAGCTGATTTGTTCTTCAAAGAAGTTGTTAGGTTACATGGCATGCCTAGGACCATTGTTTCTGATAGGGATGCAAAGTTTTTAAGTTACTTTTGGAAGACTTTGTGGGGAAAGTTAGGAACCAAATTATTGTCCTCTACTACTTGTCATCCACAAACAGATGGTCAAACTGAAGTAGTGAATAGAACTTTGTCTTCTTTGTTACGTGCTATAATTAAAAAGAACTTGAAAACATGGGAAGATTGTTTGCCACATGTTGAGGTTGCTTGGCTTTGATACCAAATGATTGAACTTCATCAACAATTGTGATGAAACCTAAGAAGAATGATGGTTTAGAACCACAAGATCGTGTAGACAAGATTGGTTGAGCCTTGACCCGTCACCTAACAAGATGAAAACCAAGACTACGAAAGATTGAAACTCCACACCTAGAAAACCTGAGAATCTCTCAACAATCAATGTGATAAGTTTGGTTGTTTGAACGCCACAAGATTAACTTGATAAGTTCTAGTAGTTCTTTTAAGAACGAAGAGGAACACAAGACCTCCCAAATATGATAATTTTTCTGAAAACATAATCTACTGAATCATATCGAAATACCCCTTTTTATACTTGGAACAACCCTCCAAGAATAGGAAAAGTCATAACTAAAGCTTTAAAAGAGCTCAAACAGTAACATAAACAAGTCCCCATATTTTTAGGTCTCTTGGACTTCTAGAGGCTATCATAAATAGCTAAATGACTAAATTCAATGTATTTAACATAACCATTTAAGACCAACTTCATTCCTCTAATTAATAACCTTGAAAGTCATCAAATTCATGCCCTTTGATGGTCAGATCATGCTGAAACGTTTTTGCATAATTATTACTCTCTTCAATTGCTTTGATGATGTGGACTAAGCCTTGATTATCATTTGATCCCATCTTAGTCTTTTTAGAATCAGCCCAAATCTCTTGGATTAGCCCATTTAGTGCTTCCTTGAAGCGTTTGGCTCTAAGTCTTGTAATTGGGCCACTTGGAAGTGACAAAGGATCTTGTGCATTCTCAGACGCATTCCCGAGTGTATGATCAATATGTCCAGCTCCTTGGTTTGCATCACCCCGATAAGCTTTTTTCATCAATATAAGAACTTAAAAAACACCTTAGTGACACTTTTTCATTAAGAGAAATGCCTTGACTTGTTTTTGTTCATCAAATTTGACCAATCAATTATTTTGTCTCTTGTCCTCTCTCTCTTATGATTTTATCCTATCTCTTTCAAACCTAGAAATTGAAATACGAAGAAAATAAAGTATTAGATCAAAACAAAAAAGTCTCAAGCAAAAGAGAATAAAAAAAATAGAGGCAAAAGTTTTTAAAAGGCTCTTCATGAGTAGTTAAAAAAAGTCTTTATTTTTTCTCATTGTCAATTTTAATCTCCTCATTTTAAATATTTTACAAGGAAATCATCAAAAAAAACCAAACTTGTAAGGCCCGACCCACTCCCCCTTGCAGAATATTGTCCGCTATGGCTTAGCCCAACCCGGCGTCCACACCTCACGGTTTTGTTCTTGGCAGCCCACAGGCCCCAAAACACGTCCTACAAGGGTAGGTACCATCTTGCCTTAATATGACCTGGCTTTGGACACTCTTCTTTCGATGTGGGATGTTACGAAACTTAAATGGAGTTAATATTTGAAACCAACAACTTTAATCATGAGATCAAGATAATCATATAAAAGACAAAAACAAAATCTTGAACCATCAAATTAAAAAAAAATATTAATCAAAACAATGAGAAACAAATTTGGTATACAAATAAATGAAATAAAATAATGAGGGAATCAATTGAAAAATATAATAAAAAAGATAAAAAAAAACTATTAAAATAATGAAAACCAAAATTGGGTAAAATAACAAATGAAACAAAATGTCAAAGGACAAAATTGAGAGATAAAAGAAATTAAAAAAATGATAAAAATAAGAGCAGTTAAAAAAAAGAACTAAATCTGAAACAAACAAACAAATAAAATGTGGAGAAGAAAAACTGAGTAACAAAAGCAAGAAAAGGATAAAAAAGAATTAATCAAGAAATTAAGTATAGTAATTTATATAAAAATAAAACAAAATCATATGTAAAGGGATGAAACTGAAAAAAAAAATCTAAAACAATGAAAGACAAATAAAAAACTAATCATAATTAAAAAACAATATTTTTTTTTACTTATTAGCTAAATAAAAAATCAAGCGATCACGTGATGAAAAATCATGTCAACAACCATTGATTTTTTTTTATCAAACAATATTATTTTTATTTACTACATAATCAAAAAAATCTGATTGACCCAATAACCTTGATTATTAGACTTAACTCATGATCCGGGAACATGATAGGATCGACTCTCTAACCGAGTTTTAAAAACATGATAAGAAATTAATCACCAAATATAATAAGAAATCCCAACAAGATTAAGTAATACGAGATGAAATCGAAAAATAAAAATTAGTCAAGAAGAGAACTAAAAAATAAAAGGAATAACATTTACAAGAATGAGGTTTAAATTCAACAAAAAATTAAATGATTAGGTATTAAATTAAAAAAATAAAATCCAATAAAAAGATTAAAAGAAAAATAAATAGGAATCAAAAGAATGAAGATCAAACTTAATAAAAAACATAAAAAAATCAAATATCAAGTTTTTGAAATTAAAAAACAAACAAATAAAATTCAATACAATTAAATGATAGAGGATTACTTTGAAATTTTGTAAGGCTAACACACATTTTGAGTTAGAGGAGAGAAAAAAAGAGAGGGGAGGAGAAAAACTGTCACCAAAGCTCCTATGTGTTGTAGAAACATGCACTGATCTATTGTTTAAAGTGTGGCTCAATACTTTTGACACCGCAACTGAGAGGCGCCGCATGCACTACCCAAAATTCAAGGACACCGTCCATTTGTTTTTTTAATTATAGAAAGAGCAAAACAATTTTGATCCAACGAGGTAATTTCAAGAAAAATGATGTTAAAAAACTTAAAAAGCCCCTTGATCTTAAACAAACAAAATTGACACTAGGGGTTATGTTGTAATTATATGTAATTATATTATATTGTACAAAAAATATAAAAATTCATGCACACACCAATCACTTTTTTCTGAATTATAAAAAGACAATAATATATTTGGCCACACTAGACAATTCTATGAAAAGTAAGGTTAAAAACATAAAATGCCCCTGACAATAGGCAAATAAAAGTTGACCAAATGATAACTACACTGTATAAAAATATAAAAACTTAAAAATACTCCTCGGACATTAGTTGTGTTGTTTTTCGTTTTAAGAGCATAAGAGTAATTATACTATGCAATAAATATATAAAATATAATCATACCCCTGAGTGTGTATTTATTTACTATAGATTGTACTACGCAAAATACACAATAATAAATTTTAGCTTTATTTGTAATGTTGTCTTTGTCCTTCAACTATGCTGTTTTCATCATTACTATGCTCCTATATCGGGTATACATAATATTTGCTGTTATTCCTTAGATAGACATGGGTAAATAAGTGTCTAAGAAAAACTCATGCTAAGCCAAAATAAACTTGAGAAAAAGGAAAAGAAGAAATGATGGCATATTATGAAGAAATATATCAAAATTATGCACCAAGTATAGAACTATTTCATTCTTAAATTATATATGAACTCTTATGAATTTTAATGTGTTTGTATTGTTTATTTTACTTTTATTTCAATTATGCTATGTTATTACTTACTACTTTTCCACGATTATCAAGATATAATTAGTTTTTCAAAAAAGACATTTTATATTATATATTTCGTGGGGGGTAATTATTTTTTTTAGAAACTTGTTTCCAAATACATTACTTGCCGTGAGCAAAGAGCTTTGAGCTTTACTACGTGAAGTGTTGACTCGAAGTCTTGTGTTATGTAAACGTAAATGTTTTGTGTTGGTTGAGAGTGTTTTGTAAGGCGTGGTGTTATGGTAATTACTCTGACTTTTCATGCCACGAGAGGGAAGAAGCAATTTTTTTATTTTTATTTCTCATAAAGACAGAAAGGATAGTTTAGGAAAAGCACCTGAGCTTAAGAGATGGTCCAAGTTTCTAAGGGCCTGTTTGGTATTGCGGTTGCGGTTGCGGTTGAGGTTGAAAAAAAGCAGTTTCAAAAAAAGTGTTTTTTACTGTGGTTCAAAATAAGCAGTTAAGTGTTTGGTTAAAACTGTGGTTGAGTTGGAGGTTGAAAAAAAAACAGTTTTGGGTGTTTGGTTTCCAAACTTTACAAACTGCTTTTAACTTGTAAAATTACTTAAAAGGGCATGGAAATATACACACACATTTATACATACATCCATACATCCATATATATATATATATATATATATATATATATGTAACTTCTACAAATAAATTTAAAAATAAATAACAATTTCTATTAATGTGAATACTTCAAATAAAATGGAAACATCATTTCATTCTCCCATCAAACTATTTGCAATGCTCTCGCGCACAATATCCATACGGGAATTTCTGCGCGAACTCTGACTAGTTTCACATGCTACAACATCTGGTAATAACTCATCTGGGATATAATCGGGATTATGATCATATTCAACAAAAACATCATCATGTTGCGATCTCTTTCTATTAATGTGAAATTTTAATTTTTGAAGTCAATTTCATAAAAAATAAAAATTGAGGATTGCTTCCACAAAGTGATTTTACTAAATTAACTAAACACACCCTAAATAAATGGTTCTCCTTAGCCTACCAAATTGATTTGATTATGTAAAGAAGTTATTGGATTCTATTACTATATATTTAATTTAAAATAATTACTATATAGTTATTATATTTTCATAATTACCAAATTTAAATTTATTTTAAATTTACTAAATGAATAATTTCTTAAAGTGAATGGCAGAACCCGTGAGCTGTGAGGGTTTTTTGAGAGAGGGATGTGCAGAAGTGAGAAGATGAGGAGAAAGGGAGAAGATGAGGAGGAGAAGAGTGCAGAGAAGAGAAAGGGAGAAGATGGGTGCAGAGAAGAGAAAGGGAGAAGGAGTGTTTGGACGGTGAATGTGCAGAGATGAAGGGCCGAGAGGAGAGGAGTGCAGAGATGAAGGGAAAGGGAGAAGATGAGAGGAGTGCAGAGAAGGGATTTTTGGGTGAATTTTTTGACCCCTAAACGGGGACTGGGTTGCCGTTTGGAACCGCGTTTCAAAAGCACCTCCAAGGTGTTTTTTTTGAAACGCCGTTCTGATGTATAAATGGGGTGGGACCAATTAAAACAAAACGATGTTTGGTTCTTACCAAACACCAAAATGGCATCCCAAACGGCAAACGTTGAACGCACCACGTTGCCAAACGAGTGCTAAGATTAGACCATTCAACCACTGTAACAGGAGCTGCTGCTTGATAAAACTATAGTGCGGTGGTAGAGCTGTCCCATCTCAAGGACCCGATTTCCTTGTTTCTGCTTCTGGTAATGCCTTTTCTGACTCTCCAATATATTATGGACACAGAACTTGCAGGTTTCTCTCTCTTTAAGCCTCTCCCACCTGTCACCAAATCCCTGAAAGCTTTCTTTTTTCGCTTCTCAATGAATGAATCACCTGTGCGTTCTTTCTAGCTTGATTAATTTTGACGCTAACTGAGGTGTGAATTACCTTCTTAATTAAATTAATTGACCCTCAAAAAACCCAGGTACTAATTGTGATCTATATAGAGAAATCGTTTCCTGCATTTAAAATTGCTTAGCAGTTAGGTTGGAGGCCTTTTACTTCAGGACTTTGTTTCACACCTGTCTCTCTCTCTCTCCAAACAATCATATGCTCAGGCATCGACTATAAGATATTGCTGGTGCTTCCACATCGAGGCCAGAACATAAAATTCCTTCGCATCATAATAACATAAAACTCTCCTCTACTGACTTGTATCTTCCATTGCAGGAAATGGCAGCCATTGTCACATTTCTAGTCATCTTTGCTGTCATCTCCAGCGCCCTTGCTTATGATCCTGACATGCTTCAAGACCTCTGCGTGGCTAATACTTCTGCAGGTATGTTTCGTTTGAACGGGGCTCTCCTGTTTATAAAACACTGCCGCAATCTTCGTACAATGATTTGACTGCCATAATTAATTGCGCTCGCATTTTGCAGGAATTAAAGTGAATGGGTTTACATGCAAGGCAGAGACAAATATTACTGAAGCTGATTTCTTCTTTGACGGTCTAGCCAAAACAGGAAAAGTTAACAATTCCGTAGGATCACTTGTAACAGGAGCCAATGTTGAAAAAATTCCAGGCCTTAACACACTAGGCGTGTCGCTGTCTCGTATTGACTATGCGCCTGAAGGCCTTAACCCACCTCACACTCACCCCCGAGCCACTGAAATGATCTTCGTGTTGGAAGGTGAACTGGTTGTTGGATTTATTACCACTGCAAACAAATTGATCTCAAAGACTGTCAAGAAAGGCGAAATCTTTGTGTTCCCTAGAGGTTTAGTTCATTTCCAGAAGAACAATGGTGACAAGGCAGCCTCTGTAATTTCAGCATTCAATAGTCAGTTGCCTGGGACCCAGTCCATTGCCATGACTTTGTTTACTTCAACCCCAGCAGTTCCTGACAATGTCTTGACTAAAGCTTTCCAAATTGGTACCAAGGAGATTGACAAGATCAAAACCAAGCTTGCCCCCAAGAAGTCTTAATTTTGTTCCTTAAAAGGAATTCTCGATATTTGTACTTATATATATATATATATTTTCTTCCCTGAACTGAATGCTTTTGGATATAAGTTGATGCTCGCTATATTTTAAATTAAGATCAAGAAAAATAATAATACTATCCTGTAATTATGAGTCAAGTTATATTCTGAGGAGTCTAATAAAGTTGACTTTTTATGTTTTAATCCGTTTCGTATCAGTGAAACTATGTGTTAAGGAACTATCTTACCTAAAATCTTAAGCTGTTAGGTGATATCCCAGAATATAATTTATATTGTTCTCTAACACACACCCTTAAATGAAAGCCCTTTGGGCTTGAAACTTTTTTTTTTTGGACAAATTTGGGCTTGAAACTTGCACATGCTTATATTACATTGTGCTTGATTTTTATCAAATCGAATCGGGTGGTGAGATTCGAACTCGTGACCGCTTGGCTCTAATACCATGTTAAGGAATTGTCTCACCTAAAAGTTTAAGCTGTTAGGTGAGAGTCTAGAATATAATTTATATTATTCTCGCACCTTAAGGTTTTAGGTGAGATGATTCTTTAACACTACGGGAGGTGTTTTATGGAACTGATGCATGCAGCCTTAAAAACACTAGTGTTGTTGCGCATATTATATACAGTGCAGATTAGCAGATTAGCTATATACTCAATGTTTCAATTTTTGCCATTATAAGTTGATATCTTAATAAGTTTTTTCTGAGTGCTTTAGTTAGTTAATTCTCCCTCATTTTCCTTAATTAGTTGGAACGAGCTGATTTGCCCGCGCTCTACGCTAGGCTTTTTTTTATATAGGAAACTAATTGATTTTTTATGTGTTGTAATTAGTTATTTTAATATTTAATTAATAAAATTGTAATAGATCAAATATATTAGAAATGAGTCTTTTTTCCGCCTAAAAGAAACAAACACAGGGGAAGTGATTCGTATATTTTTTAATTATAGATAACTTGAGTACATTTGTCTACCCATTTTGTTTGTAAGTTCCATTCCCCCCCCTCCCCCCCCAGTAATATTAGATCTGAAATATATATATATATATATATATATTCACAAAAACAATCTAAAATCCAAGAATCAAATTTTTCTAAGAAATAAGCTTAAACAAAAGAGGACAAAATAAGAATTAAAAGGCAAAATCATTTTTTTTATTTTATAGCATTTATTTCTCATATTATTATATTAAAAGTATTTAAGAACACTGATATTAATTTTTTATTCTTTAAAAAATCCTAGGTCATTTTTTTCTATATATATATATATATATATATATATTCCGGTTCTAATATTAAATAAATATTAAAATATATAATTAGTCCCACATATTTATAAGAAAAAAACCTAAATAAATGACAAATAAATAAATAAATAAACGTAGATTTAAAAAAAAATGACTTGAAAGATAAATAAAAAGAATTTAAAAAACAACAAAGAGAAATAATAATAAATATCAATTTAAAAATGATCATCAATAAAAATTAAAATGTAAGTATTTTAAGAAAATCTTATTAACAGTGGAAACAATAAAAATTGGTGAGACCATAATTATTGTTAGAAAAAAATATTCCATAATTGTTTTATTTTATAAGATTTATTACTCATATTATTATATTAAAATTATTTCAGAGCAATGATAATAATCCCCCCCCCCCCCAAAAAAAAAAAAAAAAAAAAAAAAAACTAGGTTATATATATATATATATATATATATATATATATATATATATATATATATATATATATATATATATATATATATATATATATATTAAGGCACTAATATTCAATAAATATAAAAAAATATAATTAGTCTGACATATTGAAGAAGAAAAAACTAACAAATAATCATTATCATTATTTTGAATGTCTTATCTATAATAATTAGCAAATTCAAGACCTAACAATATTAACAAAAAAAGCAATTAAAAAAACAATATAAATGACAAAATAAAAATAAATATTATTAGATTTTAAGAAATTATTTGACTTGAAGGAAAAAAAAGAGAAATTATAATAATTATTAATTTTCAAATGATCACCATCGCATATTAAAATTTGAACATTAAATAAAAAAACTTAATAACATTGGAAATAAAGAAAAATTAGAAACAAAAACTAAGAGCATATACATATAAACATGGACAGAAATAGGAACTATGTAAGAAATATATATATATATATATATATATATATATATATAAAGGAACTAAAATAAAATCCAAGAGTAAAAGTATAAGGGATAAAATGAAAAAAAAAACATATGTAATAAATTTAATTTGAAGGACAAAATTGAAATAAATCCAAACATTAATACCGATGAAATTAAATAATTTAAAACAAAATTAGAAATTAAAAGAATTAGGACCAAAATAAAACTAAAATCTATACTTTAATTTGCACGGAAGGATAAAATTAAAAAAAATCAAACTTTGATACCGAAAATAGTAAGGATTTATAATAATTTTGCATGGAAGGATAAAATTAAAATAAATCAAAACTTTGATACAAAAAATATTAAGGATTCCAGACCAATCTGAAAATTCAAAGAATGAGGACCTAAATGAAACTATAATATATCATCAATTTCAATTAAAGGATGAAATTAAAAAAAATCAAAACCTATATAATAGCAATAAGGACCAGAAAAAACAAAATTGAAAGTTCAAGGACTTAAGTGAATTATAAAAAAAACAGCTACGTTGATGTTAGCTTGTGCAGGCAGGAGAGAGAAAGGGGGGAATTCAAACGACTATTGACACGTCTCTAACCACCGTATACTCACACGCGCCGCACCGGGGGGAATAGAACATGTCTGAAAATCATTCTAGACGTCGGTTGGGTATTTTTGGACGCCAGAACAAGTTGCACGCGCCATCCAAAACACGCGTAAGCGCGGACACGGATGGCGCGTTCAGCGAGACACCAGTAGTAAATTGGCAGAAAAAAGAATAAAAAATGGTCAATTATCGGATCGCCCCTCCCTCCCAGACCTGAATTTTGTCCTTTTTCGAGGGACAAAAAGTTTATATTACTGTGTAAAAAAATATTAAGAAAACAATAAATCGGCCACATGAACAGAACCGGACCAAAAATGTGCAATTATCGTGGAACCCCTTAACCCAGGTGCCTCTTTTGTCTTTTTTGAGGGACAAATTTATTATTACACTGTGCAAAAAAAAAGAAAAAAAAAGCAAACTAACTGAATCAACCTTAAAATTAAGCACTACTATTGATGTCCACAGTGTTTTCTCTCTTGGTGAACAATAACTAAACCTTGAGCATGTTTAGCTTTTAAGATAATAGCAAGTAAAAAGTTGCTAATATGTACCACTTGTGATGCGAACCGGCCCAGAAACACCAGCAAGGACCCATTACATGTTGGGCTTGATTCGTGGTTTTGAAGGTTTCACTCAAGTCATAATTGCAAGGACCATTGAAGTATCTATGTGGAGGAGAGGTCCAGCCCGACTTTATTTGGGACATGAAGTGAGGACACCAAAGGAGCCAAAAGAATCCTACTACAACTTGGAAACATGGGATTGATGGGCTGGATGGAAGAGAATAAATAAACTTTATGGGTTTTATTTAAGTTAGTCAGCTAGAATCCAAGGCTTGCTTGGATTAAGTCATGAGATTTTCAAATTAGGATTTTGGATCAGTTTTTTAGTGGACCTCTTTTAAGTCCACATAAGAGGTCCATTAAGGTTAGTTTTTAAAAGACTATTTAAACTCATGTTAGCTAAATTTCGGCAGCGATTGATTAATTTTAATTCTGAACTTTTCAGTTTATGTGTGAGAGTGATTCTTGCATTCTTTAGTTCTTAAACGAACTAAATCCGACTTATTGAAGATTAGCTGGATTCGTGGCGTCATTCTACTCATTCCAATAGTGTTGGTGCCTTGGGGCAGGTTTCCATTGTGTCACACTCCTATCAGATCTATTTCGGCTTTCCGGAATCAGATTTCATTCTTGGTTGTGGGTTGCGTGACCACGTGATCACGAGGTTCACATCTACTTGTTGTTAATATTTGTGCCTTTTATACTATACCCATATCTTGTCATGGTTAGGGCAAGTTCAACAAGAGAGACATTCTAGCAGGCAAAGCCAAATTTTTAAGTTTTTGGCTATTTTTAACGTCTCCAATGGGAGAGGCATTCTGGTAGCGAAAATGACTTTTTTTTGTGTGTGTCTGAAGTCATTCCTACATATTTTGAGAGAGAAGTCAAAATTAAAAAAAAAAAAACATTAAAAAAATACCTGGGGGAGACAGGCTGGGGGGTATCTGTCTGTGTGCAGACTAGGGGAGAAGGGAGTGCTTGGGGCTGGGGGAGAAGGGGGGGCTGCGGGGGGGCTACGGGCTGTTTTGTGTGGGGGTGGGTGGGAGGGGGGGCTGTGTAGGGGTGTGGGGTTGACAGGTATATATATATAGTAAAAAATAATATAACTATAACAAAAATATTTGTTTTTGTTTTTATTCAAAAATACCTCAACAAGAGAGTAAAAAATTATATACAAAATTAATAATTATATTTTTGGAGAGTTTTTTAAAAACAATTATTTAATTATATAGCTTACTCCTATTAATTGCATAATTAAACTACATACAAAATAATTGCACTATATTTAAAATAATATAAAAAATATTCAAAAATACCTCAACAAGAGAGTAAAAAATTATATACAAAATAATAATTATACTATTGGAGGGTATTTTAAAAGCAATTATTTAATTATATAAGTTACTCCTATTAATTGTATAATTAATTGCATAATTAAACTACATACAAAATAATTGCACTATATTTAAAATAATATAAAAAATGGCTATCCAAAATGACTTTTAACATTGAAGTAAACATCAACAAAAAAACCATATATACACTATTCAAAGAGTCATTTTAGAGATTTGGCTCTCCAAAATGGCTTTTGACCATATATACACTATTCAAAGAGCTTATGGTTGTTGGACATGACATGAAACGTGAAACCAAGATTGTCAATACAATTTCAGTTGCCGTTTTGTTTTTTCTATTAGCACGAAACGTTTCGGTTTTGGAGCGTTTCGAGATTGTACTGTTCATATATATATATATATATATATATATATATATATATATAAGGTCAGTGGGAATGGGGGCGGGAGATACATATATGTGACGGCGGGATATATATATAAGGTGTGTGTGTGGTGGGGGGGGGCATTAGCTCACAAATCAATCATATGTCATATCCCATAAACTGACAAAGGGCGCATCAACCTTTGGCCATGGGAGGTGCGAGAATGAATTTTTTTCTCTTAGCGGAAATGGTACACCCAGAGTAATTCCTGGGTGTTTCGGCCGGTATTTGACTGGTATGGACCGATATTTAAAACGAGACAAAAATAATATTGTTTTGTCTTATTTTTTTGTCTGATACAAATCATTTTAACCAAAACAAAACGGTATCAATAACCCTGCGTGAAACAGTTTCTTCAGTTCAACAGCAAGTACATCAGTAATTTCTTCAGTTTTGGGAAGATCAGGTCCAAAAAGAGGGAGTTTGCCACTGAGCTCATAGAAGAGCCATTCCCTCCTATGCTCCTCGGACCATTCTCGATAGGATCCATTGCCTAAGTTCTTTGTGATGGCATCCAGAATATCGGTGTCCCTGTCAGATTCCTGCCGGATATCAAGTCTGACAAGTGAGAGTCCAAAGGTAGAAGCTTGCCGTAAGAAATAAAGTAGGCTTCCGTCTGCAATGGTCGATCACCACAGGCACAGAGTGATCTGTAGTAGAGTTCAAGAGGGTCGAGGAGCTACAAGAGTAAAATCCAAAATCAATAAGGATTTCTTTCATCTTCAGAATTATAGCACTTGCAATTAATAATTGGGAATTTGAGGACAAAATATGATAACGGTGAGATTGATAAACATGTACCATAACAGTGTATTTCCATCTTATAGCTTTGCAATAGGACAGGAATCGAAAATTGAAATTTCCTCGAGCTGAAAGTAATCGGCAAGGAAGGGACCTGCTCAGCATTTGTGAAAATTGAATTCTCAGGAATGTCAGATTTCCCATTGGCTAATAACTGACGAGAGAATTCGCGGGTGTTATACAGCTTGTCCCTTACATCTCCAAGAATAACACGATATGGCTCATTTGGAGGGATCTGTTTCCAAAATTCTGTTCTCATAACCCATGAAGAAAAGAAAGTTATCTATAAATCAAATAAAGTGTAGATCAAACGAATTTAAAACACATCAAATGAAATTGTTTTTCCAGAGTTTGAATATAGCTTCCTGTTAGGCGAATAATATTTCATGCAATTTTTGTCAGATTGTCTTTACATTCCTGAACTTTACATTTTCAAACATCTTTAGAAGGAGAGTTATAAGGAAAAATGAATCGAATGCGGAAGTAAATGGGACAGCAATAAATAATTGAATACACGAAGAGAACTGGAGCATGATGAGGAACACGTTCATTTATTCCAATGTTCTTCAAAGCTGTGTCGACCCTACGCAAAAATTTCGGAACACCCTTCCAAATTGTCTCATGGAAATAGCTCATTCCTGCTCTCATTTCATCTTGTGGAGATGGAGGAGTCCTTCGGATCTCATCAGTGCGAAATGCAGCTTGAATCTACACGAAGGAAAAGCAGATGTAATTTACACTTATTCTAAACAAAAAATGTTCACACAACCATTATTATTGTCTTGACTAGGATCGAAGAAGTTAACGCAAAGAGAGGCTACAGTCATTCAAAAAGTGTAATTGCATTGATCAAAATGTGTAATATGCTATTTATTTAATTGGTTTGTAACACATGATATTATTATATTCATGTAAATACATATTTATTATTAATAAAATTTTAATTTATTTTTAATTTTCATATAATATTAGATTAATAAATTTAATCTTTAAATCTATCCATATAGAATGAACATAAAGTTCATAAGCAAAAATATCTTGCAAACAAATTATATATGGATTCCTATTACATTAAAATATTTTTTCTAAAATAATAATTAAAGTAGAGATTTTCTCTACTTTAATAAAAATATAGTTGATTGTCTTTTAAATAAAACAATTGTTCTCATAAGTTGAAATACAATGAATAATTATAATTAATATATAAGTATTTGTCACTATACATTTACACTAAACTGACCAACATGAGAGTTTTATATGGAGATATCATTTATGTCTTTGAAAAAAGCTCACATAATAATTTTGTATGTAATCCCTTAATTTGATATCACTAAATTATTTATAGATAAAATATTATGTTTTGATTTTGTAATACATTATTTGGTAAAGGTTATATAGAAAATGTTATACATTTAGCTTGAGCTCATTGACATAATTTTATTTGGCAATTCTTCAATCTATTTTATTAGGATCAGACCAACACTAAGTGTAATCATGCAAATGATTCATTGGTTGTGTCAAGTGGGCATGTTACAAGAGCTAGGGTAAAAAAACTTTAAAAGATATTGAATGAGCTAGTTTAGAGCACATGTAGTAAGATGAAAAGAGAGACAAAGGACATTTATGAAGCTTAAATGACAACTTCTAATTCATCTAATCTAAGTCTAACAAGGGTCTCATTCAAATTTAAAAAAGGGTTGATGTGGTGGAACCTATATCAACTTGATGTGAGTCCAAGTCCAAATTACTTCCTAAAAAAATAAGGATTTTTAGCATTTAAAAGAAGAAGTGTTCTAGTTTATGAAGAAAATCTTAAAGTTAGCAACGTTCAAGACCAAATAAATCTTTTTTTATCTTATTTTTATGTGGCTGCAACTTTAACTTTTTATTTTAAATTTTTATTTTGTATCTTAATGTTCATAAATATCAATTGAGCTTAGATACTTAGGGATTTGAGTCTAATTGTAAATGAACTTTATACAAGTCTACATCTTTGGGTATTAATTTAGATTAAAAATACATATATAACCAAGGTTGTTAATACCGTTTCAGTTGACGTTTTGTTTTTTCTATTGGTACTGAACATTTTGATTTCGACGTGCCGTTTCAGGATTGTACTATTCATATATAATTAAATAATTGTATATATGAAAAAAAATTAAAAAGCAAAAAAACAAAATATAATTTTTATTTTTTTATAAAATCAAAGTTGACGCAACAATTTATTTTTTTATAATATATACTTGAGTTTCATATTATGTTTTTTTGCTTTATGATATTTCAAATTACGACTGTAACTTTGTGTGCTTATGAAGGTGAGAATTCTCTCTCTTTTGGTTCTTGAAAACGACATATTGAGGTTTAACTGCCTTCATGACGTCAATCCATATTTCTCGTTCTCGAATTGTTATTCGTTGGG
The DNA here is from genome assembly GCA_964035475.1 of Salix caprea. Classification (NCBI taxonomy): domain Eukaryota; kingdom Viridiplantae; phylum Streptophyta; class Magnoliopsida; order Malpighiales; family Salicaceae; genus Salix; species Salix caprea. The sequence goes on along the minus strand of OZ037755.1, from coordinate 7,692,076 downwards.
TAGGGGTTTGAATCCAATAATGTTAATGTCTATCAAACCTGATTTATTTATTTATTTCTAGAAATTGATGTTTTTTCATATAGGTTGCTTGACCACATGTACATGTTCAAGAGGTTCACATTACTATTAGAAAGCTAGCTAGCCCATGATTAACCTTCTCAGAACTATGGACTAAATTAATGTTCTATAACCAACTGACGTCACAGCTTCACACGACTGGTGAATCATAATTTTTAAAATTGACAAAGCAGCAGTGTTGGACACTCGTATGGTCCAAAATTTTACACGGTACTGATCTATCACTGGAGGGATTAATTTATAATTGTCTTTTAACCTGTTCTATTGTGCCAGAAATATAAGCCAGATTAGTATTTAGAAACTGGAATAATTGTTTTTTTTTTTTTAAATAAAACACAATGAATAGATACTGTTAACAGTTGGAGAGAAGATCGGGAATAAGAGGAACAAAAAGCAAGCACCGTTTCTTGGATATGCTGGCCATGCAAATCCTGCAATATATCAAGAAATCGGTCCAATAACAGAGCATCCTACTCCACCAACCTGTCATCCCCAGAGACCTTCCCTGGTGCCAACAGCCTCAATTGTGCATCTATCGATGCCATCTTCTGCAAATTCCTACATGCCATTGCTTTTTCTTCTTATTTCTGTGCGTGAATAAACAAACAAATCAATATATTCTGTTCTTGGCTTGGACTGTTCTGTTTTTTGAAAACTCTTTTATAGCAACATCCCAACAAACATACAGAAAAATTTAATAAGCGTAAAGGTTGAAAGGGGATAATAGATAGAGCACAGTGAATCTCGTGAGGTTTTGTGCAAACCATGTACACCTTCCAACCACCACAAAGAAGACGATCGCGTAGACAACGGGCAAGTTATGATCTCAGCACATGAAAGCCACCCAAAAACCACATATACCTGCTTTACATTTTGGCTCACGTGAGTGACACTATCTACTTCCAACATTACAAATATTTCTCTAGTGGGTTCTCTGTTGGGATAGGGTTCATTAGAAAATCACGAGTTACTTTTTCTCTCCGCGGTCATCTCATCTATTTGGGGAATTCTATTCGGTATACTTTAACTACGTTTGCTAATTATCCAGGAAAAAATCAAAAGTAAATCCCATGATATATGTTTTGCATTCCCAAAAAATCTTTCAGTTTATAAATGTGGAGTTTCCTTTAATATAGGAAATACATCTTTTCAAGTTCATCCTGATTTTTTTTCGTCAAACCCTGATTCTAAATTTTAATTTCGTCGGTAGAAATGGTGTTTTTTTATTCGAATTATTTGAACACTTGCCCTTACTCCACCGTGATCAATGGCCAAAAACTCATGGGTACCTACAATGCAAACAAATAAATTGGTTGGGGGATGGATTCATTATTCCTTCTATTGGGAATTGTCATGGAATATGCAATTAAGGGAAAAAGAACATTAATATAATTTATTTATTTTTAAAATAGATTCTCAATTTATCAATGAAACACATTTATAATTGGAGGATTGAAAGATATGTTGGGAATTTGTTTTATCTTTCCAACTAAGAACTTACAAAGATAAACATAAGATTTGGGTTTACATTCTTGTTTCCATTACAGAAGAATGATGTATATATGTATGTATGTATGTATGTATGTATGCATGCATGCATGTATAAAGTACTAGTAAATTAAATTTTTCAAAGCTATGACATCAGGCAATCTGAAAAGGAATTTTTTTATTTGTTTGCTGGAAAATATTATTGTGTAAATTATTTTCTTGACTTTCTTATATTTGGTTACAATATAGAAGACTAGACAATAAAATTTATTTTTAGGTCAATGAAAAATATGTAAGTTATAGATAGAAAATATTTTTTAATTTATTTTTCACTATTTGCCAAACATAAGAAAATAATAATACACTTTCCAAGCCATAGATTAAAAGTTTTTTAAATGTAGACCATAGAGAATTTTTTAGTATTTTATTAAACTTGGCCTAGCAGGTAACCTTGAAATCTCTTGACCTGACTCTTTGATGCGAATCTCGTGATTACGTGGTCACGCAACTCACAATCAAGATTGAGATCTGATCCTGGAAAACCGAAATATATCTGATAGGAGTGTGACACAATGAAAACTTGTCTCAAGGTACCAAAACTATTGGAATGAGAAGAATGACGTCATGAAGCCAACTAATCTTCGATAAGTCAGATTCAGTTCGTTCAAGAACTGTAGAATGCAAAAATCACTCTCACACGTTAAAACTGAAAAATTCTGAAATAATATTCATCAAAGGTTGCCGAAATTTAGCTCACATGAGTTTATGTAGTTCTTGAAAAATTAACCCTAATGGACCCTTTATGTGGACATAAAAGAGATCCATTTAAAACTCACCAAAACCCTAAACTGGAAAGCCCATAACTTAATCCAAACAAGCCTTGGATCCTAGCTAAAATCAAAGTATTAATTAATTCTAAACAAGTCTTGAGCTATAGCTGACAAAATAAAATAAAACTCATAATATTATATCCATGTTCTGCCATGAGAAGAAGAGAAGTAAAATATTATAGAGTTGATTCAAGGCTTAATTATAGTCTTCCATTCAGTCCTTTAATCCTAGAAACAAAAGGAATAGGTAACCCAAGTTGTTCACAAGTTGTAGTAGGATTCGTCTGTTTCATTTGTTATCCTCACTACATATAAACTATGATTTTGCATCTATTAGCCAAGGAATCAGGCCTGAACCTAACATGGCTAGAAGGAATGTGAATTTCCGTGGCAGGGGAATTATGAAGATATGGATGGGGACTTGGACACCATTAAACTAAAAATTCCTAACATTCAAGGTAAAAACGATCTCAAGACTTATTTGGAGTGGGAGAAAAAAGAAGAATGAATTTTGTTATTGTCATAGCTATTCTGAACAAAAAAAATATGAAATCGATGATAATTGAGTTTATGGAGTATGCATTGAATTGGTGAGATCACATTGTAATCAGTAAGAGGAGGAATAAAGAGTGACTCGTTCAGACTTGGAGGGAGATGAAAGTATTAATGAAGAGATGATTTGATGTTTTTCTCTTATATTAGAAATAAACTTGGAGCTTTGCTCGCGATGTAGTGTGAGTTATAGGACCAATAATATAACTAGAACATATAGGAATTTTAATGCTCCTACATTGTTCACGCACTTAATGCACCATTGATGTTCATAGCCAATTTATTTTCTTTCTAATTCTCTCATATATTGTTTTTTTCACTTTGAGTTTTGCAGTTTATTTCTTTTTAATTTTATCTTTTCAAGTTACATCATTGTTTACTCACACTCAATGCATTGTTCATGTTCATAGTAATTTTTTTCTTCCAGGTCCTTTAAATCTTTATTTTTTTTTCTACTTTGATTATTGAATTTTATTTTATTTTCAATTTCATCTCTCTAATTTCATCATAGAATATTTTGAGGTTAAATTAAAATTGAGATTATAAAATAGAAGTTTAGGTTATAATTAAAAAAAAAAGGACAAGAAAATACATAACCATTTCAAATGTGTTGTTCAAAAAGCACAAAAAACTTAATCTTTTTTTTTATAGTTTTTATTTTTGCATGTTTGGTCCTTGTTATGTTATATTTTTACATTTCAATTCTAAACTTTATTTTTATCTTGTTTTAATCTTGGATGTTAAGAAAGAGAGAGAAAGTCACTATAAAGAAAAAGGTGTTTAAAAAGCCACATTCTAGCCATAAAAAAACAGATTTTGGTGTTAGTGGACTTATCTTAGAAAGAGTAATTAATGGAGATGATTTTACTTTTTAACCATGTTGGAAAAGGTAGATAAGGGAATATGATGGGTTTTTTTTTTATATCAACTTGGTTGTTTAGATGATTTTATAGTGTTTTGGGATTGGAAAAGAGTTTATTAAGATTTTTATGATGTTTTAGATGAAAACATATTGAAATTTTAAAGATTCAAAAATTAGATTTTAATTTTACAATCATCAAAGATAATTAAAACTATGCTTACTAACATGATGTTTTTTGTCCCCATAAACAGCAAAGCTTTCACTATTTTATTTTATTTAAAAAAATAACCAAACACACAAGCCCAAGTCTTTTTGTATTTAGACCAAATGCTCATTCATTGTCTTTTTTAATTTTTAAATTAAAATTTTAATTAGTTCCTTCATTCATATATTGTTTTTATTTTTTTTTTTAACTATTTTAACTAATGTTTATAATGATTTTTAAAATTTCATAATGCATTTATAAAAGCAAAAATAATATATATTTAAAACCTCCCAGATAAATAAAATAAAATGTATATAAAAAACCATAATTAAAATATTTAAATATACATATATATAAATCAGCTACCCACTTCAATCAATTCAATTCATTGTATTAAGTACAGACATCTTTATATTCCTAAAATAACAAATTTCATAAACCAAAAAAACACATCCATAATGCTAGCACATTCTTTTCTTGTAATAGAAATCAACTTGAAAGCCTACCGTGCACACAACAGCAAGTGGTATTGTAATTATCCCAAGAAATTACTATTTCTCACATTATAACATGGAAACCGTATAGCAGATTGAAAGCATCAAAATCCACATTCCAGTCAGGAGTAGATATCAAATGATTTGGATTCTGACGGGGGGGGTGTAAAAGCAAAAGAGAAAACAACCACCAAGATACGAAAGTGAACCAGGAATGCAAAAATAATACAGGCATCTATCTTTCACCTCTATATTGACATTTATGATACAAATAGCTGCATCACAGCAATGCTTCTTCCCACAGAGACGAGAAGGGGCAGTAAATTGCACTTGCGCTTTATATCATCGTGACTGCAACATCAGGCCAGAATGACACCTCTTCCGTGAATACAGAAATAACTTCCAAAAGGTGTGACGTCTTACCACCAAAAAGTCATTTCTATAGATGTAAACTGCAGAAAGGATGGCAAAGGGACTGCAGCAAAAAGTCATCACCATAAGGACTGCAAACCAAAAAAAGATGTAAGCTGCAGCACATTATTTGGAAGAAAAGCATTTGCATACACTTTAACTGCAGCAATATTATGACGAGCATTTGCAAATCCTCATGTTCATTGGTATTCCAGGCCTGCAGCAAAAAAAGAAAACAATCATGTCACAGATAATTGCAAAACAGGAGAAGATAAAATAATTTCAATATATTGACAAGCAGACTTGAGCACAAGACCAGATAAGATTCACATTATGTAAGCTAGGACCAAGAGCATTTGACCTATAATCGTGTTTGGAACAGCAGAGACGAATTGCGACCAAATTATATTCTTTATATTTATTTACTTTCAGCACCATTCCACTAAATATTTTCAAACTATCTAATGTCCTGAGCATATTGTACTTCACTAGTCTACATGTAAATATGCTATCAGAGAAAGAGTTGCATTAGAAAGAGGAAGACATGGAAAACAAAATGGCAACAGCTAATTGCATACAAATATAGAAACGAACTAGTATTGGCCTATAATAATATCACATAGCTTTTATTTTTTACTTTGGTGACCTTTTGAGTTCTTTCTAAGATTCAGATATTTGTTTCGAAATGTCCTGATGATAATTTGCAGAAATAAGTTTTTTTAGATGTCAGAACTCAAAAGGAAGGCAAAACAATTCAGCATTTGCATTCTGCAGTTTGATCTGACCAGCCTTTTACTTGGTTTTCTTGCATGATTTTACCTCTTCAATCAAAACCAAAATTACTTTTGTGGAAAATATTACCACCTCCTTAAACAACCTCACTAAGCAAAACTTGAGCAATGCATCACGCCTGTCAATTGAATTTCATTTAACCATTACAATTTGATATGAAAAGCAGCATTCAAACCCTAGGTTCACAAGATGGAGTCAGTTATCCGAGTAATTAAAGAATCCTCTAATCAGCCATTTTTTGGTTGCATACACTACCTCAAAAGTTTGAGGTTCTCATTTCCGAACTGAATGTGGATTAGAATTGGAACCAGTTTCTTTTTCATTTATTTTTTTCATATTTCAAAGTGTATCTTGCAGCATATGCAGGTGGGATTTTGTTATCCATCACAAAAATACTTGTAGCTAAATGTATTGAACCAATTGAAGAAAACAAAACAGTAATGGACATTGCTATAATAGTTCAAGATCATTGATGTCTCTTTTTTCCAGATTAACAAGTTTCTTCCTACTAATTCAAGTAAAGTGAAGATTCTAAGAACACCAAATACCCTTAGAAGTTCTATCCTATCAGAAAACAATATTGTAGAAAGGTTCACCTGGTGGACATCATTGACAGGAATATGAAATGTACTATTGGCAAACACAAAATGTTCTTGAGGCTTTCCAGGATACTTCTCGTGTGAACTTGATGCAAGATAGAGAGTTCCACTTGCATTGAGAAAAACAAATATTTCTTCACAAGAATGCCTGTGGATTGGAGTGCGCGAGCCTGGAGAAAATGTTTGAAGCCATACCTCTACCTACAAAGCCCAAAAATGTGTTGAATAAGAATTAAGAGCCCAAAATGTTTTCTATAGCTTCTGTATAAGAGACAAAAATCCTTTTCCTTTTGACTAGTTCCCTTTTGAGAATAGAGCATATTTTCTCACAAAGATAGCCAATTTCCAATTATCCAGATAGTAAAAGTAAATAATCAAAACACCAGAAACATTAAAAGTCTACAAAATGCAAGCAGCGCAGCGCAGCATACCTCTTTCAATCCATGCAAGGCAGAACCAGCAAGCGTGATATGAGACAAACCTCCCCTTCCATAGTTATCCTGTGGAAGCTCACTGATATTCCTCACAAGTGGCAACCCTGTATTAAAAAAACCACAGGCATCATTTATTAATTTTAAACACCATTTCAAATTGCTTTTGATTTGATAAAAAACAACTTTTTGAAACCAATAAGAAGAAAAATAATAATAATAAAGACCCTCGATAGAACAACATGAAGAAGCTGTCGTGGTTTGGAGATGAAGAAGCAAACTTAAAATGTAAGAAAATGAGCACAAGCAAACGGCTCCTCATGGTCAAGCGCAACTATATTATCTAAAAATTTAAATTGAGTCTTAAGAAACTATATTATTTAAAAACTTAAACTGAGTCTTAAGAATATGATTTATATTATTCTTTAATATTCTCTCTCAAGTAAAAGCTCTTTGGGCTTGAAGCTTCCACAAACCTATACTATTTTGTACTTGATTTTTATCAAATAAAATGGAGATGATGATATTCGAACTCGTGATTATTGGACGAACAAGACTCTAATACCATATTATAAAACCATCTTATCTAAAAACTTTAATTGTTAAATAAGATTCAAGAATATAATTTATATTATTATCTAACAGTCATTTTTCTTTTATTTCTCTGCGGCTACTAGCCGATACAAATGGTTGCTGGTGGTAGTGGATCGGGAAGTTTCTCTTTTTTTTTCTTACATTGCGAAATGTTATGGAACAGTTTTGTGTTGTGCCTATTTGTCTACGAGTTTTGTCGTTGACCTAAAGTCGTTGCCTTGCCAATTGCTAATGTGTAATGATGTTATTCATAACTGGTCAAGTGAAAATTAGGGAGGGAGCAAACAAAAGCAAACGTTGTCAATTCTATTTTGGTTAATGAATTGTTTTTTCAATTGAAATAGAATGCTTCGGTTTTGAGGCATTTCGTTTCAGGATTAAAGATATTAATTTAACAAAAAATAGTTCAAATTCAAAAATAAAATTATTTAGAATTGTGCAACTTAAATTTCAAATATAAGTAAAAAAAATGAGAGTTGAATTGTTATAACTTGATCGACTTGATGACTTTAAAGATAACATAAAAAATTGATAAAAATATAGTTTAACTAAAAAAAATAAGTTGACATCTTAAAAAAAATGAAATGATGATCTATTGGATCAATTCAGGTCAACCTAGGTTAACCTTTCAAATATGTGACCTGCGTTATAAAATCATAATAATCTTAAATAAAGCAAATCAAAGCAAATTATAAAGTTATCATGGTTAACCTGCGTTACATGGTCAACCTAGGTTAACCTTTCAAATATGTGACTTGCGTTATAAGACCATAATAACATTAAATAAAGCAAATCAAAGCAAATTATAAAGTTCAATTCGTAATAAACTCGTTATATAATTTCATCTCAACCTAACGGTTGGATTAAAAGATATGATTCATATTGTAAAATTATTTATTATTTTAAAAAAACACACTATTTGTCTGAAATGGAGTAGACAGAACAAAACCAGAATATTCTGGATGGAACTTTTGGAACATTCCAAGATTTTGAGTGAAATAAAACTCGTTAATGATTTGTTCTGCTTTTTTTTAATATGAATGAAATGTGAACGAAATTGACAGCCTTTTTTACGAAATTGAGAGACTTTATTCAAATAGGTAATAACGAGCGGTATACCCGCGCGATGCGGCGGGTTTTTTTATCTATGTAGAAAATTGATTGTTTTTATATGTATTGTATTTTATTATTTTGATATTTAGTTAGTATAATTATATTTAAGAATACTAATATGAATTTTTGTCCTTTAAAAAATCCAAAGTCATTTTTCCTCTCTCTCAATATATTTTTAGGCGATAATATTCAATAAATATCATACATATTAGAAATAAAAATATTGTGATTTGCTTTTAAAACATAAACTTAATTTTTTTTTGTGCTATAATTATTTATTTGCCATCTAAAAAGAACAGTCTAATGGAAACGGGAAGTGACTTGTATATTTTTTAATTTGACTTGTAGATAATGCAGGTAAATTTGTCAACATTTTTTTTTGAGATGTTTTTTTCCCAATAATATTAGATCTAAAATATTGAAAATGAAAACATTGGAAATTCTTGTAAAGAAATAAACTTAAATAAAAGAGCACAAAATTAAATTTTGAAGCCAATATTTTTTTATATAAGATTTATTAATCATATTATTATATTAAATATATTTAAGAAAACATGATATGAATTTCTATACTTCATAAAATCCTAGGTCATTTTTCCTCTCTCTCAATATATTTTTAGGCGATAATATTCAATAAATATTCAAACATATAATTAGTTTTACATATTTTAATTTGACATAAATATACAAATATATAATTAATTTCACATAATTTCCATAATATATTTAATTTAAAGGATAATCTTAGGCTATTTTGTTCTCTCTATATATTCTTAGGCGATAATATTCAATAAATATTAGAACATATAATTGGTTTCACATATTTTAATTTGATATAAATACACAAATATATAATTAAAAAGTCAAAACACTGCAAATTTATTTCAAGAAATAAACTTAAACAAAAGAGCACAAAAATTAATTTTGAAGCCAATACTTTTTTTTATTTTATAAGATTTATTCATCGTATTATTATATTAAATGTATTTAAGAATACTGATATGAATTTCTATCCTTAAAAAAATCCTAGGTCATTTTTCCTCTCCCTCTATATATTTTTCTTGAGTTCCATTTTCTCCATAGCAATATTAGATCTGACACATTAAAAATAAAAATATTTAATTTTTTTCCAGAAATGAACTTAATTTTTTTGCGTGCTATAATGACTTATTTGTCGTCTAAAAAGAACATGAATTGAAACGGGAAGTGACTCGTATATTTTTTAATTGTAGATAACCTAAGTAAATTTGTATTTGTTTTTAGTTTAATTTTCCCCCGGTAATATTATATTTAAAATATTAAAAATGAAAATATTGCAAATTTGTTTTTAAGAAATAAACTTAAACAAAAGAGTACCAACTTTAAATTCAAAGGCAAATTTTTTTTTTATAAGATTTATTAATTATATTATTATATTAAATGTATTTAAGAATATTGATATTAAATTTTTTTTAAGGAAAAAATCTTAGGTCATTTTTTTCCTCTCTCTATATATTTATAGGCGATAATATTCAATAATTTTTTTTTATGTTATCTGATTAATTCATTATATTATTATATAAAATATATTTAAGAATACTGACATTAAGTTTTTTTATTCAAAAAATCCTAGGTCATGTTTTCTTCTCCCTATATATATTCCTATGCGATAATATTCAATAAATATTAGAATATATAATTAATGATAGACTAAAAATATTCAAGAAACTTTAACAAAAGATAAAACAAAAAAATAAAATAAAAATAAAAATTAGCATTGCTATTACTGTCAAAACAATAAAAAAATATTAAATTATTCGGAGGGAAAAAAATATTAACAGAAGAGTAAGCAAGAAAAACATTTAATTTATTATTATTATTATTATTATTATTATTATTATTATTATTATTATTGTGTTAAGTATAAAATTAAAATTCGAAGACAAATTTTTTTTATGTTATCCGATTTATTCATTATATGATTATATTAAATGTATTTAAGAATACTGATGTTAATTTTTTTTATTCAAAAAATCCTAGGTCATGTTTTCTTCTCCCTATATATATTCCTATGAGATAATATTCAATAAATATTAGAACATATAATTAATGAAAGACTAAAAATATCCTAGAAACTTTAACAAAAGAAAAAAAAATATCATTGCCATTACTGTCAAAACAATAAAAATTATTAAATTATCTAGAGAAAAAAAGAAAACATTAACAAAAGAGTAAGCAAGAAAAACAATTAAATTATTATTATTATTATTATTATTAAAAAATTTATAAAAAAAGGGAAAGCAACTTTTTCAACCCTTGCGTACCAAAAACATGTTGAAAAAAACAAATTAAGCATTGTTCAAAAGCTTAATTTCAGTTATACACGTATTTCAGAAAGAAAAAAAAAACCAAAATCAAATTTGTTGGCTAAGGGGTTCAAACCCCTGTGCGCTGAATTTCCAGCGCGCAGCGAGCCGCTCGGCCACAGACGTTCCTTTGTCATTTCCGCCATAGAAAAAATAAAAAGCATCTTTGTTCAAAAAAAAAAAAAACAGGTGCACATACGCGCGCGAAGCAAGGGCTGAAAATGACCAGTCCACAGTGCACATGAGTGTGAATGCACAGTGATTGGCCGAGCTCTTTTTGCTCTTTTACTAATACTAATACTAATTGAGTTAGTATTGTACTGATTGATAAGTCTCCTGCAACAATTTAAGTGGAGGGAGGACAAAAGATGCTGTCATATCAATCATCAGGACAAAAATGCCCAAATCATTTTAAATGTTTTTTTTTAGAATAAAGATTCCTCCCCTGTCGGTGTCGAAAACAATATTCAATCCCGTTCTCTATTCTATATAGAGAATACTGGCTGGATCCCATCTTCCGTGCATTGATTTTCAGTTTGCTAGTTGCAACTCCATCCAATTGATAGTATTTCTCTTTTGCTCTTGTATTTTAGCTGGTTTGATTACAAAACCTCACGCAACTTGACTGGGAATCTATTAATGCAAGCCCTACATGGGTCCACTAGATAGAAATTAGTTGCTTTGTATTTTTCCAGTATGATTTTTAGATTGCAATCATTGAGATACTGCTTGAAAAAAAAATCATATACGAGATACACTACGTCCCTTCTCTAACATTCTTCTTAAAAAAAACATCTCAAGTGATAATAATGATTTAAAATCAAGTTTATCCCAATTAGATATAATAAACTCGAACAATAATAGTTAATAAGTCAAACAAAAGATTGATATTAGTCAGTCATGATAAATCCACTGTTAGAGAATAATATAAATAATATTATGAGACTTCACTTACAAACTTAAGTTCTTAGGTGAGAAGGTTCATTAACATGGTATCAGAGTCTTGTTGACCCAGCGGTCACGAGTTCAAATCTAACCACCCCTATTCTATTTGATAAAAAAATAAGCACAAGGTGATGTGGGCCTGTGCAAGTTTCAAGCTCAAAGGGCTTTCACTTGAGGGGGGGTGTTAGAGAATAATATATATTATATTATGAAACCTGACTTACAAGCTTAAACTTTTAGGTGAGATGGTTCCTTAACACCCACCAACTCGCACCCCAACATATGATTGAGATAAATCCATATAGAAGAAAGGGGGGCAAAATAATGAAGTCTAACCCAACATATTTAATATTGAATAATGAAGTTATGCAGAACAATTGTAAAAACAACTATAAAAAAACTTAAGTCAACCAAGATAACCTTCCAAACTCACGATCAAGGTTTTAATGTTGAGATTAAAACAAAACAAATTTCAAATAACAAAATTCTGATAAATAAAATTGAAAAAGAAAGTTTCAATAAAAAAAATAGAATTTAAAACAAAACAAATAGAAATTAGAAGAATAAAGACCAAAAGTAGAAAAAAAAACCAAATCAAATCAAAAGTAGAGGGATGAGATTGAAAAGCAAATTCAATTAAGAAAAAGATTCAAAAAAAAACAAATAGAAAAAAAAAGAATGAAAATCAAATTTAACAAATAGAAAAATTAGAGGATGAAATTGAAAAAATATCAACTATATAAATTATTTCAAATAAAATAAATAGCAAACAATTTTTTTTTTGAAGAAAAACATATTGAAGTGATGCTTTGAGAATTTGGAGGATCATTTGCGGGAATCGAGGAGGAGAAAAAAGTAATACATCAAGTGAGAAGTAAATTTATACACTAACTCATGTGTAACACACTCCAACCATTTTTGTTTTTTATTTATATTTATTCTTATTAAAAAAAAACAAATTGACTATAAGTCAATTTGAGTATAACTAAGAAATCATAATAAAAAAATCCATCAACACAGCTTAAAGAAATTCTAGTTTTAATGATTATTTAGTTATTTTATTGTGCTATAACAAGTTGAAAAAGAGCCTAGTTATTAGTTAAATATTTTTTTTTGTTTCTAATGATAATTTAGCTATTTTAGTATGCTTTATAAGTTAAAAATACTAAATTATCCATAAATAATTTAACAATGACTTATGGATCATTAGAAAAAGATAATATTACCTCTCATTACTAATACAATATTTTTTATTTCAGATTGCAAAACAATAATTATATTATTGCAATGAATAGCAATATGTGTTTTGGGGCAAGATGAATTCACGTTATCTCTCATTTTTTTTCTTTAATAGGTAGCTTATCTTTCTGCATGCTTTGACCAAAGATTTTCTAATACAACAACAACAACAACAACAATAATTGCCATTATTACTAAACTCGTTACAACAAATTAAACTTGAAAAGTCTTACTTGATTCCTTATTTAGCCTGAATTTCAAATTAAATCAAGTAAGAGATGTTATGATGTGACCTTGTTAAGTTAAAAAGTTTAAAGAAAAAAGTAAAAAAAGAAACAACTCCTGTAAACATGTTGTATCTATGACAGAGTGATGGACTCCAGTAAGTTCAATTAATTTTATTTTAGTATATATTAAAAAATGAAAATCAATTCAAAATTAACTTGAAGGATGAAACTAATTCATTTAGGATGATAAATGCTCTCTTGATCACTCAAGTTCCTTCATATAATTAATGTTATACTCATTATCTTCCATTTCGTTAACTCAATTAAGATATCATGTAACAAGATCAAAACATAATATTCTCTATATAAGATAATATAGAGTTCTCAAATCTAATAATCATTTACACAATCGTCATGTAAGTTTTTTCATAGACATAAGTAATCTTTCTATATGAAATTTTCATGTTGATCAATTCAATATACATGTAATATAACAAACATCTACATATTAATTCTTAGTATATCTTATATATCAACTTATGAGAATAATTGCTTACTTTTATAAAAGAAAGAACATAATATGTATAAATCTCTATAACTCTAGTAAATGTCTGATATTTAAAAGAGCATTGACAAGAAACATTTAGGAATAATGCTATGATGCAATAAAAAAATCATAATTATAACTTTAAAATCTTGGTTTGCAAAACATTTTGTCTCATGAATTTCATCTTTACTCTTGATTTATAAATCAAATATTAGATTTATTAATTTAATATTATATAGTTATTAAAAATAATTGAAGTTTTTAGTAATAATAAATATATATTTTTATAAATATAATAATATTATATATAATTAACTGATTTACTATAACAAACTAACTTGATCCACGTGGTAATCTAGACTTCCTTATCTAGTAATATCAGTAATTTATCTTAGACATATGGTTTTTGCTGCTGGTGGGGTATATCGAGTCAGGAACACTGTTGTTGTAGGACACGAGTGAATATTGAAGCTTTGAGTACAGTAGAGAGAGAGAGAGAAGGTTATCTCTCTCTTCTATTTCACATCCATCACTGATCTAAAAAGCTTTCCTTAACAGACACTCTCTTTGCCATCTCCAGGCTGCGCAGATTCTAACTGGAAAGAGTGGAGGCATGAGCATCAAAGAGGATCTAGGGCGTGAAGAGGTTAGAGAACCACTCATGGACAAGAAAAATCTATCAGACGAACAAGGTGGATCTTTTGTTCAGAGTAGAAGCAAAGAAAGTGCATGGATGGTTTACCTCAGCACTTTTGTTGCAGTCTGTGGCTCTTTCGCATTTGGCTCATGTGTAAGCTTTCCTTCTTTTATTTAGGAACTTACAATACTGATAATTACCTCTGTTTCCTAACTTAGCTCGTGTTCCAATATATTTCTTGACAAGCAAGAGTCTTGATTTAATTTACTGCGTGTGGTTTCAGGCAGGCTATTCATCACCCACAGAAAATGCTATCAGGGAAGACCTCTCTCTATCTCTTGCTGAGGTTAGTAACTAAATTGTCTCCCAGTATATTAAGCACCTATCCAGAGCTAAGTAACTAAATTGTCTCCCAGTATATTAAGCACCTATCCAGAGCTAAGTAACCGAATGATTTGTCCCCTTATAAATAAGCCTACGAACTTGTAAGAAACATGCAAACTTAAGCTGTGGAAGAATAATTGAGCTTCTAGACATCACAAATATGGTTCCAGATCAACTGCAGGAATTGAACTTAAGAGAAATGTTTCTAGGATCAAAAGATTGGATAGATCTAGACACTTGTATTAAGAAATGCTTCCCCTGTTTAATGATGATGCTGTTTTAAATTCAGCAAATGAACTCTTTGATTTTTAGCCTCCAAACTTACATGTGCTGCTTGCTCTGTTTGTATGAACTACGAAGTATTCCGTGTTTGGTTCAATATTGACATTCGGTGCAATGATTGGTGCAATCACAAGTGGGCCCATTGCTGATTTAATTGGCCGGAAAGGGGTAAGTAGAGGTATGTCGTGATGAACATTTTTGAATCTAGTACTACTTGTGTAGGACTCAACCCTTATATGGTGTGTACCCAGGCGCTGAGAGTGGCTGCCAGCTTCTGTGTTGCAGGATGGCTAGCCATCTACTTTGCTCAGGTTTGTGTCATCTTAATCTCAGAAGCAAGTGAGTTTTCCCCCCAAGACATGCTGTCTTATTTTTTGTTGACCTCTCAGTTAATATAAAACAGGGGGTTCTGGCATTGGACCTCGGGAGACTGGCAACAGGATATGGAATGGGAATCTTTTCTTATGTGGTAGAATTTAAATCTTCTCGCATTTGCTTCTCAATATGCCTTTATGCATAAACCACGTCAAGGTAGAATATATGTTGCTAATGAATTCTATTATGATGTTGACATCTTGACAAGGTACCTGTTTTTATTGCTGAAATCTCACCCAAGAATCTTAGGGGAGCACTGACAACTACAAATCAGGTATAGACATGCTTCTGACAGAACTTGAGAAATGTATCTTTTCGAATGATAACATAATTTCACAAGCTGTGATGTGTTATGAAGGTGACATCAACTTTCTAAATTACGTTTTCTATTGAGGATTTGTTGGACGGAGTAGATATTTAATATATAATGCAAACCAAAATGTAAGGGACAAGGATCTAATCATATCATCTCATTATGTAGCTTATGATCTGCGGTGGAGTGTCTGTTGCATTCATAATAGGAACCGTACTGACATGGAGGGCTTTGGCATTGACTGGTATTCCTTGATCCATTGCCTACTCAACACTAAAAATACTTGTAGAACAGGGAGCTTACCTCTAGAGTGCTTGCAGGGATTGTTCCTTGTGCAATTCTGGTTTTTGGTCTGTTTCTGATTCCTGAATCGCCCAGATGGCTGGTAACGAACAGCAATTGAATACACTCTGCCTACACACACACACATACATAATGAAATGGCGTTATTGCAGGCAAAGAGAGGACGTGAAGAAGAGTTTCAAACAGCTCTACAAAAGCTTCGTGGCAAGGAAGCGGATATATCTCAGGAGGCAACTGAAATCAAGGTTCTAAACTGAAATTTGTATTCTGCATGCTGTTAATGAAGTAGCAATTTGAAGAGAAGTATGATACGTTTTACGCTTTTGTGACAGGAGTACATAGAAACTCTTGAGCGGCTCCCAAAAGCCAGATTCGTAGAATTGTTTCAAAAGAGATACCTACGCTCAGTAATTGTATTATTCCTCGTTGCAACCTTTCAATCCTATATTTCTTTATTTTCTAGTTGGTCTCACCAGAAAGGATTTATTTTTCATGAACTCTGATAGTCAATTAATACATTTATGCCAATTTGATCAGATTGGAGTAGGATTGATGGTCTTTCAACAATTTGGAGGAATCAATGGGGTCTGCTTTTATGTGAGCAATATTTTTGAGTCAGCAGGTAAAGAGGTCTTGATAAAAATTACTATCAAAGGAGAGGCGTGGCCCCTATACTTTCCAACAAACAGGGAACTAACCATAACATTTTGTATCTCATTTAACTATATATATTTCCACCCTACTTTCAAGTCTCTCTATATATACACCCTACTTTCAAGTCTCTATGACTCAACAGGCCATTATTTGACGCAGCATATAGCATAAATAAAAGTTAGGGTATCATATCCTGAGGTTAGGGCCCTCAACATTGTATAGTAATAGAGGAAACTTCTAATATTTTATAAAAAAAATCTGAATAATCTATTCTGAATCCCCAACAGTAAATTAGACATCTCTATTTATAGTAGTTCAAAAACTAGTCCTCTATACATCAGTCATCATGAGAATTTTACTTTAATAGGAAACAGAGCCTTCATACATTAACTAGAGAACATCAAATAATTCAAGCTTTTGTGCTATACTTTCTACAATGTTTTGATTCCTCTGTGGTACACTAATATTTGAAATTCTGCATTATTTCAGGATTTTCTCCCAGTCTTGGAACCATAATCTATGCCATTCTTCAGGTTTCTTTCAGTAACTTCGTTAACTCGAAGAAATCAAAATGTCATGGTCCAATAGGAGTTGATTGAAAACAAATTTGCAGGTTGTAGTTACAGCCCTCAACACGACCGTAATAGATAAAGCTGGAAGAAAGCCTCTATTACTGGTAAATTTCTGTCCATTGTAGTTAGCTCTGAAAATTTCTTCTTGATTCATCACCCTTCAAGTATTGAAAGTTAATTTATCAATGTATTCCAGGTTTCTGCATCAGGACTGGTTCTTGGCTGTTTAATAACTGGGATTTCATTCTATCTAAAGGTTATTGCTAACTTTAGAACTCATAAATTGAATTTGTCTCTCTTAAGTACTGACATGTAAAGTGACCTGCAAAACTAGGTCAATGAATTGGCAATCAAATCAGTCCCGGCACTTACTTTAACTGGCATACTGGTAATTATAATCATTGTCAAATAATCTTTCTTTTGAGATTGATCTCCAACTATGTAACTTCTCATTTACGTATCTTTGATAAATACTTTTGGTTCAGCTATATATCGGCTCATTTTCAGCAGGAATGGGTGCAGTTCCTTGGGTGATAATGTCTGAGGTAATCCAAGTTTCAAGATGAAAATCCCATCTATGAATTCATTATTCCACCCGAAAAAAAAAAACGGTCTTTTGTTGCAGATATTTCCAATAAATATTAAGGGAGTGGCTGGAAGCTTAGCAACACTTGTGAACTGGTTTGGTGCATGGGCCATTTCCTACACTTACAACTACCTGATGTCCTGGAGCTCCTATGGTAAACAAATCTAAAACTTATTCAACGAAACCATGCAAAAATTTAGCATAATGCAAAGAATCGATTCGTTTGCAACCAGTTGGCAAGATAAATAAATACCATGAGCTACATTGTAGTTCTTAGGAACAATATCAAGATGTGCAAAAGTGAAAACCATTAAATCTCAAAGACAACTCTGGTTCACAACGAAATTAATTAAATTATACAAGAATGGTTTTCAGGTACCTTCATTCTTTATGCTGCAATCAACGCGCTGGCTATAGTGTTTGTGGTCACGGTGGTACCAGAAACAAAAGGGAGAACTCTGGAGCAAATTCAAGCGGCCATTAATGCATAGAGAAATAGACAAGTGTAATGAATAAAATGATATCACGGAAGTAAAGGCCCTTACCCAGATATGATCTGCTCTGACGGACCATTTACCCCTTTTGAGGGCAATCATAAGAAATCTTGGAAAATACTTCCTAGCCTGAAGTATGATGCTTTTCACATGAACAACTCAGGAGGATAGGTAGTGTCACCCGGTATCTTTTGTGATTTTATATTCAAAACTGCTGCCTTTTTTTCTTTTTTATCTCTTTCACTCAGTACATTATGATGCATCATCAACGCTAAACCGTGCGGAGAAAATATTGTAACAGTAGACACAGATTATTATGGATTGTAATAGTATAATTATTACTTCGCCCTTCGTTACATAAAATTTAACTCTTGATATTGGGGTATTTTAGACTTTTCACCTCTTTTGTTGACATTCTCATTTTGTTTGGGGGTGTTTTTGTCTTTGAATTATTTTTTTAAACAGTAAATATATAAATTTACCCCTGAAAAGAGAAAAAAAAAGTTGAAATGTCAAGGGTGCTTTCAATTTTTTCAACTGGCAGTGCATAGTGAATTAACGCATTTACCCTCAGATGGGACAAAAGCAGTAAGTAAAGGGGGAGGGCATTTTCAGTTTTTCACGATTAGGTGAATAATACAATTACTGAAACACCCTCACAAATTAAAAATAGTCGACTCGAGTCAGGGGCATAATGGTAGTTTACTGCTAGTTTTTTTTTGTTATTATCACTAGGTCAGGGGATGTTTAGGTAATTCCATATTTTTCTATTAATTTTTCTTTGGCTTTACTACATGCGCGTCTTCTTCATGCATTAGCTATTTCTACTCGTACACGCCTTGCAGGCGGCGCGTTCAATGCCATGCGGATGGTGAAAGTGTCTGACCTCGGTGTTGCAAAATGCGCCGCCATGTTCTCTCCACCAGGTGGTGCGCATGACGGATGATGAGCGGGTGGTTGCTGATGGACGATCTTTCTTTTTTCATCTCTTTTCTCTCTCCTACAATGCCAAAAAAACATGGTCCTCTTAGTAAGTGTTGTTCATTGCAATCCCTGTGTTTTTAATGTCGTTTGTCTTCCTGATTTTTTCTATAGAATTTTTATTTTTTACAATTGTATCCTTCAATTGAAATTAATCATATATGTTGTTATTAACAATCAATAATGTATATTGACTTGTGAGGCATAATACTATAAATTAACACAATGTTTTCTTTGTTTTTTATTTCATTTTTTTCTTTTATTTTTTTAATTGGTCTTATAACATTGCATTGATTTGAATTTGTTTTTATATCCACCTATGGGATCTAAATTGATTTTGTTTTCATTTTAACAGAAGGCAAGTTAAACCTTAATTCTAAAAACCTTCTAAATAAACAAAACTAACAAATAAGTTAAATCCATTAGTCACCACCTTTCACCAGAACAAATTTTTTTATGAATTAGGTTTCATAATTTGTTTAGTTTACTTTTTATGTTGTTCTCTTAGTCTTATGATCTAAGCCATATGTTTCGATAAACTCTTAAGTAATTTAATTTAAAATCTAAGCTAAATATAAAGTTGAATTAATAAGTTTTAAGATTTGCTTGATTAGATTAAATGATACCATTATTAAAAAAAATTTTATATTTTTTCTTAAAATATTTTTTAAAAACTAATTTGATCTCGGAAACGTAGATAATTGACTAGTTAGATAACCGAAACAAAACATTAACTAAAATATAAAACGCGTCCCGGTTTTACTATGCTAATCCACAGTAACTATTAGTATTAATATATATTGTCATGAACGATGACCAAGGTGTTGATGTAGCCGAGTTGGTCCAAGGTGCGAGATAAAGGCAGTCTTCAGAAAGGGCTTGGGTTCAAATCCCACTCTCCACATATTTTGTGCTAATCCAGATATTACATAGTATTAATATACAATAGCGTATACATTGATAGGGATGCTGGATAGCCGGGTTGGTTAAAGCGCGAGATTAAATCAGGTTTTGGAAGGGCGTGGGTTCAAGTCCCACTCTCCATGTATTTTTATTTTGCTTGGAAATGTGATTAATTTTTTTTAAAAAAAAATATTTTTTATTTAGAAATATATTAAAATGATAATTGTTTTTTTAAAAACTATTTTTAACATCATCACATGAAAATGATCTAAAAACATTAAAACAAAACATAAAAAAATACAATATTTATTTCATGTCCGTATTTATTTGGAAATCTGATTTATTTTTTTTAAATATTTTTTGTTCAAAATATATTAAAATGATAATTGTTTTTTTTTTTCATTTTTAACATTAGCACATGAAAATGATATAAAACCATTCAAAAATACAATGTTTGGACAATGTTTATTTTTTGTCCGTATTTATTCATTTATGCGTTTAAATTATTATTATTATTTTTTATTCATTTTTGTCGGAGTTTTATTTTAATTAGATTCCATTCTGAAATTTTAATTTATATTGGTGATAATTTTAAAATTAATATTGCTAATTGTTTCCCTTTGTTCTTTTTTTTGTGTGTGTTTTCTGTTATTTTATCTGTTTTTCGGACCATATAATTTTGTGATTTTATTGTCTGGGCAATAATAATGATAATTTTAGTGATTATTTTTTATTATTTTTTTTGTTAAAATGTTTTTATTTTTTTTATTTTTCGGGGTAATTTAATGATTTTAATTGTTTGGTAAGTAATGTTGATAATAATTTTAATTGTTATAGTAATGAAAATGACGGTAACGTAGGGATGAATTTTCAATTTATGTTTTCGTCTTTTTGTGGATAGAAAATTAACTACTGATTTGTTATTTGATTATTACATGTCTTTTCATAATTTATATTTTATTTTTAAATGTGATTTAAATTGAATTATAAAATGAACTAATCTTAATATAATGAATTCAATAATTCAAATATCCGAATCTTCTATCTTTTTCAATGATTATGATAATTTTATGATGGTTATTTCGTTAAAACCTATTAAATAGATAAATTTATATCAATTTAAAATCTATATATTTTATAGAAAACTTGCATTTCACAGGAATTCTGCACAGATTTATTATTTTGATTAAATTTATATTATAACAAAAAATATATACATAATTAGTATTTTTTTATGTTGAGAAAAAATATGGTGCCTCCCGCGACGAAGCGCGGGGGCATTGGCTAGTATGAATAAAAGAGGAAAAAGAGAGAGCTTCACGCGCACGAAGGTGTGATGTGTGGATGTTAGGGAGCCACCCCCACTTGCCAGCTGACCGTCGGAAAGAGGTCCCGCATGCTCTCTTGCACGTGACTCAATCCTTTCATCGCTCCTTCATTCCTTTATTCAAAAACAAAAACAAAACTTTTTTCTTATTGATTGGGCGTCACATATAAATAAATAAATAATTCCAAACTAACCAAAAGTATCACTCACATGAATCGAGCGCATCCACAGCAAATCACCCACCTCCAAAACTCTATCTTTTAATTTATTTAGGGTGAGTTTGATATTGCACTTGTTGTTGTAGTTGAGATTTAAAAAAACAGTTTTATGAAAAACACTTTTAGCTTCAATTTATAACTGAAATTGAAGTATTTGATTAAAAATATGGTTAAGTTTGATGTTGAACAAACTGAAACCAAACCGAACCGGTTTGAAATAAAAAGCAACCTCACCCGAATCCCGAAATAAAAGGCCCTTCACAGCTTAACTTCACTAAGTTAAATCCCTAGCCCTAGCAATACTAACAACATATACAATAGAAGCCCCCCTATCCTTCAAGTTTTCAATAGAATCAAATCAACACACACAAAATTTTCTCAATTGACTCATTTCAAATTTTCAGTCTCTTCATCGAGTTCCTGTCCAGCTTCCTCATCCCAATCAATCCCTGTAAGTTAATTCTGATGCACTCTTTTTAATGCAATATTTCTTTTAACTACAACTTCAAGTAAGACAAATGTATGCTTGAGATTGACAAAGCAATGATAGTATATCAATGATGGAATCTTATAGTTGATGCAAAGATGTGAATCCCGTTCCGTTCCGCCCGGAACGGCCAGAACGGCCCGTTCCACTTCAAAATCCGGGACAAAACGACGACGTTTTTGTCCCGATTTGAATTCCGGTCGGATCCGGAAAATCCGGCCCAATTCCGGCCGGAACGCCCCGGTTCCGTACCGGGCGTTCCGTTCCGGGTCCAGCTAAAACGACGTCATTTACATAAGTAACAAACGACGTCGTTTAGCCAATACACGGGCAAACAATTTCACTTCCTTTCCTTCCTTCTTCCCACTCCCAGTCCCAGACGATTTCCCCCAATTTCCCCCAATCTATTCCCGATTTCTCTAATCTCAAATTAATCCAGAAATCCCTTGTTTTCGATTCATAATCCAGAAATCCCTCACTTGAAAAGCTCAATTTGTAATTCTCAATCCCTAAATCAGCTCAATTTCTGAAACCCTAAATCAAAAATCAAAATCACGGCGACACAATTTCTTCCACACGGCGGCGCAATTTCTTCCACACGGCGGCACAAAATCTTCAGTAGTTCTTCTTCCCCAAATCTCCAGTGAAAGGTACACATTTGAGGAACCAAATCCTTTAATTTATTGAAAAATTGAAACTGTCGAAAATGCATGAATGTGAATGGAGAAATAAATTTTCTATTTTGCTCTAAAAATGCATAAATGTGAATTTATTGTAGAGCAAGACTGGGTGTATAGGTTGAGATTTTGTATTAACTGTATTATGAAGCTTGAAGCCTTGAAGAAGTCTGCAGAAATGCAAAATCCTATTTCTGGGATTATGGGATTATGGGAATGTGGGATTGATGTTGTTGATGCTTGATAATGAATGCTTGATGTTGTTGATGCTTGATAATGGAAATGCGTGTATACCTGAATGCTTGTATGAATTGAGCTTTTTCCCAGCATCTTCAGCTGAATATGCACTTGAAAGAAACAAATTCAATGAATAAAGACCAATTATTATCATTGCATCAAAGTTAGTCTGAATGTATCGCCATAATCTTTCTGAAACTTGAAACTTGAAATGGTATCTTCAGTTATAGCTGATGAAAAAACAGGTTAGATTGTTGATTATGTAACAAATGCATGTGAAAATTCTCTAGCAACTTAAAGTTGAGAAAGCAGAATCAATTTGAACATAACTTCAATAAACCAAAGATGTTAATAAAAAACAGGACAATAATATACTGGTTGTGAGTTAGTATAATTTAAATTTCATTTATCTTGAATTTAAATTATAATTGTTAAATTAATATTTTTTTTCCATATATATAATTAAATAAATATGAACAGTACAAAACCGGAATGGAACGCCGGAATGCACCGAAACAGGAACGTTTCGTTCCAAACAAAAAACCGGAACGGGATCCGGAACAGGGTCCGGAACGGATTTTACAACTTTGAGTTGATGTAGTGGTGTTGGTGAGAGACTAGTAATGACAAGTTTCGGAGTTGCCAAAAGGAAAGGGAGGACCTTGCTTGGTGTCTGAAGTGATTGGGAGTGTTTGGGACATGAGGAGAAGTGTGCTGAGAGTTTTGTTACAGTGAATGGAGCTTGGTGGATGAGGGGTGGGGGAATTTGTTATATCAATTAATATATCTGTTCTTTTAGATGGTTTTATTATGGATATGATGCTGTAATGAAATTAATTTCAAATACCTTTTGAAATTATGCACTCTATATTGTTGTTGCAGGACAATATTTGAGACATGAAAGTAGATAATATTTTCTCTAATATTTGATCTTCTGTGATATCTTTACCACACAATTTTCAGCTGTGAGGTAATTTTAAAAGGAACATAATTATATTCAATAATCGATTTAAAATCTTGCAACTTCAGGTGCAACCAATCATGACGACCTTGAGGAAGTATGATAAACTTTTGTGGTCATATCTTTCATTTAGATTTTGCCACATATTATTTCCTTCTTTGATGGTCTTTTAAATATTCATAGCTTCTAGATGAATCTCGGCGTCAATATTTCATGACAAATAATTATTTCTAAAAATACCAAGAGCGATAAATTGAAGTTTTGTCAGATTTGATATTATCTTTATTTATAAAAACAAGAAATAACTTATGAAATAAAATCACGAAGATAAAAAAATTAGTCCTTTAAGACTGTTATTTATTTAGCATTAGAAATACTAGTTCTTCAGGAACTGTATTTAATTTATTTAATTCTTCAGGAACTTATAATACTCATTCTTCGGGAACTATAAATCTCTTTCTATGAATAATAGTGAAAGAAAATTTGCCAAAAATAAATTACAATACTTAAAAGCAAAAATATTAAAATTGGTAGAAGTTGGTTAGAGCATCGTGCTGATAAAATGTTATAAAAAGAATAAATAATTCACATAGAAGAACATAGACATTAAAAATATAATCAAAAGAGATAAGAGAGAAATAACTTTTTATTATGAATTCTTCTATATTTCAAAAGTGTAAAGAATACAAGACAAATGATCTATTTATAGGAGAAGGAAATGAACTCAAGGGTTATGGAAATCCAAGAGACTAAACTTAAAAAATAATGGACATTCAATACATATAAATATAATTTATTATGAATTTATAATAATTATATATATATATATATATATATATATATATATATATATATATTTTGACAAATACTTGGTTTCATCGTTGAGACTGAAACTGAGGTAAAAGCAACTAAGAGGCTATTTGGGACGACGATTATACCACCGTTTCCCCAAAATTTAAATATTTTTTTCATTTTAAATGAATTTTGTTTTTAAATCATTTTGATGTGCTGATGTCAAAAATAATTTTTAAAAAATAAAAAAAATATCATTTTAATGTATTTATGAAAAGTATTTTCAAAAACAACCGTAACCGTCCTCCTAAACAGGCCCTAAATATTGCTTTTGAGAAACTTCTCATGAACTCCACATGACCTGTAGTGCAATCTTAACCAAACATTAAAATTCAGCTTTTTAACACAACTTCAAAGGCAACTGAGGAGTCAAATATGCACTTAATATCCTATCCTTTGCTTTCTCTCAATATAAATAACCAAAGATTGCTTGCTTAAGTGATTATTTTAGAGCCTAGTCCAGCCTAGTCGTTATTTTTGAAAATAATTTTATTTAGAAATATATTAAATAATATATATTTTTATTTTTTAAAAATTATTTTTGATAATATCATATCAAAATAATTTGAAAACATTAAAAAAGTTTAATTTTCAATAAAATATATATATATATATATATATATATTTTTTTTTTTTATATGCACTTACAAACACCCTAAATATTTTAACATGCGCTTAAAGATAAAAATATTTCTCCATCTCTTTCTTCTCTTTGATCTGTTCTTTTTTACTCCATCTATAACCCCCTCTCCTCTCATTGGCTTTGTGTGTCTATTTGGTATTTACTTAAACACACAATAAAAATAGATATTTATCATATATTTCTAAAAGACAAAAAAGAGAGGGAATGATGTTGAGATGAATTTTATTTGTTTGAAAACGAAGAGTTGAGATTCAAATGGTGGTGGCTGGAGTGGAAACTGCTTCTTCCAATGTTTGGATCTGCTGGTATCGCTCTTGCCTTTTTCTCGTTCGATACTAATATCTCTTTTCTATCAGATTTATGGATCATTCTAGATTTAGATTTGGTTCTTTTTTTTTGTTAGGCCTATTTTGCAATGCTCAGGTTTAATTCATTAAGGATTGATTGATTATTGACACAATTATTTTAAAATAATACTGAAATAATAAATTGATTAATAAAGTTAATTCTGTGTGCACATTTTTTATTTTATTTTATTTTCTTCTCTTACATGTATATCATGAAATGGTAAATGATTGCGTATTTGCTCCAATGGCATTCCCTTCATGCAAAACAAATCATGTTTGTTTGCCATCTCTAGTCAAATCAAATATCTATCAGCAGATGCAATTCTAGTCAAAATCAATCATTCACCAGGCTCCTGACTTTGATTTCTTAGAGCTCCTTTCCCAACTTTGAGCTTTACTAGACTGGTGTGGTGGTGCTCTTTCGATCTCTAAATGAGGTGGAACTGAACTGTCTTCGTTTCTGCGCTTCTGTGTCATTGTTGGGATGTTGTGTCTTTGCACTGTGATATCTCTAGTGTTTTTTTAGATAAAAGAAAATATTTAAACTGACATTATGATCTTTCCAGTTTCACGTAGGATTTTAGCTTTGCAGGTCAAATGGATTTCAGCATAACCAAGTCAGAACAGAAGAGATTTTTAATACTTTGTTTAGTTGTGTAAAAACTATTGTGAGATTGGCGAGGTCTTTTATGGGATAAGGAGTGGGGGCCCGAAATGGTTTTACATCCCAAATATTTGAGGACATGGAGGAGACACGAGATGATTCGGGGCCAATGGAGCAAGGGCCTTCAAATTCTGTATGGTGGGGTTCAGACTTTATTGAGAAATTTGACTCTCTCTCTTTGCTTTCTCAAGAAGATACTTTGAGTAATAAAGAATCACCTAAAAGTTATGAGGAAGATGGTTTGTCTTCTCAGACTGCATCACAAATTCTTTGGAGCACCGGGATGCTTTCTAAACAAATACCAAATGGTTTTTACTTCGTCATACCGGTGAGAATTTGTATATTCTATTTTTTTTCCATATTTATTTTGTTATAAGTTCTTTTTGTTGAGTAGCCTAATCTTTGCTGAAACTTCATCTTTTTTTACAGATCAACAAATAATGTGGCTGTGAAGAAATAGTTCATTTATGAGATTATTTCTCTTGTTTATACTTGTGTTTGATAATTATCCCTTTTAATTTGTGCTCATTATCTTATTATGTTCTACTATGCTGGTTATGATTTAACGTTTTGTTCTGTTTCTAAACCTTCTCCTAACTAAGAGTTAGAAGTTGCATGTTAAAATGTACTATTAGGTTGTTTGTGGATAATGTGACCCATGCTTCAATTTAGTTACAGTAGGGAGTATCTTGGATGGAGTCAAATTCTTCTTTGTTTTCTAGCTTTTTTGGATGATTTCCTTTTAGAACACTTAATTAAAGAGAAAATTTGAAATTGATGCATAATGTGCAACTTTGAAATTGAGATGATGGACCTTTTGTGCTTTTAACAAATAAATATATAACATTGTAACTTATGATTTTTAGTTTTTAGTACTTATCTTTGATTGTTATTTTTATTTAGTTCTATCAGAATCAAACTTGAGTGATGGAAGGACGATTCATGATAAAATAGTTGTATCAGAAAATACATCCATCAAATTCACGGTGTCTGTTGCATTGTCTCATAGTTCTGCTTCTTTGAAAGTCTATATGAATTTTTTCTGTTGACCAAAAAATGTTTGACTTTGTACCATTTTTTCTACACGTGTTGTTGATAAGTGCCTTTCTTTCTTTTTTGGATGTTGAGAAATGAAACAAGTACAAACAATGCTAAAAGCATTTTCTGGATTATTAAATTGTTGGTATTTTCAACAGGATGAACATTGCTTGATGGACTGTGTCCTAACTTATAAACTACTTTCCAACCTGTACCATTTGTTTGTTTAACCACTTAGAACATTGATTTTGCTTCATGTTGTGATGAATTAATATCATGGATTGTTTCAGGATAAAAAGCTAAAGGAGCTCTTTGTTAATATTCCAACTTTAGATGAGATTCATTCTATGGGAGCTGAGGGTTTCAAGGCCGATGTCATTCTTGTAGATACAAAGAAAGACAAAAAGCTATTCATGCTTAAGCAATTGATTGTGGCACTGGTAAAAGGGATGAACTCAAATCCAGCAGCAGTGATAAAAAAGACTGCCGGATTGGTAAGAATTCATGAATAGCCATTGTTCTATTGAATGGATATCTCTTTTGAAGTTTTCAGTTCCTCTCCCTTTTCTCCCCTTAGTTATCTTTACCTTTCTCTTCTTTTTTTGTTGCCCTCTCCAACTTAAACTTTTTCTTTTTTTACTGTGATGTGGTCTTGGTTATGCCAAGGAAATCTATACATCCTTAACCTATTGTCACGACATATTACAAATCCATTCACATCTAGGCAAAACCTGTTTTCTTGCCTATGCAATTACATCGGATGTTTTCATGCATGTCTGGCGTAGGCTTCTCTAACCACACATAATTAACTATTTGTCCTACAAGGAAAGGATTTTCTCTTATGCTTTTCACTTCTGCTTTAATTTACCTTTTGACCTGTAATTTAATTGCAATATATTAAGGTAATAATTCCTTGTTTCCAAGCCAATTCAGGCATAAAATTCTTCCTATTTTTGTTGATCTTCTTAATTGTTTTTTCCATTTTTCAGTCCAAAAATTGCTCTTTTCATTTTCATTTCTCATGTTCCCGAGCAGGTTTCTGATTTTTATAAAAGACCAAATTTGGAGAATCCAGAAAAAGCTGCTCTAGAAGAAGCCTGCCATGTGTTAGAAAATCAAGGTGTTCAGTTGCTGGGGCAAATAAGGCATGGGTCATGCTATCCTAGGGCAATCTTGTTTAAATTTTTAGCAGATTCTGTAGGTCTTGGAAGTAGACTCATGGTGGTAAGCTTTTAACTTCATCCAGTGAGTTCAACTGTTATGCTCCATTTTTATTGAATGCCCAAAATTAGTTAAAGATGCATTTTCTTGCTAATTAAGATACACAATATTTAAAAGATTTCATACTTATTTTTCCAGGGTTTACCAAATGATGGTATTGTCGAGTGTGTGGACTCGTATAAACACATGTCGGTGATTGTTGTGTTGAATTCTGTGGAACTACTGGTTGATCTTATGCGGTTTCCTGGTCAATTGATACCACGGTCAACTAGGGCGATTTTTATGACTCATATTTCAGCAGCAGGGGAGAGTGACTCTGCAGAAAATGATTCCTGTGATTCTCCTCTAGAGCCAAATAGTCCTCTGTATGGTTTTGCAGAAAGAGCAGACCCTGACAGGTTAGCAAATAGCCAATGCATGATTTTTCAAAAATGACATTATATACAATCTGAAAATTGTAAGTTGTTATGTCTTTTTGTATGCCACAGTGCTGAAAAAGATGAAAACCTTCAGTTTCATAAGAAATTAGAGTCATCTTCAAATTTGTTAGGCCCTCCATTGCGAAATATGATGTTGCAATCTGCCACCTCTATTGACAGAAAATTGAGGTAATAATATATATCTTCACCTGTGAAGTTCTGTCTTGCAATGTGACCTTGGTATGACGCTTCTTGTTTCTTGTATTCTATATTATTGTTTAAAATCTCGTTTCTTTTTGTTGACTGTAACCATACTATAGAGCAGAATGTTATACTTGAACATTTTCTTTTCTTTTCTCCCTCAGCTTATCACATAGTGAACCAAATATTGCAACAACTTTTTGGAGACGTAGCCGGAAAAAGGTCATTGCTGAACAGCGGACTGCAAGTTCAAGGTAATAGCATGGTTTCCTTTGAGTGCTTTGTCATATGGTTTCACATTACATGGAGTCAACACAAATGTTTGGAAGTCTAATTTTTTACTTCTGTCCATGCCAAGAATACTCTCTTGGGCAGGGATTTTCAATTCTTTCAATTGGTTTGCTGTAGGACAGATTTTTTGAGTACCAATATATGTACTCTCTTGGCCCTTTTCTTTTCCCTCGTTCCTTTGGGGAATGATCTCCTATCATCTAACAGTCACAAGTTCAAAGAAAAAGATCCCACGTTAGGGTTGAGGTTATCGGCATAATGAGCCTATCAAAGTATATTGTTTTTTTTTGGGCTTTATCCATCTTAATCGCAATGCTAAAGGCTTGAACTATATTATGGCATTTGATACCATACTTGTTACATTCTAGTTTTTTTTTTGAAATTTTAAAGGCTTATTTTTCTAGCATTTACACCCTAAGGGATTTAATATATCTTTTCTATAACCAATGATTAACTAGATGAGTAAATGGTTGGGCATTTCCAGGCTGCATGAATAATGCAGGATGCATGCCTTTTCAGCAAGAGCATAACTTGATGTTTTTTTTCATGTTTTTCTAGAAAGCATGCACTTTTGACTTCTTATTCAATGGGAACCTAGATCACTAGCTTTCTTTTCTACATTTCTAGTTTCTAGCTTGTAATTCCTAGAAAAATTAGAAACTATGTCTGTGGAAAACTGTGTAATTCTCATTATGTTTCTGCATAGAAATTAGGATATATACAACATCTACATTTCTAATTTAGGATAGTAATTAACTATACATAAATGACTATTATTTCTAGATCCTACCTTATAAGAGAGTATATTTGACTTCCCTTTTATATTTCCTAAGAATCTGCCCTTGTTTAATTCATTCAATAATGTCACTTGAGGTTTTCAAATAGTGAATAGGAGGGCACCCTTAGATTTGTTTGCAATGGAAAAGATAGAGGTTAGCTGTTCTAACATTGCATAGGGTATTGTTTGGTTTGTCCTTTGACTTTGTGTGGTGTCATGAGTTGCCTGGCCAGTGTCATTCTTTTCCAATTCTTTTCCATTTACTCTATTGGGCGGACATAGGGTTAGAGGTTTCATTCACGTGCATGCACTTATACATTGATTTCTATGTACTCTGTTTCAATTGATTTGATTAAAGGTGTGTTATATATTTATTTTTTCACAAGTCCTAAATATGGTTGTTCGTGGTTATGTCAAATTTAAACTTCAAAACTTGCATGGTGAAGTTTTAGCTTACAACTTCATTGATCCTTGTTTTGCAGTCCAGAAGAACATCCTTCATTACAAGCATGTGGACAGTCCATGTTAAGTGGTGACAGACATCTAATTAGAGATTATGCTGATAATGATGCTGTATCGAGGTTCGTACCACTTTTTTTGTATTTTTTAAACACATTTGAGGGGCATTATACTAGAAAATACTTCTTGAAGTTAATTAGTTGATTATGTATTTAGATTTCATTTTATGGTTAGTTGTTTTATTCTGTTCCAGAATCATCTTTTTTCTAAAGCTAATTAGTTTCCAAATATGACTAAAATGGCTGGCTTAGTGATTTGGATCAACTTGGACAAGCTTCTTTGATAGTCTAGAATTCTGCACTCCCTCTGTCCCATAAAAAGTGTCTTGTTTGACTTAAAAAGATTACGAAAACAATAAATAAATTCTGTGACTATTTTTAATTTTCCCTTGGAAATCGCAAAGGGAAGATTGCATCATTCAACCAAAAAGCATATAGCTGGAACATTTTATTCATAAACTGTTATGAAAACAATTCATTCTGTATAATTCACTCCCAAAGCTTTATGTGGTTGGATTCCTAATCAAACAAGGATTTTGTTGCGGAAAAATATCAAATCAATTGGAAAGTAGAAAAATATAAAAGAAGAAGCACAATCAATCACACGAGCTCATAAGAAATTTATGTGGTTCAACAACTTAGACCTACTCCAAAAGCATGATGATAAAGGAAATTCACTATGAGAAAATAAAGATTACAAGTGCCACAAAATTATTCTCATCCAAGATCCTAAAATAACCAAAATCATGTATTTTCTGTTTTCTTTCTAGTCACCAAAGTGTAGAGAATGAAGACATTTACAAATAAGCCCTGATCCTAAAACATAAAAACTTTAGGCTTTATATATGGACTAAGTACATTGTTATTTATTTTCACTTTGGCCTATAATGTAAGACAATCCCAACAAATCTCTATCTTGGCTTAATTGAGGTAACTTACAAAACTCTATCTTGGCCTATAACGTAAGACAATCTCAACAAATCTCTATCTTGGCCTATAACATAAGACAATCTCAACAAATCTCTATCTTGGCTTAATTGAGGTAACTTACATTATTTTCACTTTGGCCTATAATGCAAGACAATCCCAACAAATCTCTATCTTGGCTTAATTGAGGTAACTTACAAAACTTGAACTCCTCCATCAAGCATCTTTCAAGAACTACACAATTAATCAAGTCTAAGTAATGCTTGAACTTGATTGCAAAGATATAGCACCTTGTGACATCATATTTAGAATGAAGTGATACCTAACATCAATATGTTTGGTCCATTCATGATACATTTGGTTCTTGACTAGATGAAGAATACTCTAGCTATCACAATGTATAATAGTCAACTCTTGTGACAAACTAAAATTATCAACTAAACATCTCAACCATAGAGCTCTTTTACGGTCTCTGTCAATGTCATATACTTGACCTTTGTTGTAGAAAAGACTAGTGAATTGTAAAACTATTTTCCAATTAATGGCACAACCCGAGAGTGAGGAGATAACCTGTCAATGATCCCTTTTGTCTAAATCACTAGCGTAATATGAATCTACAAAGCCCTCGACATTACTTCTAGTGCTACTAACCCTGTCATATCAAGCTAACATTTGCAGTACCTTTAAGATAATTGAGGATTTATTTCACGTCTTGCCAATGACCTTTACCAGGACTTTTCATTAACTTGTTGATATCACTAACATGTGAAATGTCTAGACGAATGTAGACCATAGCATGCATAATGCTTCCAACTACACTAGCATATGGAACACCTGACACATGCTCCTTCTCCTCAATTACCGGTGACATCCTGAAGATAACTTGAAATGAGCTGCATATGGAGTACATACTAACTTGTAGACTTTCAAACCAAAACACACAAGTCTTTTCTCATGATGCTTCCTTTGTAACAAGTATTTTCATACCTAAAATCTTAGCTGAATTTTTCATCTCAAACTCATTTGATTTTTCATCTCAAACTCATTTGATTTTTCAAACTGTCGATCTCAAACATATTCTTGAAAGCTATAAATATATAACAAGTACACAAATAAGCCATCCTAGAGCTCTCTAAAATACACATAACTATCATAATTACTCCTAAAGTAACCATGTCCAAGCATAAAAATATCAAACCTTTGATACCACAATCATGTAATGGATTTTCAATAAACACACATGGTCTTCTTTACCTTGATAAATGAAACCCTTTGGCTTATTCATATGGATCCTCTCTTTCAGCCTAACATGTAGAAAAGCAATTTTGATGTTCACATCACTTTTTTGTTTAGAAAATACACCTAAATATTTCTATAGTGATCATAAACAAATATCTACAACTACTTTGCTATATAATAGGAAAACGACCTTAAAAGTTAGAATGAATATAATTCACAGTACCTTTGGTCCAATGAATAATTGTGCTAAATGTTACACTGCATTGTTTTCCATAAACTAAGTGCTCACCAAAATCCAGTTTAACTATTTTCTAATCACGTAACAAATCCCATTTGCTCAACTCTATCATTCTCTATTACTTGTATGCTCTAAGCCCCATTATCCAAATCAGTCACAAATGATACACTAACTAAATGAATAACCACTGAACCTTGAAGGTAGTAAAATATAGTAACTAGCTTTTTTTTCACCTCGACTAAAGCACCATCACAAACCTTCATAACTTCATCTTTAGTAGAATAACCATAACCATGAAAATAAAAAAAGACTAAAAGAAATTAAATTCTTCATTTCTAGAACATCGAACCTCTAGAGTCTAACATTGCCATAATACATTCTAATTTGAATTGTACCCTCACCAATAATAGAAAGTTCTTTCTTGTCTCCTAATAAAAAAAATACCATTGACAACTTTATAAGTGTCAAACTAGTTTCTTTTAGGGTAAAAATGAACTATGCAAGCTAAATCAAGATTCCACCCATCATTTGAGTTACCAACATACACAACCATAATTCTTTCAAAATTATCATAAAATTCTCTCATTAATTTTTAATATTTCTAGATTTTGATCTAGACTTTCCTTCACTACCTGAACCTTTATTATTTGTTATACCCCTCACAATCAAGCTCTCTGCATGATCATTAGTATATCTCTAACATGTTTTTTCAACTCTTCAGAGTTTAAAAAGCTTTGACATCTTCTAAACTAAAAACTATTCCTTTCGTATAGCATAGTATCAACAAAATGTTAATAAGATGGAGATAATGAACACAATAAAATCAAAGCTTGTTTCTCATCTTCAACCTTAACATCAATTTAACAAATTTAAAATTACTCTATTGATTTTGTCAAGATGGTCTTTATTGTGCATACTTTTTTGTGATTTAGAGAATATACAACCCATGCTTCAGATACAAACGGTTTGTCAGATATTTCGTCATTTTAAGAGTTTCCAACTTTGCCTACAATGCAACAACTGTAGTCTCCTCAATAACCTTTTTCAGAATCAAATCAGACAGATAATGATGAATAGCACTCTGGCCCGTTCCATGAGATCTTTCTCCTCATCAACCATTCTTTTAGGCAAATTGTCAACACCTTTTGGTGCCATGATAAATCTTGCTGAAATAACTAGGCACACATCTTAATACGTCACATATTGAAGTTGTTCATACCATTAAATATCTCTACATCAAACTTCGCAACCAATGTTACTTATTGCCATAGTGAAAGTTAATTGATAACTGGGCAAACTTTGCTATCAATCTATTGCAGAATCAGCCCTAGAATCTCAAACCAATGGACAAGTAGAAAAATATAAAAAAAACAAGCACAATCAATCACATAAGAGCAATCAAGAAATTTATGTAGTTTGACGACTTAGTTCTACTCCACTAGCAAGATGATCATGGAAATGTATTATGAGAAAGTAGGAAATTACAAGGTGCCACATAAAATTGCTCTCATCCAAGTGTTCAAAATAACTCAAAAATCACATTTTCTCTATTTTCTTTAGCCACCAGAGTATAGAAAATAGAAGCACTAACAAAGAAACCTTAACTAAAAAATATAATTATTTAGGTTTTATACATGGATAAATTACATGTATATTTATTTTTTTATTTTGGCCCATAATTTAAACAATCTCAACAGAGAAAACACTTCTATTTGTATTTAAATCTTCTTAATTGAAAAGGATCTAGAGAATTTCCAACTAAATTTGAAATTACATAAATACCTTTGTGCGCTGTAATTCTGCTTCTTTTGTTGTCTGCATCAACTTTAGTGTTAGATATATATATATATATCAACTGATTTTGGTGTTCTATTCTTTAATTAATGAAGGCAAAAAACCCTGCTGAAAATAATGACAAAAAACATATTTCCTCTTCTCAGTAGAAGGTTCCCATTATAATTATTCACAAAACTGCTAATGCACATGGAAGCTGCTAGCTCCTATTGAATTGTCTTAACCTTGAACAGAAAAAAGAGAGAAATAATGATTACTCTTAGTTGCTAAGGCATGGACTCCTGGACACCACTTAAAAATTCTATTGGCTCCTATTGAATTGCCATAGCCTTGAAATAGAAAAAAAAGAGAAACAATGATTCCCCTCTTAGTTTTTAAGGCATGGATTCCTGAAAGCACACAAGACTTGAAATTTCTTTTGGTAGTCGTGTATCCAACTATCAATAATCTTCTTAAACTTGGACTTTTACATATGAAATTTTGTGCTTGCAACTTTTTTATTAGTTTTCTTGTTACCATTTGTGCCTCACTTTTCTGAAGAATCTCTTCATGCCTATAGAGACATTTTTACATATTAATAATTTTTTTGAAATTTACCTTTCTCTTGTCTCGTTACAGGTCAATATTTTAGCAATTTAGGCCAGTGCATGTGTAAAACGGAGAGATTTTAACTATACTTCTACCAAAAATAGAACAACAAAAAAAAGAAGAAAAATCTAGTGTAATGGATAAGGAAATGTTGATAGACGTTCCTATCACCACCCTCCCACCCACCCAATCATAAATTGATTGATAAAATAAATAAAACAAAATATTGAAAGCATCACTTGTTTTCTTATTTCAAAAGCATATTTTCTCTATAGTTTGTACAACTCAAGAAGACACATCAAATAAAATCTATGAAGTAATTTGTGAAGTGTATTATTCTGTTATCTCTTTGTTTTGAACACAATTATAACTTAGTTGTTCATGTTTGAGGACTAATAACTTAGTCCCTTGATTCTTTTTAGCTGCTATCTTATCAAAGAAGTCTTTTCTCTCTCTCTAAAACCCTTCTATTTTAGTTTTTATCTAATAATTTATGCTTTTGGGACATATTAAAAGACCAACAAAGGTTTCAGTTATACAATGGTCAATCAAAGTCAAATGACTAAGGTATTGGTTTCTCAAATATCTACGAAGTATAACATACAACCAGGTTGAAAAAGTCAGACTAATGAATAATTTACTCTAATTTATCACAAGCAAACTCCCTGTGTGAAATATGGTTCATGGTTCTAAGCCAATAAGTAATACTAATGTTTATGTAATATTATAACTGAGAATTGAGAACAAGAATATAAAAAGAGTAGAGAAAATGATTATACGAGGAAGGTTGGAGGATACATCATGGCATCATCTCCCTCATATTAAAATACATCAACAAGTGTTATTGCTTTATTACCCTAGCAGTTTATGTATCATTTACCAGTTCTTTCTTTGTTTATGCTTCTCTGGTATCAACTAATTTCTATGATATAGTGGTGTATAGTTGATTAGTTGTGATTTGAGAACAATGCTAATATTGGATGTTCAAGTGTAGCTACAGGTTAGAGGGTGCATCAACATCAGAAGCTCATAGAGTGAGAAGAAGAAGTATTAGTATGACCCTAGAAATTGGTGATGACATCGTAAGGTTGTTGTTTATTTCATTATGATCTATGCTTTATGTTTTGATGCTAATGTTATGGTTTTGTTTGTCATATTTTGTTATTTGGAATTGATTTCTGTTTTGTTGCAAATGGATTAATCTAAAAACAAATTATAAAATTATATTTGTTTAGATTGGATTAGGCTATGTTACGGTTGCGGTAATCTATGATCATGCTATGCTGCTATGACTATAGTTGTAGAGAATACAAATTAGGTTATTCTGATTTTTCTCTAAATATATTTATGTAATCCTATAACTAGTCTATTTATAATATTAGAATATCTGGTGCTCTTCTCACAAAGGAATTCTTTTCGTATTGGGATATTTATTTTCTAATCAATTTGGATTATTAGGGTTTTGTTGCCTATAAAATAGCAGCAATTCTATGTTCTAGTCAGGCTTGAAGTGGAATCTTATTGATAGTGTCCTGTGTTTGACATGTAACTTATCTCCCTCTCCTAATTTTTCTGTGCCCATTAGGGTCCAAGGGCAGAGTTGACTTTTATGGCTTTTTGGGAAGAAAGCCCAATCCAATACATTCGGTTACACAAAGCTGGCCATGGGCCTGTTTGGGGGCCATGCTAGAAAACCCAGAAGCTAGTTCTTCTGAAGCTGCTCCATGTTGGAGCTTTACTAGCCTCTTTTTTTTCATCTTATTTGTAACAATTATTTCAACACCTTTTTTAAGGGAACACTTCTTTTCTACTAGCCATCTATAGGCTATCTACAGTTACAAAAAAAGTCAAGCTGTAACCACAATCTCATGCTGTCTTACACCTTTTTTTTTGCTCTCTTATCCAAGGCTGTTCTGTTTCATTTTGGTATATAGGCTGAAGTGGTTCTTTACCCTTTCATTTGTATTCTTTCCATGTACACTTTTAACCACGTTATCCTATCACCATGATGACAAATGCTAAGTTGAGTTGAATTCCAAATTGCTTCCTTTTTGTACCTCATGAAAAGGAGATTACCAAGAATGAAACATGGACTCCTTTTAAGTTATATAAGAAAGATGCAATCAATGGAAAATTATAAAAGCTTAGTTTTTGACCAAGTACTTTGGGCAATCAAGAGTTGTACATCTAGCCTTTCCAAACTTGGTCTCTAAATTTCAACTAGAGAGACAACCTAAAGCACCTAATACACAAATTTCTAGCAACAATATCCTATTCCACAACAACTGCCTTGATAAAAAATGACTCTAGAATTTATCTTTGACAGAACCTTCCAGTTGATCGTAAAAAGCCTCAGCCTTGGAGTATTAATATTTCCTCTATTTAATTGTCTTCTAAACTTAAAGATTCTTAATAGATATTTGGAGTTATACTATTTCCCATTCAGTGGGAAGTAGTTTTTTTTATAGGAATCTACCTTTATTTCATTTTTAGTTGGTTTTCCTATATAATATTTATTTCTCAAATAGCTCCAGGATCCTAATTTTATTAGTTCTGAAATTTCCTAGTTTGTATCGGGTACCTAAGACATTGGAAGTT
This sequence comes from Salix caprea, assembly GCA_964035475.1. NCBI lineage: Eukaryota > Viridiplantae > Streptophyta > Magnoliopsida > Malpighiales > Salicaceae > Salix > Salix caprea. Next base: position 7,653,577 of record OZ037755.1, on the reverse strand, counting down.
GAGATGTTATTGACGAGATAAACTTTAGTAGAATTTGGTTCTTGTTTGTGTGTTTTTCTCAATATCTTTGTTTTATCCTTGCGTACATAGGTTATTTGGTTATTATGCTCAATGATAAAAGCTGCTGTTCAATTAGGCCTTTGGTATTCATTGGCAAAATTGCTCAAGCTGTTTGAAACTTTGATTGATTTTGGATAAAATGTCTTGTTCTTATATGGTAAAATTAATCATCTATTGCAGGGCTGTACGTGCTATGAATGAAACTTTGAAGCAAAATTGTCGTTTGAGGGAACATGGAAATGATAGGCTGTTTGCAAATAATCTAGATGACAAGGACGATGGTTCAGATCTTCAGAAAAATGTATGTTTTTTCTTTTTGTTATAGATCCATAGACTTTTGTATTTCTCCTTGGCGGAAGAACTTCTGTTTACCAATTATTGTTTGTCTTCATATTAGTTTGGGTTTTTAACCTCCATTTATTCTTGTTCAGACTATTCATAAACATGGACTTTGATTTTAGGCTGATGGTGGCCAAACATGGTTGGTTGCCTGTCTAATTAGCATCACCAAACCAAGTAGATGTTATGGTCTTGTCTGTCTACTTTGATGAATCAATGTCCTTTTCAATCAGAGAAGAGATATGCCTAGCCTACATGGTCATCTAAAAAAAGTGTCACATCTTGTATATTTGTGATACCTAGATTGAATTGTCTATTCCCACCACAAACAACCTAAGTTTCTGGTTGCTAGTCATATGAAATTTATCCTAGTATAGGATCTGCACGTAGCTAATAAGATCCATTAATGTACTTTTTTCCTAATTGTTTTTTTTTTTTTTTGCAGTAAGTTCCACGTGTTTGTTATAGAAGTGTGGTTAAGTTGAGTCATTAGTCTCCAAAAGCATGAATAGGCTTTGTGTAGTTATCATCCTCCTAGCATTCTTGGTAGTAATTAATCAATTTCTGCATGAATCAGGTATCAAATTTCGATCTTGATGGTCATGACAGAATATCTGGTGGAAGGTCTTTATATACCCTTGAAAGGGACCACATAAATTCCCAGAAGGCAATCTCATTACCATCTTCTCCACATGAATATAGAAGTCAAACGTCCCAGAGGAGCGGATCTTCAGGCTTTGTAGCTAATGATCATTTGGTTACAACATGGAATAAAGTTCTTGAATCTCCTGTGTTCTATAGTAAACCGCTACTACCATTCCAAGAATGGAATATTGATTTCTCAGAATTAATTGTTGGAACTCGTGTTGGGATTGGTAAGCATCGATACCTACATTTTTTTGTTATGGTGTTCGCTTTGAATTTTGATTATGTCAATACTACAGTACAAAATTTACCTATTACAGTTTCACATTTGTTTTTTGGAATGAGTAGGCATACTATTTTATAATAATTCAAGAGTCCTTGGTGGAAAGTACTTTGTTTCTATTGTATTTCAGTAATAACAAACAACGTGCTTGGATTTAAGGTTCCAGTACACTATGGGATGTCTAAAATCTTAATAAATGTTTTTGTATAAGATGAAAGGAACACGCACAGATTTCATGAACTTGAAATTTTAATTTCTCACTTTAAAATACTTCCAAGTATTTTGATGGTTCCACAATCTTTGGATTGTCTCGTTTTAGTTCTATCATGAAGCCCTTCCTGGGTTTTTTTTTTTGGATAAATATTTGTGGTTTGAGTTTTTTTTTGCTACCTATGCTAATGACATGAGAATCTTGTCTTTTAGACTCGTTTTCTTTTTTCTTTGATAAATTGAAACAGAAAGTTTTGATTATTGATGTCTTCCTGTTATGTATGCAATGATCTACGGGTTTTGAATTTACTATCTCTCCTTTAAACTGTCAGACAGCTGGCCAGTGACCTTGGTTGCAATTTTACTAGATGAACCCTCATCAACCACCATTCAAATTCAAACATTTGATATCAATCCAAATATTTGAGCACAATCTCATGTGCATATATTCCAGTAACTTTTATGTCTGTAGTTCTCCAGTTATTTGGGTGGTGTTTTGTTACGAGGTAATCATAACCAATTTTTGCTCACTTTCTTGCTATTATTTTATGCGTAGTTGCTCTGCCATCTATTAGTGTACCCCTGAATTCATGGTTCCTCTTTGATTTCATGTTCTCATTTTGTGCATCCAGAATATAATGTACAAATGCATGTTTTTATTAAGAGTCTTACCCCAACCCACTCTAAACTCCCTAGATGGCTAGAGAAAATAGTGTGAAAATAAAATAAAAAAGAGCTATCTAAATTGTGCAATGTAAGAAGCTTGAACAACAAATAGGATCTGTTGCTCTATTGAATAAATTATTGTGAAGAAAGTTTGAATGTTGCCCATCTTAAAATAAGAAATCTTAGCTTTCCATCAATGCAGTTCTTGGAGACTTATCATTTCCAACTCCCTCTCATCCTCTCCTCGCTTCCTGCAATGTAGTCTAAATTGATATTCAAAGCAGCATCTTGCTTATGGAAACAAAATTAATATTTTGTTTTTGAGGGGTAAAGTCATTTATATATAAAATGCGTTATTGATTTTAGTTGTCTTAATTTTATTTAGGGTTTTTTGGAGAGGTATTTCGTGGCGTATGGAATGGTACAAATGTTGCAATCAAGGTCTTCCTGGAGCAAGATCTAACTGCTGAAAACATGGAGGACTTCTGCAATGAGATATCAATTCTTAGGTCTCTCCTTATTCACATGTGGATTGCTTACTTTATACCATCAAAATTTTTGACTTTATCATATGATTTTTCGCATGTGATTTCTTCCAGCTGTCTTCGACATCCTAATGGTATTCCTCTTACCTGCTAAATGCTTAAGTTGTATCTTTTATATTTCACTTGTCTAAGATTTCTAGAAGTGATGTCAGCATGTATACCTTGGAATTGTGAATTTAACATGTTCTACTTCAGAAAAAATAGGAGGGATATTCTTGTTACTGTTATCTGGTTGATTGGCAAAATTCTTACCTATTTTTTTGATGGAGAATGAACGGAAGATTTTCAAGATACTTGTGATAGGAAACTTAGAGATTACTTAATTGGAAAATCTAGGTATCACGTTCATGGTGGTGTTTCTTAATTGCAAAATCTAGGTATATTGGATTATTGTAATATTTAGATTTATTTGAGGATTTATAAGGGTAAATTACAAAAATAGTCCAAACCTATTACCTCCTTCACAATGTTACCCTTACCTACTTGGGCAAATAATTTTCTTCTTAGCATTACTTAATGTTTTCATTGTCACCCTTCCATAATTCTTTGCAAAAAACAAAGAATAAATGTAACCATTACATAAAACAGTTTTAGTGTCACCTTTCCATTCAGTCATTGTTAAAAACAAGCAATTAACGTAACCACAAATAACTTATGTTCCATGTATGTATTTCATTAATCAAACTGGAGGGGAAAAACCCATCCGAAATTCTAAATATACCCTTATATCTCAAAATAGTACACTTATAGCTCAAAATAGTACATTTGGCAATTTTATATTTTGGGTTAGATTTGCTGATTGTGGGCTGTTTTTCCCTTCTTTTTTTCGACTCATTGAAATAGATGTGTTTCATACGATCTATTTGACAATTCTCTTAACTTTCGTTGGAGTGATTCGATGATCATGTTTAATACAGCTGAATGATTATTGAGAATTGAATTTAGTTTTCCTTCATACTGTTTTCTCTCCCCACTTTATTTGACAACCTTTTTCTTCCCTTCTCTCCTCTCCTCTCCAATTCCTCTCTTTTATTCCTATCCTGCATCGCAAAACACTTTTCCAAATATAATGTAACAATTATCAGAAGACGTTTTGCACCATATTAAAGCATGAAGTTACTGTTTTTTGTTTTAATTATTATTCTAGTTAATTTTGGATTTTAATTATTTATTTTCTACTTAGCTTAGAACTTTTAATTGAATTAGTATTTTACTATTTAGGAATTTCAATACTAGATATATTGTATTAATGATGAAAGTTTTAATTAGAAATAATTCCCAATGAAAGATTTTAGTACCAATTTAAATAGAGATGTTTAGTTTATTTTATGGAGACCAAGACTTTTATTCAGATTCAATAAAATATTATAGAATTTTCTCTATATTTGTCTAATAGTTTCATTTGTAACCTTAAAACTTAAGAACCCTAGTTTTATGTCACCATACGCTATGCTAGGTAGTATCAAAACGAGTCAACATTTGGATCGATGGTGAACTATGAAGAGAATCGTTGACTAGTTGGTGGCAACCATCTTAGTGACAGTGATCAAGGGATGCAAACTATTCTAGATCAACTACATCACGGTTCAATAGTGATAACAAGAGGGGCAAATGTCAATTGGGTTTGGTGACATCAATATTAGAGTTGATCTTATAACCAAGCTTAAGGCACCAGGGTCACGTGTGAACATGAATAGAGGATGAAGAGAGGCACATGCTGAGGATGATGCATGCAACCAACTTGTCATTGAACCAGTTTGTGCAAATTCTTATGGTTAGTATGAGCATGGGTATTCATTTGATGAAGAGGATCGAGGTAAGGTTGCTGGAAATAATAGGTATGATAAAGATTATCATATGAAGGTTGGAATTTGATTTTGTGGTGATTTAAAAGTAGACTAGTTTTTTTATTGGTTAGTTGAATGTTAATGATTTTATGAGCATACAGGAAATTCAAATTTGAGAATGGTAAAATCTGTTGGTTTGAAATATGACTTTAAGGGCAAAGTTGTTGATGTATAATAAAACGAATACTATATTCTATTATCAAAGAAGAGTTTTCTACCATAAAGCCTCAAATTACACATGATGTTGAGGAGGGTAAACTGCCATAGACAAACAATCAATCCAAACTAGTCACTGTTGACTTTGGCTATGATAAAAATGTTAGTAGAAGGAAAGAAGGAAAGAGACAACAGACAACACAATGCAATTAATAGGAAAGATTCAAATTAGTGTAGGCTATAAATATAAAAAATAGGCAGTAAATAGGAAGATTTCAATTACCATAAAACAACCCCCTATATCTAGCTTAACATATTTAGATGATGCTGTAGTTAATGTAATGTAGGCTATATATATGTAAGGATATCAAGAGGAAGGTATCCAAGAAAACCATTTCTGTCATGGTATTAGAGCCGAAATTCTTAGAAACACAGTTATTTAGAGTCCTAGCTATATGGAGAAGACAGACAATGTGTCAGATTTACTAGCAAAAACTATGTTGCTTGGTCATTTCAAATGGAGATCTATCTCAAGGGAAAGGATTTGTGGAGTCATGTGGATGATAGTGAAAAGGGAGACCTAGATGTTGAAAGTTTTGCCAGTGCAAAGGTAGTGCAACAAGTCCACAAGATCAGTCAAAGGGATCAATTTCTGATGAAATTGAGGCCAGATTATGAAGTAGTACGTGCCTCTCTAGTAAATAGAGATCCAGTCTCCACTTTGGCTGCTTCTTTTGGAGAGCTCTTGCGTGAGGAACAACACCTCAATACTCAGCATACTATGAAACAAGCAAGAGTGGTTCCAGTTGCTTATGCTACTTACAACAAAGGGAAAGGGTATGACATGAGGAGGACACAGTGCTACAGCTAAAAGGTATGGACATATCGCACCTAATTGCAAAGAAGGTTTGTAGTTATCGCAAACAACCAGGACACATCATCAAAGAGTGTCCTATTAGACCTCCTTCACGGTTTAGCAAGAATTATCACACAACAAATTTTGCAATTGTTGTTACTAGTGCTATATCAACCTTCAGCTCTCAGCATCAAGCAACCTTAGGCACTCAGCCTCCAGCAACTGTCTTGACCAAAGAAATGATACAAGAAATGATTGTGAGTGCATTTTCTACACTTGGTCTTCAAGGTAATGTTGCCTCTTCAACTTCTTGGGTATTAGATTCTGAAGCCACAAATCATATGACGAATTCCTTGGGAGGACTGATAAATCTCAGAAAACATAGGGGAATATCACAGGTTCAAACTACCAATGGCAGTGTCCTTCCGATTGTGGTTGTTGGACATAAACCTCCATTGAAAGATATTTATGTTTCCCCTAATCTTACTGTAAATTTGGCTTCTATAGGACAATTTGTTGACAATAACTGTAAAGTTAAGTTCTCTAACCAAGGCTATATTGTGTAGGATCAAATGACAGGGCAGGTGATAGTGAAGGGGTATAAGCATGAACGTCTATTTTTGCTGCATTTTGCTGTTCCACGCACCTTGGTTCCTTCTTCTGCTCTGTCTTTGTTTTGTACTGCACTTAATATGTCTAAAGAAATATGGCATAGACGTCTCAAATCATAAAGTTTTAGCTCATATGTTGAAATCTGGTTTATTAAATAATAAAGTGCAGTGTTCTCCTATTGTGTCCTCTAAATGTGTTGCATGTACACTTGGTAAAAGTAAGGTATTACCATTTCCTTCGGAGGGCAGTAGAGCAACAAAACCATTTGATATAGTGCATAGTGATATATGGGGAATTAGTCCTATTGTGTCTCATGAAGGTTACAAATATTTTGTAACCTTTATAGATGACTGCAGCCGCTATACATGGATCTACTTCTTGCGAAAGAAGTCAGAAGTATTCTCCATGTTTAAACACTTTCTAGGACTTATACGCGCTCAATTTACTACTACTATTAAAACACTTAGATCAGATTCTGGAGGAGAATACATGTCCAATGAATTTCATTCTTTCTTGCAAAACAAAGGCATAGTTTTACAAAGGTCATGGTCCTATACTCAACAAAATAGAGTAGAAGAACATAAAAATCGACATCTTTTAGATGTTAGAACATTGCTTATTGAAACTTCTGTTCTACCAAAGTTTTGGGTAGAAGCTCTCACTAAGGCTACTTATCTAATCAATAGACTTCCTTCCCAAAAGTTGGGTCTGGACACTCCCTACTTTCAGCTTCATCAATGTCAGCCCAAATATGACAACCTTCACACTTTTGGGTGTGTATGTTTCATGCATCTTTCACCCACTTACAGAAATAAGCTCTCGGCTCAATCCACAAGATGTGCATTTCTTGGGTATAGTGTTGATCAAAAGGGATATGTTTGTTTTGATCCTTAGACACATAAAATTCATGATTCTAGAAATTTTATACTCTTATAAAATTAGTATTTCTTTCCATTGTCCTCAACAACACCCAAACCACAGGCTTTGTTACCTCCCTTCACTGATTTTGTCACTAGTATTCCAAATGATAAACCACAAACTCCTACAGCTATTGTTTCTAGTGTCCTGCTAGAATATCTATACCTCCTAATAAGTATGGGTTTAAATCATCAAGGGGCCAGTCAAGTCACTCTACTTTCTCTGCTATTTTGCACTATTGATATATCTACTAATTATTCACAAGCTGCAAAAGAGGCTTGTTGGTAGCAGGCTATGGAGGAAGAACTGCATGCACTTAAAGAGGTGGTTGAGTGCCCTTCAGGGGTCACTCCTCTTGGATGTCGATGAGTTTACTCAGTGAAAGTCACGGCTGATGGCAATTTAGATAGAATAAAGCACGACTGGTAGCCCTTGGCAATCACCAGCAATATGGAGTCAATTACAAGGAAACTTTTGCTCCAGTAGTCAAGATCACTACAATAAGAACAATCTTGGCACTAGCAGCTCCACAGCAATGCTGTTTACACCAATTGGATGTTAAGAATGCCTTTCTTCATGGGCTCTAAATGAAGACATTTACATGCGACCTCCTGCTGGTTTGTTCTCCAAACCTACTTCTGCTGTGTGTAAATTGCATAGATCATTGTATGGGCTTAAACAAGCTCCTAGGGCATGGTATGCTAAATTTGCCTCTACTCTTCTTGATTTTGAGTTTATTAAGAGTACATATGATGCCTCTTTGTTCTTACGTACTAGTACTGCTGGAGTTGTGTTTGTCCTAGTCTATGTGGATGATATAGTAATCACAAGAACTGATTTGAGTCTAATTCAACACCTAAAGCAACATTTACAGAGGTCTTTCCACATGAAAGATTCGGGTGATCTTCCTATCACAACATACGTATGCCATGGATTTGGTGGCTGCAGCTGGTCTCCAGGACCTGCCACCACTTGATACACCAATGAAGATTCAATGTAAAGCTTCAAAAGGATGAAGGGGAATTGTTGTTGGATCTAACAGTATACAAAACACTTGTGGGGAGTTTGATTTATCTTACAAACTCTAGGCCAGATATTTCTTATGCAGTTCAACAAGTTAGTCAATTCATGGCTTCTCATAGGCATCTTCACTTAGCAGCAGTTAAAAGGATTATTAGGTATGTGAAGGGTACATTTCCAAGAGGGCTATGCTATCCTGCTATAAGTTTTACACTACATGCCTATAGTGATGTTGATTATGTTGGATGCTCGGACACTCGAAGATCTGCTACTAGGTGGTGCATGTTTCTTGGTACTGCTCTCATGTCATGGAAGAGCAAGAAACAAGATCGGGTGTCTAAATCATCTACTAAATCTGAATATAGGGCTATGTCACAAGCCTGTTTAGAAATATTATGGTTACAAGGACTACTTATTGAGCTGGGATTTCGGCAAACCACTCCTACTCTTTATAGGGATAATACTAGTGCAATACACCTTACGACAAATCCTATTTTTCATGATAGATATTGAAGTGGATTGTCACTTCATTCGTGACGCATTTGAAGATAGGGCTATTTCTTTTCCACACGTGACCAACACACTTCAAGTGGCTGATATCTCTACTAAGACTCTCACTACACAGCGACATCAATTTCTTGTGAACAAATTGTCAAGGGAATTAATTATGTACTAATTAGGAAACTAATTATAAGTTATAGATAGTAGTGTTTTAGTAGAACACTTATGCTTTCATACTTAGCCCTAATTTGTAGCTAGGTTTATTGTCTATTTAAGAGACAAGACTCTCAAGAAGAAAAGGGCATTCAGTTCCTATTCAATATAAATTTGACATGGTATCAGAGCCAAAATCCTAAACACAAAGGAAACCCTAATTTTTTTTGTTTAAGGGGCTGCAGCAGCCAGCCCCCTTGGCAGCTGTAGCCCCCTCCCCGTGCTGTCCATGGCTCTCGGTATCTTTGACTGTATTTTTCCTAAATACATCTGTTTCAACGCTTATGGCGTGATTCTTGGTTGTGGCTTGGTCGGAGAACAGCCCCTCGGCATCGTCTTGGTTTCTGGGCTGTATTTTTTAGAAACAAGGCTCTCGTGTGATTGTAGCGTCAGTTCTCTTTTGTTCTGGCGTGATTCTTGGTTATGGCTTGGTTGTGGCTGGGTCTGTTGACACATGAAGATTTTTTTTAATCCTTGTGTGGCAGGACAATTTTTTTTGGTGTGTTGGCACTATCGGTGGTCATCGACTTCGTGGGTTTTCTATTTCGGTGGTTGTCGTGGTGGCTGAGTGGTGTTTATTGCTCTGTTTCTGGTTTGCAGTGACACCTTCGGCTCTCTCCTTTGTTTTTTTTTGGGCTTGCTTCCTTTGGGCTACCTTAGCCGGACTGATATTACTATTTAGTTGACAAATTGATGCTTCTTGATCGACTAGCATCAATTTGAGGGGGGATGTCAAGGGAATTAATTATGTACTAATTAGGAAACTAATTATAAGTTATAGATAGTAGTGTTTTAGTAGAACACTTATGCTTTCATACTTAGCCCTAATTTGTAGCTAGGTTTATTGTCTATTTAAGAGACAAGACTCTCAAGAAGAAAAGGGCATTCAGTTCCTATTCAATATAAATTTGACACAAATTGATGCTGTTGGACAATCTAGCATCAATTTAAGGGAGGATGTCAATAGAAGGAAAGAAGGAAAGAGACAACACAACCTAATGCAATTAATAGGAAAGATTCAAAATTAGTGTAGGCTGTAAATATCAAAAATAGGCATCAAATAGGAAGATTTCAATTACCATAAAACAACCCCTTAGATCTAGCTTAACATATTTAGATGATGTTGTAATTAATGTAATGTAGGCTATATATATGTAAGGATATCAAGAGGAAGGTATCCAAGAAAACCATTTCTGTAAAAAAATAGGCCCGAAACATTCCTATAATGGATAACCAAAAGCGATTTCTCATGCCGTGCAAAATGGGCAAAAATCTAATGCATGTCCTCAATGAAGGCCTGAGAATGTGGCTGAACGTGAGGATGAAGAGTGTAGAGAAACAAAATTGTATCCGGATGAGTGCTTTGAACCTAATGGTGAGAGTGAGTACGAGGATGATGATGGTTAGACCTATTTGGTGAAATGATTGTTGCTCACACCAAAAGTTGATTATGAGACACAATAGAAGTTTTTCCGTACTTGGTGTATGGTAAACCAACAATTTTTTTTTACCTTTTTAATGTTAATGTTAGCTGCAAGAATATTATTTGTATGGAAACCACTATTAAATTGGGTTTGAATTCCGAGAAACGTTTGGAACCTTACACCATAGGTTGAATTAAAAAGATACCAAACATAACAACCATTGAAAGAAATAAAGTTCCTTTATCCATAGGCAAGTATAAAAATAAAGTTAATTGTGATGTAGTTGACATAAATACATGTAACTTGTTGTTTGGTAGCCTATGACAATATGATGTAAATGCATTATATGGTGGGTGAGAAAACATCTATAGGTTTGTTAATGATGGGATCAATTTTACATTGATGCCTTTGAAAGAGAATCTCCAACAAAAGCTCAAAAGGCTGGAGGAAAGGCTGAGAGGGAAATTCATGCTTTAATTGTGAATTTTTTCTTGTTGCTCGAAGCAACTGAGAAGGCAATTAAGGTCCTTGAAGCTAGTAATCCTTTGAATGAGTTATATTGTATGCGTGATATTCAACACTAGATTGATTTGATATCAAAGTTTAGTCTTCAAAATTTATCTCACTACAAAATGACCTCAAAAGAGAAGGATGTTAATCGGTGTATGTGTTGATTGTCACACCATAAATAAAATCACTATGGGATATAAGTTTTTAATTATGTTTGGATGGAATGCTAGATCAATTGTGTGGTGCAACATTTTTTTCAATGATCGACTTGAGGAGAGTATTATTAGATTCGGTTTGAATAGGAGCCGACGAAGTTGAAGTTGAAGTTGGCGAGGAGAAAGTGAGCAATTCGTGATTGGCCCACGAAAAAAATAGTTAGTAATGTGTAGAGTTTTCATGGTTTGACTATTTTATAGGTGAATCATTTTGGATTTTAGGAGTGACAAGGCACCAATCAATAAATGTTTGAAGAAGGGGATGCTGAGGTGGGGTGAGGAAGAACAAAACTTTGCCTTAATAAAAAATAGTCATGCAATGCTAAAGTGCTTGATTTACCAACAAGTTGTTTTAGGTGGAATGTGATGCTTGCCGAGTAAGAATTGAAGGAGTTCTTTCCCAAGAGAGTCATCTTATAACCTTTTTTAGTAAGAAGTTGAATGAAGCTCGCTTGAAGTGGACTTACTTATGATAAAGAATTTTATGTTGTGGTAAAAAACTCTATGCAATGGTAAAGGCTATTTTTTATTCAGGAGCATTATTTGATTAAGAGATTTTGTCTTATATTCAGATTATAAAGCTCTAAAGTCTATGAATAATTAGAAAACAAATAGTACGAATATGATGGCTAGGTGGATTACATTCCTTCAAAAGCTTAGTTTCAGCTTGTAGCACAAAGCTGGAGTTCAGAATGAAGTGACAAAAGCATCAAGTAGGTGTGCTGCCCTACTAATTACTTTTCATTGTGAGATTTTGTGTTTTGAGTGTCGGAAGGAGCCATATGCTGAAGATGTTGATTTTGAGAAGATATTAGAGAAGTGCTCTAATGGTCTCATTGATGGAGATTTCCATATACATGATGGTTACTTAATAAAAGGTAATTGAATGTGTATCCCTTGCATGTCCTTACATGAGAAATTAATTTGAGACTTATATGGTAGCTGATTAAATGGTCATGGAGGAAGAGATAAAATAATGTCATCTTTGGAGGATAAATATTATTGATCTCAGCCTACGTGTGATGCTAACAAATTTGTTTTTCGTTGTTTAAAACAACGTTGGAGCAATCACAAAACAATGGCTTATACATGCATCTACCTATACTTGAACATACCTGAGAAGATATTTCCATGGATTTTGTATTATTTCTTTCAGAAACTCAACGAGGAATGAATTCTTTTTTCTTTTAATATATATTTAATAGATGACACAAATTTTACGTTGTAAGAAAACTATGGATGCTATTAGTGTTTTAAAATTCATAACATCTGATAAAGATACTGGGTTCTTTGGTCACTCTTAACTAACTTTATGAATGGTGTTTAATTCCTCTTTGAAGTTTAGTAGTACTACTTATTCATAAATTGATGGTCAAATAGAGTCTCTAAACAGAACTTTAGACAAAATGATTTGTTGCATTTGTGGAGACAAGCCTAAATAGTGGGATGTTGTATTTACTCAAACATGAGTGCTTACAATAGTTCCAAGCATAGTGTTATTGACAAGACACCATTTGAGATTATGCACATGAAGGCTTTAAATCATGTACTTCATCTACATTCACTACCAAAGTTGCTAGCTTCAACAAGTTAGCAAAGAATTTGGCTGAATAGGTGCAAGTTGTGCATCAAGAAGGAGAAAACTAGCAAAAAATAAGCACGCTACAAACAAGCATAGGCTAGTTAAATTGTTTCAAAGAGACATGATCATGGTTTTCTTGCACATGGAGAGGTTTCTAGTAGAAACCTATAATAAACAAAAGATAAAGTATGGTTCGTACAAGGTGCAGAAGAAAATCAATGACAATGATTATGTTTTCTTATGTTCTGGATAGCATAGCATGGGCATATTAAAGACCTTCAATGTTGCTGATTTTTAAGAGTATTTTCCAGATTTTGAACTCACTCAAGGATGAATTTTTTTTACAGTGAGGGAGACTAATGCAGAACAATTATCAAAAGAGTATGGATCCAATTAAAGCATAAAATTATTGTTTTCTTTTTTTAATTATTTTCCTAGTTAATTTTGGATTTTTATTTTTTTGTTTTCTACTTAACTTAGAGCTTTTAATTTAATTAGTATTTTTCAATTTAGAAACCCCTATGCTTAGTAGATTCTATTAATTAGATAAGTTTTTATTAAGAATTGTTTTCTATAAAAGATTTTAGAAAATAGGAATGCTTAGTTAATTTTATGGAGATCGATAAAATACCAAAGAATATTTTCTATATTTATCTACAATTTCGTCTGTTATATTAAGGCTTGAGGACTCTAGTTTTATCTTTGCTATAAGCCACTAAAAATTACTTTTTAAATCCCAAAACACATCTAATGATCAAAACAAAAGGCTAATAAAAGAGTCACACAATCTACACTGCAGCGTCCCTACCCAGAACACTTTTATTTTTATTTTTATGTTTCCTTCTGTTCTCTCCCAAAAAAAAGTGTGAACATCAATTTTGCTTGCTGTTAAGTATCTCATTTGATCAACGATTTGCTTTAGAAATCACCTCAAGTGTATATGTATTGACTGCACTCTACAGCCTCTTATCCATGCTATAGTACATTGATCTCGGCCTAGGATTGTTTTGTGACCTCATAGCTGCTGGATTTGCTCTTTTTGGATTTTCCAGTTTGATGTAGCACTGATTTGATTGGATGCTGAATTTAGTTTTTGTTCAAACAAAGGTGGTCATTTGAAATTCAGTATGTTCAGTAGCTTACTTTTAGTTTGGTATCTTTTTTGTGAAAAGAAGTGAAATTTCTGTCGAAACTTGTAACGTTGGTATAAGATCATATATTGATCGATCCATGCTCATAACGTTAATTTTCTAGTTACCAAATCACCCAAAACTCATAACAGGTCCAGGAATTTGACTTTGTTGTTCAAGAAGTTAATTTCATAATCTCGTTGAATTTTTTTGTTGGATTTGAGACTCAATGAGCAACTTCAAGCTGTTGAATGTGGAATTGAACCAATGTCAAGTTTTTCTGAGAAGAGGAGAATGTTGGAGAATGAATCGAACATTTATAAGAATATTCTTTAGAGCAAAGTAGGAGGTTTGTTCTACTTTCTTTGAATGCTATTTGGAGGATCTTGTTACTTAGGTTAGTACGTTATTTGTTTTATATTAGAAAAAAAGGTCTATTTGTTATAGGTTTTATTTTGTTAAGACCTTACTGAATTTTCTTTTCCATTTTAGGGTTTAGGTGACTATATATAATGGCACTAATCTACTATTTTTTAGGTAGTTGAAGGTTATTGAGAGTTGAAATTCTCCCTTTTGTATTCTTCTCCTCCACCTTTATTCCTCCTCTCATGATTCATTCCTTCCTTCCTGACTTTTTTCTACTCATTTTATTTCCTGGCATCTGAACCAACTGATGCTGGTTGTTGCAGTAATCTTATTTCTGGGTGCTTGCACAAAGCCTCCACGCTTATCAATGGTTACTGAATACATGGAAATGGGGTCCTTGTATTATTTGATCCACTTGAGTGGCCAGAAGAAGAAGCTTAGCTGGCGGAGGAAGCTAAAAATGTTGTGTGATATATGCAGGTGTGTTTGTCGTGTCCTAATTTAGAAAATGCTTCCGTGGATAAGCTTCTTTGCATTGTTTATTTTGAGGAACTAACTTTGTAAATTTGTGGTGTTATTAGCTAAACAATTTTCTTGAATACAAAGTTCTCTATTCTTCTATCATGGTTTGTATGTGACATCTTTTTTAATAATATAATATATGCCTAATACCTCCCTCGGAGGTTAATGAGTAGAGATAAAGAACACTGCTATCTATATAGAAGAGAAAATTGACATGATTGTGAAAGGCTGATACACAACATCGCCTATGGGATACAAATAGACAACTGAAGCCAAGAGATGCTTTTAAATGATTTTTTCTTGTGGCTACTGATAATGAGAACCTGTAAATGTAACTGCTAACTATCCTTGACTCCTATCTGGCCATTTTGACTGCTACTTGTTAACACCATTGAAGCTTGTGTGTGCTGGGCAACTTATTACTTGCTAAGTAAAGGGGGAGGTGATGTGAGCTGCTAGCTCCAGTAGCATTTAACTAAGCTACATTAGGTAATTGATTACAAGTTGGCATTCAGCTGTGTTCTGATTATATAATCTTTTATTCTTTTGCTCTTCATTAAGGGGGTTGATGTGCATACATCGAATGAAGATAATTCATCGGGATCTTAAAAGTGCAAATTGCCTTGTGAATAAGCATATGACAGTTAAGATCTGTGATTTTGGACTCTCCAGAGTAATGACAGACGCACCAATTAGGGACTCCTCATCTGCTGGAACTCCTGAATGGATGGCACCGGAACTAATTCGTAGTGAACTCTTCACTGAAAAATGTGACATTTTCAGCCTAGGGGTGATAATGTGGGAGCTCTGCACACTAAATAGGCCGTGGGAAGGTGTACCACCAGAAAGGGTATGCTTAGTCGCTCTCATTGCACGTAATAACTTCATGTTATCTTCTCATTGGGGCAGTTGCGTGATATAATAATAATGTGTTCCTTCAAGACCTTTAGTCAATGAGATCTGTTTGCTTTTCTTGTTTAAATGTTGTTTTTTTTTTTAACAAAATATCCTCTAGATTTATATTGTATGTTTCACTCTCTCTATCAGGACTCGCTTTTTTCAATTCCCAATTATTTTGTTTTCCATATTTCTGCAATTTGACTTCTTGTTCTTCCGCTTTATCTTGTGTAGGTAGTTTATGCTGTAGCGAATGAGAGATCCCGTTTGGAGATTCCAGAAGGTCCACTGTGCAAGCTAATATCGGGTAACTATATGTGGTGACAGGCAAACAGAGATCGTTTTTACTTTATGCCACCTCATTTAATAACTTTGCATGAGCCCCAAAACACGTGCTTTGCTGCGATAATGCTTTGAAGAATAATTTCAAAGAGAGTTCTCATCACATCGCTTGTCCCATTCCAGTTTCAAAATTTTTCTCTTTTTGAAAATTTTCGTTTAAATAAATGTTATTGTTACCCAATTATAATTATTTTCATGGGTCGGATGCTAGAGTTGACTAAAACTACGTATAATGCGTTTTTTTTTATCAGATTGTTGGGCAGAACCGCATTTACGGCCAAGCTGCGAAGAGATACTCTCTCGATTGCTTGATTGCGAGGACGCACTTTGCTGATAAGTCTGCTCCAGGTGCACATGAAACGTGGTAGAGGTGTTGCAATTTTCTCGGCTAACTTGTAAACTCATAATTTTTCCAAGTGTGAACACATAGACTTCTTCAATTTTTCAGGGTAAAACTCCGTATGTTTTTTGTGCAATTTTTACGAGATCTATGGAATAGAAAAACAATAGTTTCCATTGCAGTTGACAATCTAGAAACTGCATGCGTTATTCTGCTCCTTTCAATACGACGATAGAAAAAGAAATAGAAGGATAAAAAATATTGACTATAGATTGATTAATTGCAAAAGGTGCCTCACTCGATGGTAAAACCAGGATCTTAGTCTCTGGCACTACAAAACTGAAAGTGATAAAAGAAAAAAAGAAATACAGCAAGGAAGCTCTACCAGCCAAGTCATGAATGACCAAGAAGTTTTCACTATCATGATGAGCGTCGTAACCATCTGGATTCAATCGAGGATCTGACGTCTATTCAATGTATCTTCAAATCGACTGCATCAACCAGCCCTCATCTCTGTGATCGTGTCGTTCTCTGGTGCTGGATAGTAGTTTTCCATCAGCCACACCTCTCAAATTGGGGTTTCCTAGGAGGAACACCATTTGCTCATCATTCCAAATTCACGTTAGTGCCCGCTTCTGCAGTCTCCTTCAACCCTCGTCCGGATTTCGTCCAGATATGGACAAACATCATGGCAATCATCTGCAGCGGAGTCTAAAGCTCACGTACCCAATTGATGAAGACTAGCTCAACACTACTTCAAGACATGATATTAACCCATTGGTGGTGCCAAAGTGATGGGTTTGAGACTCAAAAAAGATTTAAAAAAACATTGATTTAATTGGATTGCAAAAAAGTTTGTCCTAACTATTACTACAAAGAGCTCTTCTAGAAATTGCAGACCTTACATTAAGGTTTGAAAAGTGTAGACGATTACCATTAAGAGATAGAGATTGCAATGATTAGGCTACTTTGGCTGAAGATAGAGAAGTTGTCATGACTAGGTTTCTTAATGGGCTAAATAGACAAATAGCTTGTTGTGGAGTTGGGACATGATTTACATGACTACGGAGGTGGAACAATAACTAATATGAGGGTAATGTTTGGCCAACATCCTATTCAAGTTACTCATCTACATGGAAGTCGAATCTGAGAGAGAGAGTTGCCCAACCAAAACTTTTTTATTCATGATAAGGCCAAACCACCTCCCAAAAGAATGCTCTTATATATGAGAAAGGTAAACTTGAAACTAAACTCATTCGAGATAAAGATACTTAGTGCTTTAAATGTTTAAGGAAGGGGCACATTGCTTCTCAACATCTAAACAAAAGAGTTATGCTTGTAAGAGACAATGAAGAGATTGAATCTAAAAGTGAGAAATCCAATGTTGAGATGCCACATTAGAAAGATTATATTGATAAGGAGATCACATACCCCACCGAGGGGGAGGTATTGGTTGTAAAACGAGTGTTGAGTGTGCAAATGAAATAAGATGATGTAGGCCATCAATAAAAAAAACATATTTTAGCATAATGTCACATCAAAAATAAGGTGTGTAACATCATCATTGATGGAGGAGGTAGTTGTACTAATATAGCTAATGATACTTTTGTTAAGAAATTAAATCTGAATTGTGTTAAGATTTTATACCTTATAGATTGTAATGGTTGAATGTATGTGGGAAAGTGAAATTAACAAAGAAAGTACTAATTTCATTCTCTATTGGTAAGTATTCTGATGAGATTAAGTTTGATGTGATTTCAATACATAGTCACTTACGATTATGGCGTCCATGATAGTTTGATCAAAAGGTAATTCATGATAGGTTTAGAAATAATTATACTACTGTAAAATTTGGTAAAACCATCACTCTTGTACATCTTTCTAAAAAAAGTGTATGATGATCAAATGAAATTAAAAAAGAAATGTGAGGATGGAAAGAGTGAAAAATCATGCGAGGACAAGAGAGAGAAAACCATCATATTTGGATAAGACTAATAATTAAATAAACTGAATGAGAGTGGAGGTAAAACTCAAGGAGTGAAGAAAGTAAGCATATGTGAAGATAATAGTGTGATAAAGTTATATGCAAAAAATGGATGAAATTAGATCTGTATTTTTCACTAACAAGTCGATGATCTTACTTGTATATAAAAAGACTTACTTTAATGCTATCAATCTTCAATCTATTGTTCCTAATATGGTTAGTCCTTTATTACAGAAGTTTGATGATGCCTTCCCTACAAACATGCTTAACAAATTGATGTGATCAAAGCTCCAAAAGATCCATTAGAGAATGTGATTGGTCCAGTTACAAGGTTTGAAGCTAAAAGGTTCAAAAAGGTTTTCAATAGACTTCTTCAAGATACATGGGCTAAGGTGGACTTCAAGAGGATATTAAATAATAAGGAGCAATCCATGATTAATTTGATTCATGTTCAAGAGGGGCTTGTTATGGAACCAAGAACATTACACAAGGATTGGAAGAAGAATAATAGATTCAATCAGTTTGACCTTTCAATACCTTTATTTATCATAACTAGAGCTACAAGTTGAATTTGGAGGTGATTCAAGTTGCAATAGACTTGAATACCTTTTCATACCTTTTCATTGTTATATTGCAAGCCTTCTAACTCCTTAAGAAGAGAGAGAGAACCATCCATTTGAAGTTGAGTTTTGCTTCTATCAAGATGAATATGGAAATAATCAAACTTTTCTTATTAAATTATATGGGTTATTAAACTTTTTTATTTTGTGTGATTACAGTTGTATTGGTTTTAAACTTGTTTATTTAATTTATTTTAATTAGTTTAGGCTAGTTTTAGTTTGGGTTGATTATTATTTAAATTGAGTTTATAAATGACCCATTAGGGAAACTAGGGTTTTTGTGGCTTGGGTATAAATACTCTTAAGAAAAAATTTAGGTTTTTTTTATTAATATTCTGATTTTTGCCTACTTTGGTTACCCATCTTGAATCTTGATTGAACTTTCAACTCTTTAAAGAATAAACCAATCTTTGTTATGAATTTGTACTCCTTTTGCTCGTCTCCAAGTGTAAGTGTTGTTAATAAGTTATTTTATAGTTTTTTGTCTTGGAATAAGTCTTTCATTGTGATAAGCTCATCCTATTTTTTAGAAAACTTGGTTTAGATAGATCTTGGGTTTGCGAATTCCATTCAATTCCGCTAGAATTCACATCACAGATTTCCTCCTTTAAGGGGAATTGAACATTAGATTGATCTTGTATCTAGGATTTCAATTCCTAATCAACTAGCATATAAAAGTAACCCTGCGAAGATGAAGGAGCTTCAAAGGCAAGTAGATGAGTTGATGATGAAGGGGTATATTTATAAGAGTATGAGCCTTTGTGTCATGATTGTGTTACTCATGCCTAAGAAGCATGGAACTTGGAGGATGTATGTTGACTCACTGCTTTTTTGGAGTTAGCTGAACCAATCTATGAAGAACGAGCATACAAAATGTCGAGCCACTGACATAAAACAAAAGACTTATTGGGAGGCAACCAAGCAAAAGACTATAAATTTGCTTTCTTTTTCCCTTATCTTTTATTATCTTTTACTTTTTTTTCATTCACCTATATTGCCTTTTCTTTTATTTCAACATTAAGGACAATATCATGCTTAAAGTATGGGGGTATTGAGAGAATTTTTTTTTATTATTGTTTTTTCTATAAAAAAGCTAATACTAATAATAATAAAAATATATGTTTGATCTTTTGAATTCCCATTGGTTTATAAGAATATAAGTATTGTGTATGAGAATTAGTTGAGAGCGATTAAAAT
This sequence comes from Salix caprea, assembly GCA_964035475.1. Lineage (NCBI taxonomy): Eukaryota > Viridiplantae > Streptophyta > Magnoliopsida > Malpighiales > Salicaceae > Salix > Salix caprea. The sequence continues at coordinate 7,633,577 of OZ037755.1, read as the reverse complement.
ATTAATTGAATGAAGGAGTGTGCATACAAGTTTAAACGTTTAATTGGTTTAGGGATTGACTCTGAGAATGTCATGTTGACCTTATAATATTTTACCAATACAAGCTTTTGAGCTTTTATTATTATATTCTTTAATCATGCATTCTTTCAATGATATGTATCTTTAGAACTGACTTCATATCTTGTTGAGATTACATTTGCATTACATATGTTCATGAAGATGATAAAGGCATTAGAAGTTTTAACCACTTGAACCAAAAAGACATCATAAAACATATTATCCTTAGTGTGCCTCTTTTGAGCTTGTTTATCTTTTCTTTGTTTTATTCATGTGTAAGCCTTAACTTTTTATATGTCTTTCTTTTCTCCTGGCCAAGAGTTAGTATAGTATATATTGTTTATATCTCATGGGATTATGGCTAGAAATTTTGTGAAAAAAGTAAAAAAATTGATATTTGGTGACAAGATGGGCAAAGTTTCCAAAGGTAAAAAAATAAAAATAAAAGAAAAGAAAGAAAAGAGAAGTCTTATCTTCTCAAAATTTTATATTGACGGAGCTTAAAATCAAAAGAAGTTAAGCATTGGTGATTAAAGATGAAAATTTATGTGCTTTGATGGGATATCTTGTTTCAAAAGATTAAATTTTAGAATGTTCTATTTTCTTTGATTTTAGCCTTTTCTTTTACCTTTTCTTACCTCACCTTAACCTTAACCTCATTGCAACTGAAAGTAAGATCTTTTTATTCATACATTGTTTGTAATGTGTTAGTAGTAGAGATGAGACTTAAGAGAAAACTTATGGTAGAACATATTCATTGATTTAATTTCAGAGATTTAAACACATAAGCCATAAACATGTGAGTGTTGAAGAGTATATCAATAAGAGGACCTATCACTTTAGCATGACATAGATTTCATTTAAATCCTAACAATCAATTGAGTTTTTAGTTTTACCCTTCTTGATTGGATTCATTTTTATAATGCAAATATTCTTGGACATTGATGGGAGATCAAAAGATTAGTCATAACAATTTTAATTGATTTAATATCAATTTCATTTTATCTCTCTTTTCTCAAGGACAAGCAAGAGCTAAGTGTGGGGTATTTGATGCAACTACATTATTTGATAGTCTTACTCATATTTATCTAGTGTTTTGCATGTGTTTTATAAATAAAATGCCTTGATATTTCATGTTTTAAAGGTATTTTTGGATGAAAGATTAAAAAAGAAGTAAATTCAAAATATAAATTAAATTTTCATTTCGAGGATCGGTTATGATTTTTGTAGGTGAATGTTTACTTGCGATCAAAATTTGTTTTCTTGATAAATTTCAGTTTTATTTAAATTTGTTTTATTGTGTAATTCTGCCTTATTCTAGATAATCACAAACAAAACCCCCCAATTGCATGAAAAATCTGAACTACATTTTCCTTGTGGGATTGATTTCTTGCTTGCTTTATATTATTTTTTTCATGTTTTAAGTTGGGATAATTAATTTGTGTGACTACAACATCGCAATAAAACATTAGAAATGATTTGCAACGACATGTCCTAAAACCACCAAAAATAACTCTTGTTTCATTGATATGACCTAATCTATAATGTCATAAATAATATAGATATTGGTTATTTAATATGTTCTTTCTATTTAAATCAAATTTGGACATTTCAAGATCAGGTGTATAAAAAATATTTGTGTAAATACCAAATACATAATAAACATTATTATTATAAGATTAACAACATTTGCTCTGAGTAATAAATCTAAATCCATTAAAAAATAGATATGATGTTTCTAAAAGTGCTAAAACAAAATAATAATTACAAGTTCTAGTAACAACCAACCTGGAAAAATTAATGTAATAACCCTTGCTTCACTGTCAATTTGTAATTCTATTTTATCTTTATTCAGTCATAGTATAAAGCATAAGCTTCAATAGGCTTTTTAGCCTTCATAATTACAAGCTAATCTTTGAGGGACTTCTACCTGCTGGTTATTGTGTTTTTTCTTCTCCTCTTAAGTATGTTCAATATGTATAAATGGAGGGATTTCATCCCTTCACAAGACATGAGGATTTCTCGTTGTCAAGTCTCAAATTCTCTAAAACTTAAATGAGTGCGGTGAAATGTTAATATTTCTAATCTGCTGGAAAATTGAGACTTTGGGTACAGTATTGTCTTGCTACTACTACAAACAATAACAACCACTAACATAGAAGAATGACTATCATTCTTAATCCCACTATAAACAATGATGGAAATGAGGAATCCAGGATGCGTGTGGCTTCCATGTTGGAAATGAGATTCTTATTGATGCTTAATGACAAGGAGAAAATGGTTCCACAACTGTATATGTAGTAATAATTAATTATACAAAAATCAGAAATCACATCACATCTACTTCCATTGATTGGCAACAATGTCAGCCAAATCCACGACCCTTTGGGAGTAACCCCACTCGTTATCATACCATGCAATCACCTTAACCATGTCATCTCCCATCACCATTGTTAGTGATGAATCGACTGTTGAGGACACATCGCTGCACCTGAAGTCAACTGAAACAAGTGGCTCATCACAAACTGATAGGATACCCTTGAGCTCCTTCTCAGCACTCTCTCTAAAACCTGCGTTCACCTCTTCAGCGAAGGTCTTCTTGGAGACCTGGACAACAAGGTCGACCACCGAGACATTTGGGGTTGGAACACGCAGGGCAATGCCGTTAAGTTTACCCTTAAGGGTGGGAAGGACGAGGGCCACTGCCTTTGCTGCACCGGTTGATGTTGGAACAATATTAAGAGCTGCAGCTCTTGCACGTCTGAGATCACGGTGGCTGGCATCAAGCAGTCTCTGATCTCCAGTGTATGAGTGAGTAGTAGTCATGGTGCCCTTGATGATGCCTGTCTCCATGTTATTTTGTGTAGTTAATTACTAGAAATGTGCGACCAAATTTACTCCAAGTATTAATGATGAAGGGGGAAATGTCGACAGATTCAATTACCAAACTTCTGGTCAAGGACCTTGACGAAGGGAGCAAGGCAGTTAGTGGTGCAAGAAGCATTGCTGATGATAGGTTCATCAGGGCTGTAGGCGTCAGCATTGACTCCAACAACGTAGGTTGGTATATCACCCTTTCCAGGTGCTGTGATAAGCACCTTCTTGGCCCCCGCCGTAATGTGCTTCCCTGCACCTTCCCTGTCGACGAAAACCCCCGTACCTTCTATCACCAGGTCCACCTCCATGTCCCTATATATATCGTCGAACAACATTAAACGAATTGGTCAATCCATCATTAGCACACATATTTCATACGATCAACCATCTAATATGTGAAACATCATGTGTAATCCAAGTCTTCATCAGAGAAGACAACAAAAGCGAAAGAGACGCTTACTTCCAGGGAAGGTCGAGCGGGTTGCGGCTAGAAACAACCTTGATGACCTTGCCATCAACAGAGATGGAATGATCACCAACAGGCTTAACATCAGCTTCAAAGATGCCAAGGATGGAGTCATACTTGAGAAGGTGTGAGGCCTGCTTCACACCACCAGTGTCGTTGATGGCAATGACATCAAGAGGGGAATCCTTGCGTCCATGCCAGCACCTCAAGAAGTTCCTGCCGATCCTGCCGAACCCATTTATGGCCACTTTTAGCTTTGCCTCTGCTGCACATTTTCTGTATCCTCCACTGCTGTTTCCCAACTTCACAGTCACATCAGAATAAGGGGGGGAATCAATGAATAGCAGTTAACTGTAATGTGTAGCATATGTCTGTTTCCTACCACTCCTAGAACACTAGACAACAAAGATGATTAAATGTGAGCAAATTATTCCTAAAGATATACTATCTACATTTTGGATGAAAATTAAAAATCTAATAAATTAATCTGAGCTTGCATAACAAAGTTCACCCTGTATTGACGACTATTGAAATACCAGGATCCAAGAACCTTAGCTATTAAACTCTTCTTTTATTTTTTTTGTTTAATGTTTAACCTTAAAGTCACCCTCTCTTCTTTCTTACACGTTTAAATATTTCCATTCATCCACTATTTTTTCAGAAAGTATCCATCATATATATTAGGCCTATGTCATGTAGTTTCCCAGCACATCCAGCTTTGAATGCAGCTAGACAAGTTTCTCCTCTGATAGTTCATGTCCGTGGCAATATTTCCTACAGTATTAATCAACTGTTCTAATTAAACTACATTGCTTGGTTGATGATTGATAGCCTGACATTTGTTTATTACAAATGGGAAATTGATGGAACTAAGCTTACAGCAGAGGTCTGGAAAGCAACGACTGAAACAAAGTCATCTGATGTTTTTTTTGTGAAGGGAAGGAAAGCTGATGAACTGCGGAGGCCTGAGAAATCTGTAAACCCCTTTCCACTTGCCTGTATCATAACCAGAGAGATTAAGAAACGTTAACATAAACCAAAAACACACCAAGTACAAGAACAATAACAAAAGCTTAGTGTGTAAAGAAGCATAAGAGTTGCAAGCAATGGACCTGAAGAGATGGTTTGGCTACAGAGAAGGTAGCCGAGGCCATTATGGTAGGAATAAACACACTGACAAAAGTAGTATTAGTGTTGGTGTAGCAGCACTGCTAGTAGAGAAGAGTGGTTTGAGAGAAGACTGAGTGGAGAAAAAATAAGAGAGGATTAGATCATGGATAGCCTCTCATTCAATGTATGGCTATGGTTATGCTTTGTGTTTGTGTCTCCAAATCTCTGCCATTCCATTCTCCAATCATGTAAAATTGCATCATTGGGTGTAGTCTTTCTTTAGACTCTCTGCCTCCAACTGGTTTTCAATCTTTGGGCCTCCTCCTTCGATTTCTCGTAAGTGGGCCTGACTAGTTTTTTCATTCCTCAAATATGTGGCCATAAGACATTTTGCTTCGTTTTCCACACTAAATTTCAAACCACCCAAACGAGGTCGTATGGTACTTGCAATAGAGTATTCATTATAGGAAAGAACGAGCGAATTTGTCGCGCGATGCGCTGGGCTTTTTTATTTATGAAAAAAATTAATTGATTTTATACGTATTGTAATTTGTTATTTTAATATTTAATTAGTAAAATTATAATTGATAAAATATGTTACAAACGAGTTTTTTTTCCTCCAAGAAGCGATTGAATGTTGCTGTTGCTAAAACTCTTTTGATTAAATCTGTTAGAAATGATTTTTTTCTATGTAAAAAACTGACTGTAAAATTGATTGCTCATATTATTATATTAAAAATATTTTAGAATACTGATCATAAATTATTATTCTTTGAAAATAATAAATTGGTTATTTATTTGTTTATTATTTTAAGGTATATATTAAGGTATTGATATTAAATAAATATCAAATGCGCTAGGCTTTTTTTCTATGTAGAAAACTCATTGATTTTATACGTGTTGTAATTGATTATTTTAATATTTAATTAGTAAAATTATAATTGATAGAATCTGCTAGAAACATGGGTTTTTTCCGCCTGAAAGTGATTGAATGTTGCTACTGTTAAAACTTTTTTGATAAATATTTCATCGCTAGATTGTACAATTTGAATCGAAGAAATTCTATTAAAATGAATCACGTGCTCCGTGTAACATACTGATTGATTGTTGTGTATGTTTTATTTGTTTCATGAATTCTTTAATTAGCAAATAGTAAAATTATAATAATTGAATTTTAGCACACGTGAGTCATTTGTTTTATGCAAAAAATAATTTGATTGATGGTTTTGTTTTAACTGTTTTGGTAATAATTTAATTGGTACATAGCAAAACAACAATTGATCAAATTGACTAAAGATATATTATTTTTTATTTGTAACATACTAATTATTTGTTCGGCATATTTTAACTATTTGACAAATAATTTATTTGACAGATAGCAAAAATACAATTACTAAAATTTATCACATATTATTTTTTTAGATTTTTTCTTCATGTTATTATATTAAAAAAAAATTAGAACACTAAGATTAAATTAATGTGAGATTTATAAAGAAAAATAAGTTTACTTTTTTTATATATATTTTAAGACATTAATATAAAAAAAATATCACAATATATAATTAGTCTCTCCTATTTTTTAAGGAAAAAATCCCAAAAATAATATATATAAAAATTTAGAACCATTAACAATTTTGTTATATACTAAAAAATTTGGTGCCGGTTGTGGCGAAACACAAGACATAATTTTTCTACCTGTCTTGTCTACGTCTAGTTTTGTATATTATTTTTGTTATATGAGATCTGAAATATTGTTATCATTAGTATAGCTATCATTATAAATATTAAAAAAGAAATTATTTTTTATTATTTTTTAAGATTTCTTCATCACCTCATTATATTAAAAATATTTTAGCACACTTATAGTAAATTATTATTTAAAAATAATAATAAATAGGTCATATATATATATATATATATATATATATATATATATATATATATATATATATATATATATAAAAGTGTCAATATTAAATAAATATCAAAATATATAATTAGTCTCACATATTTATAAGAAAAACAAACTTTCAAATAATCATTATCATTATTTTGAATGTCTTATCTATAATAATTAGATTTTTTTTAACACCTAAAAATATTAACAAAAAATAAATTTAAAAAGCAAAATAAAAAAATATTATGAGATTTAAAAAAAATATTTGACTTGAACAATAAATAAATAAAATAAAATATCAATTTTCAAATGATCACCAACACAAATTCAAATTTAAGCATTAAATTTTAGAAAAATAGAACTTAACAACAAATGAAATCATAAAAATTTTAAATTGATATTAAATCAATTACTTGGAAAATAAAATAAAATAATATATATAAAGGAAGTTTATTTCGTTTAATCATACAAATCAGTGGAGATGCAAGGGATCGAACCCTGCACCTCTCCCATGCTCAGCCAAAATTCTACCATTTGAGCTACATGCCCGGCGACGTTCGATTTCCTTAAATATGGTAAATAACGAGTATTGCTTTTTTACAAACCGTAGTAATAAACTAGCCATGTCGCCCGCGACTCGTGCGGGCGACACTATATTTTTTTCAACGTAAAAACATATTAATTATATGTGATTTTTTAATTATAATATAAATTTAAACAAAAAAAATAAATTTGTGTAGAAATTTTGCAAAGTGCAAGTTTTCTGTAAAATATATGAATTTTAAATAAATATAAATTTATTTGCTTATTAGGTTTCAATGAAATAAGCAGTATAAAATTATTATTGTTAGTAAAAAAAGTAAGAACATATCTGAATTATTGAATACATTGCATTAAGATTAGTTCATTTTATAATTCAATTTAAATTAAACAAAATATAAATTGTGAAAGAACCTGAATTGATAAAAAAAAATAAGTAGTTAATTTTTTATCTCCAAAAAAAAGAAAATATATATTGAAAATTGATCCTCACGTTACTATCATTATTATTACTATAACAGTTAAAATTATTACCAACATTAGTGCGCAAATAATAAAAATCATTAAATTGACCTGAATAATTTAAGAAAAAATCAATATTTTGTCAAAGAAAAACTAATCACTAAAATTATTATTTTATCGCTAAAACAATAAAAATCATAAAATCATCTAATCCAAAAATCAGATAAAAATAATAGAAAATATATCCTTATGTTATTGTCTTATCATTACTATAACAATTAAAATTATTATCAACATTACTATTAAAACAATTAAAATAATTCAATCGTCCTGAAAAATCATTAAAAAAAAGCAAAAGATTTAAAAAAAAACAATAAATAACCAATCACTAAAATTGTTATTATTATTGTGTAAATAGTAAAATAATAAAAATCATCTAATCTAAAGAACAAATAAAAATAACAGAAAACAAAAAAAAAATGAATAAAGGGAAAAAGGGAGCAACATTAATTTTAAAATGATTACCAATATAAATTAAAATTTCTGAAATTAACCAATTAAAAAAATCCCAACAAAAAAAACTAAAAGCATAGATGTATAAATACGACTAAAAAATAAACAATGTCTGAGAATAAAAACAAACTAAATCAATTAATATAAAAAAACCCAATAATCATATAAGAAAAATAAGCAGTTAAGTTTTTTATTCACAAAAGAACGAAAACATAAATTGAAAATCTACCCTTATATTATTGTCAATATCATTACAATAACAATTAAAATTATTATTAACATTACTGTCAAAACAATTAAAATAATTACTTTGCCATGAAAAATCATTAAAAAAAAAGCAAAAGATTTTTATAAAAAAACAATAAAAAAATAATCACTAAAATTATCATTATCATTGCGCATATAGTAAAATCATAAAAATATTCTAATCCAAAGAATAAATAAAAATAACATTAAACAAAAAAAAGGAATAAAAGGAGAAAAAAAAAAGGAGCACATACACGCGCGAAGCATCGGGACAAATTGCGAGTCCACAGTGCATCTCCTCGCAATGCACAGTGAATGAACAGGAAAAATGCCACACGGTTTATTTTTTAGTTAATGTCTAGACTTACAGTAATTTTGACGCATGTGGGATTCGAACTCTCGCAGGATAGCAGCGCGCGCCTTAACCACTTGGCTAAAGACACTTCATTGTCCAGTCGCAGCTGAAATAATACTTATATTAGTAAAATAATTTTACTAATCCACAACATAACCAAGTCAAGATGAACAGTACTATAAACAGTACAAAACACTGTTCAAACGACTGATCTCTTTTAGCTATATACTAATTTTAGATACATTGGAGGGGAAATGGGATGAATGGCCTATCTTTGTTTTGCATGACATGATTTTTTTGAGCAATTGCTATCTTCCCAAATGAATTACAACCATGTTCTCATCTACTACTTTTATTGTTTATTTGAGAGTGTGGTTATAATTATTTTTTAAAGTATTTTTTATTCAAAAATACATCAAAATAAATATTTTTTTTAATTTTTTAAAAATTATTTTTGACATCAGCACATGAAAATAATCTAAATATCCAAAAAACAATTAATCTAAAGTGCCAACATGCATGCATCCTTTATAAGAGCTCGGGATAGCCGAGATTTTACTCGTTCACCTTGGCTCACAAAGTGCGCTTTTCAGAGGATGAAGTTTTCTCGCATCCAAAAATAAAAATAAAAATAAAAATATAAGAGCATACAAAAGGAGATGTTATTTTGAAAACCAAAATTGATAAAATATTTTTTTGAATAATTAAATAAAGCTTTGGTATTTATATGTATAACAATGGTTAAAAGCTTTCTAAAAAAACCAAATATATTTTAATATATTATTTTACATTTTGTGTAATTATTTTTAATATAATATAATCATGTAATTAATTATACCATTAACATGAGTAATTTACATAACTAAATATAAAAATTAATAAAGTTAAGAGATATAATTTTAAGTTCAAATTTTATACTTTTAAAATAAAAATTTATTTATATGATTTTTTTTTATTATACTTTAAAAATAACGCCAACATTTTAAATCTTTATTTTTTTATTTTAAAGAAAAAATAAATTCAAACTTTGAAAAATAAACCGCTAACATTTCAAAATTTGGAAAAGAAATCATTTATAAATATTCTCATATTCCTGAACGTTTTTCTTCATTCTTTTTTTTTTCAATCTTTATTTTATTTCATTAAATTTCATCATGAATCATTCTAATTTTAACTTTTATGGTGCCTTTTATTTTAATAATGACACCCACATGTTCGCCTTCCAAGTTGTTACTGCAATGATTTCTTAAGAAGAATTGATAAATAAAGGGTAGAAAACAAAGTCTTGTGACTTTGTTTTTGGTCACAATACCTTCAATTGTAATAGAAAAGAAGGTGAATTAAGGCTATAAGATGATTATTTTGCTTAAAATCTTAAATTTATTAAAAGTCAGTTTTAAAAGAGATTTAGGGTAAGTCATAGGCTTTTCCTATGGATAAAAAATGTGGCAGAAGCTCACAATCTATATTTCAAACAAAAGATAAATGTTTTTGGTGTTTTTGACTTATATTGCCTTCAAATTGTGACTGCATCTCACAAGGTCTTTGTATATGGTATTCCTACAAATCTTATTAATAAATATCTTTTAATTTGAGAAATTCCTGCGATACAAAGTCTTAGAATTTTTTTCAACATAATTGTCGAAGTTCTTTAGGATTGGTATCTAAAGGCGCCAAACAAGATAGATATTGGTCAATTATTATCAACTAGAGAGCAACGTGGATTTCCAAAGATGTTAGGGAGCATTGATTGTGTGTACTGAAAATAGAAGAAATGTGTAATTGTATGACACAAGATGTATACTGGACATTGTCTTGAACCAACTATAATTCTAAAGGTGATAGATTCACAAGATCTTTGGATATGACATGTCTCTTTTTTGGAATGTCAAGATCACAATATGATATTAAAGCTCTTAATTGGTCACCTATCTTTGTTGCACTTGTTAAAGGTCGTATTTCAATTATATAATTAATGGTAATGAATATGCAATGGAATATTATTTAGCATATAGGATTTATCCTAATTTTTCAACCTTTGTTCAGACAATCTCAAAGCTATTAAGAGAAAAAAGAAAATATTCTGCAAATATACAAGAGTTTATAAGAAAGGATATTTGGGGAGCTACAATCTCATTTTGCAATTGGGTGTGGACTTATGCGATACTAGGATGAAGAAACACTTACAAATATTATGATAGCTTGCATAATAATGTAGAATATGATTATTGAGGATGAAAGAGAAATAAACCTTGAATTTGACCATGAACATAAAGTCAAGTCCTTTATATCAGTGTCATAATGAACCTCTTAAACTACGCAATTTTCCTCAAACTCGTAATCAAATTAGGGATATATAACAACTAACTCTCAAGTTGAAGAAGAATTGATTGAACATTTGTGGGAACAATATTGCAATGAGTAAATGATCATTAGATTTAAGCTTCTTACGTTATCATGATTTTCAAGTATTTATATATATATATATGTGTGTGTGTGTGTGTGTGTGTGTGTGTGTGTGTGTGTGTGTTTGTGTGTGTGTGTGTGTGTGTGTGTGTATTATGGTTGTAATCTTTCGAATTAATTAATTATACTTGTTATTGTTGAGTGTTAGAAGAACTTACAAAATATTACGAATTGATATCAATTTTATAACATGATAAAATTAAGCACTAACCAATATATTTAAAATCATCAGAAAAATTCAATATAATTAATTAAAAACACATGACCCTAAACAATAAATCTATCAATTTAATTAAAAATTAAAACCCTTCTTTTGCATAATTTTCTATTTTTTAAATACATTGTAGAAACTGAATCCAAATTAGAAATATCTATTTTCATAATTTGTTCTTCTTTCTTAGTCTTATCCAATTCTTGTTTCTCTTGACTTTGTTGAAACATTATAAATTATTGCTATAACATAATTTTCCTACCTTGTTTCCTTTGATCCTCAATTTCAATTATAGTATCCTTGAATTGTTATAAGAGATTTGTTATACTTATCTCCTCAACTTCTTTTTTTCTTTGTCTACGTTTAAGCCGTTCGTTTGCAATATTCTAACCAATTGGTTTATCTTGATAAATTAATATTTTACTATCTTCTCCTAAACTAATAGAATCAAGGGTGAATGGAGCTGATGAAGCATAACTTGCATTACCATGACTTTTTGTTATTTCTTGTTTGACCTCTAATTTTGACTTGCACTCTCAAATTTTCATTTAGGTTTTCTTATAAGATAACTCAATAATGTTCTAGTTGAAATCATTTGCTAACACATGAAACATACATTTGTCGAGCATCAATAATTTAGTTAAATAATTAGAGAAGCTCAACAATGTTAAAAAAATGTGTCATATAATCTAATATGGAAATGAATATTAAAAAAAATAATATTATCCTTGAAGAACAAAGACGATGAAGAATAACATAGTTTGCCACTCTTTGGTTTGGTTGAGATATTGTGTCTATACAAGTCTATTTTATTATTTTAATGTATGTTAAAACAATTTTAATTGATACATTAAGCACTCCAGTGGATATTTTAGGATTATGTTATTTATGTGGTACAAGTTTTGATGAATTGAATAAAAATAAAATAATATTCTTCTTTTAAAATCTCTCCTAGTTTTTTTTCCCTTGCTTTTAATTCTAGCTTTTACGAGCCGATTTGCCCGCTTCGCTGGGTTTTTTTATCTATGTAGAAAATTTATTGATTTTATAAATGTTGTATTTTGTTATTTTAATATTTAATTAGTATAATTGTAATTGATAAATCTGTTAAAAATGGTTTTTTTCAACCAAAATATGATTGAATATTGCTATTGCTAAAAAACTTTTTATAAAATTTATTAGAAAATTTGCTAAGAAGGTGACATGATTTATTAGAAATTTATTGTCACGGGTACTCTGGTTAATAAAATAAAATAAAAAAACAACCCGGTTAAAAAAGAACAACTGACTTGGACACTAAAAAATCAAAAATACATGTGAAAAGAAGGTCACCGTTTCTTAAAAGCAAAAAAAAAGGGTCTAAAATATAAATTTAAATCCAAAGCCAAAGTTTTTTTTATAAGATTTATTCATCATATTATTATATTAAATATATTTAAGAATACCGATATTAAATTTTTTTGCAAGAAATTGTAGGTCCTTTTTTCTCTCTCTATATATATTTTTAGGCGATAATATTAAATAAATATTAAACACATATACTTAGTCTCACATACTATATAGTGTGATCGAAATGGGAAGTGATTTTTATATTTTTTAATTGTAGATAACTTAGGTAAATTTGTAAAAATAAATAAATATGAGTTGTCTTTTTTCCCCAGTAATATTAGATCTGACACATTATAAATAAAAATGTTGCCTTTTTGCGTGCTATAATTACTTATTTGCTGTCTAAAAAGAACAGTGTAGTCGAAACGGAAAGCACCTCGTATATTTTTTAATTGTACATAATCTAGGCAAATTTGTTTACCTTTTGTTTTTTTTAGTTGTATTTTTTCCCGGGTAATATTAGATCTTAAATATTAAAAATCTATTTTTTTTTAAGAAATAAACTTGAACAAAAGAGCACAAAATTAAAATCCAAGACCAAATTTTTATTTTATTCTATAAGATTTATTCATCATATTATTATATTAAATGTATTTAAGAATGTTGATATTAAATTTTTTCTTGCAAAAAATCCGAGGTCATTTTTTTATCTCTTTATATATTTTTAGGTGATAATATGCAATAAATATTAAAATATATAATAATTAAAATTTGGAGCAAAATGTATTTTATAAGATTTATTCATCATATTATTATACTAAATGTATTTAAAAATACTGATATAAATTGTTTTCCTTAAAAAAATCCGCGGTCTTCTTTTTTCTCTCTCTATATATTTTTAGACAATGATATTAAATAAATATTCAAACATATAAGCAGTTTAACATATTTTAATTTGACATACATATACAAATATATATTTAATTTTACACACTTTCAATATTTTTTTTTATTATTAGGCAATAATATTCAACAAATATTCAAAAAATTAAATTATAATTATTAAAAAAATTTAATTATTATTATTATTATTATTATTATTATTATTATTATTATTATTATTATTATTATTATTATTAGCATTTAAAAAATATTAATACTAATATAAATTGTTTTCCTTCAAAAAATCCGCGGTCTTCTTTTTTCTCTCTGTATATATTTCTAGACGATAATATTAAATAAATATTCAAACATATAAGCAGTTTAACATATTTTAATTTGACATACATATACAAATATATATTTAATTTTACACACTTTCAATATTTTTTTTATTATTAGGCAATAATATTCAACAAATATTCAAAAAATTAAATTATAATTATTAAAAAAATTTAATGATTATTATTATTATTATTATTATTATTATTATTATTATTATTATTATTATTATCATTGTCATCATTATTAGCATTTAAAAAATATTTGTGATGTAAAAGAAAAATTAATTTTCAAATGATTACTACCAGGAATAAAATTTGAAGACTAAATAAAAAGAAACCCCAACAAAAGAAAAGATAAAAGAAATATCCAAAACCAAATTAAAGAAAAATATATACATGAACTTGTACAATAATAGGGAATAATGCATCCATATATAAATAATAATAAAGGAAATGAATTTCAAAAGAACAATTAAAAACATAAGGCCTAAAATAACAATAAAAGATATAATTAATTTAAAGTGAAGGATTAATTTGACAACAATTCATACTTTTGTACCAAAAATATTCCAAGATTTAAAAGTAAAAAAATTTAAAAGAAGGGGGACTGAAATTAAAGTGCAATATATAATGAATTTGAAATGAAGGACAAAATTGAAAACAATATAACCTGCTGTACTAAACAAAATTCAGGGATCTAATAGCAAACTGAAAAATTAAAAGAAGAAGGACTGACATGCAAATTGAATATATATCAATTTGAATGAAAGGATGAAATTGAAAGAATTCGAAACTTTGATTACAGAAATCAAACAAAAGCCAAGGGACTGAAATGCATGCACAATAACTCGGGGGACTGAAATTGACTCCGGCTCTGAGGAGAGAGAAAAGAGGACATAACATTTCAACCGACAATATGAGCCTCCACGTAGATATTTGAAGAGCACGCGCCACCCCATGAGATTCAGGGAAGGGTTGCGAATCATTTTCACCGGCGGAGAAAAAATTTCCACCTCCGCATGACGCCGCACGCGCCGCCTGAAGCGATGGCGGGGCAAAAACGCGCCGACGCGCCCGTACGGCTCCCTGACAGCGCTGACGCAAGGGCACAGTAACATCGTGGTCAATTACTAAACCACCCCTGACGCTAATTGCTTGATTTTGTCGTTTCGAGGGCTACGGACGTCATAGCACATTTTCAAAAATATTAAAAAACAAAAAGGTTCCGGCGGACCGGACCGGTCCGGTCCGGACGCGTGCAATTACAACTGTAGCCCTCAGCCGAAAGTGTATTTTTGTCTTATTATCGGGGGTCTGAGCGTCATTACACTGTTCACAACCGATAAAAACAAAAAAAATAAGGCAGACGAACTCGCGCGGCGCAATGAAGGAAATTGCGAGTCCACAGTGAAATGTGAGTGTGTGTACAGTGTTAGTCCGAGCTGTTTTAGCTCTTTAGGTAATTTCATTTTACTTTATTGTTCTGAATCTAATACAATATCCCGCATCAAATTCACTCCCGTACACTCAACGGAATGGGATGGGTAGCTGTTTTTTCGTGTGTACAGTAATGAGTTTCTCTCTTTTAAAGGCAATGAGAGCTATTCTTGGACCAGGCTATCTTCTTCTTTCGATTTCAGCACATCGCTAGATGAGATATCTAACTTGCCCGCTCCCAGCTCGTTTGTATTTTCATTGATGATCATGTTTACAAATCTTTTGTCCACTTCACTCTCACAAGCCCCCAAGACCATTCTGTAGGAATACTTCCACAATCAGTAATGCACATAAGATGGCTTGTTCAGGATTTTCTATCATCGAGAATTCCTTTGATAGTCAGCAGCTAGAGGCATCCCAATTTCCAAGTAAATAATACAGCCGAACAAAAGCCACAGTTATTTTACTGAAAACGTTGCACTTCCATCTTAGCTCAAGTTCCCCATAGGGTGCATTTCCACAAAAGCAAATATCAAATCTAACTAACGAATTGGTCATTTTCCACCTCTAATCTGCCTTCGCAACAAATTCTGCCACTTGGGGCTTGTGTAGAATAGAAGGATTTATATTGAGTTGCAGATCAAACCAAACTGGATAACCATAAAATATTATATGCCAACATTCTGATTACCTATTCAAGCAAAGCAATAAGATTCACTCGATAGAGGTTGACAGAATAGCTTTTCCTAGAATTGACTAAGAAAGAGGGCAAACAATCTGTAACAGTTCATATCGTGACCATGGTTACACATTCTGGTTTGGATCTACAAACTACCTTTCTACACACACTAATGAGAGGAAGCAGAGCTTTGGTAGATGTCAGCACAAAACTAAAAGAAAATATTAACCACGGAGAATCTAGAGTAAGATTATCCACAACTCCACAAGGGCCAAGAGCAATAGCAGAAGTGGCACAAATTATAATGTTGATGGTGACAAAGTTATATGCTGCCAACTGCAGGAAGAAACACTTCACAATCAGGTTCGATAGTCTTAACCCTAGATTACTAATTGCAGGACTTAAAGGTACATTTCCCACAGCATACATGCCTTGAAGTTTCCTCCTGCCTCCGTATAAGCCACCTAAAGAAGTTCTAATCGGTGACCATATCAGCAAACAAAAATCATCAAAGAAAAGGTAACCTGGGAAACAATTCAATCCAACAAAATTTAGTGACCCAATTACCTTTTTTCCTCGCTTTCTAAAACCTGTCCTTGGGATGCCAAAATAACCTTCCATTTCCATAAAAAAACACGGTATACTCCCTTTCTCCCAGTAAATTACCAGACTAACATGCAATATCCAACAAACCTTATTTCTCTCATCTAATTCCCTATTGATGCTACCACTAGGTTGTCCTTTCCCAACGTTTTCATGCAAGTGGCAAAATATTTGCTGCACCGCCTTGATCCAAAACAATATTCTTCCTTTGCCATCCATAGAACCACCTCGTTTTAGCTAAAAGCCTAAGACCCACATGTTCATGTACACATACACAATGTCAACTACATTTTTAGAAAGCTTTTGTGCTGAGAAACAATAAACATGTGAGATTGATGGCATGAGACACTTCTGCTGCTCAACATTGAAAAACAGCCAATCCATTACTCAATTGCACTTCTGCCAATTACAGAAGACAGTGTCAAATGCTAAATGTATTGGATAACCAAATTTATGTTTTATTATGATCTTTAATCACTTATTTGCACAAAGTTCCAAGCAATTATTCCTCAATTTGAAACGGCAACCGATATTCATCTTTCCACAAGAAAGGAAATCTTTAATCTTCAATTCCAAAACAGCCTCAATAACAATCATAAATCATAATGGTAGTATCCCAAAACATTTCAGCAACATAACAGGGAGGAAGGGACATAGAAACCAAAATTGAGGATATGTAAACTATCATGCACAGAGAACCGCACTGCGAATACAAAAGTCTCAGGTGAGAACAGCATTTAAATATAACAATTTCTCAAATGTTCCTATCGAGGTCCTAAAAGTGAGGGTTGAACCATGAACCAGCCTTGAAGCTATTAGTCCAAGGTCCTTTAGATTATTGAAGGAGCTAGTTTAGTTTCCTGTTTTAGCAAATCAAAGGGGCGAGACACAAAAATACTAGAGGGTACGCTACACAAACTACAAGCAGTACACAAAAAAAGATTAAAATGTTTGATTTTTAAAGAACATTAAAAAAAACAACTAAATTAAGCATTTTTTTACCACATTTAAGCTTCCATGCAGAAGAATTAAATATCTACCTCGCCAATTCAATCAAACCCTTAGAATCTGCAGCTTGGTGGAGAAAGCAATGGCAACCCAATCAGGCTGAGAAGACGACCACTGCAACTGCTCGATTTCAGCACCAGCAGTATAAGCAAGAATTGGGTCCAGTCCACCCTCAACAGGCTGACCCATGGAAGAGAGGTCCCAAATTAACGCCTGTGAATCATCCCCGGCAGTACAAATATGGCATGAACTATGCGGGGCCCAAGCAACGGCATTAACACTACCATGATGCCTCTGCAATTCCACCACTGGAAGAGTTGGGAAGCGAATATCCAACACCACAACCTTAGCACTGTCCATGATTATCGTGGCCATGTACCTCGGGTCCTGCTTGTTCCACCCCAGCCTCACCAAAGGCGTGTCGGGCTCCGAACTCTCGTAGATTATCGTTGAATGCTCCTTATCCCGTAAATCGAAAACCCTAACCGATCCGTCAGCTGAAACAGAGGCGAAAACCCCAACACCACCCCATGCGATGTCGTATACCTCCTTGTCGTGGGCTATTAACTGTGTATCTACAGTCTCCCTCTCGATATCCCAGATGGTGCAAGTCGTGTCAATGCTGGATGTCCCAATTCGCTTCGGCTCTGCTTCGTTCCAGTCAAAGGAAGTCAAAGGCCCGCAAAATTCGCTGTTCTTGTTGCCGTTTAACAGGCTTTTGAGCTCCACCCGCGGCTGCTCATCGTTTATGCGCCACACACGCAGGAAGTCGCTGGAGGTGGCGAGGAGGTCAGGCTTTTGGCACTCCTTGTCCGGGATGAAGATGGTTTTGGTAGGTGGATACGAGTGCTCGAAGGACAGGTTCGGGTCGGAACGGATCTCTCCATTTGATTCGTCCAGCTGGACAATCTCGACCCGGTTAGGGTACTGTTCTAGGAGGCTGGCGATGGCGAGACGGTATTTCTTGTCATGGCGGACGCTCCAGTTCATGGCATAGATGTGCCATGGTGCTTCGTATGTGTAGATCTCTGATCGTTTCTGTTGTTCGTCCGACCCGTCTTGATTTGGGTCGCTTCTAGCTCCCATTGTCTGTTTTATGGGTAAAAGAAGAAGAAGAAGAAGAAGAAGAAGAAGAAGAAACAGCAGATAGCAGTGATGAATAGAGCAGGTAGGAGAGGGGAATCGGTTTCTTTTTAGCTGCCCCGTAGAGAAATGTCAAAATCAATTTTTCATAAGAAGGAAATAATTAACAATTGTTTTTCCTAAAATAAAAAACCCTAAGTGGTGAATCATTATGAGGGCCTGTTTGGGAGAGCGGTAGCGGTTGCGGTTGTGGTTGAAAAAATGGAGTTTTGAAAATGGAGTTTTGAAAATGGAGTTTTTAAAAATGGAAAGTGTTTGGTTAAAACTGTGGTTGAGTTGAAGGTTGAAGAAAAAGGAGTTTTGGTGTTTGGTTTCCAAACTTTACAAACTGCTTTTTAAAAGTAAAATTACTTAAAAGGGTATATATATATATATATGTGAAATTACTTAAAAGGGTATATATATATATATATATATATATACCCTTATATATATATATAATTTTTTTAAATATTGTAAATTTAATAATGATAATAATATTATGAAATTAATAATTCATGAAAAAACAAATATTATTTTTTATTCTCACATCAAACTATTTGCAATTTCATCACGAACATATATTTTCCTTCCATTAAGACTGATCTGTATCTACACATTTTTTTAAAAGAATATATATTTTAAAATTTTTGGTGGGCCAAGGACAGCCCAACCAAATTGGGCCTAAGCCCAACTTGCTGGACTTGGGCTGGGCCGAGTGCAGCCCAGCCCAAGCCCAGCTGCTTCTTTACGATGAAATAGGCAAAACGGTGCGCTGCACTGTGCGTCTTCTTCGCGACAGTGCAGCGCACGTAATTAACGTTAATAGTGCCTTCCGACCGACCACGACGAGAGCTTCAACGGAGGATACCTACGGGTAGAGGAGTCCGAGGTGGTTCTTCCTGTGGTGGTGGCGTCTGAAATGGTGGCCTGTGGTGGCCGGAAACAGCCTTGGAAGGTGGCGGTACTGTTCACCGACCACGACGAGAGCTTAAACGGAGGATACCGACGGGTAGAAGAGGCCGAGGTGGTTCTTCCTGTGGTGGTTTCATCGTAAATGGTGGCCTGTGGTGGCCGGAGTCAGCGTTGGAAGCTCCGGCCACCATGTCTGTTTGGGCAGAGAGAGAGAGAGAGAGAGAGAGAGCGAGAGAGAGAGCGCGCGAGAGAGAGAGAGCCATGCACAGGGTTTTGCATGTAATTTTTGCACAATTTTGCATTCTCAAATTTTTGCATGAAAACGGAGATTAAGAAAAATGAAACGCGATGGCAAAAGTTGCTATTTCCAGCTTCTCGGAAACGGAGGTTTTGATCAATTTTTTGGTGGGCCCCACATGCTTTTAAATGGCATTTTGTTTTACCAAACAGACTAACGGCCCTAAACCTTCATTTGGAATGGCGTTTGGCAAACGTGCTGCCCTCCCAAACAGGTGCTCAATGTGGATGGTACTATGAAAGTAGAGCCATGGATTTTAATATTGTATTAACAGTTTTATCCTTTGATTATTGGATAATTCAATTATATTAGAAGGTTTTTTTGGGTTTTGCCGTCATTATAATCAAGTTATCGGTTATATTTTAGTTAATATTTTGTTTTTTTAATTAAAACAAACTATTTTAATTTTAAAGTGTTTTGACATTTTATTTCAGAGTTATATATATATTAAATCAAAAAACAATTAGTTCAAATACAAAAAAAAATTATTTAGAATTGTGCAATTTAAATTTCAAATATAAGTAAAAACTAAGAGTTGAACTGACATAACTCAGCCGACTTAATGTGTTCAAAGATAACATGAAAAATTGATAAAAATATAGTTTAATTTTAAAAAAATCAAGTTGACATCTTAAAAAAATATTGAAACAACGATATATTGAATCAATTCAGGTCAATCTAGGTTAACTTTTTAAATGTATGACTTCCGTTATAAGACCATGATAACCTTAAATAAAGCAAAACAAATTAAATTATAAAGTTCAATTCGTAATAAACTCGTTGTTGAATAATGAAAATGAGAAAAATTTAATCTAAAAAAACACACAGTAAAATAATTTTTCGGAACAAAATTATAGTCATGTATAATATTAGAAGAATGTCATCATCAATTTCGCAAGGTCATTATATTATCTGATTGCTTTGAAATTTTAACATAATATGTATAAATATATAAAGAGACTTCTTGTACAATTTCATCTTAATATAACGCCCGAATTCAAAAATATGATCGATATTATAAATTATTCATTATTTAAAAAAAAAAAAAAACTATTTGACCGAAATAGAACAGTAGAACAAAACCGGAACATTCCAGCTGGAATTTGGATGAAATTTCTGGATTGAACAGAAATTTTAAACGAGATAAAAACTATATCATTTTATCTCGATTTTTAACTGATACGAAATGTTTCAGCTGAAACGGAACAAGATCAACACCAACATGATGACTTTTTTTCTTTTCACTATAATTGTTACTCTTTTGTTTTTTGACACGGGGAAAATGAGAGGGGTGATGAGATCATGAGAGATGATTCACAGCTTCTTCGGTGGAAGATATTTTAAACAATCAAATTGATAATGTAGTTTTTTTAATAATATAAATATGTTTTTTTATTTATATGTACTTCAATAATAAAAAAAACTATTTAAAAAAACAAATTATATTTTAATATATTTGATATATTAATATTTAATAACTTGATATAACCTTATTGATTTGAGAGGTTTAAAAATAATATAAATAATTCTCGATCAATCTAATATTAAATAATATATTTAAAAATAATTTAATTAAAAAAAATAAAAATAATAACTCAAGTTAACCCAAATGAACTTATCAAGTTCATGACATGAGTAATAAAACCAAAATAATCTCATAAAAAAGTAAGCCTTAATAGTATAGATTTAAAAAAAAAAAAAAAAACTAAACATAAGAACTAGTAAGCAAAAAAAATATTCCAATGAATAATGTTTTTTGCATTTTTACAAAATATATAGAATAACTTTTTTGTGAAAGAAATGATAAAACAATAGTTTATTTAATACTCTCCTAGAGCATTTAAAACAAATATTAAATAAAGATAGGAGATGCTATTGAAAAATAGTTCACAGCTTATTTGGAAAAGAGAAAGAGACAATGATGATTCTCATTTCTTTTTGCATTCCTATGGCTCACATTCCCTTTTGCATTTTATAAGCAAGCGATAGAGAGAATAAAGAGGCTTTAATTTTTATATGTTTTTATTGTTTCAATCTTTTGACCATATACTTGGATTTGTTCCTTACACAATAGGTTTGTTATCGTTGTTTCTAATGTGGTAACACTCTAGACTAAGAAATAGAGAGTTATCTTATATTGTTTATTTATACTTGATTCAAAGAAACTTAAAACAAATGTTAATTTGTCTTTTCTACCGTTGTTTTTTTTATTTTATTATGTGGTCAGCAACCATTAATTAATTCATAATTTCTAAGAGGTTTCGTAGGTTAGAGGAAAAAAAGACTTCTTTCATTGATTTCTCTTATGATTTTTATTATTCAATAGTTAACTTATGTTTTGAGATTGTTGATGAGTTGGAGTCTAGGTTTGGTGAAAGTTATGTGTCAGAATATGAAACGAAGGCTAATACATGTAGTTCATGTGGCTGAAAATGTTTTGATTTATACATCTTGCACCACTACCATTAGCATGGAAAGAAAATATGATAGTTTGGGACAACATAGAAGAGGACAATTGCAGGTCCTAATCTTTCAAATCCTTTTTGTCTTTGTCCATGACATAGGTAGTTCATCATATTGTATGGATTGATTTCATTAGATTTACATGTTTGTTCTTCCACGATGTATGTTCATTTGATTTCAAAAAAAATTTACTTTCTCAAAAATCCAAACTTTAATTATTTCATTTATGTATTATGATATCTTATATAATTTATTTCCATGTTAGGTGAGGAGAATACACAACAAAACAAATAAAGGTGGCAACAAAGTTTCCTAGATTTGCAATGAGAATATTTCAGGAACTTTAATAGTTTTTCCTAGTAACTAAATGATAACTAATCATTGGCAAATAGGAACAATAGAGACATCAACTTTTCCTTCCAATAAAAAGATAAATGCAATGCTACAATTAAAATTCTTTCTTATCTTGAAAACTACAAGGGAACAACTTCTCCCTTGGTTTTGAGGATTATTGGACAATATTATGGGCTATAAATAAGTCTTATATTAGACTTGTATTATTTTATTTTCTTCTTCTTTTCTCATAAAAGCATAAGAAATTAACTTATGGGTTTTATTTTTATTATTTCAGCTATAGCCTAAGGATTGTTTGGGTGTAATTAATTCTCGGTTTTTAGCTAAGATCAAAGGCTAGCTTGCGTGTGACAGTGATTCTTATATTCTTTGGTTCTTAAAAGAGCTAAACTATATTATGAAAATTAATTGGTTTTGTTACATGATTTTATTTAATTCCAATAATATTGGTGCTTAGAACAAGTTTTTATCTTGTCATATACTCTGATCATATCTCTTTTGACTTTCTATGATCAGATTTTAATCTTGATTATGAGTTGAATGACCACATAATCACGAGGTTTGCATTAGTTGATATCAAATTCAAGCTTCAAGATCAGGTCATGTCTTTCTAAAATTCTTATTTTCTTAGTTTCCCTTAAGTTTTAGGGTGTATCATCAATTATCTTATACTCTGTGTTTTTGGTGGCTTAGTACAACAAAAAAAAGTGTTATTTTGTTATTTACTATCTCTAAACATATCAATATATAAAAAAGTAAAAACAAAAGAGAAAACATTGCAAGATATTATTTAAAGCCTAGTAATATGCAGCGAAAACATAAATTATAGAGATACATAAGCAAATCACATCATATTCAATTGAGATTTTGTATACTATATATTGGGGCTAAAATCACACAACAAATCAAGTATAACTTAATTTGATATTGTTTACTTGAGGTTTCAATTCAAGATTTAATTTAGCCATAAACTGATCATACATGAGTTTCTGATGCCTAGATAAAAGAGTGATACCTATAAACTAAGATATTTGTTTTTGGTATAAAGGGTATTGAATATTAAATTACAGATCATTCAAAAAATGTAAGGCTTGGGTTTCAATTTTAGAGTTTAAATTTGTGTAATAGATCAAATTCACGTCAAGTTCAAAAATGTATTCTTTACTATTTATTTCAACCAAAACAATATTTTATATTATACTTAGGTTAATTAGGATTCAAATAACCATTTTCATTATTTATTCTTTTGTTTTATTTTCAAGTCTTCAGTTTGTCCATAATTTATATGAATTCACTTTGCTACTATTAAAATCATAATTACAATTTTATTTTGCTTCTTTTTAGTGTATTTATTTATTCTTGAGATTTATAATTTGATTATATTTCAAAAACCACTAACTTTGATTTGTTTATTTTTAGTTTTGATAGAATCAAAATAAAGCAAGTTGACATGTAAAAGACATACTAAGCATATTAGAGTTACAAACCTAGATTTGTGTGAACATGAGGATTGTGAGGATATATTTTCTGTTACTAATTAATTTTGTAGATTCAATTATATTGGGAAATAATGAGTTGGTGACACTAAAGGCTGAAGATACTTTCATTCTTAGCCATCAACTTGAACTTTTGGCTAGGGTGACCAAAGAGTTTACATAATGTGGATTCAATGAAGCAATAGATTAGTGTGGGTGATAATCTAGAAAATATTTTCTGAAAGGTTGTATAAAATGTTAACATTAATGTTGTGGAGTTTGTTGATGATAATGCAGATATAGGTAATAATGAATATATATTTGCATCTATGAGCTCAATTCATATAGACTTTTACTTTCTCTTTTTTGTCTCACCCTATCCAATCATCTTAGATTTTAACCCATACTTCAAATTCATTTTATTATTTCCATTCATTCACCTCATAAACAACCATAAAATATACATTAATCGCACAAATTCTTAATTAATAAAATATACAAAAGTGAAATTAAATATTTCAACTATTAGGTAATCATGAATTCTTAACATATATCTTGTCATTAACATATAATTAATTAAAAAACATACACTGGAACATGAATACAAATTCCACACATAATATTAAAGTCTTCATACATTTTACATACATTATAAAATATTAAATTACACAATTAAATCCCTAAAATTACATAATTAAGTTTATAACTCCGTCTCAAAAATACACCAAATATGATAAAGATAACTAGGACACCCTCAATATGCCTAAGCATGACCTGTAAATAAGATCAATAATATAAATCTACCTATAACATTCATAAAAAAAAATTTAATCCCATTTTAAATATTCCTTGTTCATAAATCACTATTTGGTATTCTCTCATGAATATCATTTTCACCTCGGTAAACCCTTCTAGTTTTGTTAGTCCATCCAACATTTTAGCACAGTAACTAATACTTTGATTATCTCATTTAGATATCATTAATTTTAGTCAATCCTATATGGTTGCCAATTCAATCTAGCATTCTATTACGTAAGCTAATATTTCAATTATTCTTCTTGGATATCATTTACTCTGGTCAACCTGATATGGTTGTTAATTAATTCTGCCATTTCCATATGGAAGCCAATATTCTGATTCTCCCTTTCAGATACCATTTGCTCTTTTTAAGCTAATACGGTTGCCAATCAATTCTAAAAGATTAAAAAACTCGGTCAACAGTTACAAATTACCCATTTTTTAGCGGCAGAATTGATCATCCTTTCTTCTCTAATCTGAAACTGCCTAACCTTCTGTCCCCTTTTCTTGCCCTTACTCTATTGGCTCGTCTCCCTTTCCTCCTCTATTTTTTTCTTAATTTCAATTTTTTTTTATGATTTTGTTTGTTTTTTGTTCATTGGCAGCAAAAATCACATCCAAGTTATCGATGAACTTTATTAGAATAATGGAACAAAGAGAATCTACTACTAAACACAATAGTGCTTGTCTTGATTATGCGAACTTCTTGATCTGATCATGTGGTCAAGCAACCCATACTCAAATATATCAATTCCTGGAAAGCAAGTAAATCAGGTTTGATAGAAGTGTAACACAAAGATAACTTGTACCTAGGAGCAACACTATTGGATTCGAATCTTCACCCAACAAATAGAAATTTGCGAACAAGAAGTATGGATTGACATCACGAAACCAGTTGAACCTCGATAAGTCATTTTCAGTCTTTTAGAGAACCAAAGAAAAGAGAATTCTCACCTCACAAGCACACAAAGTTGCTGCTGTAAATCTCAATATCATTAAGCATAAAAAAACTAATATGAAATTTAGGTTACATAAGTGTTTTTAACATAAATTAAACACTAGAATACCCAAAGATATAGACTTGTATAAAACCCACTTACAATCAGATCCATATCCTTAAAGGTCTGAAACTTAGGTTCTAGAATGGCATGCCGAAGCGATGTTTCTCAACTAAGTAACTAAACTACTCAATAAAGGATGGCAGTCATTGCACATATCTCGACTGAACTCCAGGGGAAGAAAAATACAAAGGGTATGTTGATTAGTAAGATTGACAAATTAACAAATAATCTAACAACAACAAATACTTGCTTCGAACGTGTTTTACCGGTTACTTCGAGGGAGGGGGCTCTGTGTGAGGTTTGCTTTTTTCACTTTCTAGGAGATTGATGATTTGAGATCGTTGATGGCTGAATACCTAGAAGATAAAGACATGCTTGATATGGCTAACGAAGTGTGTGAAAAAAAGTCAAAGTAGTGATTGGTTTGGTTACGCAAAAAAACATTAAAGCAGTTGTGTGGGACCTGCAAATTTTATGCATACATCACTGGTTCAAAAAAAGCAGCAATTTTCTGCTTTTTATTGCTTATCACCTGGAACCAATTCCACTGTACAGCCTCGCAGCGAGCCCGAGCCAGAGATGGTTTGGTTTCTAATTAAGGCTTTGCAGAACTGATTTTGCTCCGCCGTATAGTTTAATATTATTGTTGCTACAATAACTTTCTCCTTCTAGTTCATCTAAATTGGTTTAACTGCAAGCTCTATTATTTTGTAAATGGAGAGAGATTGGGGAGAATAAAAATGTTCTTACCCCTCTGTAGATGGAAAGCTATAGAGAGATCTAAATGGAGTGAATGAATTTTTAATTATATAAAAAAGTATTTTTTTTAAATAATAATCTCTCATGTAAATTGAAAGAATGAATAATCCACTACCTCGCACAGATTAAAAAAATCCACATTTCAACAATATAGTGGTAGGATCTACTCAACTTACAAATCATATGAAATTATGCATGGGTCCCGGAGGACAAAAATATGTATCGAAGTGCTTGTAAATAATTTGACTCAATTTTCTCAACATGTTTTTGTCTATGTGTGGTTTCATATATTTTTTGTTTATACGATATTAAATTTGAAATATCATAGATAAAAAAGCCGTGAAAATCAATTTTACTTGAATTATTAATTACATTATGTTATTATGATTATTAAATCTATAATATTTAAAAAATAATATATATATATATATATATATATATATATATATATATATATATAAATGTGTGTGTAAATGTTTTTTAAAGTAATTTCACAAGTTGATAGCAATATGAAAAACATGGTAACCAAACACACGAAATTGCTTTTCATCAACCTCAAACTCAACCACATATTTAACCAAACACTTCAATTTCAGTTATGAACCACAGCTAAAAGTGCTCTTCATAAAACTGATTTTTTAAACCTCAACTACAAAAGCAATCGCAATCCCAAACACAACCTAAGTTGCAAATAGTAGCAGTGCCTTAAATTATGACTTGTTTATTTCTGCTTCTTTTCCACTCTATGCAGTCGAGCCTCAAGCATATGAATGCCATCTCCTCAAAGGGTTGCTTATGCCATTTTTCTCTTTATGGTTCTTGGTAGAATAAATTAAAGGTCCTTAAGGTGCCATGTGCAAAGCTGTATGAAATGGAGCTGTCACAACCCGATTCCTGGATTCATGACCAGCACAAAGGCATGATCCTCCTCCGAGGTTTCATATCTATGCGAACCCAAACTTACATACAAATTTATGCTTTATATAAGTTTATTAGAGTTCAACGCAACATTAATAACAAAATTAACTTCATAATATAATTTTAATTGTCTTAATATAAGAGTTAAATATATATTGTTATAATTGTGAAGCACTAACTAGACATAAGAAAAAAAAATCGATTAAAACCAAAATAGCAGGTTCTTAGAGTACAACAAAAACGACCTTATAACAAGCTACACGCCTAGAAATGATAAATAATAAGAGGGCGAGTTCAACAATTCAGTGAGTAGATAACATTTAATATATATTTACTAGATAATATAGCAATAAAAAATATATTTATGAATAAAACTTTAAGTTCTTACAAGAAGGTTTCTCAAACAGGTCGTAACAAAAATATTATAAGGTAAAACTCGCCAGAAAATCAAGATGCAATGAGCATGAGGTTCCGTATTGTGGGATGATTAGTCCACACATGTTGGTGACTCTTTCAAGCAATTAGGGTTTCATATACGATGTGCACAAAAACTAACACTATCATGTTAACATGAGTATTCTGACTAGCATACCATAGGTTTATATCATAATCAAACAAAAATAATCATATTTCAAAGCTCAACTCATGACATCAATTAAATGAAGAGCTATCAATTAAAAAATATATATTGGCTCATATCAAGAATTTAAATTCAACAATTGATTATACTTTATTGTAACAAAAATGATAATCAACGTATATTATCAAGAAGCATAATCCAATTAATATTATAAATTCAAATATTTATAATATTTCATATGCATATTAACAATTATTCACTCACCTGTCTCTAAAGTGAACAGAATTCAAAAGAAGATATTGAAGGAAATTCTATTTAAGTCCTGCGGGTAGAATATAAGAATTATCTGAATATATAAAAGAAGACATACTCAAAAACAACTCAAAATAAATAAAATCTATTTAATAAACTTGTCTAAAAGTTTAACTTATAATCCTATGTGTTTTTTAATCAAACTATATATATTTCTCAAAACCTAAAAAATTAACAGTTTCTCCTGAAATCTAATTCAAAATAAACAGTCCATAAAATTAATAATAATTCACCAAATAAGACTTAATTATTCACCAAACCAATATGAAAAACTAATATTTCCTCTAGGGACCATTTTACAATTTTCTCAGATTTTTAGGGGTCAAATTGTAATTTTGTCACATTAAAGGACTAAATTAAAAATGTCATAAATTCATAACTATATTGAAAATTTGCCCATAATTCACCCTCAAATCTGTCCAGAATCTCGAATCCCACTCTAGGGAACAAATTATTGTTTTCCAAAGTTTGGAGACTAAATTGTAATTTTCACGAATTGAGGGACCAAACTGAGATTTCATCATCTTTAGCCTCCGGCCTACTGTCTAGATTTCCAGCAAAGGTTTTTCATACTTTCCTAATATTGTTTTACACCTAACACATCAATTAACCTCAAGATTATTTATAACTCAATCAATTAAATTATTACCCAACTCATTTATTCATTAACTTGTCAATCAATTCATCAATCAAACCCAAAACAAAATCTTCAAACTCTAATCATCAATACAATCAAAATCTTAACTAATAACAACATTTATACATATTAAAACATAAACATTATTATAACAACTTATTTCTCTTTCCCTCTCTTCTCTTCTTCTCCTTTCTTTCTCTCCTCCCGATTCTCTCTTAAATTTCAACCTCTCGTTTTCTTCTTTTTTTCCATTTTAATTTACAAAGTTTATACAATTACTACAATACTCTTAATTTCTTTATACCTAATTCCAAACCACTAAGGGCATTAATATCATTTCCTTTTTATAATTTCAAAACACTACAAGAAAGGTTAGGGATTCAGATGAATCGATCAAGTCTTCGTTCAGAGCGAGCAGGCAATTTGTCTGTCCCTTTACCCGAAATCATTGGGAGCTCATACATATTCTGGAACAGATTGGCAACGGAAACAGATCTGAACGCATCCAAACATACAAGTTTTCTTAGAAGGGTATCACTTGTCATCGTTTTGGCATCACTCACCATGCAATTAATGATGTGATGCAGGGCGAGAGTCTGGATGTCTTCATTGATGCTCATCTTCTACAGCAGGAAATGGATGTAATTGCATCTTTAGCTCTGTCAAATAACCAATTCAACCCAATCATTTAATATGTTAGATGTGTTGCATGATATGATTTATATTATTGTTTAATACATTCTCATGAAAGTTTTTAAAGTTTTAAATTTGCATAAATTTTATATTATCATAATGTCTTTCAGAGTGGACATCGCCCATTGCACAGCGACGTCATGTATCATGAATTTTTTATTTACTTGTAAGAAGAACAGGCCATCACAGTTTCTCTGAACTACGGGTAATAGACCCTGCTGGCACTCTGGTGATCTTTGTCCTACCTTGAAACCCTTCTGTGTAGGAAGGTGGGTAAACCATGTGAAATATTGTCCCCAGGAAAAAATATAATTCTCAACAGGGAGTATAGAACGTATCTGCTCATCAAATATTGTCCAGGCAAAGCTTCTTGTGAGCTGGATGTTGTCTTTCTACAACTGAACAACCATGGCATTATTAGGTGATGCAAGACGCATTGAGAAAGCCAAGCCCATGGGATGACATTGCCAAACAATTGTGGGGTTACGGGGGACACATTTTCCCAAGCCTTTTTTGGACGATGTCAACACTCGCTGCAAAGTTAGCCAATCCTGACCTAGAAAAGTAAGAAAATCAATGGAGGGTGATATTTCAGTAGTCTTATCCATATAATTCTCGTGATTAAGAAAAACACCTATGTGCCTCCTACAGAAAAGATGATGGAATATACAAAGCTATAAGCAAAGACCACAGAAAAGGTGCAATCCCTTTAGTCCAAAACTGTCAGGACTGAAGGAGACCAGTGAATATTCCCATCATAAAAGGCTACCCTGTTCTAAGAAACTGAATCAAATACAGAGAGAGCCCATGAAAAAAAAGAAAGAAAGTGTGCGTGTGTGTGTATATATTTGATAAATAAGGAAATCATTTCCTTTTTACTCGTTGATTCAATTCTTTTACAGCCAACTACCATTTCTCTCTTCCCAAATGAAAAAAAAGTCCATGAAAATGACCCGGTTATTAATTGTGAATGCTTGGAGAAAAAAATGAGCTAATATGCAATCCAAGCCGCAAAAGTCTTTTTCTTTACTTGCAAGGTAGAAATGTGGAACATGTGCTGAGTGGCTTAAGATGAAATCTGGCGGCCCATTTCCAGCAATGGCTAAGTGAATTTGATATCAAATTGATTAGCAGAGTGAGAGGTATTACATGGGATACCTGTATTTACGGATCTAACAACAATTGGAATCTGATGCTAAGAATTGGAATAAAATAAAAGTAATTAATCAGATTCTATTTCTGAGAATGGTTGATGATGTATCACGTTTTGTCCCTTCTGATTATTGGTTTCCTGATTTGGACCGGAAGGATTGATATTATTTTCTTGTAATCTATGTTAGGTTTATCACTCTTTGTTTTATATATTGCTTACGCCTAGACCTTGACTTGGCAGGGCCAATTGTCTCTGACACAAATACAGATCCCTTACTAAAAGAAAATAAGAGGAGAACATGTCGCGGTTCATGACAAGCAATATCTGAGACAACCCTAAAACTGAGGGGGAGTTAGAATCTGAAACAGAATCAAAACAAAGTACCAGACAAGATTATGTCAAGCTTCTTTCGATGAATACTATAAAGTGAATGACCAACTGGGTCTTCCTTATTTTCTGGAAAAAATTAAGCAGGTGTCAGAAGTGATCAGAACTAAAAGGGTGGTTGTATTGTTTTGGTTCAGCCACTTGTGCTCGAGTGACATGGATGATTTACCTAGAATTTTGTATGGGTGGAGCTGGGAAGAGAACAAGCTGTTTGAGATGGCCTTGGCTGTGGTTGATGAAGAAGACCCAGATAGATGGAAGGTGGTTGCAGCCATGATTGGAGGGAAGAAGAGTGAAGAGGATGTGCAAAAACATTATGTGATCCTCCTAGAGGATTTGCAGGGTATAGAGTCTGGTAAATTGGATCACACACTTGTTGGAGAAGCTCACCCTTGTGTTCAAGCTGACTGCTCTCAATCTGTATGCTGGAATGATGAAGATCACAAGTACGTATTAAGCTTTAATTGATGGATTGGATTTGCTTTAGCTCACTTCTTTTGCTTTTTTAAAATCTTCTTTTCCTATTCTGGTTTTTTCTTCCTTCTTTTTGTCTGTGTTGAAGTGTTGTCATTAACATTTTCTGGTTCCCTTCTGATGTTCCATGCCTGTTGTAGATAATCAGAAAGCTTCATTTAATTCTTCTAAAAACTTTTACCTTCACATCCATTCTAGGGTCTCAAGTCACTAAAACACATTCAATTCATAGGACAAGAGTAATCCTCTGGCTGGCATTTCATAAAAAAATTCATTTTTTTTTTCAGAATTTCAGATACGCTCATTTTAAGCGTTTGGTCAACCATGTGAATCCAATATTGCCGGTCTGGTCAATCAAGGGCAGATTACATGGAAAATCTTTTGGTCTTTCCACTTTTTTCTAGTAATTTTTTTCTGGTCTGCCTGCTATCCTTGATGTGGTTTTCTTTGACAAAAGTTTTCTCAGGCCATTGAGATAACAGTGTCCCAATAGGGCCAGACAATTCCTCCAGAAAAAAGCATCAGTTTCTACCTTTCTGCTGTCTAATTAGGCAGTGATTTCTGTCTGATGCATTTTTATTTCCAGTCTAAAGAAAACGATAAATACAGCAATTTTTGGTTGCGTGTAGCAACCCACCATTCCTTAGTCAACATACGACAAGCCTTGAGGGAAATAGGTGTAAAATCACTTGTAGTAATTTTAAAAAAAGAAGGTGGAGAGCACAAAGTAAACTAACGTCTTTCTCGCAATAGATTTACCATTTTAGATAGAATAGGCTGCATGTAATGCACCAGTGATCATGATTTATTTGTTTCAGATAGGTTAAAAATCATCCGTACCAGTAGCTTTTGTTATTCCTGAACTTTGCTGTGCTGTATCTTCGTATCCAGGTTGCTGATACGACTGGACATAAATTGATTGGTAGGGTTGACAGGCAATTCATCACAGCAGAACTACTCCTGTTGAGGTACTGCTCAGGAAGAATGCAAGTCAGCAACATAATTGAATCTGGTAGGTGTATCAATTCTTAAGCTTTGTTTGTAGTTTGTAAGGTACAATACATATCTTTCCCTTGTAAATCAGAAGTTGCCAATGAAATGTGGATCAGAAGCGTTAATCTTCCAATCTCTGCCTTTCATTTTCTTTCCTTTTCCTTTTTCCTTTTTTGAATTCCAAGTCCTATTCCGTCAGTCAACCATTCCACTTGTTCTTTTGCTGCCTATTACCGATGGTTTAAGTGCTTGGTATTTCACAACTAGCCAGAAACATCTTGGATTTGTCTCATTTTGTCCACCGGAGGCTCATTTACTAGCACAGTGTGATCAGAATTTCAGACTTAAGAAATGGTGTTAGGGCACTAGTCCAATTCTTGTTTATCACTAGTTTAGTTCATGAAGAAAGCGAGGAGCTTGTGAAATAAATATTCAGAAAAGTACAATGAGCTCAGCACATTAAGCAGCCATGTGCAAGAGGAACGAACTATTGTAACATTTTGGTCTGTCGTCGGCAATCGGGATACCAATTAGGTCCGAAAAAGCGAACGGCATTTGTAGCAGAACAATATTATGTTGATGCAGAAGTACACAGTGAGGGCACGAAATTGTTCTGTAACAATGCCATCGAGGCCCCCGATAGCCGCAGTAAAATCTGAAATTACAATCCGTATGAGGAAATGAAAATAAAATATTTGATGCTTTGTCAAGTTGATGTTCTTCAAGGAGGGGAATTGTTGAGGAATTCAGACGATACCAACATCCTTTTGAGGATTTTTTGCCTGCACTGAGAAGATGATTCTAAGCTTTTTAGTGTCCAGACAAAGATCTCCATTGCTTGCCATCAATGTCTTGGTTTTTCCTGGCAGCTCATATGGGAACGTTTTGATCTATAATGCCACAAGGGCCGGCAGAATAGGAATAAACAATTCAACCCAGTTCTTTTCAATCGAGCTTCATGCTTAAAGGAACTGTCTTCAGAGGACGTCTTTCCCTGGAAAATTGTTCTGACTGCAGCAAGTGATTCACATCCTCATGGACGCATATTTTGCGTTGGCAAAGATAACAACAAGCTTTACATTATCTCAGTGATTCAAATACATAAAAGGAACCACATGATCCTCTATTCTTATGATATATAAACTCGTCAGAATGTAGTAACTTCTTCGGCCTGGAGATTCCATCATCATTGATTTGTGGTTTGGAGGTAAACAAAGAATGAATAGTTACAAATCAACGAAGCATCTGATGGTGCTGAACTCACAATGGTGGAAGCGAAAAACGCTTCCTACATACATTTGTTATTTCAATCATAAGGATTATTTTCTCTGCAGAAAGAGGGGGGCTAAAACCAAGAAACAAATAAATAGCATTACAAATCACTATATATTGCTTATCACAGTTCTAAATTAATCACAGAAAAAAAGTTGTTGGAAACAAAAGAAGGGAGGAGAAAAAGAAGCCACAAGCCAGGGAAGAGGCAGTGCATGGGTAGAGCCAAAACAGGTGTTTCTGTTAGGAGCTCCATCCATGCTCCGCCTGTTCCCAGGCTTTACCTGTCTCTTCGCATCCCCGTTTACTTACCTTTCATTGTGCTTCCATACCATGCCACCAAAAGTAAGCTATCCATGCCTCAGCCTTCTCCTTCAAAAATAAAAGCTGACAGCAAAGTTTAGGGCCACGTTTCCCCTTGGGTGATTTGGGATTTTGCTTTCCATGGAGCTTTTATACGTCACCAAGGCAAAGCATTATAGTACAGACATGTACTACCACTTCTACTTGGCTAGCCCTGTACTGCCTCCTTCCAGTACTAATCAGATTAGGATCTCCAGGAATGCGTACTGCACTCTAGTTTGTACTTGTAAAACTCAAGTCATTAACAAAAGTAGTTAAATCATTCTTAATTATACTGATTAATTTATGGGGGGCTTGATTGAAAATTTTAATTGAAACGATTTTACTAGAATTACTTCTAGCAACCGAAATATCCAAGATCTTTCACTGGTGAACAGATATTTGATTTTATCGAGCTGAAATTAGGTCCATGTCAAGTGCAGGTTGCCGGCTAATCTGATTCTGATTAAAAGAGAGTACAATGTAGATTGCTCCCACGGAAACCAGAAGGCAGAAAAAACATGGATTGACCATCGAAATCAAGTGAGCAGAACAAATGCCACACTAAAATTAAAGTCCGACCACAGTACAAACCCTTATAAGTCACTGGCATCAGAGTTCAACCTCTTTCCCATCTAATCTATCCCTAAAACTAAACAGGCGGCCTGATATCGATCTATCTGACATGTGCTTAATGAATTTAAGTTACAAATCTAGAAAACGTAATGCATCTAATAGGCCACATTGCATGATACTTTATTGTGGCCTTCTCCTTTGCACCTGCTGCAATGCAGTGGCCTTTTAACCACTCCTCTCGATCGGATTCTTCTCTTCTTGGGAGAGCCAGAGATACAACGAAGAGGGGAAGGAAGTACCCGAACCTCTGACAATTCTTGAGGTGCAGGTTTATCCACTGTTGGAACAGGCTTTATTGATTCAGAATATGTTAAACGAAACGCTTCAGTTGTATAAAATTTGGAGCAGTAATCATATAGATCCCTATCAATGTGCTGAAGCACCGCCACAGCATGCGAGCACGGGAAACCATTAAGTTGCCATTCCCTGCAACTGCAGTCCCAGGCATCTATGTTAACAACATTAACTGCACCCAAAAAATCTTGCACCTCAAAGGTGTTACTGGGTGAAAACATAACTTGAAGCGACTGTGCCTTATGAATCTCTTTCTGTAACTTATCCTCCACAGATGGAGTTAATCTTGTAAGCCACTGATCTGAGTCCACCTTTCGAGTGTAAATTAGCTCCATCAATTTATGGCGAATGGTATCAATAATCTTTGTTACTGGTAATGCCGTGAGCTCAGTTAACCAACTATAAAATGACTCAGCAATGCCTGATGTTATATGGTTGTACCGTGCACCTTCAAAAAATGAGTTTGCCCAGTGTGCGGGCTCACTTTGCAAAATCCAATCATAAGCTTCAGGTGAAATACTCCTGATGCTTTCGATGCACTTTCTAAATGCATCAAGTGTGGGAGCATATGCAGCATCATATAGATGTTCGATGATGACACCAATAATTTCATGAATGCATGGACCCTTAAGATCCCTCTTCAACTCTTCTGCCAGATAGCGAAGGCAATAAGCATGGTAGGAATTCTCAAAAACCACAGAAATCGACTGTCCAAGTGCCATCTGTCTATCTGCCACAAATGTGATTGGCTGAAGTGTCGGAAGTGCAGATTTCAACTGTACCAAAAACCAATGCCAGTTATCATCATTCACCACATCCACAATAGCAAAAGCAACAGGGAAAATACCATAATTTCCATCCACTGCTGCTGCTGTCAGCAATTCTGACTGATATTTTGATTGCAGGCTCATAGTATCAAGGAAAAGCAAGGGGCGACAACCACTCTGAAAACCATGTAGTGAAGCATGAAAGGCAACAAATAGACGATGAAATCTCAGGTCCTCCCTGGTGTTAAGAGAGACAGCAGTACCCGGATTTGTCTCTACAATCTTCTCACACAACCACGGTAATTGATTGTAGGCCTCTCTGTATGAACCTTGAATCTCCTCTGTGGCAGCCTCCATCCAACGTCGAACTTGTGAATATCTCAATTCAATTCCAAATTCCTGCTGAATTTGATTAGCAATTTCCTTGGGCTTGACATTAGGATTATCATGCAACTTTTCTTTGACAATACCTTCCACTACTTTCTTTGAGGCTCGAGGATGACTATCTGTACCAGTACCAGCTCCACATGTATGAATTTCATTCAGCCTCTTGATTCGGAATAAGTGTGTGGTAGACAGCCTTGATGCAAAAATCCTCCAAGGGCAGCCATCAACACTACACTTGACACTTACACGCATACTATCATTCTTCTTAAACTTGACTGTGAATCCTTGGGCAATGGAATACTTGCGTAAAGCATCACGGACTTCACGGACATTATTAAACTGCTGGTGAAGACCAGTTATGCAATTCTCCCATAACTTAACACGCTTCAGCTGTCCAACACTCTGAATTTCACCAGCAGTTGCAGCCAAGGTGTTGAATCGCCCAGCATTTTCAGAAGCAGGAGCAGAAGCAAGAAAAGCAGGAGTGGGAACAGGAGCAGGAGCTGCAGCAACAGGCGTAACATTGAGAGGGGTCTCTGTTTGGACCAATCTCTTCCTGCTAGCCCTGCAAGACCAATCATGCATTAACATGAAATAACGTACAAGTATGACAGTTGCATCAGTTTGGAAACAATTACATCCAAATGGTTAGCTGCATTTCATTACAGTTCAAATCAAATACCAGACCCTTGCCAACATTTAAACCATCAGAAGCCAGGTGATCCATTCAATAGAGGAAAACAACATAAACCTTCCTCATCCACATTTTAAGAGGATATGCAAATAAATTACCTTTTACGTGGAGTTGTAATCAGTGCTCCAGTTGTGCTAGGCATAACTGAGGCTAAAGCTGTTGAGGTCTCATTCTTGATGACAAAAACATCCACAGTCACCGAGTTTCCATGAAAATCAAGGAATCGTTGAAGGTCCTTGTCACTCGAAATTGTGATCAGGGTCCGCATGTTATTGGGAAGAAAGTACTTGATGGTCATTGAATCTGCTCCATACTTCCACATATCAGCCATCTCCGCCCTCAAATCATCAAATTGAGTCTCACGACTTACACTAATTGCATGAGCATCTCCACCAACATACGACAAGGAGCCATCGCTCGCAGTGGTAAACTTCCCACCAGATTGACATATCACAATAGGGTTACTCATCACTTTTTTTCCAGTTCTTTGTCGCAAGTTTCAGTTGCTCGAATTCAACAAGACCAAAGCAAATAATCTGTCCAGAAAATAATTAAAAATATATATATATATTTTAATTAATACAAATCCAGTTCTAAACAAGACAAAAAAATTTGAAATACACAAATCTTGACAATTGATATCCTTTGTACGCAGTCAAATGAGTACTCAGCAGGCTCAAACTGTAATTTAAACAAAAAAAAATTTATTTCTTGCAAATTATGAAATAAACACAATTGCATGCAGGAGCAAACCTAATTTCAACCGCAATGTAGTACGAAAATAAAATAACTTCAATAGAAAAACAATCAAAAGAAAACAGAGAGAAACAAACTGACCCAGGTGCTGAAATTGCAAGACAAAGCCAAAAACCCTAGCTTTTACTCAATTGAAGAAGAAAAAGAACCCTAGATTTAAGATTTGGGAAGGAGGGGGGTTCAGAGTTTGAATTAAGGTGGGTTTTAGGTTCTGCTGGTGAAGGAGGTGAATTGAAATAAAACTGTGGTTTTGGATCGATTGGAAATTTCGAGGTTAGGTTTTGGACTTTTAGGGATCTCTCTCTCTCTCTCTGTCAAAATTATCAAAAGGACCGAGAGATGGATGAAAACGCAAATTCCCATAAAAAAGAGTGGCTGACCTATAATAAAATGGACAAATTCACTCCTCGTTTTCGTTGTTTGTGGGCCCTAGCTTTGGACCCTTTGTCGGCTTACAGGGCTCGTGTTTGGTCCGTATAATCTAATTATAGGCCTGGTTGAATGTAGACCAATCTGGACTTGTCCAGTGCAAAAATTCAGGCCATGCCATTTTCAATTCGGCAAAAATAGTTCCTTAACGTGTCAGGCCATGCTAATTATGCAGCAATACATGAAGTTTACCATCTACTAGATTGAGATGAATTGATTTATTTGTGAAATCAAATCAAGATTTGCACGAATTTGAGTGTGCATGACCAAGAGAGATTTGATGATTTGATTTTTTGAGAAGCAGTTTTGATTTGTTTTCAAAGTATCATTGAAAAACTCTTATGGGGCATTTAATTTGATCCAATAAAGTATGTTTTCAAAGTATACTTTAAACATGGATGAAGAAGACTTGAGAGTTTTTGAGATACCTTCATTGTTTGAAAAAAAATATATATCTTCAATAGTTCTTTTTTCAAGACCATGTGATATTATTTTATTGATTAATTTTTATTTATGGAATCTTATATTTAAAATAAGATATATTAAATATTTAATTTTATGTGTCAAACCTTTTATTGACCAAGATATATATATATAAAGGTACATTTATTTTCCATGTCTTTTATTTTAATTTTATTTTATCCCAGTGCATGAATACTAACCTAACCACCATCTTTGACGAGCCCATAGGACTTCTTTTTCTATCAAAAGTGACTCGTGTGAGATCTTGTTTTGAAGGTCTCATCGTCTTGAATCCAATGACATAAATTAGGTATTGTTTGATATTATATTTCAAAATTAATTTTTTTGAGAATTTTTTTTATTTTTTATATTAAATTTATTTTTTTAGTGTTTTTAGATTATTTTCATGTATTGATGTCAAAAATAATTTTAAAAAATATATATTATTTTGGTATATTTCAAAATGAAAAACACTTTAAAAAATAAACTCAACTACCTTCTCTCTCATGACCTCAAACATGATACCCTCTTTTATAAACATTATGAGACCCTCTCTCTCTCATGACCTCAAACATGAGACCCTCTCTCTCTCATGACCTCAAACACGAGACCCTTTTTTATAAACATTATGAGAACCTTGAAATGTATTTCACAAGGTTCTTACCACTTTGACTTTTTTTATTATTATGTTTTGATCAGTTTGGTACCAGGTGTGGTTGGATACTGAGTAAGCCTTTGCGTTCATATGATACAAGGAAGGTAACAGGCTGCCAAGAAATTTCGACACCATTTCTATAGGAAATTATTGGTCTACCAGTTTAGGAAATTAGCACAATTGCTTTCCTGGTTGTATTTTATAATATTCTTTTTTAAAAATATACTGGTTTATTTTTTAATTAATTTAAATTAAAAAATATATATTTTTAAATAGCAGAAGCGAACATAATCTTTGCACAGTAGACCTTGGCTTTTATGCTTGAAATAAAGTATGGGAGATATGCAATAAAATTGGCATAGTTGATTTCTTTCACATTAGTTGATGTATCGGAATACAAATGGATGCACTCCTCCTGTGCCTCAGCACAAGAATGCCAGGCGCTTGCGGTTTTCTTTGGCTACTCCAATCCGAGCTTTCTAAATGATCATTGCAGTAGATGATTGGTTTTTTTTCCACCCCTTCCTTTACCCTTTTCCCTTCTTAATTTCGAGAGGAAAGGAAAGGAAAGAAAGCTGAACAATAAATTATGTGAAAATAACATCAAAATCACTAATTGTCCACTCCGCTACTTCATCTTTGTTGCTAACAAAAATTTCAGTACCCATGTCAATGGATCCCCATACTCTTCTAGCAGGAGGGGTCCCTGGATCCTGCAAGTGAAAGTAGTAAAATGGTGACCATCTGGTTGTTCATCACTTTGACACCTAAAAGAAGCTGTTTAACCACTGACCTGATAGAAGTAAAGTCTGCTTGCTAGCCCACCCACATCGAGCTCCCAAGTTCTGGCATCCCCGACCCAACCATCCCCTTGTTTTGTTGGATAGCCATAGTCAGCCCATATAGGATGAGGCAGCAACTGAACTAGCTCTTGTGCCTGAGGATTGCTGTAAGGATCGCAAGTGCTGACAGGTTTCTCTAAAAATAGAGCATTCTCTGGAGCACAATAGTAGTGATACGCCCCATATGGGAAGTTGGCTGTATCATTTCTGTAAATTTTTGTGTCGTTTGGAGTTATGTGGTATGGTGGGCAGTTTCCTAGATTTGTGGGACTGCACCAAGCTGGGGTTTCAGGATTGATGATCATCTCACTGTATCTGGTTATGTCAGTAAGCACATCTCCATCGCATGGAGCACCATTGTTCTTCCAACAGCTCCCGATATCAATCAAATAGAACTGGCTCTTGGGTCCTCCCCCTTGTTTTACATCCAAAGTCACCCTGACCTTGAAATTAGGTGACTCTGGAAGCTGCAAGGCAGCTAACTTGTTACTAATTTAAGAAGGGCAATCATGCAAAAAATCAGGACTGATATAATTATTACTCTACTGTGGTCTATACTGATCTGACTTCAGGCAAACCGATTTGGTATTTTATCATGCAGTTTCATTCTACATGAATTAGTATCAGAGCAAACACAAAGCACTGCACTCCAGACCGGTGGTGCCATCCAACACAAGACTTACTATTAAGTATAGGAAGTATGCACTTGCAACCATGTCCAAATGGCTGAAGCTTCTCGTGTCCTATGATTATAAAAAGACTACGAGGCCCGTGGCCTCCACCAAATCTTTCAAGGTCTATATAAACAGTACTAGGTGGACAAATCCCAGTAGAAGTTTCCAATATGGATTAAGAATCAACTGGATTTTGAGCATTTTGTTAGATATGAGCTTGAAAATATTACAATATCAGATGAGTATTTGAGTTCCAAACAAGCTGTAAAGGACATCGACAGCTAAACAAAATCATTTTGATACCTTGGTTAATATTCCGGGTAGGTAATAACCTGTCCAATCATCGATTGTTTCCTATGACATGTTGATCAATTTTAATAAACAAGAAATAAAACAAATGTTAATTTCATTAACAAGAAACAAAACAAATCACTATCTGCCAAGTCACGAGGATACACCTTCATCATCAAGACAAACCAGAGTACCTTCTCTCGTTTTCTTTTCCTTTACTAAGAAAGGAGTAACTGAATACAGAAAGGCGAACTCATACGCATTCTCTAGAGCAGCTTAGTTTTAATCTGTGAAGATGACTGGAATTTGCTTTAAAATTGAGTAAGAAGAAAGATTTCAAACAGTTTCTACTTACAATTTTGAGCATTCCTCTTGTGTCGTAGTGATACCCTCCAGAAAACCCTTTAGTTGCATCAGCTCTGAGGTACAGCATCAGCCACGGGTACTTCTTCGACGTCTTGAGTTTGTGGCTAAAGACCCAGCTTTCATTACTATCTTTCTTTTCCCATACCACTTCATAAAAAGAGATTCCATCAAGTCCATTTCCTATGTCAGAACCCAAATCATATGTCCCTTTGAAACTCCCCCTCATTATACCACCATCCGAAAGCTTAGTCTGCTGATGAAACAACATGGGTTGATTCATACAACCCTTTCCAAAACAAGGAAACCTTCCTGGACCAAAAGGAGGGGCCTTTTTCCCATTCCTTGGGCACAAACCGGAAGTTGTGTCATAGTTTCCATTTTTAAGCATGACCATCCAAAATTGCCATGGATTCGGGGTATCCTCAACTTGACATAATGAACCCAGATATAGCTCCTTCTGCACTGCATAAAGGTCGGTATTGTTTATGGCTCCTGGGGCCAAACCTGGGAAAGGCTTTCCTACCCCAAGTTTGTTATCAGCTTCACTTACCTTGTGTTTCAGTGAAGAACCTGCCTCATTTTTAACAAGGAATTAGCATGCATACAACAGAAACAGTAGAGACAGTTGAGGGCAACAGATAAAGAGTCAAATACAGCATAAAAAGAACTGATTTATCTATGTGTTATGTATAAAAGCTAGATTAAAGAAAACTAAGAGAAAAGCCATGATAGTAATGAGCATTTCTTTCAAATGATGAATAAAAACTGAGCAAAGACGCCCATTAGAGCAACGACAAGGATTTAGATGTTGATTTAGGTAATAAAAAACTTAATACTTTAAAAGGAATAGTAATAAGGAAAGACCCGCTTTGTAACACTGTGTGTTTCCTTCTATGGCGGTTGTTCTTACTTGAGAGGTCAAAGCAATCAGCTGCTCTAGGGCTACCCATGCCAGGAGCTT
Organism: Salix caprea; assembly: GCA_964035475.1. Taxonomy (NCBI): domain Eukaryota; kingdom Viridiplantae; phylum Streptophyta; class Magnoliopsida; order Malpighiales; family Salicaceae; genus Salix; species Salix caprea. The sequence goes on along the minus strand of OZ037755.1, from coordinate 7,590,878 downwards.
CTTGGCCAACTTCATTGCAGAAATTCCAAGCTTCGAAGGCCACTCTCAAACCATCTCTTCTCATTCCTGGGTCTCCAACAGCTGTTTCTCGTCTTGCGCCAGAAACACCCAGCACAATCACATTTACCAATAAAAACACAACATGCAAATGGGCTTCCATGGCCATTTCCACACGGGTGCTCTGCTCTGCTCTGCCTTAGAAACAGATCTAACAGGCGTTATTTATACACCAGTAGTAGATGGGGTCATTTCCCATATGATTTTATTACAAAAGAAGTGACTGAAGATAACGAAGCTCATGTAGTCGCAAAACCACTGTAGTCAGAGAATAAAAATAGATGTTTAACGCCATGATTGTATAATTCACTTGGGTTTTTTTTTTGTGGTCAACTTTCACTTATTTTAACACAATTTTATGCTCCCGTCTCTTTTTGCTTGTCCTAAGCACATTTTTATTTATTTCAATCTGTTCGAGTAGAGATTGTTCTGATTAGAATATATTGCCATAATTCTGTTGCCTTGATTGATTTCTAGCTTTAGCTGATTTAGTGATTAGAGTCTATTGCCATAATTAATTATCTTTAGTATTTTCGTATTATTTTTAATGAAATAATATCAAAAATAATATTAAAAAATAAAAATTATCATTTTAATACATTTTTAAAAAGATACTTTAAAAAACCACAACCGACCTCCCTCTCGAACAATCTATCAGTCAGCCACCCGTGGAACTCACATTTGTCTATTCATTTTCTTGTCAAATTTCAAAGCCCCCGAGTGCTTCTTTTTTTGTTTTTTGTTTTTTTTTCAAGGAGAAATGAAGGAGGTAGATAGATGAGGATGGACGAATTAGCAAAAAAAAAAAAAAAAGATTTTTTTTTTAAATTTAGTAGTGTCGTTTGGTTGGCTTATGTAATAAGGTAGTACTTGTGGATTAGTTGGGTGCTGGGGGACCACACACTAGCTAGTCTAGCTGGTTGCCAGGGGGGGTTTAAAGTAAAAAAAGGACCGGATGATATGGACTGAAAAGAGGATAAAATTTTAAGTAACCCTTTAGAATCTTTCTACGGTAGTAATTGGTTTTTTTTTTAAATATATTAATAATTTAATACATCAAACCAAATTTGTCAATTCCAATTCCCTTTTACGAAATATTTTAGTTTTGAAATATTTTAGAATTATATTGTTTATATATATATATATAATTAAACTAAAAAATTTTGTTTAAATTCAAAAATAAATTTATTTAGAATTATATAGTTTAAATTTTAAACATAAGTTAAAAAAAAAATGAGAGTTGAATTGATATAATTTGATCGACTTAATCAGTTCAACTATAACATTAAAAAATGATAAAAATATAGTTTGATTAAAAAAATCAAGTTAACATTTTAAAAAATATATTAAAAAAATAAAATATTGAATCATCTCGGGTCAACCTAAGTTAACTTTTCGAATATATGACATCCGCTATAAGACCATGTAACCTTAAATAAAGCAAATCAATTCAAATTATAAAGTTCAATTTGTAATAAACTCGTTGTTGAATAATGAAATTGAGAAAAAATTAATCTAAAAAAAAACAATAAAATGATTTTTCTGAACAAAATTATGAGCATGTATAATATTATGATAATGTCATCATCAATCTCGCAAGTTCATTAAATTCTCCGATTGCTCTGAAAATTTAACATAATATATATAAATATATCAAAAGATTCCTTATAAAATTTCATCTTAATCGAATAATCGGATTAAAATATGTGATTGATATTGCAAAATTATTCATTATTTAAAAAAACACTATTTGACCAGAACAGAATTGACTAGACAAACCAGAATGGAACTGCTGGAATTGGGTAGAATTTCTGGGACATGTTGAAATTTGAAACAAGATACAAAATGTCATTTTATCTTATTTTTTTAACTGATACGAAATATTTCTATAGAAACGAAATGAGATCAACAACACTTCATCAAACCATAATAAAAAAACACAAAAATAAATTATTTTAAGAAATCAAAATTTAGGGCAAAGTGGGTTGCGGTTTTACTTTACATTATAAAAGATTGAGAATATTTTTTAGCTTGAAATTATTTTTAGATTAATATTAATATTAAAAATGATTTTTATTATAATAATTTTTTAATTAAAAAATAAAATAAAAAAAACCAATCCCTTCAATAATAACATACCAACCCTGGGAAGATGCTTTGAAAATGGGCGGAGCTGGTGGTGGTTTTATATGCATACAAGACTAGCAGGCATTAAGCGTTGGCATGCCCTGTCACATGGGGTTGGTTTTCTTCATCATTTTTTTTTCATTTTCTTTATTGATATTACTGGGAATAATAAATAATTAACACGCCTTATTCGAACCGGTCATATCTGACATTTTGTTTTAAAAACGTTTCAGAAGTGTTTTTTTTTTTAAATGATTTTTTATTATTTTAAATTAAATATTTTTGATATTTTTAAATTATTTTCATATACTAATATAAAAAATAGTTTTAAAAAATAAAAAATATTATTTTAATATATTTCTAAATAAAAAATATTTCCAAAAATAACCTCAACCTACTCCCCTCTTCAACCCTACTCCTACTCCTACTCCTAAACAGGCAGAAAATCAGGCCGAAAGCATAACCGTGTTTCCACCGGCACTAGCCCTGCCGACAGGGCATGGGACAGGATTTCCAAAGGAGAGTGAAAATAGATAGCCGAGTGTAATCGTTAAGGGATAAGACAAAGATTTGTTTACTTGCTCCTCCTATCATCCAAGATTTCATGACTGTAATCATTCCGTTGACTAATTTGAGAATTTTAATTCATTCTCAATATATATATATATATATATATATATATATTCTTGTTTGATGTTTCCGTGTAACTTGTTTTTTATTCTAAATTTAAAACAAACAAATTGTTTAAAAATACTTTTTTATATATTTTTTGATATTCCAAAGTAAAAGTAAAATTTTAAAAAGAGGTTATTTAAAATAGGTTTTTAAATAAAAAAATATTTTAAAAACAACTCGTACTTATTTGGAAACATTTATTTTTCAAAGTATTTTTCTCTCAGAAAAATATCAGAATTTTTTTTTTTTAAATACTTATTTTTAAAATCAGAACATCAAAATAATCTAACACATCAAAAAAACTAATTAAAGATAAAAAAAATAGTTTTTTTTAATCTAAAACATTTTAAGAAAAAAAAACTAAAACAATTTGCGGTGTGGAATGAAGATGATCATTTGATGGTGGAAGAGGTAAGAATTTAGAGGTGGTGATGAGTACAAGAGAGGCAAACGATATGTATCCTACCACAAGCAACTTGCAATAAGAGCCCAATTACTAACTCTTGCTTCTTCTTCTTCTTCTTTTTAGAATACCGAGTCTTGTAGCTTAGAGCTCGTGGATGGGTGAGACTCTTGCTATTATTATATCCTGTGTAGGCTCATACTGAGCTGTCGATGTCGCTTCTTCGAATAGAGAACTAGGTTTATAATTGAATACAAGTTAAGTTTCCACGTCATCAGTTTATGGCGATGAATAAACTTAAAAATCTCATGTAAATTTGAAGGTGTATTTTTTAAAAATAAAGCTGATTCAATTAAAAATATAAAAATAAGTTGGAGAAATGCTTCAGCATATATTATATAAAGCAGATTGAGTCACTAACCCATATTATTTTTATAAACTTCCTAAAATCTCAAATTATCTTCTATCTTTAGCATTGATTTTACACGAATTGTTTTTCTTCATGGCCACGGAATGATTTCAACATCTTACAATCAATTTTTATGAGGAAAAAACTATAAAACAAATAAATATTCAAACAAAATATATATACTACAAAAATATATAATAAAAATTAATAATTTTGCTTATTTGAAGTGTCAAATTCTAAAAAAAAAAACTTGAATAAAAAAAAGATGCTAACAAATTGAGTTTTCGAGTGGTCAAATTTATAGTAAGAGATCATTATAAAGAAGGAAGAAAAAGAAATGAAGAAGAGAAATAGAAGAGTTATCTGATAGGTCATAAATTAAATATTATAGACTAATTTACTGATGAATTTAAATTCATCGATAATTTTATTTATAAAAATAACACATCATTGTGCCTTTTTTTTATTCATTTATTTTCCACTGTAATTACTGCACTATGTACCCAAAAAATATTTTCATCAGTATTTAGTAATAAATTACATCAATAAAATATTTTATTTTCTTCAGTTTTTCTGGTTTTATTTGGTCTAGTATTCCACTCCAATATCGTTAGAAAACAAAAGCTCTCATCTAGACAGGTTCACAAAACTAAACAAGAATCATTTCGTCTCTAAAATAGGAGGGTATGCATTGATTATTTATTTATTTATTTATTCAAGGAGTGTTGGAATCCAGTGCTCTTACCAGAGTGTTCAAATAAGACACGCAAGATATATACCATTTGTAAACGATGCTTCACTTCTAAGGGCAATGTGCTGTTCATGTAAATATGTCAACGCAAGCAGCTCCACAACATTTTAGTGGGCAGCTCATTACAAGATTTTAGTTTTTCTGCGGGGTTGTCTGGTGTGATGTAATGAGTAATTTTAAATAGAAAAAAAGTAAAACTGTAAATTAAGAGTTAATCATTGCAGCCTTTTCGCTCATTAAAATTCATTCATTCCTTCTTGATTTGCTGTTTGTAGCTCCCAACTGCATCATCTGGCCTTCCTTTTTGGGGGAAAGTTCTCTTCTGTCTGTTTAGCTTGGTTGTAGCAGGGTCTTTGATTGATCTGTTACTTAGCATTTCTCTTGGAATTAAACTGTAAACTTCACGTGTGCTTGGCAGTCTCACTTGAGGTTGCTCGTCAGTTGTTTCCTTAAATCAAGCACAGGAATTCAAGTGCTTGATGGGTGCTGGATCACTCTGCTGGGCTCTTACGCTGTTGTATTGGGTCTAGCAGAGCTGTGTGTGTGTGAGAGAGAGCATGGTTTTTTTAAAATCTTATTTTATTTTTATCTCTTAAAACTATTTTGTTTTATTATTTTAAAAATAAAGATATGAGTGATTTATATAATTAATTAAATTGTTTTCAAAAACCCTCCAAAATTTTATTTTTTATTTTATTTAAATAAAAAATTCAAATATTAAAAACAAACTTGCCAGCATTTTAAAATTTTGAAAAAAACTAACCACCAACTTTTCAAATTTAAAATTTTCAAATATTAAAAAAGTAACCACCAACTTTTTAATTTTTAGGGAAAAAATCATCAATAAATATTCTCATAAACCTGAATATTTTTCTTCATCGTTTTCTTCTTTCCAATCTTTATTTTATTTCATTAAAGTTCATCATGAATCATTTGGATTTTAATTTTTATGATGCTATGGATTTTGTTGATGACACTCTCATGTTCGCCTTCAAAGTTGCTACTGCAATGGTTGCTAAAAAAGAGTCGATAAATCAAGGGCGGGCAACAGAGTCTCGTGGCTCTATTTTTGGACACAATATTGTCAATCATAATAGAAAGGAAGGTGAATTAAGGCTATATAATGATTATTTTGCAAAAAATCCTAAATACACTGAAAGTTAGTTTCAAATGAAATATAAGATGAGTTGTCGTCGTTTTTCTTTGGATCGCAAATACGATGGAAGCTCAGAATTCATGTTTCAAACAAAAGACAGATGCACTTGGTGTTCTTGGCTTATCTTGTCTTCAAAAGATAACTACAACTCATAGGATTCTTGCATATGGTATTCCAGCAAATCTTAGTGATGAATATCTTTGAATTGGGGAAATCACTATGATTTTTCTAAGAGTTTTCGTCAAATCAATTGTTGAAGTTTTTGGGGATTGGTATCGAAGGGCATCAAACGAGATCGATATTGGCTGGTTATTATCAATTGGCGAGAAGCGTGGGTTTCAAAGGATGTCAGGGAGCATTGATTGCATGCACTGCAAATGGAAGAGATGTCCAACTGCATGGCATGAGATGTATGCAGGACATTGTTGTGAACCTACTGTAATTCTAGAGGAGGTAGCTTCACAAAATCTTTAGATATGACATGTCTTTTTTGGAATGATTAGATCACTAAATGATATTAATGTTCTTGATCGACCATCTGTCTTTGCTACACTTGTTGAAGGTCGTGTTGCTCCTGTCAAGTACACAATCAATGGACATGAATATGCAATGGAATACTACTTAGCAGATGAGACCGAATTGATCACCTTTGTTAAGACAATCCCAAGGCCATTAAGAGTAAAGAGAAAATATTTTGTAAGTAAACAAGAGTCTGCAAGAAATGATGAGGAGAGGGCATTTGGGGTGTTACAATCTTGTTTTACAATAGTGCGTGGAGTAGTGCGATACTGGGATGAAAAAACTAATGTAAATATTATGCAAGTTTGCATAATAATGCATAATATGATTATTGAGAATGAAGGAGTAATGAACCTTAGATTTGACCATGAACTTGAATTTAGTTTTTTTTTTTATATTAGTGTCACATGATGAAACACCAGAACTATGTGATTTTCTTCAAACTCATAATTGAATCAAGAATAGAGCAACTAACTCCCGGCTACAAAAAGATTTGATTGAATATTTATGGGAAGAATACGGTAATGAGTAAATGATAATTATATATAAGCTTCTTATGTTATCATAATTTTCAAGTATTTGTATTTTTTTATGGGTGTTATATTTCAATTTAATTGACCCTAATTATTGCTGTAGAGTGTTAAAAGAGAAAATAAACTGAATTGATATCAATTTTATAACACAATAAAATATTATGATTTGATAAAATTAACACACTAACTAATAAATTTAAAGTAACCAATAAGTTTAAAGATAATTAATTAAAAATACATTCCCTTACAAATAATTCAATCAAATTAATTAAAAATTAAAACCCCTACTATTCATAATCTCTAACTCTCTGTTTTGAAAATACACTGCATAAATTGGATCAAAATTAGAAGTAACCATTTTCATAATTTGTTCTTCTTTATCAATCTTGTCTAATTCTTGTTTCTCTTGATTTTGTTTAATCATTATAGTTTGTTGCTCCAACATAATTTTATGTCTTGTTTTTTCTAATCCTCAATTTCAACAAAAATATCCTTGAATTATTGTAAAATATTTGTCACAGTTATCTCTATAACTCTCTCTTTTCCTTGTCTATGTGTTCATTTGTAGCCTTTTGACAATTGGTCTATGTTGATAAATAAATGCTTTATTATCTTCTCCTAAACTAACAGAATTAAGTGTAAATGGAGATGAAGAAACTGGATTTGTATTTTCATGATTTTTTATTTCTTGTGTTGACCTTTGATGTTGACTTGCATGCTCAAATTGTTATTTGGGTTTTTTTAAGATAACCCAGTAATGTTCTAGTTGAAATCACTTACAAATACATGAAACATATATTTGCCAAGCATCATTAATTTAGTAAAACAAATTAAATAAATTAAATTATGTTGAAAGAATATGTGAAACAAACAATTTAATATGGAAATAAAATATAAAAATGTAAAATTACCCTTGATTCTTCAGTCATCTATTTTGTTGACGATTTTCAATTTGGGTAACAAATCCGATAAATTTACCAACTTCTCTATTTATTTCTTGCCATATACTTCATATGCTTATTTGTGAATGATTATTCAAGTTTTATCCTTTCTCTACAAAGTAAGCATGCATTTGAGCCCATAATTGTCTTGTTTCTAGTTCAACTCATGGAATTGGATCTTTGCTTGTATTTAATCATGAAGACACAAGTAAACAATCTTGTTCTAGTAAGAAGTTTTTACTTCTTTGTAATTTTTTAATTGTATGAATAATTAAATTAGAGTCTATGGAGTCATAAGAAAGTTGATTAGGATCACTTGGTTGAAAAACAATATCTTTAAACTCACTTATAAGAAAGTTGGTGAAAGAGTTTGACAAATTTGAGTCCATTTATATAAAAAAAGAATTTATCTTAGTTATATAAACAAATACACACACACACACACACACACACACACACACACACATATATATATATATATATATATATATATATATATATTCATTTGTTACTATTTTTCTTAGTTATATATTCATTTGCACACGCCATCATCCAACCGACAACTTAAGTTATTCAATTCAGCTTGAACTTTGAACTTTGAGAATATGAATAATTGAATATAACAATAACAAAAGATTGGTACCGCAATTAAAATTGAAACTCAAAACTACATTGTACTTCATTATTATTATTAGTGCATCTGCATCAGATTATACTTCATTAAAGCTACCAGAACATTCACCACAACTGAAGAATGTATCGGCAGCAATTAACAACGATTGTTGCCTCCTAAGTGTGTGTTTGGGAGTGTAGTTGTGGTTGCTTTTGAAAGTGCTTTTTATTCATAAATACATCAAAATGATTTTTTTAAATCATTTTGGACATCAATACATGAAAATGATCTAAAAAACCAAAAAAAAATCTAAAGTAAAAACTAAAAATAAAAAAAAAAAAACATTTTTTTTCAAAGCGTTTTTCAAATGAAGTGCCAAACACCATTTATGAATTACAGATCCACTAATTATAATAAGAGTAAGCATAAAATTATATAAGACTTTTGTTGAATGTGTATATTCATTGATTTCAATAACTTTTTCTTAGTTATATAAACAATCACAAAAATATAAGATTTACGTATACATAATCGTTAACATATTATCACTAACAACTATAAGAACAATCATCTATATTGCAACCACTAAAGCAATGTGAAATGTAAGGTAGACAAATATTTATGACAATAGCATAGAGTAACTCATTTTGTAGTGTGAATTTGAAGAAAAACAACTCATTGTTATGCTAGTAATAGACACCCTAATTAGCTTGGGAAACTATTAGGAATTTGGAGGAATTGGGCATCAAGGGTTTGGTTATTAATGAAACTTCAGAAAAGGCATGACTGAAATTGAAACACTTGGTCCTGTTGAATTGAGAAAACAATTTTATGGAAAGAGAAGAAAAGAAATATATATATATATATATATATATATATATATATATATATAGAGAGAGAGAGAGAAAGAAACAAGGGATAATAGAGAATCAAAAGCAAGAGAAAAGGGGTAAATCTACTTGATACTTTTAAAAGGATCCCACTGGTCGTTCATCTAAACATACATGAACAAAGCAATCAGGGGATAGCAAAGGATCACAAGCAAAAAAAAAAAATCTTACATACAATGGTTCCATGCCATTGACTCCTTGAAAATATAGGAAAAATTTATTCTCCTATCAAGATTTGATTATCATGGATCCTCATTTGGCAAGAGTTTCAGCTATAAACAACATTTAGTATCTTTCAAAAGGTTAAAAATCTAACTATTGGAATTAAAAAAGGAAGACAATGAGAAATGATGCAATCGATCATCAAACAACAAGAATAATATTGGCTTCTACAACATTACCATGATTACAATAATCTGATTTTTGTAACCTACAACCTAAAATTTCAAAAGGAAACCAACCCTATCATCTTTCTTCTCACATCAAACCCCTGTCCTTAATCTGCAGTGTTGATTGAAAATGTTTAACAAAGTATAGTTACAAACAAATTACTACTAAATTGCTATGACCAACATTAAAATTTCAAACAAGTTTCAGCAACATCACATAATTGACACAAACATATATAACCATAAACAAGTAAACTTTACATCCTCGTCAATGGTTAGAAAGAAAAAAAATAAAAAATGGTCGATATCATACAATAATCATAGCTCTGCAATTGTCCTAATAGTTGCAAATCTTAATTGTTTGTTATCAGAATCAGAATCCCTGTATGCACAAACCTAAGCCAAGTTTTGAATGTTTTTCAAGAACATATTTGGTCCAATAAATAGAAAAAGGCAAAGGAAAAACATCTACATAATGTTCACTTACCACACGTACAGTATAAGAAGATTCAACTTGAGCCAATGCCTTCTCAGCAACAAAAATGTAATTGGATTGAACAACTCTCAAAGGAAGTGTAGCCTCTAGAAAAATAATTATCTATTTAACCCAAACTATAAAGAGAAAATAGGAAAGTAGGCATTAGGCATAATTTCATCAATAGAAATTGGCTTTCATCCATAACATAAATGATATCTAAAAAAAGAAAATAAGAAAAGTTTAGAAAACAAACCTTTTGGTAATTAACGAAAACAATGGACAGAAACTTTGTAATTAACAAGAGCTTCTGTTCACCAAAGTTGTTATTCAACTTTCCTTCATTTTTTCTTATGCATTGGAGAAGAAACAATTTGTCTTCTATACAACAAAGAAGATAGGCATTGGGCAGAAGCTTTTTTTCTTGTTTTGTTTGGTTTCCAAGGGATGAAGAGCAATTATACTTCTATATTGTTGATATTTTTTATTAAAACACAGAAGCTCTTTGTTCTGTGTTTTAATAAAAAATATCAACAATATAATTTCAACGGATATATGTACTTTTTCAACTTTTAGCTTTTCTATAGAAATATGTAGAAATAGTTGCTCAGTAAATAAAACTTTATTTTAGCCATTGATAATTGTTCCGTTGAAGTAGTATAAAGTAAACACAATTGCTAAAAATATAGGTTTTTAACTTTGTCTTTTCAGACAGCTTGTGCGTTCGAGTTGCTCTACTATTGTAGGTTCTACTTCAGGGTGTGTTGACTTTCTCTCTTTTTTCTTGGTTTCTGCTTAGAGAGAGGCACGGTGTATCACCTCATTTTTCTTCTCTTCCACGGTTTTCTTATTTAAGTAGTCTGGGTTGCAACTTTTCAAGTTTGTTTACACTCCTCTACGCTCTCTTCTTGATTTTTTCTTTTGGTGTTTTTTTTAAAGAAAGTTAATTTATGTAAATCAATTGAGTTAGCTGACCGATTGATAAGAAGTTAACCAGTTGAAACATAACAACCAGATAAAATAAGTTAAAACAATGGATTGTTTGATAAAATATAATTTCTATTATATTAAAAAATTCTTCTATTAATTTAATTTTTTAGTTGTCTAAAACTTAATATTTAAAAAAAGCTTGTAATGCAATGTTATCTTTAATATACAAAAAAACAAAGAATAACTAAGAGAGATTAAAAAAATGTTATAAAAAAATCTCAATTTTTGTTTGTTATTGAGTTTTTTATTTTACATTACTATTTTTAACTTTGTCGTTGGTTAACTCCTTCATGTTTTAAAACTTGTTAAATCATTTATATTAAAAAATAATCAAAAGACTAATTATATCATGCATGCATATATATGAGTGGGGCTGATGGAACTCTATTGGCTTATATTTCTTTTCATGTTTTTGTCAATTACAGTATAAGCTAAAACAGCTCGCCCTTTTATTGTAGCAATACTGTTCACACACACACACAAAACACTGTGTACTGGACATTTGATCCACTGCTTCGCGCCTACATGAGCTCGGTGGTCTTCTTTTTTTTATACAAGACTGCTTTGTTTAGATTTGTAGTGTAGAAATGTAAAATGAATGGTTGTGGCCGGTGGTTCTTTGCGCGTTGAAAAATGCTGCGTGTAGGAGTTTGAACCACTCAGCCAACAAAACTGATTTTTTTTCTTCTAAAAAACGGGTTTTTAAAAAAAAATGGTTTTTTTTCAATAACTGATTGTTGTTGTTTTTTATAAAAAAAATTTCAATAATTGATTGTTGTTGTTTTTTTACAATTTTTTTTTAATAACTGAGGTGTACGGGCCAAATTACGCGCACCACGACTAATCTCCAAATCCACTTTTTTTTGACATTTTTTTCTCCGTTTTTTTTCCACTTATATATATTTTTTTCTTTTTTTGTATAACCAAGGTGTCCAGGTCAACTTACGCGCACCATGATTTTTTCTTCCCAAGTATATATTTCTTTTGTTCCGCGCCAACTTGGTTCATCACGAATAATCCTTGGACTAACTTTTTCTTAACATTTTTTCTTTTTTTTCCCCCCTTATATATATTTTTTTATATAATCAGGGTGTCTGGATCAGCTTACACGCACCATGACTATTATTATTTTATAGAATACCTAAAGGAGATTGCAATTCCAAAAAGTGCTTAGTATATATATTTTAAGGTGCTAATATGAAATAAATAACAGAATATAACAGGCATAAAATCAATCAGTTTTTCACATAGATAGAAACTTAGCGCAACGCGCGGGCAAGTTCGTTCGCTATAAGCTAAAATAGAATGGGTATTTTTCATTGTTCATTGCATTGTTAACCCAGACTCATATACACTGTGGATTGAAATAGTAAACACTATATACTAAGATAAGTATTATTTGAATGCTAGGATGAACAACAAAATCATTTGGCTGGGTGGTTAAGTGTGGGTGCCAAATCACGGGAGTGAGAGTTTAAATCTCTCCACCTGCAAATATTTTTAAAACAGTAATGAACAGTGATTTCACGATTCATTACTGTTTATAAAGGTCCTTTCCGGTTTTTTTTTTTTTTACTTCTCTTTTGTTTAACAGGGTATCTGTGTCAGCTTACACGCATCATGACTAATCTTCAGATCCATTTTTTTAAACATTTTTTCCCGTTTTTTTTTGCCATTTATATATTTTTTTAATGACTGAGGTGCCTGAGTTAGTTTACGCGCACCACGATTTTTCTTCTCATCACTGTTTAAAAAGATACTTTCCCCTTGCACTTTTATTTATAACCAGACTTCCTTTTTTGTTTTTTAACAGTAATTTTCACTGTTTGAAAAGGTGTTTTATGTTTTTTTTCTTTTAACCGGCCTTTTTATTTGTTTTTTTAACCGAGGTATCGGTAGCAACTTATGCACACCACGACTAATCTTCAAATCCATTTTTTTTTAACATTTTTCTTCCCTGTTTGTTTTCCCACTTACACATTTTTTTTCCATGACCGGGGTGTCCGGGTTAGTTTACGCGCACCATAATTTTTTTCTCATTACTATTTAAAAAGGTGCTTTCCCTTGCAATTTTTTTTATGACTGGCTTCCTTTTTTCTGTTCTTTTCATAAACAGGGACCTTTTTTTATATTTTTTAATTTTTTTATAACCGGGGCGTCCAAGTCAGCCGTTTTTTTAACCGGGTTTCTTCTTTGTGTTTTTTTTTAACTAGGGTATCCGTGACAACAAATTTCTAATAAATCATTTCATCTTCTTAGCAAATTTTCTAACAAATTTTATCAAATTTTTTTTAGCAATAGCAACATTCAATCACTGTTTGGTGGAAAAAAACCGTTTTTAACAGATTTTATCAATTACAATTTTACTAATTAAATATTAAAATAACAAAATACAACACGTATAAAATGAATCAGTTTTCTACATAGATAAAAAAACCCAGCGCATCGCGCGGGCAAATTCGCTCGTAAATTACCTAATCAATGAAGCAAAATCGAAAATCACGTTGTGGGTGCTGAGACCAGCTTTTGTTTTCTTGAGTCTTTCTATACCCGGTGGATGCAAATTACTTTATTTTTTATATATATAATTTAAGGTGTTAATATTTAAAAAAACAAAATATATAAATATTTTTAAGAGAAAAATCCTTAAAAACAATCATCATCATTATTTTAAACGTATTTTGCATAATAAACTGAGTATATAAAAACTTAATGTACAATAATTATTATTATTATTTTAAATAATTTTGCTATAGTAAGACCTGAAAGTTTTGTATGCTGATTATTTTGCTTAGATATATAGCATTATAAAAAAAAATTCTAAGACCATTAATATTTTTTTGCATGTTAAAATTTTTATTTATGGCTACGACGAAGTGGAGGGCAATTGGATCATACATTTTTTCACTATAGATAAATTGCCCTAATTTTTCCACTTGTTTTGTCTATGTGTCACTTTGTATATTTTTTTATGTGATATTATATATGAAATATCATACATAAAGAAGCTCCAGAAGTCAACCTCTAAGAAAAATAACATCAACTGATGAATTATTTTCATTATTATTATCATGATTGTTAAATTATCACAATTATTGTAGTTGTTATTATAATATTAAAATAAATAATTTATATTCTAATTATTATTATTCATACTATCAATAACACCATAATTATTGTTAGAAAAAGAAATTAAATTATTTTTTATTTTATAAGATGTATCCCTTATATTATTATATTAAAAATATTTTAGAATACTGATATTAATTTTTTTCAAAAAAACATAGGTCATTTATTTACACACACACACACACATATTAAGGCGCTAATATTAAATAAATATCAAAATATATAATGAGTACAACATATTTATAAGAAAAAATACTTACAAATAATCATTATCATTATTTTGAATGTCTTATCTATAATAATTAGAAATTTCAACACCTAATAATATTAACAAAAAAACAATTAAAAAACAAAATAAATGACAAAACAAAAATAAATATTATTAGATTTAAGAAAATTATTTGACTTGAAGAATAAATTAAAATAAAAATAAAAAAAATAAAGAATAATATCAATTTTCAAATGAATACCAACATAAATTAAAATTTAAACATTAAATAAAAAAACCTTAATAACAGTGAAAAAAATAAAAATAAAAAACAAAACTAAGAGCATGTACATATAAACATAAACAAAAATAAGAAACATTTAAGAAGTATATAAAAAAATTAAAGGAATTAAAATAAAATCCAAGATTAAAAGTATAAGGACCAAAATGAAAAACACATAATAAATGTCATTTATAGGATAGAATTTTGCTAGTAGTTCAATTCACCTTTTACACTGCACATCCACCACATGTCATGTCTGTTTGGAAGTGTGGTTGAAGTTACTTTTGAAAGTGCTTTTCGTTTAGAAATACATCAAAATAATATTTTTTAATTTTTTAAAAATCATTTTTGATATCAGCACATCAAAATCATCTAGAAACACCATTTTTTTCATTTAACATAAAAAATAAAATAAAAAAACATTTTTTTTTCAAAAGCGCTTTCCAAACGCATTCCCAAACATCTCTTCCATCTTCCACCAAAACCACAGTTCAATTCACCTTTTCAAATAATAATGAATAACAAAAACCATAGTTCAAAACCACAGTTCAAATCATTGTTCATTAATGTTTAAAATTGTGATCTCCTTTAGCTATTCTATAAAATAATAGTCGTGGTGCAAGTAAGCTAACCCAAACACTCTGGTTATAAGAAAAATTATAAGTGAAAAAAAAACAAAAAAAATGTAAAACAAAAGTGGGTTTGAGAATTATTCGTGGCGCGCGTAAGTTGCCCCAAACACCATGTTTATAAAACAAATACGTGTAAGATGGTCCAGACACTTTGGTTATAAAAAAAACAAAAAAATTGTATAAGTGGGAAAAAAACAAGAAAAAAAATGTAAAAAAAGTGGATCCGGAGATTAATTGTGATGCGCGTAAGCTGACTCGGACACCTTGGTTATCAAAAATCAAAGGAAGCCCGGAAAAAAAAAAAGGAAAACAGTAATGAACAGTGAAAATCATTGTTAAATATATATATATATATATATATATATATATATATATATATATAATCATTTTTGTCGCCTCAGATTCGAACTCCCGTGTATTCTTAGCAATGCCTTAACCACTCGGCCAAATCCACTTCTTTGTTCAATCGCAGTATACAAATAATACTTAATGAAAATGCTATGATAATATAATATAAAAAATCCAAAATTATTTTTGTCGTCTAGGGGATTCAAACTCCCGTGTACTTAGCAGGCATACGTCTTAACCACTCGGCCAAAGCAACGTCGTTGTTCATTGCTAATATAGAAATTAAACTTATTTTATTATATATTGTTTTAGCTTTTGTTGTAATTTCAATCCACAATAAAATATGTGTACGGGTGAACAGTGAATGAACGGTCTCTTTTAGCTTTTGTAGTAATTTTAATCCACAGTAAGGGCAAGTCCAACAGGGAGAGGTATCAGTGCCGCCAAAACTAAATTTTAAATTTTTTGATTGTTTTCTTTATTTTTAGGTCTCCAACGGGGAGAGCTAAATGGACAGCCAAAATGGCTTCTATATCATGCAGAGCCATTCCTACAGCTTTCACCTGCAGAGCCAAAAACAAAATATGACCATTGTAATTTTACCGTTGCATTATCCAAATTAAAACACACATCAACACTGCAACACAACAACCAAACAACACAACAACAAATCAATAAATCAACACATCAACAAATCAATAAAAAACTGAACACTAAACCACCGTCATCAACATCACAAAAATATTGATCACTGCAAAAGAAACACACGCTGATGATTTCTTGATAAAAAAACTGAAATTTTGGGCAAGAAACAGAGCTAAGGAAAATAGAGACACAAAATAATATACGTGAGAGAAAAATCAAGGTTGGATTACTTCCTGTAGCTAAAAAAAAATGGGATTTCTCTGCAATTCAAGAAAAATGAGAGATTTAGAAAGAATTATGGTGGTGGTGATGGAGGAGAATTATGGTGGTGATTTAGAGATGATCTCCTTGAGTTCACTCCACAGGTGGTGCCGCGGCAGCCAGTATAGATGGAGATTTTGAGGTGGACTTTATTGGTGAAGATAGATTTAGTGGGTTTGTGTGGGTGGGTGACGGCGGCGCAAGAGGGAGAAGAGAAGGATGGTGTGGGTAGGGTGTTTTTAGTTTTAGATAGAGGGGAACGAACTGGTGTTGGGGGTGGGGGTTTATACCAGGGTTATTGATCCCGCCCCGGGTGCCGTTCCGGTTTTGTGTTTGGAACGGAACGTTCCGGTTTCGGTACCGTTCCGGGTACCGTTCCGGTTTTGTACTGTTCATTTTTATTTAATTATATATATGAAAAAATTAAAATATTAATTTAACAAGTATAATTTAAATTCAAGATAAATGAAATTTAAATTATACAATACAAACATAATTTAAAAACATAAAAAAATAATTTAAAAAAAACATTTTTTTTTTCTGAAAAACAATTTTAAACAAGAAAACAAACCCTTATAAGTTAACATCTAGACTTTCTTCTATTATAAATTATAAATTATAAATTAATATCCCTATTTTTTAAGCTAACTATTATTATAAGAATTAATAATAATAATAATAATAATAATAATAATAATAATAATAATATAATTAACATACAACCCGAGACCCACACCCTGTTTAAGAAAAAACCCTAATTTTCTTCTCCCTCTCTTGTTGCTTTGCCCCCTCTAGCCGCACGCCTGCCATCTTCATCTGCAAAATTAACTTTGAAGTTTGAACTGAGGCGTGAAGAAACGAAAAAGATGAGGCTTTCGTAGCTATCCCATCTGTACGTGTAGGTACTTCTCCCTTTAATTTCCTTCTCTAGAATTCTTTTTAACTAACATATTCCAAATTTTACCAAGAAAACATCAAACAGATGTTACCTTTGCTCAAATGGGTCATTGAACCATGATCTTCCTCGGCAAAATCTTCCAGAGAGAAAGATGGGGTCCAAGTTGGTTTCGTGACTTCCTTTCCTTTTCTTTTCTCTTTACAACCAGTCAACACTTGATCATGGGCATCTCTTACATTTCTAACTAGAGGGTAAAAGCTATCGATCTTCTCTTCTTCTTCATCGGCCACCCTATCTCTCTCTTCCCCCTCTCCTTCCACGCCATGCTTTCTCTTCATCTGGGGTCTCTCGTACCAACTTCTGCGGCCAGCGACGTCGTTTTGGGTTCCGGAACGGAACCCCCGGTACAAAACCGGGGCATTCCGGCCGGAATTTGGCCGGAACGGCCGGATCGGTCCGGAATTCTACCCGGGACAAAAACGTCGCCGTTTTGTCCCGGAATTCCGACTGGGACGGGCCGTTCCGGCCGTTCCGGCCGGAACGGTACGGGATTAATAACCCTGGTTTATACTAATTATTATTATTAATTATTATTATATTATAATAATAATTATTAATAATAATAGTTAGCATAAAAAAATAGGGGTATTAATTTGTAATTAATTTGATTGAATTATTTGTAATGAAATATATTTTAATTAATTATGTTTGAACCTATTGGTTATTTGTTAATGTGTTCATTTTGTTTTTTTTTGAAGTTTTTCTAACACTCAAAAACAATAAATAATATTTTTTTAATTTAAATATAATTTAAAAAATATTTAAATTCATTTTTTTAATTTAAATATAATTAAAAAAATAATTTTATTGTTAAAGGGTTTTTCAAAAGAAATTATTTAATTATATAACTTACTCCTATTAATTATATAATTAATTGCATAATTAAACTATATACAAAATAATTGAACTTTTTTGTTAAATAATATAAAAAAAAATGGCTCTCCAAAATTATTTTTACCATTGGAGAGCACATCAACTCAAAAGCCATTTACACACTATTCACAAAGCTATTTTTATGATTTGGCTCTACAAAATGGCTCTTGTCATTGGACTTGCCCTAAATGTGGGTGTGAGTGAATAATGAATGAACGATCTCTTTTAGCTTTTGTAGTAATTTTAATCCATAGTAAATGTGGGTATGGGTGAACAGTGAATGAGCGATCTCTTTTAGCTTTTGTAGTAATTCCAATCTACAGTAAATATGGGTGTGGGTGAACAGTGAATGAACAATCTCTTTTAGCTTTTGTAGTAATTCCAATCCACAGTAAATGTGGGTGTGGGTGAACAGTGAATGAACGATCTCTTTTAACTATATGCTAATTTACAGATTATATGTCATGTATCATTAAAGAATGGCTCAAATGACTCCTTTTTTTACAAGAAAAAAAACCTAGATGACAAAAAAAGGAGTTCAGGAATCCAAAAAACTAAAAAATGACAAGGAGAAATATTAAATCAACCTAGTCAAACCTATTGTGTTATAAGCAAATCAAAACCAATTAACTCCAAAGAAACCAAGATGAAACATATCACGAAACCATTCAGAATAAACCAAAAGTTTCCCTTTGTTTTTTTTTAAAAACTCAGTATGACATCTTTTGATTTTTATAACTTTTGATTTTTTTGATTCAGAATAAACCCAAATTTTGTAACTTTTGTTTTTTTTTAAGAAAAATTATCTTTTACTTAAATCTATGATAATATTTTTTTTAAAGAAAAACAAAAAAAATTAAAGATAAATTTGAAAGAAAAAACTAAAGGGAGGAAACACTCGTTGGCCTGAGCTTTTTTTTTTTAAAAAAAAAAGTCAGGTGCACGAGCTTGTCTGTGTGACCTAGCATGCTTGGACCTTTTGTTTTTGATTGTATGCTCGAAGTTTTTTTTCTTTGTAAGGTGTTGATGACACGTGTTTCGTCTTTGTTTTTTTTATAAATAAACATCATAATTAAATAATCATTATTGTAGCTAGAAAATTAGGCCACATTTAAAAAAAAAAACTCATTTTCATCTAAAGACACCCTTAGAACATTAAAAAACCAAGGTGTCAACATAAAAACTCAAAAAAAGAGTCCAAAAACACAAATCAAACTGGGTAAAAGTCTTCTTTCTTAACCTTAACCTATGTTTAGGCAATATTAAAATTCAAAACAATCACTACCAAACTCTTATTGAATGGAACCATTAATACCAAAATCAACCTTTCTAATGCTTGAAATAGTTGTCAATCAATGAAGTTCTCTCTCCTTAGAAAAACCGATGACTTTGTCTTCTCCTAAACCAAGAGGATAAAAAATAAGAAAATTCAATACTTGAACCAAAATTGAATTTATATGAATTATAGGTACTTTAAAGGAAGAACAAACAATATAGGAGATGAAAAATTTCCTCTAAATTTTAAATTGGAGATAATATTTATCCATGTTTTACACTTTAGTCCTTTGTATTTTGATTATTCCCATCATAAACAAATTGGTTAGAAGTTTGTTCATAAAGAATGCATATAAAAAAACTATTGAGGATGAAACAATAATTTGGATGATGAAGCCACAATAAAATACCTATTTGTTATAAATCCATAATTATGTGGACTGAATATCCATGATAATTTATAATTATATGTATTGAATGTCATTTTTTCTTGAGTTCATCTCTTGGATTTCCATGACCCTTGAGTTCATTTCTTTCTTTTATGAATAGGTCAACTTGTCTTGTATTCTTAGAACCTGGAAAAATAGAAGAGTTCATAATAAGAAAGATATTTCTATCTGTTTTTTTTAATTATAGTTTGAATATTTATGCTTTTATATGTTAATTGTTTTCTCTTTTCACAACACGTTATCAACACAATTATTATGTGTCTTAAATCAACTTTAATATTTTTTTCTTTTCATTATCGTAATTTATTTTTAGAAAAAAATTCTTTCACTTTTATTCAAAGAGAGAGATTTATAGTTCCTGAAGAATTAAATCAATTAAAAACAAGTTCTTGAAGAGCTATTATTGCAAGTTCTTGAAGAATTAAATAAATTAAATACAGTTCTTGAATAATTATCTCCATCTCTATAATGGATTGAAAATGAATATCTCACAATAAAAGACCATTTTGTTATGTGGTAAAATCTAAAGGAAAGATATGATCAATAAATTCTTACCATAGTTCCTCAAGTTCGTTATGATTTCGTTGCATCAAAGGTTGCAAGATTTTAAATCGGTTAGTGAATATAATTATGCTCTTTTCAAAATTATGTGTGGTGAAGATATCACAGAAGACCAAATATTAGGGAAAATATTTTATACCTTTCATGCCTCAAACATTATCCTGTAGCAATAATATAAAGAATGTAATTTCAAAAGGTACTCGACACTAATTTCATGTCTTCTTGTGGTTGAATAGAATAATAAGCTTTTGATGAAAGATCATCAATCTCATCCCACAGGTTAGAAACTATTCTCCAAAGTGAATGAAACCTTTTTTCAAAAGCCAAGAAAGAACCAAGGATATAGGTATAGAAAAAGTAAATGGGAAATAAGAAGAGATAAGCCTTTTAAACGCAACCCACCATATCACCAAAGGTAGAGACACAATGAACTCAAACAAGAAAATGACACTAATTTGCATAAACCAGAAAGATAATTGTCATAGGTTTGGTATGCATAGTCATCGGTCGCGTACCTGTTGTACACCAAATATCTTACAAATTTGTATCAAGCCTATATGAAACAAAATATTGTTGAGACTGATTTCATTTATAAAGATGATTCTGAAAATCATAATGCTTATGTTGATGTTAATACTTATATTAATGTTTTGATTGATTTGAAAACTCGGATAAAATAGAAAACATGATTAGTGGTGGAATCATTAAAGGTAATTAATAGTTTTTACTTGTATAAAAGATTTATGTCATTATATTTTTAACAAACATTATCAGTTTGACTCAAATAAAATAATAATATTTGTTTATATTTTGAATAGTGAAATGACTTTTTATGATGAAGATTTATGTCTGGCAGACAATGCAATAAGACATATAATTATTAAGGAAAATAAATACTTTGAATATTTGACATTAACCAAAGCTAATGTCACTACCATATTAGGTTCAACATATATGATTAAAAGCTATAGAAAACCTAATATTGTGTTGACAAATAACACAAGACTAAGCATCAATGATGCATTGTATTCACCCAAGTTTGTAAAAATTTACTCAGTTTGAACGATATATGTTCTAATGCTTATCATATTGAAACAAAAATGAAGATAAAAATGAAGATAAAAATGAATATCTTTATATTACTCCATGTATTTCGAGCTAGAAGCTTGTAATTGAAAAGCTACATGCTTTCTCTTTTGAAATTTATTATACGATCATGAAATCTATTGAATCAACATTGGGATACACCAGAAGTATTCTAACCCAAAATAATTTATGGTTTGTCATGATTGACTTGGACATCTAGAATCAATAATGATGAGATGAATTATTGAGATTTCACATGGGCATCCTTTAAAGAAACTAAAGATTCTTTTTCCAAGTGAAAATCCATGATGCTGCATGTTCTCAAGGTAAATTATTTTCCAAATTATCTCTATCAAAGATTCTTATAGAATCACCATCTTTTCTTGAAAGAGTTTACGGAGATAAATGTGGACCTATTTATCCACCATGCGGACCTTTTAGAAATTTTAAATATTATTGGTGCTCATGAAGAACTCACAAAAATTGCAATCTATTTGAAAAATGAATTTGAGATAAAAGTTCTCGTAAAGATAAAGTTTTGTCTTGGTTTAAACAAACATCAAAGTGGTTTTTTTGTTTGGAATGACTTTGAAATTCCAAAAATCTTACACGAAACCATTCTTTTATAAACAACCAACCTCTTTCTTGCAAACACTTGAAGCCTAAAATAGTTGTGGGGCATGACCAAACTAGAAGGCAATCTAAAAATGCAATTGAAGGTGACTCCATCGTTCCCTTTCAAGGAATGTTGAACAAAGATGAGGGTCTTTGATTAGAGGGGTGCATATGAATATGTTAAAGATCTATCATCTGTAGATGTCAAAATTATAAGTTGCGGCTCAAGTAAGCAGAAGCGAAAAACCGTTAAAAACAGAGATCTAAACTTTGAAAGGAGAAGACCATGATGAAGAAAGGAGACCTATATATCTCAGGTAAGTATACATGCATCATCATGCACTGCATCCCCACTAAGAAACTAGGAAATGTTTTGGAGGGATCGTAATTTACGAACTCTTAGTCATCATTTTGCGCACGCCTCTCACCTCTTTCATTTCCTTGAGTGCGCTTTACAACCTTATCTTCTTCATAAATTTGGGTGTCATCATGCACGACATCCCCATTAGGAATCTTAGAAATGTTTTGAAGCGATTGTAATTTACAAATTTTCATTCATCATTTATGTGCGCCTTTGAGCCCTCACCACTGTCACTTCCTTGTGTTTGCTTGCAAAACTTTCATTGTGTCCCCTAGTTTGCTGACCTGTCCTCTAACCATCGGCCCGTCTCCAGTATTTAGGCAATAGTCAGCAAATGGTTTTAGATTTTGTCCCTGTTTTCTCTCTCCTGCCTTCGCAACTTATATCTCAGTCCTTCATGTGTGTAGTTTGTTTAATGTAGTCCCTGAGGTTTTGAATTCGATTTTATTCTTGATTTCTTTAATTGAAAGTTTGAATGTTTTCAATTGTGCCCTTCAATTAAAACGTATTATAAATGTTGGTTTTCATTTCAACCTTTATTCTTTTGATTTTTTATTTCTTTTTGGTTCCTTTAATTTTTCGGTACGTAGGTTTTTGTTTCTTTTAATTTTGTCCTCCAATTGAAATTGGTCATATATGCTACTTTTCATTTCAATCCTCATCTTTTAATTTTTTAGCAAAATTAAACAGCAATTACCTTTAAAAATGTCATTATTTGTTTCGGTCCCAAAATGTTTATTTGTTTCAATTTCATCCTTAAACTGGTATTAATTATATATATTGTTCTAATATTGTCCTTCAATTGAAATTGGTCATTTATTGTACCCTTCATTTCGGTCCTTATTCTTTTAATTTTTTAACAAAATTACATTGCATTTTTTTTAAAAAAGCCTTTATTTGTTTCGGCCCCAAGATTTGTATTTGTTTTATTTTTATTCTTCGATTGAAATTAATTATATATTTTATTTTTTATTTCGGTCTGTATTCTTTGACTTTTTTATTTGATATTAATTCCTTTGGTTTCTTTTTGTCATTCTTGGACATTGTTTATTTCTTATTCGTATTTATGCATCTATGCTTGTAGTTTTTATTTTGAATTTTTGTCTTCTTTTTATTGGGGTTTTATTTTTAATCGATTCAATCCTGAAATTTTAATTTCTGTTGGTGTCATTATAAAATTAGTATTGCTCATTTTTTCCCTTTGTTTGTTTTTTTGTGTTTTCTGTTATTTTTATTTATTATTTGGATCAATTGATTTTTATGATTTTATTATTTGTGCAATAATAATGATTATTTTTTTATTGTTTTTTTTTATAAAAATATTTTGTGTTTTTTTTTAGTTTTTCAGGATAATTTAATGATTTTAATTGTTTAGGCAGTAATGTTGATAATAATTTTAACTATTATAGCAATGATAATGATGGTAACGTGGGGATGAATTTTTAATTTATATTTTTGTCTTTTTATGGATAGAAAATTAACTATTTATTTTTGTTATTTGATTATTGTAAGTATTTTCACAATTTATATTTTGTTTTTGTGTTTGATATAAATTGAATTATAAAATGAACTAATCTTAATACAGTGAATTCAATAATTCAGATATCCAAAACTTCTTGCTTTTTTAATGATGATGATAATTTTATACTGGTTATTTCGTTGAACTGTACTAAACAGATAAATTTATATTGACTTAAAATTAATATATTTTCTAGAAAACTTGCACTTGACAAAAATTATGTACAAATTTATTATTTTAACTAAATTTATATTATAATAAAAATGTTCTCACGCAATTAATATTTTTCGTGTTGAAAAAAATATGATAACACCCGCGACGAGGCGCGGGGCATTGGCTGGTGGTGAAAAAAATCTTGAGATGATAGAAGTGATGATTTACGTGGGCTCGGGGAGCAACTCTTTATATAAAACATGGATCAGCCCAAACTTTATCAATGGAAATGAAGGAGCCTCGTGCAAAATCACAGCTCAACAATGATGACTTTATTTTTTCAATGCTACGAGATTCAAGACCTAGTTGAAAACGACCGAATTACCATCATTATACAAAATGATTTGATCCCACAAAGGTGAAGAAATAAATTTACTTCTTTTTCTAAGAAAAAGAAAGGGGAGGAAGTTGAACTTGCGATTTTGTAGATAAAATAGAATGTTAAATGTAAGCAGAGAAAATCCAATTAGTTTGACAAAGAATATTATCTTATTCTTAACATTTCATTGTCATTGAATGCTCCCTCCTCCCAGCCAGCAGCCATCCCCGTCCATTCACGTCGGTCAACATGGCAAAGGTAAGATACATGTATGTCGAGGTCTCAATTTTGTCATCTTCTGACCGGTATAAATGGCTTATCTTTGATCTAATTGGAAAGATAAACTAAGTATTTATATGCATAATCTGATACGAAATATAATTCAAATACCAACAGAAAAGTTTGTCATAAGATTTTTTTATTTAAAAAAAGGCTTTAATTTAATTACTTTTTATTATACAACCCATCGTATGATTTTGTTTTTGTTTATGGTGTAAAATGAAATAAAGTAAGATATGGCGGGCAAAAATTAGAAAATAGACATGCCCTCTATGATTAGGAGAGAAGAAACCTAAGAGATGTCTGTCACTTATGACTAGGACATAAAGTAATCCTCTTCTTATCTCATGACATCATTAAAAGTTTTGCAAAATATATTCCAAATATATATTTTGTTGAGATGTGAATATGAATTAAAGTCTTAATTTCTTAAATATTTTATATTGAAAAAAGCAATTTTATATTAATTTTGATTATAATAAAAAATTCTTTTAACTTCCATTTACGAGTATAGTTTGCTAAACAATTCAAATAAATAAAGAGAAATACAAGTATGAAAAAATGATGTTAGTGTTTCATTATGAATAACTTCAATAAAATAATTAATTTAATTGAAATATAAAGAGATTATAAATAAGTTAAAGTAAGAAAAAATCAAAAAAATTATTGTGCTCTTTGTCACGACGACTATTTTTCAAGCTTCGCCCCCTGTCATCCCTACATTGGGGGAGACAATAGCGCGTGGTGAAAATGGAGGTTTTTTATAGCCGTAAAATTTACAATTATAATTATCGGGAGTTGTCACCTAGTATTAAGGTCACTAGAAACCTATTGGTCTGCGAGAGTCTGAATACGAGGACTTATTGTGCAAGGGGAAGACACATCACCCCCAATGCACCCTACCTAAGGTAAGCTGCATTGTTGTTTGATTGTTGTTCTAAGTTAAAAAAATTTACACTGCATTTTCAAAAACCACTTTTTGTCTGCGAGTGTACTGTACGATGTAATTTTACACCGTAGTTAAAAACTTTTTTCTTATCTACGGATGTACTTTACAATGTAATTTTACACCACAGTTAAAAATTCTTTTTTTTCTATGGATGTATTATACAATGTAATTTTACACCTTAATAGATAAAAAAAATTATATTTTTTTTGATATTTTGGCCAAATTCCAACGAGTAACCGTAAACCGATTACAATATCCAATTTTCATTTTAAATTATGAGAAAGATGCAATATATATTTTTTATAAAAAATATGATGAAAAACCTTGGAATTCGGCTAAATGGGTCAGCCCAGCCAAGTTGGCCTAAATGACCAACTTTACTGGGTTGGGCTGGGCTGAGACTAGGTCCAACCCAACAATCAAATAACACAAAAAAAAAAAACTGATTCACGTGAACAGTAACTTGGTGGTCGATCGACCACTACGAGAGGCTTACCTGCTACTACCGTCGAGTAGAGGAAGCTGAAGTGGTTTTTCCTATGTGGTTACGTAAAAAATGACAGCCTATGGTAGCTGGGAGGAGCTCCTGAAATGGCTGTCCTGTGCTGGAATTCATGGATGTTGCTACTGCTCATCACCAGTGCTGGAGAAGGAGGCTGAGTTGGAGCTGCTGGTGAAGGTTCTGGCACTGAGGAGGGAGACCAGGTGGTGTTAGGCGAGTTGGCCGGAGGAGCGAGAGAGGTTTGTCGAGGCTGGTGGTTGTGCTGGTGGAGGAGAGAGAGATCGGCTGCTACTCAGGGAAAGCTACCGACGAGGACTCTGCCTGCATCGAGGAAGATGAAGTACGAACTGTGTAGCTTGTTATGCTCGTGTACAAGTTTTTTCAGTCACGATGGTCTCTGCAAATCTGCTCGTCACCCGTCCGTGATCGTCTTCTTCCCCGTGTTTTTTTTTTCTTTTTTCTCTGGTTTCCTCCCCCTCTACGTGCGTGATTTTTCTGTTTTTTCTCTGGTTCTTCCTCCCCATTCTCACTTGTTCTCCCTACGTAAATTCTCTCGTTCTTTCTTTTTTCTCAGGCCTTCTCCACCTATTACCTAATTTTTTTCCTTTTGCATGTTGTGATCAGGTTATTTATAGGGGAAGGAAGGAGGCAACTTGCGTGCAGCGGTGCCTCAACCTTTTGTGGTTGTCGGCGGCATGGTGGTAATTGTCAGCAACGACGTGCCTGCAGTGGTGGCTTGTCGGTTCTGGTACAGGTGGCTGTTGGCAGGTAGTGTAGATAAAGGCATGCGGCAGGACTGTGTTTTGGGAGAAGGTGGAAGTGCATTTTGGTCATTCAATTTGTAATTGTCCTAATTACACCCCCAATTGGCTTTGAAGTTTTAATTTTGTGCAATTGTATCCCCATCAGAAATTCAATGCTAGCCACTTTGCGTGTTTTTTTATTTTGATCCCTGGTTTTTAATTTATGCTATTTGACCATCAATTGACCAATAAACTCTTAATTATCTTCAATTTGACTCCTGATTTCGCACGATTGGCTAGGAAAAATTCAATTGGGTCTCCACAAATTCAAATCTTTTCAATTGAGCCCGAATTAAATTCAAGAACTTGAGTTTTCATCAATTAAGCCTTTAATAAAAGTAATTTGACCAATTTAAAGTATAATCAAGTCCTTGCACTTAATTAAATCCTTCAAATGGATTCTAAATTAAATGCTAAACATAATTACACTTTAAATTGGCAGATGATTAAATCAAATCAACACATAAAAATATAATTATGCCGTACGACTTAATTTTTACATAGATTTATCCAATGATAAATTATTTTTTCCTTAAATTTGTATTTTCCTCTATTTTTTTGGGACAAAAAAGATACGATCGGAGTCTCAAAAACAATTAAAATCTCCACATTGATTTTTCTACCAACGCCGATCCCTTTTATTTTATTTTTGTTATTTTTGGGTAGATTTATGGGGAGTAACTTAGAAATTAGTTATGACACGCTTAATAAATAATAAAACAATGTGACTTTATATTCATAACATAGTTATAAATAGTACTGATATAACATGTGATATTTTATTTGTTTGTTTATTTATTTATTTAATTATTATTATATACACCGCGCGCAACATTTATCATTAAAAAATATTGGAAGTAGCACAAAAGTAAAATGAAACAGCAGTAATACAGCTGATTGCGAAAAAAACAAAAAAATTAGGAAAGAAACGCGTCCCTTGCAAGATTTTTGTTGCGTGAAAGTATGAAACAATACCTACCGAATCCTTTCAACCACCAATAGAGAGCAGTGTAGCCATGGCCTATATATATATATATATTTCTTGGTTTTCTTAAGTACATGTTGATATTTTGTTTAGAAACATATTAAAATTTATTTTTGATATCATCACTTAAAATTATTAAAAAAATTTAATTAAAAATTTTTAATTTCTTTTAAAATACAGTAATAAACCAACACTAAGCGCATATTTCGCATTGCGGTTTAAAATTATTTTTGAAAAAGATAATTTTTTTTATTGTTTATTTGAAGTTAAGTTTTTTTGGTATTCTTAGATCATTTTGATGTGATAATGTTAAAAATAATTTTTTTTAAAAAATCATTATTGTGATACTTTTTTAAATAAAAAACACTTTTAAAAACAATATGAACTAATACTCACAAACATACCCTAAATACACGTTACTTTGCTTCAGGACAAAAGGTGCAAATCTTGAGGGACTCGTGGTGACGACTAATCGAGTCATTCCTCCCTATTTCTTGAAGTAAAAAATGAAGGGAAAAAACAAAATGAAGGTGTTTGTAGCTCACTCCTACCTCCATTGTGGTGGAAGCTGCTTTCACGGTGCATGTGGACCAAGACGTTGCATCTGCTTAATTGTATTTCTAAATAAAACATAAAAAACTCCACCACCCTCTAAATAAAGCAATCAATGATTATGGAATACTCGTACGCAGCACCCAATAAATTCTAAAAATAAGTGGTGAAAACGCACGTAGAAATCTGGATGTGAAAAATGTCCACGTAATTTCAGTGTATGTCCCCTGGAAACCCTAAACAGGAAGCGTGGAGAGTGATAATTAATAAAGGGGAAACGTCGTGTCCATGCTCTTTCTCTTGTTGTGTTGGAAAACAAGGGTGAAGCTCTCTCTCTCTCTCTCTCTCTCTCTCTCTCTCTCTCTCTCTCTCTTGCTGTTTCCATTCACGGACGCATATAGCTGTTGGTTGGACGCATCATCCTCTCTCCCTTGCAATAATTAGTTAAATAATTCACGAGGCGTCCAAAGAGAACCTGTTTTAGTGACCTGTTGCACTTTTTAATTGGAAATAAGAATTTCATTTATTTATATATTACTTTTAGAAGGTTCTGCTTGATTAGGTTTTAAGGATTAAAAAAGTTCCCGTTGGAGGCCGACGGAATGATTGCTTTGGTACACAATTGGAAGTCAAGGAGGATATATACTATTCACTCAAAAATTCAGGAAGATAAAAATATTGAATGGGGTTCTTTTTTGAGATGTGAAAATAGATTAAATAATAGTTTTTAAAAATTACTTTAAACATCAAAATAATCTAAAAATATATTAAAAAAACAAAATTTATTCAATTTCATTACACAGCAGTTAAGAAACTCCAACGCAACATCAATTCCTCGCAGCACAAAACAACAGCAGAGCAGCTTCATTATTTTTGTCTGGCAACGAATTTCTCAGCAACCATCCCGTAGCAGTAGAATGTCTTTTTCAGAATGAGTACAACTCCTCCCAGAAGCAGCACGTAACAGCCAGGTCAATCCACACCACAATTTATTAACAAAAACAATTCAGCATCAGCCTCTGATAAATCTGTTAAACTGACCATCCCGCACTTCGGTTATCATATTAATGAGGAATTTATAATATTACATGAATATTGAAAAAATCATTTCACAATAAATAATTAAAATATCATCCACATTGGATGTGCAAAACACACAAATAGAAGAGCAACGATTACAAAATTTCAAGGTAAAGGATTTCGTGTTCCTATCGGATGATTATTCCATGTACAAAAACCTCAAACACTGCCGGAAAACAGCAAAACATAGACAAAATATCTAGCCTGATTCATTTCATTAAATAAGCTATTATTCATTTCATTACAAAAAACCTATTTCATAAATTCAAAATAAATTTCATAAATTTAAAAACAAGTAAAACTTAATTTAAAAAAATTCAAGCAAACCATAACATTTACAAACCATACATTCAGACAACAATTTCGCATGGAAAAAAGCTATAAAACAAGTAAACACCCAAGAAAAATACATACACTATAAAAAATATATAATAAAATTAACATTTTAAAATTGAGTTCATATAAAGTTGTTAGTTCTACTTACTTCAAGTGGGGAATCCTAAATAAAATTTGAATTAGAACATGGATGCCGGCAAACTGTGTTATGGTGACTAAATTTGCAGTGGAAGGATGATTCGTAATAAAAGGAAGGGGTATTTGTGGTTTGTTGTAAAAAAAAAATGGTGAGGAAGAGGGAACGGAGACTAGTTAGTGAGGTCACAAATTAAATACTAGAGATAATTTTTTCTCCAAAACATGAAAATACCAAAACACCTCTCAAGCACCTTTTAATGATAAAAATACCAAAATAACCCTAAAGGATTACAAGGTTATATGTTTTTCTTTCACTATATATAAAACGTGAAACTCTTGTACTCAAACAAATTAATATTTTCCTAATCCTAGGGGTCAAAATTACTTTTACTGTTTCGAATCTTTTGAAAACCCCTCTTTTAAATTTTGTCGAGCCTAGTTACAAGAGAGTATTATAAAAGTGTTAAGAGATTCAAAAATACACCTCCATACAGTCCCAAACAATGTTTGTGAAGAAATATGGTAATGTATTAAATGCAGATATGAAATGCAGATATGGAGATGCAGGAGATCATTCTATGATCAGAATGATTCACGCCATTAACTCTATGATTCTCGCAATCTCTGTATATCAATCATGTATATATATATATATAGCAAGAATCCATGTAATTACTTCTACTATGATTTGTAATGCCTATTTAAAGGCAAAAATATTATGTGAAATGCAAGCAAGCTTAATATTCTCACAATGTTCACTTTAGCTTTATATTTGTTAATGTCTTGCAGGAATATATAGATAGCTGTTTCTGGATCTTGTCTTGTTATCTAAATGGGGTATTGACTTGCGAGGGTTGCCTCAGGCTTTACTATTCTTGCCCCTGCCTCAGAGAGCATGACTGCCAGCTATAAAGCAACCACCAAAACAGTGGAGACATACCTACAAGCACGTGGCAGTAGTGATCTTGAGAGAATATTTGAACATGCTGGGAGCTCCGCACTGGATCGATCTTGTTTGTTCCCCAATAGAATCATTTTTTTTTTTTGGTATAAACCACGCGGTGTCACAAGCGCTGGCCCAGACTAATCCACGTTCGCACCGGGTGGGCTCCTAAGGGGTGAAAGTGCTTCCCAAATGGCCGGCTCCATACAAGAAGAGGGTTTGAACCCCTGACCTCTCTTAAGGGATGAGAGCGCCCTCACCACTCACACCAGGACCCTTTGGGTCCCCAATAGAATCATTTAGATAATGGGAAAAAAAATTTCAATTCAAACCTATCCATTTTATATCAAGGTCAACAACCCTCTCGGTGTGTCCTCTGAATTACACCAATAGGGGTACCCCACGCTTCCCCGATTATTTAAATTGTTACTATACAGAAATGTTTATTTATCTACCATTATACAATTCTATGTCGATTGATCACCCCGGGTGAAAATAAATCAAAACATGCCATGGTAAGAAACCTATCGATTTCTTTTTACTTTAATTTGTTTCAGGTTGAATACTTGAATTTTTACTTGTCAGAAGGACGCCTCCTTTCGTGATGGGCACAGAAAGTAAAGTCTTGACCTAATTTTGATATTAGAAGAGAGGGAACGAGCCTTTT
Organism: Salix caprea; assembly: GCA_964035475.1. NCBI lineage: Eukaryota > Viridiplantae > Streptophyta > Magnoliopsida > Malpighiales > Salicaceae > Salix > Salix caprea. Next base: position 7,558,981 of record OZ037755.1, on the reverse strand, counting down.
GCTCTCCACGAACAGATTCAACAATACAATATGGGGGAGGGTACGGACATTTGGATATGAATTTTATTAACCTGAATCATGTGAAAAGTTTAATATTGGATAATTGAAAAGGTCCAATTATATATATATTTTATATAAATAAAAAAAAGAGAAATCAGTGGGAAGGCCTTCAAAAGAAAAAGCGGTGAGGGTACTGCTACTAATATTCTTCTTCTTATTAAAAAATATAATTAATAGGGAATTTGAAGAAGAAGAAAAACCTTAATAATATACACTTGGCGTCATGAAGTGAAAGGATGAAGTAGCCCGCAGTGCAACAACTAGGAGTGGTGGTTTAATTATTATTTTTTAAGAATAATAAAGCCATAGTTTTCCCATTCAGCCGTTTCCACATACATCATCGATGATGTTAACGTGGGCCGATGGACATTCCGCAACCTAAATCTAAAATAATTAATACTATAGCTGAAAACCCTGAAAGCGACTTTATTTTTAGCTTCAAGGAGCGAGGCTGCATGCCGTAGAACATTTGGTGTCTATGTGTATACACAATCGGGATTTGGTTGAAAAAAGAGCAGAATATTAAATAAGTGTTCTTGCTTTTTTCTATTAACTTGGATGATTCATTCCATGTAAGTTGACCATTAAATTAACAGTCGTATAGATCGATCGTTCACGGTGAAAACAAACTTCTCAATCATAGTTAATTGCTGCTGTTTTCTTGAGTAGTTGCAGGTATTCAGGATGAGTTGAGACGAGGAATACGCGCGTACGCTTGCAGTTGAAGCAAAGGGAAGCAGGCAGTCATGGGTACTATACATAATAAAAAAATAAAAAAACGTTTTACTTGTAGAAACTAGAATAATAGCAGCAGTGTATCTTCTCATCTCAACTGCTACTTCCTATCTTCTTGTGGTAGGTAAATGCTCTCTTCCTCTTTCTCTGAGTCCTGTGGAATGATCTTGGTTTCTCTGTTTTGGCAAGTATTGGTTTCTGCTGCAATTGCTCCTGTTCTTGTGCAGGTAGCATAAGTACTCTATTTCACTGCTCTCTCTTTCTTTTCCTTGCATGACCACTACCCTTTTCTTTTCTGATTTTGAATCACTGAGAAGAACCACTTCATTCCATGCTCACCTCTATCTCATAGATCATATTCTTTGTTCTGTTGTGACGAGGTGGGTGGATATGTGTTCTGTGACAAATACAGCCTAACTTCGATTCCTTTTTGAAAAGAGAGAGACGAGTTCAGTGGAAGCGTCTGCATCGTGGGGTAAATGTACAGGGTTCTTGATGGACGTTTTGGCTTTCATTTGGTTCAGTAAATCCTAAACTGGACCTGCTAGATAGCTGTAGTAAGTTATCACAATGATTTCTACCGAGTGAGCTCCGCAAGTTTATTAGGTTCTCTATCGGTTCTTGCTTGCCTCCCGTGGTTACACAGTTTTAATATTGATTCCATTAGAATAATAAAAAAAAGGATAGTTTCTCGATTTGTGTTCTTGGTTCGGGGGCCTTTTGCCTTTATTTTAGTCAAGATTCTGTTTATTTCTTCTTCCTACATGTTACCTGAAGGCAACTTCTATTCATGTTAGCCTTTTTTTATCTCTTCAACAGCTCACTGACGAAAATAAATGTTTCCCACTATCTGCTCCTCTATTTAATTTCTTTTTCTTTGGGAGTATTGAAGGACCTCCATTAAAAGTTGCTGGTTTCTTTGTGCTCTGTTGCAGCTGCAATTCAAGTTTTGAGAATTCGTTGAGCAATTGAGAGTTAGATTAATACCTCGAGGTTTCATGCTATGGCTGTCGAGAACGGGAGAAATGGTGATAACAGTATGGACGAGGCCAGCACATCAAAAGGCCAGGAGGTAGAGAAGAGAAGTTCTGCCGGAAATGGGGACCAGCAGAAGCCAGAGAAGATCAAAGGAGAAGGGGAAACTAAATCAGTTCCGTTTATCAAGCTCTTTGCATTTGCGGATTCTACAGATATTTGTCTGATGATCCTTGGGACTATTGGCGCTATTGGAAATGGAGCATCCTTGCCAATTATGTCAATACTGTTCGGAGATCTGATTGATTCTTTTGGAAAAAACCAGAACAATAAAGATGTAGTGGCTTTGGTATCAAAGGTAAATATAATCAACATGCCTTTCTCAATCAATAGAAATGTTCTTACACTATGCGTCTTTCTGCTCAGGAAGATCCATAACTGGTTTTCTAATTCTCTATTTCTGATATAGAGATGTTGCTAATTAATATTTGACAAACGTCCAACTTTCTTTAGGTGTCTCTCAAATTTGTCTACTTGGGAGTTGGTTCTGCTGTGGGATCATTTCTCCGTAAGCACATCATTAAACTCACCTATGCTATATCCTTACAGAGAAGTTGTCTAAAGCATCAAGCATTGTGGAATTTATGAGCCTTTTTCTTGTTGTTTGTCAGAGGTGGCTTGCTGGATGGTCACAGGAGAGAGGCAGGCAGCACGGATAAGGGGCACGTATTTGAAAACTATACTGCGACAAGATGTTGCCTTTTTTGACAAGGAAACAAACTCTGGAGAGGTTGTTGGTAGAATGTCTGGGGACACTGTTCTTATACAAGATGCTATGGGTGAAAAGGTACCAAACTATTTGTTCTTTTACTCTGACCAGAACGGAGTGATGGGATTTCATCCATATTGCCAAGATAGTTTTGTGGTTAAACAAGCCTAATTGTTTGTTTTATGCAGGTCGGGAAATTCATACAGCTTGTATCAACATTCATTGGCGGCTTTGTAATATCATTTCTCAAAGGCTGGCTTCTTACTCTTGTCATGTTATCCTCCATTCCCCTGCTTGTAATAGCTGGTGCAGGATTGTCAATCATGGTGGCTAGGATGGCATCTCGTGGTCAGACTGCTTACACTAAGGCAGCGACTGTAGTAGAGCAGACTATTGGCTCAATCAGAACTGTAAGTTTACACTTGTAAATAACAAGATATAAGCTCAGAATGGAACGTTAAATGCCGATCTTGAATCCAGGTTGCATCATTCACCGGGGAGCAGCAGGCCATAAGTAATTACAAGAAGTTTCTTGTCACTGCTTATAACTCTGGTGTTCAAGAAGGCTTAGCTACCGGATTAGGTCTTGGCATAGTCATGCTAGTAGTGTTCTGTAGCTATGCTTTGGCAATATGGTTTGGAGGAAAGATGATTTTGGAAAAAGGATACACCGGGGGTAATGTAATTAATGTGATTGTTGCTGTGCTGACCGGTTCCATGTGAGTCTGTGAAGCAATATCTACTTTGAAAATTCTCTGTCTGTTTTCTTAGGGTTTAATCACATGAATGTTTCAGGTCTCTGGGACAGGCATCTCCTTGTTTGACTGCATTTACATCTGGTCAAGCTGCAGCTTATAAGATGTTTGAGACTATCAATAGAAAGCCAGATATAGATGCCTCCGATACACGGGGAAAGATGTTGGATGACATCAGTGGAGATATAGAGTTGAGGGATGTATATTTCAGCTATCCAGCCAGACCAGATGAGCAAATATTTTCTGGATTCTCTCTCATCATCCCAAGTGGATCGACTACAGCATTGGTTGGACAGAGTGGAAGCGGAAAGTCAACGGTGATCAGTCTGATAGAGAGATTTTATGATCCACATGCTGGTGAAGTTCTCATAGATGGCATTAACCTCAAGGAGTTTCAGCTCAAATGGATTCGGGAGAAAATTGGTCTTGTCAGCCAGGAACCTGTCCTGTTCACATCCAGCATTAAGGATAACATTGCATATGGAAAGGATGGTGCAACTACCGAAGAGATAAGAGCTGCAGCTGAACTTGCCAATGCTGCTAAATTCATCGATAAACTACCTCAGGTTCTAACTGGTCCCCTCACAAATTTCTGGTGTTAACATATGTTTTTTGTAGAGATGAGGAAGCGCAGATCGCCTCAGTTTTTCCCATTTAATTTTGACTTCAACTTTTGCATCCAGGGTATAGACACCATGGTCGGTGAACATGGAACTCAGATGTCTGGTGGACAGAAACAGAGAGTTGCAATTGCAAGAGCCATTCTGAAAGATCCACGAATTTTACTGTTGGATGAAGCTACAAGCGCTCTTGATGCAGAATCAGAAAGGATAGTGCAGGAGGCATTAGACAGGATTATGGTGAATCGAACAACGGTAATTGTTGCCCACCGTTTGAGCACTGTGAGGAATGCAGATATGATTGCAGTTATTTACCGTGGGAAGATGGTGGAGAAAGGTATATAACTCTGCATGCATGATTTTCATATAAAGAAATACAAGCTTGTTTTGGTCTCTGCATTGCCACATATTGTGCATAGATCCAAAATATTTGTTATTTTCAGAGTTGTTTTGGATTTTTGTGTCCACCCTACATATTGTGGATTATTTTATGAAAAATCCTATTAATTTTCCTAGTTTTACATAAGCAGATAAATACTGCACAATGATCGTTGATTCATGCACTAATTTTCTGCTGCCAAATCAGTTCTGCGATCATCAACATCAGTTAGAATAGTCTGCTGATTAATTCAATAACGTGTTTAAGTCTGCTGATTAATTCAATAACGTGTTTAAGTCTTCTGATTACGATGGATTGGGGAGATTTTCTGAAATTTTCATACATGATCTGAAACATCATTTTCATTGATCGATCAGGTTCACATTCAGAACTACTCAAGGATCCTGAAGGAGCTTACTCTCAGCTTATACGCTTACAAGAAGTGAGCAAAGAGTCGGAGCAAGAAACAGATGACCACAAGAAGTCAGATATTTCTTCAGAGTCCTTCAGATATTTAAGTAATAGAAATTCACTGAAACGGTCCATAAGCCAGGGATCATCTGATGTGGGAAATAGCAGTCGCCACTCATTCTCAGTGACATTTGGTTTTCCTACTGGATTCAATGCCCCTGATAATTCCACGGCAGAATTAGAAGCTTCTCCACAGAAACAACAAGCTCCAGATGTCCCAACCAGCCGCCTTGCGTATCTCAACAAGCCAGAGGTTCCAGTGCTGATTGCTGGAACTATAGCTGCAATTCTCAATGGTGTCATATTTCCGATTTTTGGTATACTAATTTCCAGGGTGATTAAAACATTTTTTGAACCGCCTCATGAATTGAGAAAGGATTCGAACTTCTGGGCCTTAATGTTTATGACCCTTGGCATGGCATCTTTTCTCGTGTATCCGTCACAAACATACTTTTTTTCGGTGGCTGGTTGCAAATTAATCCAAAGGATCCGTTCTATGTGTTTTGAGAAGATGGTTCACATGGAAGTTGGTTGGTTTGACGAGCCTGAGCACTCAAGTGGGGCAATTGGTGCTAGGCTCTCAGCAGATGCTGCAACAGTGCGTGGTCTGGTTGGAGATTCTCTTTCCCAGGTGGTTCAGAACATAGCATCAGCGATAGCGGGTTTGGTCATTGCCTTCGTTGCATGTTGGCAATTGGCATTCGTAATCCTTGTGCTACTTCCTCTAATAGGACTCAATGGATATGTTCAAGTAAAGTTCATGAAAGGATTCAGTGCAGATGCAAAGGTATACTCTTCAACTCCTGAGTGCGAGTTCTACTGCTGTAGCTAGCTCAAGAATATGAATTTTGACAAGTAAAAGAAGTTTTATTCAAGCTCCAAGCGGCCTTTCCACATAAATAACTGTTTTTTTTTTATATATATTTTCTATTTTGAAATAATCATCAGCGAAACAAAAAATAACAATCGCATTCATTGATCTAAATGGTGGCAGAAAATGTACGAGGAAGCGAGCCAAGTTGCCAATGACGCTGTTGGCAGCATAAGAACTGTGGCCTCTTTCTGTGCCGAAGAGAAGGTGATGCAACTGTACAGAAAGAAATGTGAAGGCCCTATGGCGACAGGAATAAGGCAAGGGCTGATAAGTGGAACAGGATTTGGAGTTTCTTTCTTCTTACTTTTTTCTGTCTATGCAACTTGTTTCTATGTGGGAGCTCAGCTTGTCCAGCATGGGAAAACAACCTTTGCAGATGTTTTTCAAGTGGGCATCTCTTCCTTGTATATTAAGATTTCCACAAGATGGTTACAGAAATTACAGCTGTTTTCATAATTCTTAATAATGTGTGTACTCGCAGGTTTTCTTTGCTTTAACGATGGCAGCGATCGGAATTTCTCAATCGAGCTCCTTTGCTCCTGATTCCTCAAAAGCCAAGGCTGCAGCTGCTTCCATATTCTCCATTATAGACCGAAAGTCGAAGATTGATCCAAGTGATGAGTCGGGAACAACACTAGACAATGTGAAAGGAGAAATTGAACTTCGTCACATAAGCTTTAAGTATCCAGCTAGGCCAGACATTGAGATTTTCCGAGACCTCAGCTTAGCTATTCATTCTGGCAAGGTAAATTCCTTCATGTTTGAAATCAAATCCTTTCGAACACATCGTCTTCTGAAAATTGGAATTCTGAAAGTATGGCGCCCATATCATTTAAAATGTCATGCCAAGCTCTACATTATATTAACGTGAACCTCTTCTTTTAGACTGTTGCCCTTGTTGGAGAAAGCGGAAGTGGGAAATCAACGGTGATCTCGTTATTGCAAAGGTTTTATGATCCCGATTCAGGTCATATAACTCTGGATGGAATTGACATACAAAGTCTTAAACTTAAGTGGCTGAGGCAGCAAATGGGGCTTGTGAGCCAAGAACCGGTTCTCTTCAATGAAACAATCCGCGCCAACATTGCATATGGAAAGGAAGGCAATGCAACGGAAGCAGAAATTGTAGATGCATCGGAGCTAGCCAATGCACACAAATTCATTTGTAGTTTGCAACAGGTCAGAACATTATATAGCAGATATCGTTAATTGTTTCCATTGATATCTTCTTATTCAATTACAGGTAGCTGGTAACTTGAATTGCTCAAGCAAGCAGCTACGATATGTCTTTTAATTGGCCTTTTCATTGATAAGAATCGAAAATCACTCGCACGATCCTTAGGCTGTTGTTATCCGAGTGAGTATTTTGCTGAGCTGCTGGTGTTAATTTGGTTTGCCTATGGCAATGCAACATGCAGGGGTACGACACTGTTGTAGGAGAGAGAGGAATCCAATTATCCGGCGGGCAGAAACAAAGGGTGGCCATTGCTCGAGCTATAGTCAAAAGTCCCAAAATACTTCTACTGGATGAGGCTACCAGCGCACTAGATGCCGAATCTGAAAGAGTGGTTCAAGATGCCCTGGACCGAGTAATGGTGAATAGGACTACGGTCGTCGTCGCCCACCGATTATCTACAATCAAGAACGCAGATGTTATTGCCGTGGTGAAAAATGGAGCTATAGTAGAGAAAGGCAAGCATGAGACTCTGATTCAGATCAAAGATGGTGTTTATGCCTCCTTAGTGGCTCTTCACATGAGTGCCTCAACTTCTTGAGTCACACCTGCAATATTTCTGCCACCCCATTCGATGAAAGTCTTCTCATTTCAAACACCGACGAAATGTATAAATGTCTGGTTTTCCTTTCTCTCTCACAGAACATCTATATAAATAGCAATTTCTGCTATACAAACATGAACATCACAGAAATGAAGGATAAGTCAGGTTTTGGATCTATTGCAACGGATGACAGGTTGTGAGCCATGTTCCTATCATTTAGTGTCGTCAACGACAGGGAACTTGATATTTTTGATGATATTATGACACTAAGACATCCAATCATCACTTGGCAACCCTTGTTTGAATTTATAAAATCCGTTCCCTCTGCGCAGGAGCACGGAAAGCAATTGCAGTGTAAAACAAGGTTTAATTTGTCTTTGGATCATATCCATTAAATGTCTTTGGAAATGGAGAAATTTGGAATTAATTTTTTTAATTTGTGGACAGTATTCTTTGCATAAAGACTCTTCCAACCATCACAATAACATAATTTACACTCAATAAGGTTTCATTCCCAATAAGTGCATACCATATAATTCATATTCCCAATAAGTGATTATTATGAAACTTATTTGTGTTATAATTGAATAAATTATGAGTAATTTAATGGGTGTGTATTATGTTTTAACAATACTATTATTAAGTTGGGAATTTGGGTAAAATTGAGATTTTATGGAATTGATAATAATTAAAAATGCATTAATTTAGGTTGAATAAGTTTGAATTGAGTAGATAAATGAATAATTAGTTAGGTACCAAAAACTATTTTATTATTTAGTTCGCATTTTGATGGAAAATAAAATTTGTGTGGAATTGACTGTCAATTAGTAGATTGTGAATTCATTTTTAATATAAAGTTGAATTTAAAATTGATAGTTATATTATTAATAAATATTATCATCTATATCCATCATTATTAGATGTATAGAGATTAAAAATAATTGTATGGTAATTAATTTTTGATGTACTTATTGATGAAAAATGAGCAGTAAAATCTAATTTTTTTACTCAAGTTGTCGGCATAAAGTTATAGATGTAAATGTTGATGGAGGCAATAGGTTTTGATTGGAATTTTTATCAACAACTCAAATTGTTTTCCTAAATAGGATAGAAGATTCCATCCATGATTTAAATTTTTAGTAGTGGCAGATGATGAAGTTATGACTCGAATTGTCACGACCTGATTCCTGGATCCGTGACCGGCATATAGGCATGGTCCCCCTTAAAGGTTCCACATCTATGTGAATTCAAACTTATCATTCAACTTCAGAGTTCAACACAACATAAATAACAAAATTAACTTTATAATATAATTTGATTTTCTGAATACAGGAGTTGAATACATCCTGTTATAATTATAGAGCATTAATTAGAAACAAGAACAAATGTGTCGATTACAACCTAAAATAGCAGGTTCTAAGATGTAACAAAAATGACCTGCTAACAAACTACGAGCTTGAAAATAATAAATAATAAGGGAGTGAGTTCAATCACTAATTCAGTGAGTAGATAATATTCAATATATACATACGAGATAATACAACAATGAGAAATATATATCGAATACGTCTTACAATAAGGTTTCTCAAATAGGTAATAACAAGAATGTATAAGGTAAAATCAGAATGAAATGAGCATGAAGCTCCATACTGTGGGATGATCAATCCACACATGTTGGTGACTCCCCCGACCAACTAGGATTTCATATACGATGTGCACAAAGATTAACATTACCTTGTTAGCGTAGGTATTCTGACTAGTATACCATAGGTTTATATCATAATCAAACAGACATATTCATATCTCAAGGCTCAACTCATGGCATCAATCAAATGAGAAGCTATCAATTCAGAAGCATATATCGGCTCATTCAAGAATGTATATTTAACAATTGATTATGCTTTATCGTATCAAGAATAGTAATCAATGTATATATTGTCAAGAAGCATAATCCAATTTGTACTAACAATTCAAATATTTATACTATTTCTCATGCATATTAGATATTATCCACTCACCTGACTAAAAAGCGAATAGAATTCAAAAGCAAAATGCTGACAGAATCATACTGATGTCCCGTGGGTAGAATATCAGGATTATCTGAATATATAAAAGAACACATACTCAAAAGAAGTAAAATCTCTTTAATAAACGTATCTAAGAGTTCAACTCATAATCCTACGTGTTTTTGAATCAAACTATCCATTTTTCGCAAAAACCTAAAAAAACAAAGGTTTCTTCCGAAATCTAATTCAAATATAAATTCATAAAATTGATAATGATTCATCAAATAAGCCTCCATTATCCACCAAACCAATATGAAAAACTAATATTTCATCTAGGGACCATTATGTTATTTTCTTATATTTTTAGGGTCAAATTGTAATTTTATCAAATTGAGTGACGAATTGAACTCCTCATAAATTCATAACTATACTAAAATTTTGCCCATGATTCGACATCAATTCTATACAGAATCTCAAATTTTACTTCAGGGACCAAACTGTAGTTTTCCAAAGTTCGGGGACTAAACTGTAATGTTCACTAATGTGGGACCAAAATGAAAACTTGTCATCTTCAACCTCCAGCCCAGAATTCCAGCAAGGTATTTTCAAAATTTCTCAATATTATTTCACCAAACACATCAAATAACTTCAAAATCATCTACAATCAAACTAATTAAATCATTACCCCACATATTCAACCCTTAACATCTCCATCAATTCATCAATCAAACCCAAACAAAATCCTCAAACCCTAATCATCAATACAAGCAAAAATCTTAACTAATAACAGCATTTATAAAAATTTTAACATACACATTACCTTAATAACTTCCTTTCTCCTCCTTTCTTTTTCCCTCTTTTCTCTTCTTCTTCTTTCTTTCTCTCTCCTTATTTATCTCTCAAATTTTCAGATTAAACTTCTTTTTTTTTTTTTTTTTTTCTATTTATATTTACAAGTTTATACAATTACTACGATACTCTTTATTCATTTTCACCTAATTCTAAGCCACCAAGGGCATTAATGCATTTTTCCTTTTAAAATTTTCAAAACACTGCACGAATGCAGGCCAGAATAGACAGCTTGGTTGAAATGCACTATCTTTAGAATACAAAGGAGATTTATAAGTAGGCTATAACTTCTTTAATAGTCAATTGAGCAAAGCAAATAATTGAAGGGCAATTATCAAGAGAGACAAAAGATTTTTTGATAGCAAAAAATCAGTGAGTTGGTTTCGATAAGGATATTATTCTATAAAGAAATGATAGATGTGAACAAGAATTGTCCGCTCAAGGCAACTATCATGATAACCTAATATTTTATTATTTAGGGTTTGAAGAGCCCTAAAAAGAGTTAGGAGGGATTTCACCTGTACACATTTGTTAATCTTTCCGACAATGTCAGCATATTGGACATCCGAATCTTCACGCAGAGTTCATAGTTCTGACCTGTCCTGCAAAGCTGACTCAGTAGTTTTGGCTGTAGACATGAGACCTCTTGTCTCAGTTTGACAAAGAAAATGCAAGAGAATGGTAGCGAAACCGCGATTGGATGAACAGGACAACAGTCCTTATACCGCATCGGCTTTCTACAATCAAGAATGCAGAGGTTATTGTAGTGGTTAAAAATGTTGAAGATGGACTCCAAGACTGCTGAAGATTGAAGGTTGTTGATTTCAAGTTTACATCAAGTGTTAGTGTTAGATTAGTATTAAACTAGCATGTTCTTTCCTTTCCTAAATAAGATCAATGTTTGATCAAGTCTATAAGTTTAAATGCAATTTCAATTCTAGCTAGAATAAGAACATAAGAAGAAGTTATAATCAACTAGAAGTCTTATGTAATGCTATTAGTTTTTACTATAAATAGAAGAAAAGGGATGACAGTAACTTTACCTTGATTCTGCTCCTGATATCCGAAATCAGTGTTCTTCATTGTTCTTGTTTCTTTACTAATTTCATAAATTGATTGAAACAGTAATTGTTTGAATCAATAAAACAATGTTTTTGACTTTTTCGAGTCTTTGATTTCTACAAAAAAAAAAAAAAGGGGGTTAGATCAGTTAAATTAAGGCAAGCAGAGAAGGATTCTTCCCTGTAAATCAGTGCCCTCAGCAGCTTAAGTCAGCAGACTCGGCACTTGCGATTACTCGGTGACGGGCTGTTTATCTTCTCTCTTTTCAAACCTGTCGTCCTCTTTAGAATGCACTGCAATTTCTGACAGGTCACCGAGATCATCATTTATGGACCACAAATATAAATATAAATATAAATTGTTGACTTTTTCAACGAAATATTGGTTTTTAAAACAACCCTTTAATGTCAAATGAAGTCCCGAGACTCCTACGGCGTTGGAGATAAAATGTCATAGATGGGGGGGTGCGAGACATGGTCCTACCATTTTGTTTTGCGGACAAATATTCAGTCTGATCCAAGACAAGATAATTTTATCCAATTCGATTTACTGTTTCCTGCTTGGCAAATAAGATAAGAAACCTGAGGAGAGAATCCTCCGGAATTGACTTGAATGCTGCTTTAATTACCGGTGGCTTTAATTTCATTTAGCAAGATCAAGATGCTTGCCTGGAAAACACTCCATCTAGAAAGCTTATATTTCAAACCTCGTACATTTTTGATAAGTTGGTTTTTGTTTAGAAATATTCTACTAACCAAATCAACACAATAATTTAAAACTACCAGAATTTCAATGACTTGTCAGAAAGTGTATTGCAGTGGTGGCTGGCCACCTCCATTGACCTTTTCAAATACAAGACGCGGAACTACAGAAACTTCAATCCATGAGTGAATTCTGAATACGTATCACTAACGGGAGTCATGAGCTTTTATTTTAAGATTGTTGTTTTATTCAACCCCGAGAGAGAGCACTTAAAGACCATTGTGGGTAAATAGTATGATGTGACTTTTGGAAAAGGTATTTATTTATTTCTCTAAAATTGTTACCCTCTTCAATAAAAATGATGGTACAATAAATTGGTTTATGGATTTATGCTCATTGAATTTAAATAGCATGCACTAGTTGGATTGCCCGCACTACATTACAGACGGAACAAATAATTTTTATAATTGTTGAGATTAAAATATAATATTTCAGTATTTAAAATTTGATATAATGAAAAAAGATCATTATCCTTTATTATAATAATAGTAAATCAAAGTCTTAACTTCTTAAATTATCATCACCATCACTATCAAAACAATAAACATTATTCAACAAATCTCAGAGAAAAACAAAAAAAAATATTAATAAAAAAGCACGTAAGAACAACACTAAAATTATTATTATTATTCTTAATATTAATATTATTATTGTTTTAATAAAGGGAAGAAAATGAAATTAAATCAAAGGCTTAAAAAAACCTAAAAACATTAACAAAAGAGCAAATGAAAAAATAAAATAAATGAAACAAACAATAAAAATTATTGACTGGAAAAAAATTATTTGACCTGAAAATTTAAAAAAAAATATATCACACTACGTTGCGGGCTGAGTAAAAAGTTTGTATAACTGTTAAAAGAATAAAAATTATCAAATTATCCTGAGAGAAAAAAACCTAAAAAACGTTAACAAAAGAGTAAGTAAGAGAAAAACATTAAATTATTATTATTATTATTATTATTATTATTATTATTATTATTATTATTATTATTATTATTATTATTATTATTATTATTATTATTATTATTATTATTATTATTATTATTATTATTATTATTATTATTATTATTATGCTAATAATGAAAAAAAAATAAAAGACTAAAAAAATCATAAAAACTTTAACAAAAGATCAAACAAAAAAATAAAATAAAAATTATTAGGTAAAAAAAGTCATATGACGTAAAAATAAAAATAAAAAATGAAAAAAAAAGCTAAAAGAAATAACAAAAAAAAAATATCAATTTCCAAATGATCATAGATATAAAATAAAATTTAAGAACTATTTTTTTTGAAAAAAATATACCAGCACAACAAATAAGAAAATAACAAAAATTAAAAATCAAAGCTAAGCACACTTATATATATATATGGACAAAAGTAAGGATTATTCTTGAAATAAAAAGAAATAAAGGGATTAAAATAAAAAATTAAAAGTAATAGGGCTGAAATGAACATTAAATATAAAGGGATTAAAATCCAAAATTAAAAGTATAAGGGCCGAAATGAAAACATCGAAGTCTTAACATCTAAGAATATTATTACTATTACAACTAAAACAATAAAAATTATTAAATTTTTACGATGAAAAAAATAAAAAAAAAAACATAAAAAAAAAGAAAGCAAGAAAAAAAAAACTAATATTATTTTTCTTATTGAGTTAATAATGGGGAAAAATTCAATCAAAAAAAAAATGTCAATAATTTAAAAAAAAAATGTCAATAATTTTTTTTTTAAAAAAAAAACATAAGTGAAAAAAACAATTAACGTCAAAATAAATAAATAAAAACGTCAAAATAAATAAACAAAAAAAAACAATCAAAATAATTAAAAATGAAAAAAAATCATAAGTGAAAAAAAAAATCATAAAAGCAAACAAAAAATGAAAAACAAATTATAAGCAAAAATTTCACGGTAGGCAGGGGTCGAACCCCCGCCCTCTTAAGTCACAGGGGCGTCCGTTTTCCAGTGAGCTACATGCCTTTCATTGTCTCTTCTTGTGACAGAATTTATAAATAGTATGAAAACAGCGAACCAAAAAAAAAAAAAAAAACACTATTGAAATCCATAGTGTTTTCACTCACAGGCTACAGTGTTTTCCTGACCTCTTTTAGTTTATTGTATAATTTGCGTGTCTGTTAATATGGTACAAGTGTTTTTTTAAATTAATTTTTATTTAAAATATATTTTTAATATCAATATATTAAAATTGTGGAAAAATATAATTTTTTTTAAATTTAATAGTTTTTCAAGACAAACATATCTAAACACAAACAAGGTACTCTTGAAAAAGTATCAAACGATAGTGAATAGCTCAAATTCATTCATTCACACCCTGCCATGTTTGGAGAGAGCATGGAGAAATTGGATGGAGAAAAGAAATAAAAACCGCAGAATTCCACTGTCACGGATCCCACAAATTAATTCAAATTGGTTACCTGACTATTCCTTTCATCCAAAGATTCTGTAAATTCACTAAATTTAAATGTTAAGATATGTATGTGATAAAGATAATAAACTAGCGACATGATCGTGGCATATATCAGTTGCTCGATTAATATATATATATATATATAAAAATTAATCCCTCAATTCTTAATTGTTTCAGGTTATAAAATTGTATTTTTCTTTTTTCTTTAAGAAAACTGAGCCTTAAATACATGTAATATCTCGCATCAACATTGAAGAAAATCAATGTGAAAAATGATTAAAAAGAAAAGAAAAGAAAAGGGGCCAAGTCTCTCCCCAAGCTGTGTGATTTAGTCCCTGATGTTTGCATGAAAAAAGGACTCATCATTTGTCAAGTGGACAGACTATAAGATCTGTTGAAGCCTAAGAGATCGCATGCCAAGAATAATATCAAGTTGCTGCCTATATATATCGTTGTTAATCTGATTTTCTTATAGCAAGCTTTACAGTTGGATATGTAATTTAAAATAAATTAATTTAACAAATATTGTTTTAATATATTTTCCCAAAACACCATGTTCTCAAATAGATTCCCTAGCAAAAACAATGCTCATCTATCATTTATTAAACATTACCCAATTAAGAATGGGGACTTAATTGAGAAGTATTTTTGTTTGGAACCTAGTTGCGAACAAGCTAACAATTTGGAAACAAACTTGCCCAAAGAGCTATGATTCTCACAGGAAAAACATTGCAAGGCAATATTAAAAAAAGAAAAAGAAGTCTCCATTTGCGATTGCTGGAGAATCAATGGACCTTTGCTTTGCTTAACCGAATAAAAAAATAAAAAAAGCAAATCCACGTGGAGAAAAAGGAATGGTCTTGAAATAAGCATAAAGTTTCCTTCAGCTTAATTAATTAATTAATTATCGAGCTGAGTCAAAGTCCAAGAATTAATTCAATTCCTGGTTTTTTGGTGGCTGCGTTTTATAACTCTTGAGCACATTTGACATCCTTCATATTTTTGGCTGCCTTCCATGTGAGGTTTTGAAAAATAATCTTTCCTTGGTTCGCTTCAATATACTGCCGATTGTTTTTTTTTCTGCCTTAATGAAATGTTAAATTAATACTTTTTTTATTGATTTTAATACACTAATATTAATAATAAATATTATTTCTGTTTTTTTTAATAAAACCTATTGTGTCGCATTATCAAACACTCATTGATTATCATTTTTATTTTTATATTGACTTAGTTCATTGGTGGACTTGAGATGTAACTCAAGTTTTGTTTTAGGTTAATCCTCAAATTTGATTTTAAAATTATAATAATAATCTTTATATTTATATAATAGGATACCAAATTTGTGACTCGAGTCTTGTTTTGAGATGACCTCCGAGTTGGGCTATAAAATTGTAATAATAGTTATTTTTATAACCAATAAAAGAATGATAGAGAAATTGATAGTATTTTTTGAGTAAAATTATGATAAATTTTATGTTTTCTGGGAATATACCATGTAGTAAATGCACTTACTGAGCCCGTCCGTAATAGCAATAATAATAATAATCTCAGATGGTGTAGAATCTTTCTTGTTTAATATTTTAATTGGATGTTTCTTCTTTCCCGTGTGAGTCAGTCCACGGAAACACTCTGCGCAGCCAAATTCGACCCCATATCCAAATTATAAAATATAAACTTGAACACCTTACATAAAAGAAGAAGATATTATTGAGACGTCATATTGCAGCGCCCGACCGTCTTTGAATTTAAAACGTATTTCTGAAAAAAAAAAAATTTATTTTTTTTATTTTAAATTATTATTTTTTATGTTTTAAATTTTCTAATATCAAAAATAAATTTTAAAAAATAATGTATTTTTGGAAAAAAAACATTTTTGAAATTAGCATGGACCCCACTTCCAGTACAATACAGACCCCAAAGTGCAACTCTGTAATGAAGAAAAAGAATCGATATGAAGGCATCGCCATCATATTACCAAAAACACTAAAAGAGATCGTTGTTTCCATGTAGATTCACTGTAGCTCTAGACCCGCGCGTACTGTTTACTCGCAATTTGATCCGGTGTATCACGCGAGTTCGTCCGTCTTATTTTTTTTTATTTTTTCCGTTTATGAACAGTGTAAAAACGTTTCTGTCCCTCGAAAATGACAAAACACGGTTCAGAGATGGAGGGGTGAGGAGGTAATTGCTCGCGTACGGACCGGTCCGGTCCGGTCCGGTCCGCCACACTTTTATTTATTTTAATATTTTTTAAAAATGGCTAAATACGGATATAACCCCGAATAAGACAAAAGTGATGAATAATGCACAGGGGTGTCCCGGTAATTGACCAACGTTTTTTATTATTTTTTTCAAAATACTGTCGGCACGTGTGGGACACTCGACCGACGGTATTCCGCTCACGTCCTGTTCAGATCGCGCGTGCGGCGTCATACGATGGCCAAAAATGGGCTCTCGGCGTCCAGATCGCTTCGCCGCCGCGTGGTCTTTCTCCCGGTGAAGCGCGTTGTGTCACCAGGTGTCCGTGTACGCGGCGGTGGACGGTTAAAGCCGTTTGTTCCGTTTCTCTCTCCTCTGGACACAAACGTACAGGAGAGGCCCCCATGTTTGTTGACTTTCCACTTTAGTCCCTGAACTTCGAATTTTCTGTATGGTACAGAAGAGGAACCAAGTTTTTACTTTGCAGATCGGTCCCTTCCCTTTTAATTGAGTCATTCGATTGATATTAATTAAATGTTAATGTTTCACTTCTGTCCTCCTTCTTCTAATTTCCGGATTGAGTTTAAAAAACTTAATATATTTGGTCCGGAATTTGTGATTTGTTCAGTTTTGTCCTTTGATTAAAATTGATAATATATTTGATTTTTATTTCGACCCTTATACTTTTAATCTTTGATTTTAATCCCTATATTTTTTTATATTTATGGAATAGTCTCTGTTTTTGTCAATGTATATATAAATATGCCCTTAGCTTTGGTTTTTAATTTTATTTTCTGTTTATAATCATTTGAAAATTGATTTTTTTTCCTACCTTTGCTCTTGCATATTTTTCACCTAATATTTTTGTTTCTATTTTATTTTTTTATTTGATCTTTTGTTAAAGTTTTTATAATTTTTTTAGTCTTTCATTTATTTTTGTTTCTTTCATTATTAGCATAATAATAATAATAATAATAATAATAATAATAATTTAATTATTTTTTTTCTTACTCTTATGTTAATGTTTTTTAGTTTATAATAATAATGATAAATTTTTTTTTTCTTGCTTAGTCTTTTGCTGATATTTTTTTTTTGTTTTTTCTTCTCAGAATAATTTAAGAATTTTTATTTTGTTGACAATAATAGCAATGATAATTTTTTTTTTTAATTTAAGTTTTTTTGTTTGATCTTTTGTTAAAGTTTTTAAGATTTTTTTAGTCTTTCATTTAGTTTTGTTTCTTTCATTATTAACACAATAATAATAATAATAATAATAATAATAATAATAATAATAATAATAATAATAATAATAATAATAATAATAATAATTTAATTGTTTGAATATTTATTGAATATTATCACCTAATAATAAAAAAATTTAATACATTATTGAAACTATGTCAAATTAATTATATATTTGTATTTTTATGTAAAATTAAAATATGTTAAACTGATTATATGCTTTGAATATTTATTGAATATTATCGCCTAAAAATATATAAAGAGAGAAAAAAAATGACAAAAGATTTTTTGAAGGGAAAAAATTAATATCAATATTCTTAAATATATTTAATATAATAATATGATGAATAAATCTTATAAAAAAAATTGGCTCCAAATTTTAATTTTGTGCTCTTTTGTTCAAGTTTATTTTTTGAACAATAATAATAATAATAATAATAATAATAATAATAATAATAGTAATAGTAATAGTAATAATAATAATAATAATAATAATAATAATAATAATAATAATAATAATAAATAATAATAATAATAATAATAATAATAATAATTTAATTGTTTGTAATTATTGAATATTATCACCTAATAATAATAAAAAAAAATAATTTAATATATTATTCAAAATATGTCAAATTAATTATATATTTGTATTTTTATGTCAGATTAAAATATATTAAACTGATTATATGTTTGAATATTTATTGAATATTATCGCCTAAAAATATATACAGAGAGAAAAAAATAACCAAAGCTTTTTTTAAGGGAAAAAATTAATATCAGTATTCTTAAATACATTTAATATAATAATATGATGAATAAATCTTATAAAAAAAACAATTGGCTCCAAATTTTAATTTTGTGCTCTTTTGTTCAAGTTTATTTCTTGAAAAAAAATTACTATATTTTGATTTTTAATATTGCAGATCTAATATTACTGGGAAAAAAAATACAACTCAAAAAAATAAAAGGTAGACAAATTTACCTACATTATCTGCAATTAAAAAATATACGAGTCACTTCCCTTTCGATTACACTGTTCTTTTTAGACGGCAAATAAGTAATTATAGCATGCAAAAAAATCAGTTTATTTTTAAAAGCAAATTACAATATTTTGATTCATAATGTGTGAGATCTAATATTACTGGAGAAAAATTCAACTCATACAAAAAATAAAATGACAAATTTACCTAGGTTATCTACAATTAAAACATATACGAATCACTTCTCTTTTTGATTGCTTTATAAAGTATGTTAGACTAATTATATGTTTTAATATTTATTGAATATTATCGCCTAAAAATATATAGAGAGAGATAGAGAAAAAAAATGACCTAGGATTTTTTTTTCAAAAAAAATTAATATCAATATGCTTAAATACATTTAATATAATAATATGATTAATAAATCTTATAAAAAAAAATATTGGCTTTGAATTTAAATTTTATATTGTTTTGTGTAAGTTTATTTCTTAATTTTTTTTTTCAATATTTTCATTTTTAATATTTCAAATCTAATATTACTAGGGAAAAAATACAACTCAAAAAAACAAAAGGTTGACAAATTTACCTACATTATCAACTCAATTTTTTTCTTTTGACAAATTTATCTAGATTATCTATAATTAAAAAATATGTGAATCACTTCCCATTTTGATTACACTGTTCCTTTTAGACGACAAATGAGTCATTATAGGATGCAAAAAAAAAAAGTTTATTTCTTAAAAACTTTACAATTTTTTTTATTTATAATGTGTCAGATCTAATATTACTGGGGAAAAAAGGCAACTGATTTTTTTTTTTTTTTTTACAAATTTACCTAAGTTATTTCCAATTAAAAAATATATGAACCAATTCCCATTTCGATTATACTATTCCTTCTAGGCAGGGAAAAAATTATTTGTTACATATTTTATCTATTATAATGTTACTAATTAAATATTTAAACAACTAATTACAACATGTAAAAAATCAATTAGTTTTCTACATAGAAAAGGCCCTAGCGTGATGCGCGGGCAAGCATACTAAGTATACCATGCAAAAAACTCATTTCTAACATATTTTATCTATTGCAATTTTAGTGATTAAACATTGAAATAACTAATTATAGCACGCAATATTTTTATTTATAATGTGTCCGATCTAATATTACTGGGAAAAAAATGCAACTCATAAAAAAAAAATTACCTACATTATCTGCGATTAAAAAAGATACAAACCACTTTCCATTTCGATTATACAGATTTTATCAATTATTATTTTACTAATTAAATATTAAATTAGCAAAATACAATACATATAAAAATAATCAATTTTCTACATAGATAAAAAAAAACCCGGCGTATCGCGCGGGCACATCGCTCGTCCATGACTATTTTTCGGGCTTTCCCATTTCTAGATGACAAAAAAATGGAGAGGGACGTTAGCTTTGTCTGATGAAGAGCATGGGTTGCATCTGTTCTTATCGCAGTTTACCAGGTAAAAAACCTTTTGTGTGAACTTGCTTACATTAATGGTTGAAAATTGATCAGACGTCGAAAGAGAGATGCTGTCAAAACTGCATATTTTCTGCGGTGGCTACGTATATTTGTAATGAAATAAAAAATTCCACTTCTAGAAGGCAAGAATACAGGTAGTTGTCCACGACAAAAGGATGTGTATAATAATAATAACGAAGACAGCATCTATTAGTTGACAATCACGAATACGTGACTTTTGACTAGGTTGCCTTGTCTGCCATATATCACTATTACGACCGCTGTTCTCTTTTGAACTCAGAGGATCGTGTTATATAAGGCGATTGGAAAGTGTTATAGCTGGAAAAAAAATTAAGACAGGTCCTGGAGGAACCAGAATTCCATCGATCCAAGTCCACAGGGCCAAAATCCAAGATATTTTGCTCATTTCAGCCTCCACCCTTTCGCTTCTGTTTTGTAAGCAATTCATAGATGCTGCCTCTCAAAGAATACTTCTCTTCGATTGCATTCTTTCGGATATGGGATCTGCTTGTTATATGTTTGCTATTGTGTGCTGGAAATGATTTTGGATGGAAGGTTTTCCTTTATCTGAACTTCATCGAAACTCGAAGTTGTCTTGCATGCAACCTCTTTTTTTTTTTTTCTTTTTTTTTTTTAATTATGTTTCAAGGTGCCAACTGAATGGACACCATACAGTGCAAGTACACCTTTCTTTTGTTGAATGAACACGACCACAGAAGAAAGAAATGTCTTCGGTGGCTCACCTTGCTTTTCCTCTTTATGACACCCTGCACTCGATCTTGCAGAGTCTAAATTTATCATGTTACAGATTTCTCGCACAGAAGCCACGAATTCTTCTTTTTCAATCCATTTTTCACCTGTTCGTCCAGCTTACCATTCCTTTTATGCATTTAAACTAAAATACGATGAACTTCTAATCCTGCTAGCTATTCAAATCATATGATTTATTGCTTGTTGCCTACTTCAGTTGAAGAAGGGTTTCTTGTTGAAGACTGTTCAAACGTATTTGTAAAGAGGTATTTAAAAAGGGTTTCAATAATGATCAACGTGCACTTGGAATTTTCCTTTATGAATATGGATCCATCCACCGGCGTGTTTCATTTTTTTCTAAAATCTTTGAATGCAGTTTTTCCACTTGGTTGATAAGGTTGGCTAATATTGGCAAGTATATGTGCTCTGCAGGCTGCAACTTAAACACTGTATAATTTTGAGACAGTGGGAAGTCTGATTTAATATCTGGTTCAGGATGATGGCTGAGGAGAATGGATCGGGTGGTGAAGCCACCAGCTCTTCACAAGTCAAAGATGATGGGAGGCACCTCGGCGCTAACGAGGATCAAGAAAAACATGAGAAGAGCAAAGAGAACACTAAATCAGTTCCATTTTTTAAGCTCTTCTCGTTTGCAGATTCCACTGACTATATGCTGATGTTCTTGGGAGCTATCGGTGCAATTGTGAATGGCATGTCCATGCCTCTCATGACTTTACTGCTGGGAGACGTGATCAATGCATTTGGAAGTAACCAGTTCGGCAATGACATGACCAAATTGGTTTCCAAGGTATGGCATGCCTTAAGCTTCATGTACCAGACTAGTTTTGATATTTTTGTTAATAGAACCACGCTTATGGAGTTGGACTGATCACATAACTTCTGTTAGCATTTTCTCCACGAAAGTTAGGTTGTAATTTGAGATTTGGCATCCGGAATTTTACCAATATAAATATTTTGATATGTTTGGTTTGAAAATATATATATATATTTCACTAATGGTACCTATGTTTGGTTTGAAAATATATATATATATATATATATCTCACTAATGGTACCTGCAATTATTTTAGGTCTCTCTGAAGTTTGTATATTTGGCACTGGGTTCTGGAGTAGCAGCCTGCTTTCGTAAGTACTTCTTCTCACTCTTAAAATCAAAATGAATTTTGTGCAAAGCATCGTGAGCTAACCGGAAAAACCTGTGTTTGGTTCTTGTCAGAGGTGACTTGCTGGATAGTCACAGGGGAAAGACAGGCATCGCGTATAAGGAGTATGTATTTGAAAACTATATTGAGACAAGACATTGCCTTCTTTGACAAGGAAACGAATACGGGAGAGGTTGTTGGTAGAATGTCCGGTGACACTGTTCTTATACAAGATGCAATGGGTGAAAAGGTAATATTCTGCTGCAATGGAAATAACCTCACCTAAAGAAACAGTGCTGTGATTTTTCACAGGACTTTATATGCAATCCCCATGTGATATAATACTGCTGCTTTTTTGCAGGTTGGGAAATTTCTGCAGCTGATGGCAACATTCATAGGAGGCTTTGCAGTGGCATTTATTAAAGGATGGTTGTTAGCCCTTGTCATGTTATCCGCCATTCCCCTCCTAGTGCTAGCTGGAGCAACCATGGCCCTTTTTATATCCAAGATGGCAGCTCGTGGACAAAATGCTTACGCAGAAGCCGCAAATGTAGTAGAGCAGACGATTGGAGGAATCAGAACTGTATGTTTCATTAAGAATAAGAGTGCCTAGAGAAAAAACATATCAGCATAGCGGTTTCCCTTCCGTAAACCGTCTAATTTTGCTATCCACATGTTGTTTGATCAATTCCTTTGGCATTCCAGGTTGCGTCATTTACTGGGGAGAAGAGAGCTATAAGCATTTACAACGAGCTTCTTCTTACTGCTTACGGATCAGGTGTGAAAGAAGGCATTTTTTCGGGATTTGGTGTTGGTATAGTTATGTTTATTGTGTTCTGTAGTTATGCCCTGGCTGTATGGTTTGGTGCAAAGATGGTGTTGGAAAAAGGATATTCTGGGGGCGCAGTCATCAATGTGATTGTTGCCATTTTGACTGGTTCCATGTGAGTTCCATTGTTTAATTTATCGCATATGCAGTATGATTGCTTGAAAGTTGGAACTATAGCCTATTTGATGAATTGTTTTGCTTATTACTCGCATCACTGTGTGACTCTCATAGGTCTCTGGGACAAGCATCTCCCTGCTTGAGTGCTTTTGCTGCCGGTCGAGCTGCAGCACACAAGATGTTTGAGACTATTGATAGGAAGCCAGAGATAGATGCTTATGATATAAAAGGGAAAGTATTGGACGACATTCAAGGAGACATAGAATTGCGGGATGTGTATTTCAGCTATCCAGCCAGACCAGATGAGCCAATATTTAGTGGATTCTCTCTTTCAATCCCAAGTGGCTCAACTGCAGCTTTGGTCGGGCACAGTGGAAGTGGGAAGTCAACAGTGATCAGTCTGGTAGAGAGATTTTATGATCCCCTGGCCGGAGAAGTTCTCATAGATGGCATTAACATCAAGGAGTTTCAGCTTAAATGGATTAGAGACAAAACTGGTCTCGTCAGCCAGGAACCGGTGTTGTTTGCATCTAGCATCAAGGAAAATATTGCGTATGGGAAGGATGGTGCAACAATTGAAGAGATTAGAGCTGCAGCAGAACTTGCCAATGCTGCCAAATTCATTGATAAGCTACCTCAGGTTCTTAACAACTGCCTGTTTGTTATCTATTTGAAGTTCTTATTTGATTTTTATGGTCACATGGATCAGTAACTAACCAACAATTTTCATATTTGCCTCCCCAGGGTATTGACACCATGGTTGGTGAGCATGGAACGCAGCTTTCTGGTGGGCAGAAGCAGAGAATTGCAATTGCCAGAGCAATCTTGAAGAACCCTCGGATTTTACTTTTAGATGAAGCTACAAGTGCACTTGATGCAGAATCCGAGAGGGTAGTACAAGAGGCATTAGACAAGATTATGGTTGACCGAACTACTGTTATTGTTGCCCATCGATTGACCACTGTGAGAAATGCTGATATGATTGCTGTAATCCACCGCGGAAAGATGGTTGAAAAAGGTAAATCTCACAAAAGTTTCCATAGCACAAGACATGTTGGCATGAAGTGCATTTTCCAGCATGCTAAATTGTTCAGGAGGCAGAACTTGTTTTTCCTTCACATCCTATCATTGTATTACATCTTTTTCCCACAAAAAAAGAAACCGTGAAATGCTGCTCATTATTACATGAAAGAGTCGGAGAAACATGCTGATGTGAATGTCAACTGAGCAGGTACGCATTCAGAACTACTTGGGGATCCTGATGGAGCATACTCTCAGCTTGTACGCTTGCAAGAAATGAACAGAGAGTCAGCACGTGAAACGGATGTTAGTATGGAGTCATTCAGACAATCAAGTCAAAGAAGATCGGTTCGACGATCCATAAGTCGAGGATCGTCAATAGGTAGCAGCCGCCACTCTTTCTCCCTCCCTTTTGGTCTGCCTACCGGATTCAGTGTCCGTGAGAATGCCTATGAAGAGCAAGAAGATAATCTCCCAGTAGAAGATGCTCCAGAAGTCCCACTTAGCCGCCTCGCCTCTCTCAACAAGCCAGAAATTCCAGTTCTTATAATTGGTACTATTGCCGCATGTATCCATGGAACAATACTACCAATCTATGGCACACTAATGTCCAAAGCAATCAAAACATTTTTTGAAGCACCGCATATACTAAGAAGGGACTCCAAATTCTGGGCATTAATGTTCATGACGCTTGGTTTGGCTGCATTTGTGGTGATTCCAGTGAGATCATACTTCTTTTCAGTGGCTGGGTGTAAGTTAATCCAGCGGATTAGATCAATGTGTTTTGAGAAGGTGATTAACATGGAGGTTAGCTGGTTCGATGAGCCTGAACACTCAAGTGGGGCAATTGGCTCTAGGCTCGCAGCAGATGCTGCAATTGTCCGTTCTCTGGTGGGAGATCAATTAGCTGCTATTGTTCAAAATCTTGCAACCGTAACTTCAGCTATGATCATTGCTTTTACTGCAAGCTGGCAACTCGCACTTGTTATCCTTGGATTGATCCCTCTGATAGGCATCAATGGAGTTATCCAAGTGAAGTTCATGAAAGGATTCAGCGCGGATGCAAAGGTATGCCCTTAAAGCTAATATGCCGGTGTTTTAGGGGAAAAAAATAAAGATAAGAGTTGAATTCATTGTCCAAGTGGGAACTGCCACATCCACTTAAAAAATAAATTTTAAGTTTGTAAATTTTCTTTTAATAAATTTCCTGTAACTTAAAAAAGTTAGCCATTGTGACAAATTAAACCGGTTTGTGTAGATGATGTATGAAGAAGCAAGTCAAGTGGCTAATGATGCAGTTTGCAGCATAAGAACAGTTGCTTCTTTCTGTGCTGAAGAGAAGGTGATGCAACTTTATGAAGGAAAATGTAGAGGTCCCATGAAGTCGGGAGTGAGGCTGGGATGGGTCAGTGGTATCGGATTTGGGGTGTCTTCTTTCCTTCTCTACTGTTTCTATGCGACTAGTTTCTATGTCGGAGCTCGGTTAGTTGACGCGGGCCACATAACATTCCAAGATGTTTTCCAAGTGAGTTCTTACTGCCCTGGAATTTCAGAGCTTCTGACAGGAAAAATATAGTTTCCAACGATACTGAGGTACCTGTTCTCTTTGCAGGTTTTCTTTGCTTTGACGTTGGCATCTGTTGGGATTTCTCATTCAAGCACGTTCACCACTGATACCACCAAAGCCAAAAATGCCGCCGCTTCTGTGTTCTCAATCATAGACCGGAAGTCAATGATAGACCCTAGTGACGAGTCGGGAATAACATTAGAGGATGTGAAGGGAGAAATTGAGCTTCGACATGTGAGCTTCAAGTATCCAACTAGGCCGGATATTCAGATCTTCCGAGACATTAACCTGCTTATGCGTGCTGGGAAGGTAAGTCTTCTATGGTGTCGTAGCTTTTATTTGTTTCAAGCACTTAGTAGCACGTCAGAAGCTGTATCCATTGGATTGAATTTCTTTCAGACTGTTGCTCTGGTTGGAGAAAGCGGGAGTGGGAAATCAACAGTGGTTGCATTGCTGCAAAGATTTTATGATCCAGATTCAGGCCGTATCACACTTGATGGAACTGAAATTCAAAAGCTCCAGTTGAAGTGGTTCAGGCAGCAAATGGGGCTTGTCGGGCAGGAGCCTGTTCTGTTCAATGACACAATCCGTGCCAACATTGCATATGGGAAAGGAGGGGATGCAACGGAGGCAGAAATTATATCTGCAGCAGAGCTGGCCAATGCCCACAGGTTCATCAGTAGTTTACACCAGGTGGGGTTTATTTTACCCGGATCGTCCATTGATCCATCACGGGTCAAGATCTAATGCAGTAACACTCACCCAATTTTTGTTCCCTTTCAAAATGCAGGGGTATGATACTGGAGCAGGAGATCGTGGAGTCCAGCTATCCGGGGGGCAGAAGCAGAGGGTAGCCATTGCCCGAGCCATCGTGAAAAACCCAAAGATTTTACTACTGGATGAGGCTACAAGTGCATTAGACGCTGAGTCTGAAAGAGTGGTTCAAGAGGCATTGGACCGCGTCATGGTAAACAGGACTACAGTTGTCGTAGCCCATCGATTATCCACGGTCAGGAATGCAGATTTAATCGCAGTGGTCAAAAATGGAGTCATCGTGGAGAGAGGCAGGCATGAGTCTTTGATCAAGATTAAAGATGGTTTCTATGCCTCCTTGGTGGCACTTCACAGCAGTGCAAAAACTGAATGAGCTGCTCGCGCAAGGATGTGTCATTTCTACAAACAAATGGAGCACGTAACTCTTTTTCCTAGTTTTTTCAGGTAAATGAATAAGAAAAAGGCAAACAAGCTGCCAATAGTAAAAATTCTTTGTAAAATGTCGCAATTCTTTTCTTCTTAATTAAAAAAGAATGTAAGCAAGTTTCTTTGTAATATGGAGATCAGACACCATGGGGCTGCCTGCCTGCTCCAAATCAAGTTCCACAACTATATATGATTTTGGTTGTTAAGAATGCACTCATGAATGTTCTTCATTTTTACTTTATTTACCTTAAGTGCTGTTTTTTTATATTGCATGTGTTAAGATGGTTTTGAACTTCCATCCTGCTACAAAACGTAAATCGGGAAGATTTGTTTTTAGATTATTTTGGGGATTCATTTAAGGTTAGAAATACGTTAAATATAATATACTAGCTAACTGCCCCCGCGCGTTGCCGCGGGCAGTTTTGTGTATATAATTTAACATAATTAAATCCACAGCGATAAATTTATATGATATAACTAAATAAAAGTTATAGATTTGTGTATAAAATTTTAAGTAGAGTTTGTTACGCAAGCATAGATTACATATTTTAGAATGTATGTATTGCGTCATAAAAGATCACAAAAGAGCGCAAACTAACATTAAAAAAAATAGCAAAATATTTTTATAAGAAAAAAAAATTAATCACTAAAATCATTATTGTGCAGATAGTAAAATTAAAAAAAATCATTTAATACAAAGAGCAAATAAAAATCATAATAATAAAAAAATAAAGGGGAAAAGGAAGCAATATTAATTTAAAATATTATAACAATAGCAACATCGGAGTCTTAACATCTAAAATTATTATTGTTGTTACTATCAAAACAATAAAAATTATCAAATTATACCGAGAAAAAAAAAAGCATGAACAAAATAGCAAGCAAGAAAAACAATTAAAATATTATTATTATTATTATTATTATTATTATTATTATTATTATCATCATCATTATTATCATCATCATTATTATCATGAAAGAATAAATAAATAAATGAAAGATTAAAAACATTGTAAAAACTACAAAAAAAGATAAAAAAAAAATACATAAAAACTAAAAATTATCGTTGTTATCACTGTCAACAAAATAAAAACTATCAAATTGTTATGAGGGAAAAAAAACACTAAAAAACACTAACAAAAGAGTAAGTAAGAAAAACATTTAAATTATTATTATTATTATTATTATTATTATTATTATTATTATTATTTTCATTTATTTGTTTTATTTTTGTCTTAATAATGACAGAGAAAAAATGGAAGAAAAAAAATCCTAAAAACTTCAACAAAATATCAAACAAACGAATAAAACAAAAATAAAAACTATCGTTGCTATCACCACCAAAACAATAAAAAATATCAAATTATCCTGAGGAAAAAAAACCCTCAAAAACATTAACAAAAGAGTAAGCAAGAAAAACAATTAAATTATTATTATTATTATTATTATTATTATTATTATTATTATTATTATTATTATTATTATTATTATTATTATTATTATTATTATTTTCATTTATTTGTTATATTTTTGTCTTAATAATGATAGAGAAAAAATGGAAGAAAAAAAATCCTAAAAACTTCAACAAAATATCAAACAAAAGAATAAAACAAAAATAAAAACTATTGTTGCTATCACCACCAAAACAATAAAAAATATCAAATTATCCCGAGGAAAAAAAACCCTCAAAAACATTAACAAAAGAGTAAGCAAGAAAAACAATTAAATTATTATTATTATTATTATTATTATTATTATTATTATTATTATTATTATTATTATTATTATTATTATTATTATTATTATTATTATTATTTTCATTTATTTATTTTATTTTCATTTATTTATTTTATTTTTGTGTTAATAATGAAAGGAAAAAAATGGAAGGAAAAAAAATCATAAAAACTTCAACAAAAGATCAAACAAAAGAATAAAACAAAAACAAAAACTATTGTTGCTATCACTGCCAAAACAATAAAAATTATCAAATTATCCCGAGGAAGAAAAAAATAAAAAACACTAACAAAATAGTAAGCAAGAAAAAAATTAAATTATTATTATTATTATTGTGTTAATAATGAAAAAAATAAAATAAATGAAAGACTAAAAACAACCATAAAATCTTGAACAAAATTAATATCACAAAAAGAAATCAAGGGATTAAAAAAAACATTAAAAGTATAAGAAATCAAATTGAAAGGGATTAAAATCCAAAATTAAAAGTATAAGGACCAAATGAAAATCAAATTTATTATCAATTTCAATCAAAGGACAAAATAGAAAAAATTGTGAAACTTTTGTACTAAATTTATTGAGCTATTTAAACCCAACCCAGAAATTAAAAGGAGGATCGAAGTGCAAATTGCACATTAAATTAATTTCAATCGAAGGACCCAATCGAACTAAATCAAAACTTATATAACAAAAATAAGGACCATAAACAAAATTAAAAGTACAGGGACCGAAGTGCAAAAGCAATAAAACCGGGGGACTCTCTTGCACTTTGATGTGCAGGAGAGAGAGAAACGGCTGCAGCGGCTTTAACCGGCCACCGCCGCGTCCACGGCCGTCGGAGGACAGAACGCGCCGCACCGGGAGGAAGAACAGGCAGAGGCGCATCGACTGATACGCCGGTAGCCCATTTCCGGTGACGCTAGCAGCCTACACGCACCACTTTAACAGGGTGTGAGGCGGAATACAGTCGATCGCGTGGACCACACGCGCCGACAGTATTCTGAGAAAAATAATTAAAAAATGGGTCAATTACTGTTCCACCCTTGTGTCTAAGTCACGTATTTTGTCTTATTGGGGGCTATATCCGTATTTAGGCGTTTAAAAAAAAATAGTTGCGGCGGACCGGGCGAACCGGACCGATCCGTACGTGTGCAATTACACCCTTAACCCTAAGCGCATTACATTGTTTTGTCCTATTATAGGGTTAAAATCGATAATACACTGTTCATGACAGGGGGAAAAAAAGGCCAGAAGAGAAAAAAACAAAAAAGCCCCCATCCACTCGGGCAAAGAAGCGAGAAAACAAAGGGTAGAATGGAACGCACACTGCCGCAATCCACAGTGATTTTAGATACAATCCACAGTGATTTCAACAGTAAAATGGCCACGTCTTTTAGTTGTTAGGTAATATTAGGGTTTTTCATGTTAAAGGAGGTTGAAATAGATTCTTAGAAAGTCACGCCCTCATTTTCGGGGCTCTAAGAGATAGATGCAATCTAAACAAGGAAACGATGTGTTGTTCTTTCAGAAAAAAAAGATACAATATGTCATTCGTCTTTAATAAATGAAGGTTAGGCACATGTTGATCCAAATTTGCAAGTAAGACATGCTTGCCCATCTTTAAGTTAGTGTTAGTAACATGTGACTGAGCAGAGAATAGTTGATATTGTTTTTTAAAGTGATTTTGATTCAGAAATATATTAAAATTATTTTTTATTTTTTAAATATTATTTTTGATATTAGCACATGAAAATATTCTAAAAACACCTAAAAAATTAATTTAAAGTAAAAAATATTTTTTTTTTCAAAAGCACTCTTGAAACGCAATGCCAAATAGGGCCTATATATGTTGTCCTTCTGTTTTTTTTTTTTAAATAGTTCCTTGTTTAAATTTTGATTTAAATTCATTACAAGTAAAATAATATTAAAATTATTATTCAATTTTAACATGATTTCTAAATAATATTATGGGTCTTTTTATTAACAGTTATTTTTTAACTATTATTTACCTACCATGCATATGTTTATTGAGAATGCACTAATGAATATTCAAAGAAAGTAAAATATTCTTTTTTGATATATTTTTTATATAATTTTATAACTTTAATTACTTATTCTCCCTTCAACTACATATTAAAAATTGAGGCATTATTTTAATATTTTTTTATGAAAAATTAATCTTGAGAGCATGATGATAAGGTTTTGTTTAAAAAACAATTGGTGCTTCTAATAATATCATGGGAATTGCAAAATTAGGTGTAGTTGAAGAAATCGAGACAAAATAGGTTGTGATGGATTCAAAATAATGGGGAAATGAAGTAGAAATAACGGTGGTAAGGGAGGGTTAGGTTGGCCATGTTTATTGTTGAATTGGAAATTATTTGTTTGGGTTAAGTGTTTAGAAATTGTATGGAATTAAGGTGTATGTTATGAAAATGATAATTAGAAATTGTTGAAATTAAATTACAAGAATTTAATTGATTTTATTAGTTTGTTGTGAATTTGTGTATATGTGTGACATTGGAGGGAAATTGTGTGATGATTTGTAATTGAATGATTGAGTTAGATTATATTGTTTTTAATAGAAATTCATGAATAAATGAAGATAGAACAAATATGATGCAATGACCTAGTGTCAGTACATTGTATTTTCAAGTGCACATGCATGCACACAAACGTGCAGGGAGAGGGTGAGTGAGAAAGACCTGTGACACAACAAGCAACATTCTCCATCCACATCGTCATGGGCCAGTTCATATTCCAAAAAGTAAGTTTCGTAGTGTTTCTTCAGTGTATTGCCAACACCCTAACTCTAGAGTGATGATGGCATAAGTTCAATCTTGTTTGTTGTTAAAATGTATATTAGTTTATTAATATTGGTAAATTAGAAATAAATCCTAGGATGGGAAAACTTGACAAGATTTGATCATATGGGGATAAAGGTAGTAAATAGAGTTTTGTATGATGTGTTGTTTTTTATCGTGTTAAAACTTGAATTCAAACCCATTAAAATAATTTTAGAATGATAAAATTGGAATGAATGTTTTGAAACAATGAATGTTAATTTTGAGCTAACAACACCCGATAAAAGAAAAAAAATGATAGGTATCCTTGTAATAGGCAAAAGTGTGTTTCCAACCAAGGTTATAGAATGATATAACTTGGGTAAAAAAATATTGGGTTAATAAAATCATATATCTAAAAGAAAATGTAAAGTATAAAAATCAGTTAGATTAAGGTATATAGATGTTAGTTGATGTGTTTAAATGCTTTGTTATGTATTATTATGTGAATAAAATAATATAACTTAAGTAAATGATAGATTCAGACCTATTTGATAAGTAAGGGCAAACACTAAATTCTATGAATTGCTTTGTTATTGATTTTAAACATGAGTTAAATGAGATTTAAAATTAAGTACTTAGGTCATATTAACATGATTATGATGGATTGTGATCTTGTTGATACTGAGGAGGTTGCTACAGTATTAAAATACATTAGAGTATTGGGATGTACTAAGGCTCCAAGTAGGTGTCTAACACCTTGATTCTTATAAATTTAAAATATAATTTAAGTAGTTGTTATTCTTGTAGCATTGTTTCAGAATAATAAAATAATAGAGTTGTGAAAAGAACAAGTTAATTAATACACACACACACACACGCACATATAAAGCAAAGTATGGTTTGGTTGGCTGTCATATGAGTTATTAGAAGACAATACTTGTATGAATGTTTAATGTAAAGTTAGAACATAATGATATAAGTTGTAACTAAAATGGTAAGTATGTTAGTGAAAGTGAAAAAATATATCGCTGTATAGAATTGAATGTATACAAATATGACAAAGTGAAATTATATATTCTCAATATGGACATTGGATTTTAGGAGTGAAACGTCTACTTGGTAGTAAGAAACTTGACATTTCAAATGGACAATATTGCACTTATTATAAAAATAGGTATGTAGAGAAGAATGATGTATATGGCATTCAAAATATATAATAAAAAGGCAAATTGTGATCTGGGTTTGGTTTTCAAATAGAGAAATTATATAAGTGTAATATAAATAGGTATTGGGTAAAGAACGAGGTGAGTATAATAGGTTTTGGGTTAGGGTAAATCAAAGAAATTTATAATATGTGTATGATGAATATGATTTTAGTTGAAGTGAAATAATATGATGATTATGTTACCAAAAACTTGCAAATAACTTGATATGAGAGGTTTGCGAGTTAAGTTTGATTAGTCTAACACTGTGTGGAGCTAATGATGTTATCGATGACCAACATTGTTTGATTAATATACCACTATGAAGAGATTAATGACATTAGTGGTTACCGATGACTAATATTGTTTGATTAGTTGTCATGATGCAAAGACTAATGACATCAATGATTATTGATGACCAATATTATTTGATTAGTTTACCATTATATGGATACTAATGATATTAATATTAAAAAATAATTAACATTGTTTGATCTAATTAACCATATGAGTATAGAATTGAGTTATCAAGATCCTCATTATAAAGATGATTGATAGATAATAAAAGTGTAACTAAGCTAATGAATAATTGGTTAGCTCAAAAATAATATGATGGAAGTTAATAGGGTAAAACACATGAAAAATTAAGGGTCATTATAATAACCCATGCATGTTAAGTTGGGGAATTGATGGGAAGGCTAGAAATAAAAGGTATTGGATTGTAAAGATATTCTAAATGCATGAAGATGAAGGCTTATATATTGGGTTATGTGTTTAAGCAAATTCACCAATTGTATTGAGATAAATGAGGGTAGTTAAACTCACGCGTAGACCTTGCATAACATGCATTAATTGTGTGAATCCTTTATAATTGTGTTGACAATTTCAAACTGATTAAAAGTTTGGATATAATTTTGATAATAATTATTAAGCAATAATAGTTTTAGTTTTTTTAATGCAATAAAGGTTTCAAAAATATGGGGGTAGTAGTAAAAAATAATTGATCATTTATTATTGTAACTTTAAGTTCAAAAAAATGCTCTAAAAACTCTATGAATTTTGTAACTTTAAATTTTTTAAATGTGAAACTAAGTTTTGATTAACTTTATATGATATTATTTTAGATTATTTGGAGAATTTATTATGACGAGTTGAGTTGATGATGACAACAACCATACGGTTGTCATCATTGTGGTAAAAGAAATGACTTAGGATTGTTGGAACACTAATAATAACTTAGGATTTCCTATATACTATTTTAGATTATTATACTATGTAAGGCTACATAAATTATAAATCTAAACCAGTATTTAGAAGAAAAAAAAACATTATCTAAACAGCTAAAACAGGTCACGACCCGATGCACTGTTCACCAAGAGACAAAACACTGTGGACGGTTACTGTTGTGCTCAATTTTCGGTTCGGTCGGTTCATTCGGTCTATTCGGTCAGTTGTTTTTTTTTTGGCAAAGTGAAATAACAAATTTGTCCCTAGCAAAAGACAAAAAAAATACCACTGGACTGCGGGGTTCCACGGTCATTGCACCATTTCGGTCCGGTTCGTCTAGCTGGTTTATTAATTTTTAATATTGCACAGTGAAATAACCATTTTGTCCCTCGAAAAAGACAAAACCAAGGTCTGGCAGGGAAGGGTGTCCCGGTAATTTACCAATTTTTTATTATTTTTTTGTCGATTTACTATTGGCGCGTCGCTGGACGACGCGCCGTCCGTTTCCGCGCTCATGCGTGTTTTAGACAACACGTGCGGCATATTACAACGTCCGAAAATACCTAACTAATGTCTAGAATGACTTTCAGACATGTTCTCTTCCCCCTGATGCGGCGCGTGTGAGTGTATGGTGTCTAGAGAAGTCACAATGGTCGTTTGAATTCCCCCCTTTTCTCTCTCCTGCCTGTGCAATCTGACATCAGCGCAACTATTTTTTGCCAGATTTCATTTTAGTCCTCGGACTTTCGATTGTTTGTTATGGCCATTATTGCTATTATATATGAGTTTTGATATTTTTCAATTTCATCTTTCAATTGAAATTGATTATATATTGTAGTTTCATTTAGGTCCTCCGAATTTGAATTTTTGAATTGGTCTGGAATCCTTTATATTTTCGGTATCAAAGTTTTGATTTATTTCAATTTTAACCTTCAATGCAACTTTATTATAAATCCCTAACATTTTTGGTATCAAAGTTTGAGCTTTTCCAATTTTATCCTTCCATGCAATTTAATTATAGATTTCAGTTTCATTTTAGTCCTAATTCTTTTAATTGCCGACTTTGTTTTAAATTATTTACTTTTATCGGTATCAATGTTTAGATTTATTTCGATTTTTTCCTTCAAATTAAATTTATTATATATGTTTTTTTCATTTTAGCCCTCATACTTTTAATCTTGGATTTTTTTTTTAATTCCTTTATATATATATATATATATATTTCCTATTTCTTACATATTTTCTATTTCTGTCCATGTTTATATGTAAATGCTCTTATTTTTATTTTTTTTACAATTTTTCTTTATTCCCAATGTTATTAAGTTCTTTTATTTAATGTTGAAATTTTAATATGTGTTGGTGGTCATTTGAAAAATAATAATTATTATGATTTCTTTTTTTCCCCTTCAAGTCAAGTAATCTCTTAAAATCTAATAATTTTTATTTTGTCATTTATTTTGTTTTTTAATTGCTTTTATTATTAATATTTTTAGGTCTTGGATTTTCTAATTATTATAGACAAGACATTCAAAATAATGATAATGATTATTTGTTAGTTTTGTTTTCTTTTAAATATGTCAGACTAATAATATTTTTTGATATTTATTTAATATTAACTCCTTATATATATATATATATATATATATATATATATATATATATATAGGGTTTTTTGGGGAAACAATTACTATCATTGCTCTGAAATACTTTTAATATAATAATATGAGTAATAAATCTTATAAAATAGAAAATTCATGGAATATTTTTTTCTAACAATAATTATGATCTCACCAATTTTTATTATTTCCAATGTTATTAAGGTTTTTTTTTTAATGTTTACATTTTAATTTGTGTTGATGATCATTCTAAAATTGATATTTTTTTTTCTCTTTGTTGTTTTTAAAATTCTTTTTATTTATCTTTCAAGTCAAATAATGTTTTTCAAATCTACTTATATTTATTTTTCTTTTGTCATTTATTTAGTTTTTTTCTTATAAATATGTAAGACTAATTATATATTTTAATATTTATTTAATATTAGCACCTAAAAATATATATATAGACAGAAAAAATGACCCGATGCACTGAAAAAATAATAATATTAGTGTTCTTAAATATTTTTAATATAATAATATGAGCAATAAATCTTATAAAATAAACAAAATGATTTTGGCTTTGAATTCTAATTTTGTCCTCTTTTGTTTAAGCTTATTTTTTTAGAAAAATTTGATCCTTAAATTTTAGATTGTTTTTGTAAAAAAAAGAAGTTATGTATAATATTTTATATCTGATATTACTGGGAAAAAAACAACTTAGAAACAAAATAGGTAGACAAATTTACCCAAGTTATCTATAATTAAAAAATATACGAACCACTTTCCCTGCGTTTCAATTACACAGCTCCTTTTAGACAATTTTTTTTTTTCATTTGGAACAGATTTGGTCATTTACAATTTCATTCATTAAATATTAAAATAAATAATTGCAACACAAAAAACCAATTAGTTTCCTACACAGATTTTGCAACACAAAAAACCAATTAGTTTCCTACACAGATTTGGTCTATTACCTCGTTTGATCTATATATGTTCTTAAAGATTATACATGAATCGTACTAATTTCTTTAAAAAACTAAATACTTACAATATCATTAGAAAATAATCGCAATTAAAAAAAAATAAACAAACAAAAAAAATCACGTATTAATTCAATCATATACTAAAACACTATTTCAAATAAGGCATTGAAAATAATACATTAAGTAAGAAAAAATATTTTCCTAAAAGAAAAAAAATTACATGAGGAGCTCCTGGTCCTGGTAAGCTCAGCTCAGCGTTTAGACTTTAGCGCATCAAACAATTACCTTCACGTAAATGTTAAATATATTTTTAAAAAAAGTAACGAGGCGAATAATATATATTAAAAAAACCTGCAGATTATAATCACAATATATTAAACCTGCAGATTCTCATCTATCAGCAACAAGAAGCTATCGAACTGATCATAATTTATTATTTTATTTTAAATATATAATTTAATTCCAGTAATGGTTTAGACGATTGTCACACTTTCAATTCATTTATGGCAATAATGTACCGTTGTTTCTTTATTAAAGAAGGCCTTTACGGGGTTTGGAAACCCTTATGATTAACAAGAAATAAAACGGCCTGCATTATAGGCAAAAAAATATATATATTAAAAAATAATATAAATTATGTTCTCTTACGTAACAATTTTAGTTTCTAAATAAAATAATTCTTTGATATAATATCATAATTTTATTGATCCAATGATCGTGAATTTAAATCTTATCATCCTATTTTATTTGATAAAAATTAAATATAAATTACAATAATCCTGTATAAATTTTAAATTCAAAAAAATTTAATTTAAAAAAATATATTAAAAAATAATATAAATGTTGTATACCTCATCTAAGTAATCTAGTAATTTGAGCGGTACATGGCCGTAATTTTGAGGAAATCAAATTAATACAGTAAGGGGTAGAAACGACGTCGGAGTTGTTCATTCACGATTCATCCTGCTGAAGAGAGACAGTTAAAACGGCAAAGTTTTAACTTACCGCTCGTGGACCAATGGTTTCTGACGTAGCTGCTTTTCTCTCTCGGAAAAAACTGAACCCAACTAGAGACGAGAGTAAGTGAGGACAGAGGAGGAGCAAGGACCCAGATTTTTTTTTGTAAAAATCACCTGGAAATATTTCTATTTTTGTATTGATATTTAAAAAAAGGAATAAAATATTTTTCTTGACACAGTTTAATCCCGACTTGTCTTTTTTCTTTTATTCTTTCAGGTGTCGTTGCGGTTGGAAGATTTTGGTGCCCACTTGCGCAGAGAGATCAGGTTTTCTTGCATTTATTTTGATTTCTGAAGCTGTAAATCTTGGCTCTTTAGTTGAGCTCTTGGTTGTATTGGGGATTTCCTGAACTGGGTTTGAATCAGAATCCATTCTTGTTGCTGGGGTCTTGGTTTGTCAAAGTCCTCCAATTCGATTTCTTCTTCCGCAACAAAGTAAATAATGTTTGCGATTCTTGAGCTGCTGTTGTATCAGACCTTTGTGGACTGTTTTGTCTATGATTTCTTGATTGAATTTCTACTAATAACCAAGTGACAGTCTCAAAATTCTCACTTTGAATTCTCCTGTCCTAAATGGCTTTAGAATAAAATTGCTTCTAGCTTTTTGTAGAGTTTGATTTTTTGCCTTCAAGTTATTCTTGATTATTCAATAAAGAAGCTTTGAATTGCAATGGCTAACCCACCTCAACCTTCCCTTGCGTATTCTGTTACTGCTATTCCCTCAAAACCTGACTCATCAACCCCTCAACCAGAGAAAAATTCTGTTCCTCCTCCAACAATGTTACCTGGAGCTTCCCGATTTCCTCCCCCCAAATTGCAACAAGATCAGATCCCTTCACCTTCACTCCAGAACCCGAAGTTGTTATCACCTGCCAATGGGGTTAAAACTGGGAGCCTAGTTCCTCATTTAAGCACCCCACCTGGTCCTCCTGTTTTTACTTCGCCAGTGCGGCCTGCTGCTGTGCCTTTTCGGACTTCGCCTGCAACTCCTCAACCAGTTGCTTTCACATCAGGCTCAACACTACCAACATCCTCTCCTCCCCATTTTTCAAATGGTTCCATTGAGTTGCAGCACCAAGTTCCCTTTGCTACAAATGACTCCATACCTTTCCAGGAATCATCATGCGCTTTGTTCTCTGCTCGCAAGGTATTTCTATCTCTCTAGTTCGAACTGAAAGCACTGATTGTCATGAGGATATTTTTTTCTTCTTTTATAAGATTGTTGCTCTGATTTTGGTAACACCTTTGTGTTTGGTTAATAATTTTACATATCATTGTCTGTTTATCTTTCTTCCCTAATGCCCTCACCTATATATGTTTGACTTGTGATTTTTATTTCATATATTAAAGTCAGGATTTAATTGAGCTTGGACTTGGCTCACTTTGTTATTCAGGTGTTGAAGCAAAAGAAACTAGCAAATGTACCGAGTTTGGGCTTTGGGGCATTGTTTTCTCCTGGGAGAGAGATTTTTCCTGGTCCTCAAATAATACAGCGTGACCCTCACCGCTGCCACAATTGTGGAGCTTATGCAAATTTTCATTGCAAGATTTTACTTAGTTCAGGCCAGTGGCAATGTGTAATCTGCCATAAACTGAATGGAAGTGAAGGTGAATATGTAGCTCCAAGCAAAGAAGATCTTCACAACTTTCTAGAACTTTCATCACCCATCATTGATTATGTTCAAATTGGGAACAAGAGGCCTGGTTTTATTCCAGTTTCTGATTCCCGAATGTCTGCACCCACTGTTCTTGTTATAGATGACTGTTTAGATGAAACCCACCTGCAGCATTTACAAAGCTCTTTGCATGCATTTGTTGATTCACTCCCCCCTATAGCAAGAATTGGAATAATACTATATGGCCGTACAGTATCAGTTTATGATTTTTCAGAGGAATCAATGGCATCTGCTGATGTACTTCCTGGTGACAAATCTCCTACCCAAGAGTCCTTGAAAGCATTGATTTATGGAACTGGTGTGTACCTGTCAACGATGCATGCTTCAAAGGAAGTGGCACACAAAGTATTCTCATCTTTGAGATCATTTGGGTTAAACATTGCAGAAGCTTCAAGAGACCGGTGCCTGGGTACTGCAGTTGAGGTTGCTATGGCTATAATTCAAGGACCATCAGCAGAAATGTCTCGAGGCATAGTTAAAAGGGCTGGAGGTAATAGCAGGATTATCGTGTGTGCTGGGGGACCAAATACATATGGCCCTGGATCAGTCCCGCATTCTTTTAGCCACCCAAATTATCCTCATATGGAAAAAACAGCATTGAAGTGGATGGAGAATCTGGGTTGTGAAGCGCATAGACATAATACGGTAGTTGACATTCTATGTGCTGGAACTTGCCCTGTTAGAGTTCCAGTCCTACAGCCTCTTTCAAAAGCTTCTGGCGGTGTTCTGGTTCTTCATGATGACTTTGGAGAGGCCTTTGGTGTGAATTTGCAAAGGGCTGCTTCTAGGGCATCAGGTTTCCATGGCTTGTTGGAGATTCGATGTTCTGATGATATTCTAATTACTCAAGTTGTGGGTCCTGGTGAAGAGGCACATGTAGACACACATGAAACTTTTAAGAACAACAATGCTCTATGCATTCAAATGCTAAGTGTTGAAGAAACACAGAGCTTTGCACTCTCTATGGAAACTAAACGAGACATCAAGTGCGATTATGTATTTTTCCAGTTTGCTGTTCAATACACTAACGTTTATCAAGCTGATATTATAAGAGTGGTTACTGTCAGGTTGCCAACTGTGGATAGTGTTTCAGCTTATCTTGAAAGTGTTCAGTATGAAGTGGCTGCAATCCTCATGGCCAAGAGAACCCTCTTGCGAGCCAAAAGCCATTCAGATGCCATGGATATGCGAGGAACAATAGATGAGAGAATTAAAGACATTGCTATGAAATTTGGGTCCCTGGTACCCAAGTCAAAGCTTCATCGATTTCCTAAAGAACTTT
Organism: Salix caprea; assembly: GCA_964035475.1. NCBI lineage: Eukaryota > Viridiplantae > Streptophyta > Magnoliopsida > Malpighiales > Salicaceae > Salix > Salix caprea. The sequence goes on along the minus strand of OZ037755.1, from coordinate 7,518,367 downwards.
CTGCATTGTCAGAGCTCCTTTTCCATCTTAGAAGGGGTCCACTTTTGGGAAGCATTGTTGGTCATGAAGATGAGAGGTCTGTGTTGCGGAATTTGTTTTTGAATGCATCTTCTGATCTTTCACTCTGTATGGTAGCACCTCGTTGTCTAATGCACCGAGAAGGGGGCACTTTTGAGGAACTACCAGCTTATGACCTTGCAATGCAGTCTGATACAGCTGTTGTTCTTGACCATGGTACAGATGTCTTCATTTGGTTGGTAAGCAACTTAACTTTTTATGATTCCCTGAAATTACAAGTTATTGAATTTTCTATATTGTATGTTTATTTTCCCGGTATTTCTCATGGACTGTGGGTGTTTCTGCTGTCTCTGTCTTTGCAAGGGCTTGTGATCACTTTTGTCTATAATTGATAACAACTCTTGAGTATTTTTTTTTGTTCAAGTTTGTGACTGGGGAGGAAATCCCAGAATTTAATGTAGATATAGGGAGGACAGAAACACTTGTGATGGAAAACATTTAAGGATCACGTTTCCTAGCAGAAATATTGATAGGAGAAGCAGGTGGAAAGCATTTACTCCTTCCCTGCTTATAATTGTTTCAGGAAAAATAGTCTTTTTGTGATTAAACAAAAAGAAATTCTGAGGCATTTTTCCTAATTATTAAGTAAGAAATTGAAGTTGAGATTTGCTACTTCCACTTGTGGAAGTCAAATATGACCATGCAATGCACAGTTTAGTAGGGTACTAGTACCTTTAATGTTATATCAGTCTTCCCCGTAAACAAAAAATTTCTGCATTTTCAGTTGGCAGCTTTTATGTTAATTTCCTGATTACCACTGCCTCTCTTTGAGTGATATCTGATTGCTACTCACATGCATATACCAAACTAGTGTTGGTTTGCGTCCAATTGCCTTTTTCTCGAATTTCTTTCCAAGTTGGCTGATATTTTACTGTCTTAATATACAAAGACACTTTCTCAATAACTGGCAACTGCAGGGTGCTGAGCTAGCTGCTGATGAAGGAAGAAGTGCAGCTGCTTTAGCGGCTTGCAGAACATTAGCTGAAGAAATTACTGAATTGCGGTTTCCGGCTCCTAGGATCCTTGCATTCAAGGTTTTTTAACCCTTGACTCTTTGCATTCCATTTCCATGCACCTTTGAACTTAAATTTTTCTTTTTGTTGCAAACTGATGAGCTTACTGGTTTGGGTTATTGACAGGAGGGGAGCTCTCAAGCTAGATATTTTGTTTCTCGGCTGATTCCGGCACACAAGGATCCACCTTATGAACAGGTAAGGGTAGAAAAAGAGAAAAATAACCTCCTGATCCATAATGTTAGTAGGCTCATGGTGTTGGATTTATGCCCAATTTGATGGAACTTGATTGCAGGAGGCAAGATTCCCGCAGCTTAAATCTCTGACAATAGAGCAACGGATGAAGCTAAAAACCAGCTTTATTCACTTTGATGATCCAAGTTTCTGTGAGTGGATGCGTAGTTTGAAAGTGGTGCCCCCATAACCAAGTTAATTTGTAATTTAAAAAAACCATACCATGTTTTCTTTTCAACATTTGAAGAATAAATCTTCTTCAATATTTTCACCCTAGTGATATCCCTCACAAATACCTTCATATACGAACAATTTTTCACCTAAACTCTTAAAAGTTTATAATTTTGTGATCTGTAACAATACTTTCTTAAACAATAGATAATATAATTGAATATGTGATCTCTCTAACTCATTAATTACAATGTATGAAATGTTTAAGTGTAACAAGTATTAGAATTTATACTTTTATGTTAGTATATGAAGGTTCAATTTAGCACAACCTTAGAGCATGCTAAGTTTACTTTTGAGGTAATCTTTGTCACGGGAATTGATATTTGATTATGTATTAATTAGGAAATTAATTACAATTGTAAATAGTAGTGTTTTAGTTAAACACTTATTCTTTCAATCTTGGCCCGAAAGTATAGGAAGGGCATGTAAATCTATTTACTTTCTATTTAATGGAGAAGACATCTTAGAAGGGTGATCATTCAGTTTCTAAACATACCAATTTTGTCAATCTTTATATATTATATCTTCATAATCCTCTTGTATTTTTGCAAGAAGGAGGTATTTAAAAGTTTCCAAAAGAAACTAGTTATTTCTAGTCGTTGGTACCCCACTGACAGTCAAGTTATGACTAATATTGAATACTCTATGTTATGAGACTAAATATTGAATATAATATAGTTTAAACAGTTTATTTCAGGTTAACACTTGTATACTTCACGATTAACACTTAGAGTGTGTTTGGCATTGCGATTGCGATTGCGATTGCGGTTGAAAAAAATCAGTTTCAAAATAAGTGCTTTTACTGTGGTGCAAAATAAGCAGTTGAGTGTTTGGTTAAAACTGTGGTTGAGTTGGAGGTTGGAAAAAAAGCAGTTTTGGGTGTTTGGTTACCAAACTTTTCATATTGCTTTTAACTTGTGAAATTACTTTAAAGGGCATATATATATATATATATATATATATATATATATATATATATATATATATATAATTTTTTAAATATTGTAGATTTAATAATTATAATAATATAATATAATTAATAATTCAAGTAAATTAATATTTTTTTTTATTTTCTCACCAAATTATTTTTATCAAAACAATTTTAAAACATAAAAAAATAATTTAAAAAAAAACATTTTTTTCTGAAAAACAATTTTAAACAAGAAAACAAACGTTAACATCTAGACTTTCTTCTATTATAAATTATAAATTATAAATTAATATCCCTATAAGCTAACTATTATTATAAGAATTAATAATAATAATAATAATATAAGCATACAACCCGAGACCCACACCCTATTTAAGAAAAAACCCTACTTTTCTTCTCCCTCTCTTGTTGCTGTGCCCCCTCCAGCCGCACGCCTGCCATCTTCAAATACAAACAGCCCTTCCCTTATTTCCCATCTCATTTCATCTTTGTCACAGGTAATGCCAAACTGCTTCTTTAGTGTTTTTTTATGGAGAGAAGGGAAACAAGGGTGGTTGTAGAAGATAGAAGAGACGGGAGATGTGGGTTACTGGTAAGTCCTTTTTAGGATTTTTGCTCACTGGTAAGCATCCCAGCCAATCGCGCCCACGCCCAGGCAATTGCCGATGCAAGAAAAGCATCAGTTTTGAGCTTTTTTTGAATCGCGGATTTGTTAAAATTTGGTGTGGGTCCCACACAAAAAAAAAGCACTTATTTCCTTAACCAAACACCTAACTTGTGGTGCGATCTGCAATCGCAGATCGCACCACAACGCCAAACAGCATCTTAATCTATATCTTTCACTATATATACTTCAAAACAAGTTTAATAGTTATGATTTACATTGGAACTCATGATGCTAAAAGATTTAAATTAAATTTTTTAGTGGTATAATTGTCAATTATCAAGTGTTTTCTTTTTTAGGTTTTAAATATGTGATAGGCCAAAGGTGTTGGTCTTGAGTGTTCCCAAGCTTCAAAGCCAATGAGGTAAAAGAGTTTTTTCATAGGGTGAACTTCTTGGGCTTGTTTTTTGAATTTCTCCTCTAGCAATGGGACAATCCCATCTCGCGCATGTTGAAAAGATGAGAGAAGTTAAAGAGAAATGCTCTCCAAAAACCTCTCAATTTTTCTCTCTCTGTGCTGCCATCGCCAGTAACCGGACCAGAAATCCATTCTTAGCCTTAACCTTTTCATGCCTTTTCTTCTGTTTCAAACCTTTGCAATCAACCACCACAACAAAGCACCAAAATAATATTTATTTTCCTGTTCTTAACTTTTCCTATATCAACAACCTCGTCCCCGGTCATACCAGTCAACCTCAAGTCCCATATTTTCCTGCCCATCTCTTTTCAAATCACCTCAAACATCACACCCGATTGGATAATAAATTACCTCCTCTCAGAAAGCTCCTGAAAATCCAGAGAGAGTGCAAAAAGTGTTCAAACCCGCATTGTCCAAGGTACGCTGTATTGGATCTGCTACCTTTCACCATGGATGCCGAAAGAACACGCAAGCAAAACCACTCACAACCTAAGACACATCTGAACACATGGGCAGATAGAGTCAAGGTAACGGACTCCAGTACCAGGTTTACACTGAATCCATTACCTAGATATGAAGAAGGAAGGAAGCCTGAAATTATTGCTGATATGCTCACAGAAAATGCTGAACAATGGGAATGGTGCATGGTGGGGTTCTTCCCTAGTTACAAGATGAACTACCACACGGTCAACACGATAGCTAACAGAATATGGAAGACGGGGGGACTTGTTTCTGGTTGTTTCGGTTCCAGAAAGAACAAATGCAAGCCATATTGGAGAGAGGACCTTGGATGTTTGGTGGCAAGACAATGATTCTTCAATAATGGCACCCCCAATTTATTTTCGACAAAAATCGTATCTCCAAACTCCCAGTTTAGATATGTATACATGGCCTACCATTTTCTTTGTGGTCTCGCAACGGGCTCCGTGTGGTTGCAAGCATGGTAGGAAGGCCATTGTCATGCGATTAGTCTACTTTATGCTGCACAAGATTGGACTATGCTCGGGTGTGTGTTGAAATCGACGTTGTAATGCCTTTCATAATTTTTTTTTGATATTAACACCCCTCTCTCAACAGGTCCTCTGCACATAGAGGTGAAATATGAATGGAAGCCTGCTTGATGTGAGAAATCCAGGCTGTTTGGGCATGTATGCACGGTGGACAAGGGAAATGAAGTGGTTGAGATGGCTAGAAGGAATACTTTAGCAGCAAGGACCCAAGAGAGGGAGACGAGCCAAATGACGAATCAGAACCATGACCACCAGCACCAACCCAGTAAGCACACCCTCAAAGTAATCATGAAGGGAAGGACCAAAGCTACTCTAGAAGACCTAGTTCAAGAGATAACCGAGGATCTAAGGGAGATGAATGGCAAAACTGTTAAACCTAGTAAAGGGGGAACCACTAAATCAGTGCAGGAAGAACCTTCGGAGTTCAACGATGAAGCAAGGGCTCAAAAAGGGAAGATGAAGATGGATGATTTACCTATGTGCACTGTAAACGATTCATCATCCTTGCAAAGCTAGGCATAACATGCTGAGGAGGAATCGAGTGCAACCACAACCGCAATGGGGAACAACGCAGACAATAGTGACCCGTCCCTCATGGAGTTTATTAAAGTAAAGAAGAAGAGAGGAGGAAAGAAATTTAGGGAGACCACACGTCATCCTATGCTCTGAAGGTCCCTGCTTTTCCTTTTATGTTATTTATGATAAATATAGGATGCTGGAATATTAGAGGCTTATATTGCTTTAGTAAGCAAAAAGTTGTTCGCGAATGGATAATTAAGAAAAAATTAAATCTGTTTAGTTTAGTTGAAACTAAGATGCATGAGACAAATTTGAAGAAATGGCAAAAAGAGCTTGAGTTGAGCAATTGGAGAGTTACATCTAACATGACAAATAATGAAGCAGCTAGGATTATTGTAGGTTGGTATCCAGGAGAATGTGATGTGGTCAGTCTGCATGTGTCTTCGCAATGGATAACCTGTAGGGTTCACTCGATCCCGTAAGGGTTTGGTGTTATTATCTCATTTTTTTATGGGTAAATGCGCCTTTAGAGAGACAGGAGATGTGGGATTCCACTTGGAGTAGACAAAAGCAGGAGTTTGGGCAGTGCTTGCATCAAGCAAAGCTGCATCTAGTCCCATATAGGGGCATCAAATACACCTGGAACAATGGGCAGAACAATGAGAACATGATTTTGAAAAGGCTAAATTGGATAATTGGGAATACAACTTTTGCAAAGAAGTGGCCGAAGGCTCTAGCTCATTTCCTTCTAAGGAGTGTTTCTGACCATAACTCAATGATGCTGAACCTTAGGCAAGGCCATTTCCATCCAAAGCCAAACTTCAAGTTTCTAAATTTTTGGGCGGAGAGAGAGGACTTTATCCCTGAGATAGACAAGGTGTGGCGGAAGCATATACAGGGTTCTCCTATGTTCAGGATAACCTCTAAGCTCCAAGCGGTGAAGACCAGCCTAAAAAATTGGCAGAAGACGAACAGAAGTCATATCTCGAGCAGGGTGTTAAAAGCAAAAACAAAATAGGAGGAAGCTCAAGGGAGACTGGATGGTGATCCGTGGTCGGAGGACACCATGTTTTTAGAGAGGAGGGCAACTGCTAATTACCAAAGGTTGTTTAAGGATGAATAGTCCTTTTATAGGCAGAAATCAAGAATTCAATGGCTCACACTCAAGGACAAAAACACCACTTTTTTTTATAGATCCCTCCTTCATAAAAGGATGAGGAACAAGATAGCTTGCCTGGTGGATGGAGAGGGGAACATGATTCATAACCAAAAGGATTTGGGAAAGTTAGTAGTGGACTATTACAAGTGCCTCATGACAAAAGAGATAGGGGATGAGGAAGGTAGTCATGATTATGGAATCTTTCCCAAGCCTATTAGGAGAGCATGAAGAAGGAGATTTCCACTCCCATCACAAATGAGGAAATCAAAGATGCATTGTTCTCCATCCCTAACAACAAAACGCCAAGTCCAGACGAGTTATCAGCTATGTTTTTCAAAACAGGGTGGAGTATAGTGGGAGAGGATTTCTTGGAGGCAATAAAGGGTTTTTTCCAGATGAACTCTATGCCTAAGTGTGTCAATGCCACTACTCCAGTCTTAATTCCCAAGGTAGAAAATCCAAGCTCAATGGAAGATTATCGGCTTATATCTTGCTGTAATGTCATATACAAAACCATCTCCAAAGTCTTAGCCAACAGATTGAGGAGAGCCCTAGAGCATATCATAGGAAATTTTCAAAGTGATTTCATCCCCGGCAGGAACATAGTTGATGCAATTCTTTTGTCCCAAGAGCTCATGCACAATTACCATCTCAAAAATGGCCCCCCTTGGTGTGCAATAAAAATTGATTTGAGAAAGGCTTTCGACACCATCCTTTGGGACTACATTATTGACGGATTAAATCTGATAGGCATTCCAACAATCATGGTCAAATGCATCACTACGACTCACTTCTCGATCAAGATAAATGGTGAGCTGCAAAATTGGTTTAATTCCTCAAGAGGCATTCAACAAGGAGACTCGTTATCCCCTTATGTTTTTGTGTTGGCAAGAAAAGGGCTTAATGTGCAGTTTAAGGAAGCCATAAACAACCCAACCTACAAATTCCACTGGAGATGTAAAGCTAACAACATAACAAATATTTGTCTTACAAATGACCTTCTCATGTTTTTCCATGCAGATACATACTCAGTTGGCATCTTAAAATAGGCCTTGTGCACTTTCATGAATCAATCAGGGATGAGAACTAATCTAGCAAAGAGCTCCCTCTTTCTTACGGGTATTGACCAAAATTCAAAGCAGGACATCTAGAATATGCTAGGGTTTCAATTGAAGACTCCTTCGGTCACTTACATGGGGGTTCCTCTAATAACAAAGCGGCTAACCAGTGGTGACTGCAACAGACTGGTGCAAAATATTACATCTCACAACCTAAGCTATATAGGCAGACTTCAACTCATAAAATCCACCCTTTTCTCAATGCAGGTTTATTGGTCTAGCATGTTCATCCTCTCGATGGTGGTGACTAGGAGAATTGCAACCATTCTAGCTCGTTTTCTTTGGAGAGGGTCTTCTTTAGAGAAAAATGTTGTCAAAGTAAGCTAGGATTGCATCTGCTCCCCCTTAAAGGGAGGCTTGGGTATTAAGCACCTGCAGGATTGGAATAAAGCTGCTTTGCTCAAGTAAGTCTGGAGGATCCTTACTAATCAAGGCTCCATCTGGTCAGCATGAGTGCACTCAATCCTTCTTAAAGGCTGTATAGCCTATGAGAAGCCAAATCTCTTATTAGAGCATCGTCGACTTGGAGAAAGATTATGGAAAGCAAGCAATGGTGCAAAGGGCTCTTTATGGTTTGATTATTGGTTGCTTGATGGTCGTAGTTTCTTTGATACCTTCCCAGCTCAGGTTCTAGCTACAACTAGGCTAGCGTGGAATGCCAAGGACCATCATTAATCATTGTGGTTGGTCTTTCCCGAATGGCCACCAAGACTTGCAGCAGGTTTGGAACTCCATCAATTTCCAGCCAAGTGTGCTAGAAAAGGACAAGATCTTTTGGTTGGTTCACGTTATAGGCAAGTTCTCCATTGCCTCAGCCTCGAATTTTATAAGAAGGTCGAGAGGAAATTACATTCTGCATGGTTTGATTTGGTACCAGTGTCATGTCCCAAGATACTCCTTGACGCTTTGGATGGTTGCCCTGGGTCGTCTATCCACAATGGACAGACCTCAAATGGGGAACACTAATCGAATCTTTGTTCTTCCAATGCCATTACACTTCCCCAACAAATCAACATTGCCCTTCTACCAATTGGGAACACATCTTACAATGGGCGGGCAAAAGGTTCATCAAGAAGAAGAGGTTTAATTGCTTGCTTGGAAAGCACACCTTGGCAGCGACAGTTTATTTCATATGGATAGAGAGGAACAATAGAAATTTTCAGAATCAGCATAAGCCAACCGGGGTCCTTGCTTATGAGGTAATCAACCAAATTAGGAAGCTCTTAATGACCTATGATGGGCATATCCTAGACTATGCCAGAGCTACATGGAGGATTTGAAAGCAATCAGAAAGAGTTTCATGAGTCTCTTGTGCTCTTTCTTAAGGCATAGGGTCCAAGCTTCAGTTTATGCATGGATAATGAATGCTACGGTATCTAGGGGGCAGATGCCAGGGCCTAAAGACAGATTGAGGCCTTCCTTCGAGCAGATTGGATTGTGCACGCGGTATCGGCCCTATAGTTTGATTTAGGGCTTTGTTTCTAAGCCCATGTGTTGGGCTGGGTTATCTGTTCTTCTAGTATGGACATCCTGGCTCAGGGCCCCTTCTCACTTCTTTTCTAGCCCAAGGGCTTTTCAACCTCTTTTCCCCAAGCGGAAGGTCGCTTCCCTCCTCCTTAAGCCCGAGCCCATGTGTTGGAGCTAGCAGACTCTTTGTATTTTTCTACCAATTCTTAATCCATTTTGAACTTGTTCAAAAAAAAACTTTTTGGGCTTATCTTGATAATAACTGTGGTGCTTGCACTTTATCACAGAGACAAACTGTTTTTAGTGTAAGAAATGATGTTCAACTTCCATAACACATGTTTTAAAAAGAAAAGAGAAATGTGTGGCTTGGGTCACAAGTCTGACTAGGTCAAATAAACTGATTTTATTTCAATTAAATGAAAAAAAAAACGATTGTAGATAAATCAAATTTAAAAAGAAAAGTGATTATGATATTTTACAGAAAAAATATATTTTTTTCTAAGAAAAGACATATGATCCATTTGAATTCACATCATACTAAATAAGATAGTACAAAATGAGCTAAAAAAATAATCCTAGTTAACTTGAGTTAGCATGATAAACATGTGATATCGGTAATCAAGGTGGAGTCAACTCAAGATATTCCACCAAACTCGTAACCTAGGTCATGAGATTGGAATAACTCAATGAAAAAAAATATATTTTTTACAAATTTTATTTTAGGATTAAAGCAATTAAACATCTTTGAAATGATGGATTGGGTGTATCACTAAATTTGACACTTCATACAAATGACTTCAAGAAAACACAATAACTTAATGAAGAAAATAATTTTTTTATAAACTTTGTTTTAGGATCAAAACAATTAAACACCTAAGAAATGATGGGTTAAGTATATCACTAAATTTGACACGCAATACAAATGACTTTAAGTAAACACAATAACAAAAAATATAATTAAAGTACTTAAAGTAAAGAGATAAGAGAAAGAATTTACAAACTATTTTTAATGTGATTCAACAAGTCTATATCTATAGTTCAAGGACCAAACTATACTTTGAGTATTGTAACCTTTCACTGTTACAAGTTCAAGAGTATAATAGCCATTTGATGAATCCATATCATGCTTTTTATACCACTTTAAAATATTCATTTCTTCAAAATTCTTTCTATTTAAGGATATGTTATCTCTAAGATTTTTGCTATTGGTGAAACTCCTTCAACAATACTAAAAGTTTTTACATAACTCTCAAAGATTTACATAAATAATTTTGTTTTTCATAGCAATTTTTTTATTAGGGTAGATAATACAATTTAAATAATAATATCTTTATAACTTAAGATAAAATTTATAAGATTTGAAATTGTTGAAGTGTCATGAAAATAATATAAAATTCTTGTGCTAGAATATAAAGATTTAATAGTGCAAATTAGAGTGTGATGAAGGATAAATAGTAGACCTTAGTCATATGAGGAGATGTTTGGGAGTTGCTTGATCATTTCTTATTTCAACTCTTCTTGTTGTTCTCCATGTTGGGAGAAACAACAATACACAAGACTCCCTCTTTGTGTGAATCTGTAAGAAGCTATAACATAGAACAATATATATATATATGCAAACACAACAAGCACAAGACATATAATTTTTACATGGAAAACCTTCTCAATGTAAGAAGGAAAAACCATTTGACCGTAGTCCACTCAAACACTTCCATTATCAACAATAATAGGAATACATGAGTCTTCTCTAGTCTCAATTAGAGACATACAATCAACAATTATCTTCAAGAAATACAATTTCTTTGTACAAATCAACTTCTACAAGAATTCAAGAAAAATCTCACCAAAAATAGAGGCTACTATTCACAAGCTAAAAAAGATACAGAGTGCTCAAAATTCAATCTCCATTGTTCTCAATGAGGAGTAACATGTCATGAATATCTCTGCAAAATTCCAGCTCAATCAAACTATAAATGCTTGTTAATCGGTGTAGTTGATCAAGACTGAACAAAAAAAAATCAGGAAACTCTATTTTCATTCTCTGTATTTCTGCGGCAGTTCACTTTCTAATTACTCTATTCCTCTTTGCAGCAGCAAAGGATGGGGTTATTAAACCCCCTATTCTCTCAAATGGGCTTTCTATTTGGGCCGGATCTACACATGTTTGGTCATCTTCTACGAACCTAGCACTCCTCACCGCTGCTCATTGCCTTTCAGAGGAAATGGTTGCCTGACATATGAAGTTGCTGATTTGTCGTTGTTGAGTTGTGGAAATATTCTCGAGATATGATTTTTCCTTTAGCCGTGTGCAGTAACAAATAATATTATTATTTTATATCATAAGTGATAATAGAATGAGCAAAAAGGAAGAAAAAAGAAAGAGCACACTACACCATTTTGGATACGGCTGTTTTGTGATGCTGTTGAAGAAATTGCAGAAAATGATGGGATTAAGATGTTCTTTCTTGCACAAGGACAGGATCGAGAGAGAACCATCTCAATAACGCTTGATAAAAAAAAAAAAAAAAGCCTGTTACTTCTGAACCATTTTGGAATTTATGACCCTCTGAAGCACATTCGAGAGAAGTTGACACATTCAAAATGCTTAATTTCCAATGAAAAAAGAATCTGAACTGCGTGCCTCAGGTAACCTGTAAGAAACACGTGTATAGCAGTCACACTATCTACAAAACTTTCTCAAAGGCTGAGAATTCAAAAACTCAAGCGCAATAATTATTTTGGGGAAGCCTCCTGGGCATCTTTCTTCATTACAGAACACAAAACCTGCCTCGAAATATAGGTTTCGAGCTCCCTGGAAACTTCTGTCAACTTCAAATCAAAACTGCTACTGTATTTATTCTTTGGCGAGGGTATGTAGCCAGAAAACATGCTTTGGGAGCCAGAAAAACGCCTTCTTGGACTTGACAACCTTCCAGGTGACATTGGAACCTTCCCTTTGGAAATAAGTGGTGCTGAACCTGATTCCACTGTGGTCATATTCTTGTCTTGGTTCATCAATGGTCCACATTTTGTCTCCAACGGTAGGGGCCTTAATGAATTTGGCTCCTCAACCGGGTTCTGTTTCATAATCCTTTCTCTGGCCTTCTCAGCAGCTAGCACGGCTTTCTCTCTGCTCAACTTGATTAGCTTCCATGGATTGATGCTTGCATGAAAGCCTTGTTTCTTGGTTATGTTGGAAGAATCAGGATCCCCCCTATCAATTTTTATTGACAGACTTGCAGGGTTCTGAAAAAAAATGAACCATCTAGTTAGGTTGATAAATATCTCTTCTCAAAGTGCAATATAAGGTAAGGCAGAGTCTCATATGTACCAACCTCATTCTCTCTATGACCACAAATAAACCGTGAAACCATTGTTGATTTTTCAGGAGAGTCAAAATCCGAGTCTGAAGAGAGATCTGAATCTTCGAAAGGATCTAGTTCCATTGATTCGTTTACCTCTTTCATGGCCAGGATATAATCATATGTTCTAATTCCCTGCAACAATAAATAATCAAAATACTAACTTGGACCAGGGAAGCAATTGATAGAAAAACTGTAATGTGCAGTAGAGGAAGACATACGAAATATTTTGGTTTTTATTGTTTCTAAACCTGCACAGATTAGGAAGCATCCTTCAAGTGTTGAAAAGACAGTAGTTCAGTATATTAAACCCCTATTGGAACATGTTGTATCTTGAGATACTGATAATTGATCCTTTGCTGGAAGAAATCCAATAAATTAATCCGTAATGTAATCCTAAGCGACACAAACTACTACGCAGAGAGGGGGTTGGCATATCAAGGAAATAACTTTAATCCTATATATGACATGATTCCCACTCAATGCCAACCCATAAGAGAGAAAAATTAAGAATTGATTTCCAGTATATCCTTGTATGGTTCAAGGTATCTGATCTATCATGCGAGGGGAGCGGTCCATGAATCTGCCAAGAGAAAGAGAGTTGAGGTTAAATGAAACTGTCATCATCCTTGTATTTTGCATCATGATAGCCTTCCCAACTAAAAACAAATTTTTTCATTCTTAACACCAAGGAAACTGTCATTATCCTTGTATTTTGCATCATGACAGCCTTCAAACTAAAAACAAAATTTTTCATTCTTAACACCAAGGCAAGTGCTCCTTTTTTTAGGCATCCATTTCCACCTTTTCCCGTTGCCAAGAGGAATCCTTAACAAGGACAGAATAGGCACTGCTGTTTCTCGTTGAGGTGAATGGAAGCAGGCAGTTGAAATGAACAAAGATGGCTAGATGCCGAAGGGTCGTAGCCAACACAAATGATGTTTTTGGTGATATTTTGCAAATAAACCATTATAATTAATTACCTTGCGTATGAGAACCACATGAAAAAAGAAAAGTTGTCCCATGGCTGCTGAACTATAAGCTGTCATTAAGACCAACAAAACCTGTAACATTGTGACAAGTATAGCCAATGAATACCCAGAGTAAAAATAAATAAATTGATAACATCCACTGAACGTAAACATAAGCTGTGTATTACTGATATCGTGGCAAGAACCCCTCTTGGGAACTCCACATGTAGCCTCCTCTCCAGCTCCCTTTCTATTCCTTTCTTATCAGTGAAGCACCTTATAAATATGGCAACGGCAGTTCCTCCTTCTATGATTAACTGTACAACAATTTGATTGAAAAAAATGAGCAAACATGGAACTCCAGTTAGAACTGAACTTCCATTAGGAAACATAATTAGTTGGTGTCAAACAATCTAAGACACAAAGCTACTGACCATTAACAAGACAAATATCATCAGAAGAATGAAAGTTGTGTAATTCCTCTTGCCAACACAGTTGTTTAACCACTGGATCACAAAAAAATTAACTTCATGATAAAAAAAATGAAGAAGATGATCAATAATTCAACCTACAAAAAAACACCCAGATTCTTACCCTGCAATGGTGATCAAACCCTTCAACACACCTGTTACAGGCTCTACAGTGCTTACTTCGCTTCTTTACCTAAGACATATATATATATATTGCAGTCAGCGATGCATCCTTCAATTCTTAGCATAACTGTTAACGATTTGCGTAAATAAAGCATATGAGCCCAGACCTCAAAATCACATAGCGAGCAATAAGAGATGTCATCATCTCTTGGGTCAGGTGAAACTGCATCATCCTTCATGACAAGCGGAAATGGAAGCAATGGCTCCATTTGAGTATTGGCCTTCAATGGATCCAAATACTTTCTCCTTATAAAGGTTTTAAGGATCTTTCTTTCCATCCTTCTAAAAAACCTCATGATTATTTGATTCAATATAAATCCATAATTTAACTTTGGAAACCCATCTGATTTAGCTCTTTTCTTATTCCTAAACCTGGTCTTATCAGTCGGATCAATGGCGGTACACCTAACAAACAGGAACATAACTGAAACTGCCTGAAAAGAACAGGAATTGAATTATGAGTTAGTTTCTTGGCCAATTATTTAAGAAAGAATAGGTTCTAAGCTTGTTTTGACATTAACATTACCACATAAGTAAAGATCGAAGTGACTGTAATTTCAGCAATTCTGTTTCCAAGGAAAAGTCCAAGGAATGTATAGAAGGTCACAACCAGAAAACTGTAAACTGCCATTCCCACCATCTGCATCGCAACAATGAACATAACAGATTGATGGTTTAAACTTCAAACTACACTATGACATTAAGAAATTTAAGAATTCAGCAGATAAAATATTCACTTGTTTTTTTTTTAAAAAAAATTTCAAGTACAAAAACAAAAAAAAAACTTGGCAAGCTATGGGTTACTTAAGAGGTGATTGAAATAAAGAAAGAGCCATTCTATATTCATACAAAAACCCAACATGAAAATATTTGATGGTAACATAGCCTTAACAGTTCATTTTTTTCAATATAAAGAAGATAAGAAAAAGAAGAACAAGAAGAAAAGAAAGCGGGATGTGCCTGTAATGGGTGGAGAGGGCGTTGCCAACCATGGCACCTCGTGGCCATGGATATCATCTCTATTTTTTGAGCTGCGTATTTCTTGTTGAAGTTTCCGAATCCAACAGAGAATTTGGGCGGTATGGTTTTAGTTGCAATCCATAGAACTTTTGATAAGTAAATTTGGCCTTGAGTGATCTAAGGTTTAGGGATGTCTAGATTTGAATCTTTCGCTTGAAGTCGACGCTGAGAATTAAAAAAAATTGGAACTATCTCCTCCCTCTTCTAACGGTCGACTATAGGGGAGGGTTTTTCAAATTTGAACGGCTACTTTTAGATCAAATGGCCTTAATTAATAAAACAAAACAAAACAAAAATTGTGGGACCCAATATAAATCACTTTCACATTTTTGGGACGCCAGAGCTTATGCCATTGCTACCACCACGGCTATAAGTTTTTTAATGCAAAAAAATATATCTAGGTCTTTTTGATACTATAATTAAACCTGAAAATACAATCGTTTTGAGATTCAACATAAATTTTCTTATTAATGCATCTCTTATTTATCTTAGAAAATATAAGATTTTTAATTGGAATCATAGTTTTTGTTTAAAAAAATTATGATAAAGAAATGTTTTTAAAAAATATATCAAAATAGTATGTCTATATTTTATGTCTAAATGAAAGGTAAAAACATAATAAAGTCCCCGAGGGTGGGGTGCAGTGGTAAGGCCTGGGGTTGCCGAAGGCATCACCTAGGTTCGAGCCCTGCATATTCAACTCCCCTCGTAAGAGCACTGGGACAGTCGGAGGTTTACACATGCCCTGGGCCCACAAAGTGCGCTTTCCGGGTCATGTGGTTCCCCCGTTCCGAAAGGATATCCAAAAAAAAAAAACATAATAAATGTTATAAAATCCTTGCTTTATTGTTTTCTGCTATTTTTTTAAAAAAATAAAAATAAATAAATAGCATGTTATCCGAAAGAAAATACTATTATCAATAAGATTTAAATCCAGGACTTGTACCTATCCCATGCATAACTCAACCACCTAAGCTATGATACATAATTGTTATAAGATGATTAAAAATATACATTAATAAGAAAATTTCAAGCATTTTATTTTATTCTCTTAAAATATTTTTTCTTATAAAAAAAGATATATATAAATGATGGACATTTAACATATAAAAAATATACAACCTTTCATTTATGACTTTTTATGATATAAAACCTTTCAAGAAAAAAAAAACATTTAACATGGAGAATTTGTTGTTTAAATAAATAATGACTAATAACCACAAAATAATATTTGAATTAAAATTAAAACATCACTAACATTATCCTACATTACACATTCAACACTTAATGTGTATCAATTTGATATGATATAATCCTGAATTGTTTTTTATAGATACAATACCCTTATACCTAGAACAAAAGAGTTTAAATTGCATGAATCATGACAATAAGTCATTTGGAGCAAGTATTTTCTTCCACGTATTACATCGTAACTTTCTCTTCTTGAATGAGAACCATATGGTGTACATATATTTATGAATAAACTTTTAAATACTAATTGAGGGTCACAAATAAAATTCAAATATGTATTATCATTCTCTAAAATTCATGTATACAACTAAATAAGAGAAGACAAGCATGAAATAAATGAAGCCTTTTGAAACGACAAAATGCTATACAAACATAAAAGGTATTTCAATCACATAGAAAAAACCCACATAATAGAACTGAGTCTTTTATGCTTAACATGTCCTTTATAAGTAATAAGTGGTAAAACATTTTTCAACGGATCAACAATCATTAATCCAATGCTAATGTGTTCAACAACCACTTTGTCTTGAACACCTAGATATTTGAAGGCTTTTGTTTTTATGCATTAACTTGTGTTTGAAATGGTTTTAAAAGTGTGTTCAACTTGATGAAACCTCAAATTGATGTGTTTTTAGCATTTTTTATGGTTTGAAATGTTGATGCCAAAAATAAAAACAATCGAAAAAAACTTTTCAAATCATTATGCATCACAGTATCACATACACAATTGAAAAAAACTTTTGAAAATCATTATGCATCACAGTATCACATACACAATCGATATCAAGATGCTTCCTATGACTTCTGCTTTTATATTTTTTGGCAAAAAATAATACAGCGAAATTATTGCAGTAAATCTTTAATGGCTTAGAAATTATGTCAACAACTCCAAACCGCAAAATAAAACTCCTTAGCTATACAGCGTGTGCTATTGCTTCAAATCATCACGACACAACTCGACTTCAATGACAAGAAGCTATATCATGACCTCCACTTTCTCAAGGTAAGGTGGCCAACAGATTTAGAGCATCTAATAACTTCCAGGTGCTTAGATCCTTTTCAAGTAAGTTTGTAATCCTTAATTAGTATTTGAAGGGAATCACATTTGAATGGTCTAAACCTGTGTAATGCCAGGTCCTTCTACAAGCCTGCAAATACACAGGTTTGCTCCTACTGACCTCATGGTATATCCATGATATTACTCATAAAACGAAACGAAGTTAGTATATCCCACAGGCTAAGTTATTGTTTCCCTCTAAAATGAAACCTTCTAGTTATTTCATGTAAGCCTTTGTTTTAGGTTTTTATTAAAGAATGTAATTTTCACATCCATTTGATGTAATCAAAATAAGTTATCAAAATCATGATGATCCGATTCAGCTCTGCATCAACCACACAGCATGATAGGTAACAAGTTTGGCAGCACCTAGAGTTCCTCCAAACCCTTCAGCAAATCAGGAGTAATAATACCGCATACTTGATTAAATAAAAATAAATACTTGAATACTGATTAATACCAGATCAAGATAATTGCAGCGTTAGCTTTCCACGGGCACTGAAGAAGCTAGGAGGAACTCAAGGTGACCCCAAACAAAGACGATGCCCATTTCTTCCGATGAATTTTTCAGTCTGACCTAGCGAACATATATATATATATGTCCTCCTCCTATACATATAACTGCCACTGGATCTCTCTCGGGCAGCATGATTTATTCCTCAAATGTAATAAAACCACGTTTTAGGAGAACCTAGCCCATGTTGCGATCTGGTTCTGGAGAACCCTCGGACTAGATTCATTGAACTTGGACATTTTGTCTGCCTCAACTGGTTCTCCTACCACTTTGCACAGAACATTGCTGCCACAGTGGCGTGTAATCATAAACATCACTCCTTATCTATCTATCTATATTACTATAAAATAAAAGGCGTGTCCATGTGCATTTTTTTACTATGCACATGGACATACATTACTGTGAATTTAAATACTAAAATTATCATTTTATCCCGGGTTAAAAAAATTAAACCCCCGGGATCGGGGTTATTTTTGACATTTCCAGGAGATATAGACGGTATTTACAATTTCTTTGCAGAGTAACACTACAGTTTTACCCCTGGGTACTGAGAAAATGACACGAAACAGTGAGGGTGTTTTTGTTTTTTCACAAATTTATGCATGGTAAAACTACAAAAATAACCCTTGAAAAAAACAAAAAAGAAGTCTGAAGCCGGGGGTAGTGTGGTACTTTCACCCCAATTGTTTCGTGGCTATTGCTGGGTCCATGGGTGTTTAAGTAATGTATCATTTTATTTTATTTTTTTCTGAAACACTACAGGCACATTATACAAAAATGCCAACAGTGTTTCACGCGCACGCACCATTAAGGCAACGCGTGCAACGTCCCTTAGAGGTGGAAACTCATCCTGTACGACCATGTGCGTCTCCATGTCCCCTTCCTCCTAGTACGGCGCGTGTCGGTTACCAGTGTATTGTCGATGAATGTTTTTAGTTTTTTCTCCCTTTTCTCTCTCATACCTATAAAAAATACAAGTAAGTGCATAATGTTTCTGATGGTTTTAGTTTAGTCCCTGCTATTTTGATTTTGGTTTTATTCCTGATTTCTTCAATGAAAATTTTGAGTTTTTTCAATTGTGCCTTTCAATTGAAACTAATTATATATGTTGGTTTTCATTTCAATCCTTATTCTTTTGAGTTTTGATTTGTTTTTTGTTCCTTTAATTATTTCGGTATGCAAGTTTTAATTTTTTTAAATTTTGTTCTCCAATTGAAATTGGTCATAAATGCAACTTTTAATTTAAGTCCTTATTCTTTTAATTTTTTAAGAAAATTATACTGCAATTTTTTTAAAATTACCTTTATTTGTTTTGGTCCAAAGGTTTTTATTTGGTATTAATTCCTTTTGTCTTGTTGGTCGTTCTTTGACAGTGTTTATTTTTACCCGTATTTATTCACCTATACTTTTAGTTTTTAGTTTTATTTTTTGTCTTTTTATTTTTATTGTAGTTTTATTTTTATTTTTTCTTCGGGGAAGATGATTTTATGATTTCATTGTTTGCGCAATAATAATGATAGTTTTAGTGATTATTTTTTTTTTTTTGTAAAAATGTTTTGCTTTTTTTTATCAATTTAATGATTTGAATTGTTTGGGAAATAATATTGATAGTATTTTAACTGTTATAGTCATGATAATGATGGTAACATAGGGATAAATTTTCAATGATGTTTTTTTTTTCTTTTTGTAGATAGAAAATTAACTACTTATTTTTTTATTTGATTATTGCAGGTGTTTTCATAATTTATATATTTTTTTGTGTTTAATTTAAATTTAATTATAAAATGAACTAATCCTACTACATTGAATTCGAAAATTCAGGTATTCAAATATTTTTTCTTTTTTAATGATAATGATAATTTTATGCTAGTGATTTCATTGAAACTTATTGAATAGATAAATTTATACCCATTTAAAATTCATATATTTGATAGGAAACTTAGACTTCACAAGAATTCTGCACAAATTTATATTATAATAAAAAATCTCACACAATTAATATTTTTTTTGAGTTAAAAAAATATGGTTTCGGCCGCAACGAGACTCGAGTAAGTGGCTAGGATATATATAAACCACGTAATCATTTTTACTATTCAAACTCCTTAATTCACCATGTGAAAAATTTTAAGATTTTTATTTTGACTATCAATTTTGTTTTCTTTATTTTGACTATCCAAACCTCAATTAGCACACCATTGCCTATATTTTAGGAGAAAGGATCGAGTAGAAAGACAGAGGACTCAAATAAAAAAAACAACTAATATAGATGATGACTTTAAAATTTATCTCAAATTTGTTTTTCACCCCCATCTTTTTTAGCTATTAAATGAATAGTCCTTATAATGTCTTAAAAAATATATTTTGGTACCAAACTTTATTTTTCTCTTTTTTAGGTAGAGATAAAGAACATCACCAGTTTCTGACCTAAAGAAAGTTGTTATTTGGGAAGATTTAGGCCTACTAAAATGGTATATTTTTGTGTCAAAAAGTTCCATATGATAAAGAAGCTTAAGATTAAGTGTTTTTTTTTACCTTGAGAAAACCTTAACAATAGATACAAGCAATGAAAGTTTTTTTTTGGGCTTTGAGGTAGTTTTTGCGTTTTTAGAGGCCATAGATTGATGTAACAAGCTTCCTAGGATATTACAAAGGTAAAAATGGGTTTGAAATGAGAATTTAGGTAAAACCAAAACTCAATTTCTCCACCACACTAATGACCAGATTCCAGAATTAACAGATGTTGCATTGTCTTTTTTTTTTTTTTTTGAAAAAGAATGGGATAAACAATGTATCATCTACCTTGTGCACATTAGAAAAAAGGGCTAGTGTATATGGGCCTTGACTTGCAGGCTTGTGCGCGGGCCTTTTCTTTATATGTCACGTGCTAGACTTTGCTCACTAGGCCCAAACCAATTTGCCTCATTCTTTTCCTTTTTTATGGAATGAAGAGTCACGATTCCTACATGTTTATGCAAACACTTATTCCATTAGCTTATTGGTATTTATTGCTAAAGAGGTTACGGGTTACAAACACAACACTTAAAGAAGCTTGAAACAAATATCGTCCAAATAACCTGCACACTTGAGATGATATTCTCTCCATTATTTTATGACTCGATGAAGCATCTACCCATACATTTACCTTATAAGACAAGAGTTAGAGACCCAATCTAATATAGATAGATGTATCCCTTTAAGAAGTTAATGATTACACATGCATTTTTTTTAAGTTCAAACATGTTGAACTAGAGTTCATATTAAAAGAAAAGTTAAAAATAGGCCACACATTGAGGCTTTAATATATAGGTCTTATATTGTTAAAGAGATCATAACATTGTTAAAAAAATAGTTGTGAAAGCAAGTCATATCCATGTCAATTAAGTTTGATATTCTACCAAACTTAAGTATGTTAAGTTATTATCTTACCTTTGACCTTATAAACATGGAATTAGGATAAAAAAACAAAATTGTTCTGAAAACAAGTCATACACATATCATGTAATTTTATATTCTACTAAACCTAAGTATGTTAAGTTATTATCGTAACTTTGACCAAATAAACATGGACTAGGATAAAAAAAACAAAATTTTAAAAATATACTATACATGTTATCATTATACATGGTAAAATATCGTTGAGAATTTTTTATTACCTTAATATATAGTACCTTATAACATAATTACATGCAGAAGTATAATCTGAAAAGATGGAATGACTTTGCCCGCAGTTCAAATTCAAGTATACAATATCTCTCCATCATAAACTTCATCTATTGAGGTATATTTTTGTACACAATCATATATATATTCAAATATATTCAAATACGTCACATTCTCATCATGTACGTCAATTCATTCTTACATCCCACTCTAAGCTTTTCAAAGCTTACAATTACAGGTAATAACAGTGTAAGAATATATCCCCAATGACATTTAGCAGATTAATATTACCATTAACACAGACATTAACAAAGAACCTAAAAGAGATTGTTGTTTCACTGTAGAGTCACTGTAGCTTCAGACTCATTTGCACTGTTTATTGGCAATTTTTTCCGGTGCATCGCGCGTGCGCGTCCACCTTTTTTTTTTCTCCTTGGAACAGTGTATTAACGAAACAACCCCCCGAAAATGATAAAAAATGCCGCCAGACCGAGGGGCTTCGTCGTCATTGCGCATGTCAGCCCGGACCGGTCCGGTCCGGTTCGCCGAACTTTTGCATTTTTATTTTATTTTCTGAAATTGGCTAAATACTGATTTAGCCCCTAATACTATAAAAGTCATGACTTGGGAGCAGGGTCATAACGGTAATTTACCTTTTTAAATTATTATTATTTTTGGTTTACGGTCAGCGCGTACATTGCACGCGACCCACGATATTCCACCTCACGCCCTGTTCAGGCGGAGTGTGAGGTATGATCCCGTCACCGGAGATGGGCTACCGCCGTCTCAATCGATGCGCCACCGCGTGCTCTTCCTACCAGTGCGGCGCGTTGCGGCGAATGATGGCTGTGGACTCGGCGGTGGCCGGTTAAACCCGCTGGCCACGTTTCTCTCTCTCCTGCACATAAAAGTGCAGAAGAGTCCCCCGAGTAGTTGCCTTTTTCACTTAAGTCCCTCAACTTTCAATTTTGTGTTTGGTCCTGATTTCTGTTATATAAGTTTCAATTTAATTCGATTGGGTCCTTCAATTGAAATTAATCAAATGTTAATGTTACACTTTGGTCCTCATTCTTTTAATTTCCAGATTAAGTTTAAATAACTCAATGAATTTGGTACACAAGTTTTGATTTTTTCAATTTTATGCTTTGATTTAAATTGATAATATATTTGATTTTCATGTCGGCCCTTATACTTTTAATTTTTTATTTTAATCCTTTTATTTTTTTTTTACTTATGGAATAATCCCTACTTTTGCCCATGTATATATAAGTGTGCTCTTATCTTTTATTTTAAATTTTTTTATATTCTTATTTATTGAGGTGTTATTTTTTCTTTTAAATTGGCTCTTAAATTTTATGTTAATCATTTGAAAATTGATATTTTTTTTTCTCCTTATGTTCTTTCTTTTAGTTTTTTATTGGTTTTTTTTTTCTATTTTCAAGTCAGGTTAAAATTTTTTACCTAATAATTTTTTTTTCTTTTGTTAAAGTTTTAATTTTTTTAACCTTTTATTTATTTTTGTTTTTTTCATCATTAACACAGTAATAATAATAATAATAATAATAATAATAATAATAATAATAATAATAATAATAATAATAATAATAATAATAATAATAATAATTTTAGTTGTTTTTCTTGCTTACTTTTTTTTTATGTTTTTGAGTTTTTTTCTCTAAGGATAATTTGATAGATTTTATTGTTTTGCAATAATAGCAATGATAATTTTAGATGGTGAGACTTCGATATTGTTGTTTTTATAATAGATTGTAATGATCTATTTTATTATATTAAATCTTGCATATATAAATATTATATTTTAATTTTGCAACAATTATAAAAATTGTTTGCTTAGCCCGCAACGTAGTTTGGTCAATTTTTTAAATTTTCAAGTCAAATGATTTTTTTTCAGTTAATAATTTTTATTTTATGTTTTTTATTTATTTTATTTTTTTATTTTCTCTTTCTGTTATTTTTTTATTGTTTTTTTTTCTAGTCAAATGAATTTTTTTTACCTAATAATTTTTATTTTATTTTTTTGTTTGATCTTTTTTCTAGTACCCATCTTTTTTTAACATTTTTTTCCTCTTTTGTTTTTTTCCAATTACACATTTTTTTCAGTTTTTAATAACCGAGGTGTCCTGGTTAGCTTTTTTTTAATATTTTTTTAAGTGGGTTTCTTTTTTTGTGTTTTTTTAACCACAGTATCTGTGACAACTTACGTGCATCACAACTAATCTCCGAATCCATTTTTTTAACATTTTTTCCCTGTTTTTTTACCCACGTAAATTTTATTTTTATAATTATGATGCCTGGGATAACTTACGCGCGCCACGAATAATCCCCAGACCCATCTTTTTTAATATTTTTTTCTGTTTTTTTCCCACTTATAATTTTTTCTTTTATAAACAGGGTGTCCGGGTCAGCTTACGGGAACCACTACTACTATTTTATAAAATAGTTAAAGAAGATTGCAATTTCAAACAGTAATGAACAATTATTTCAATTGTGGTTTTCGTTGTTCATTACCATTTGAAAAAAAATCCTTTTTTTTTTTATATTTCTTACATAATTCTTATTTATGTCCATATATATACATGCTCTTAGTTTTTGTTTCAATTTTTTTATTCCTCTCTTATTAAGATTTTTTTAATTTTAATATGTGTTGGTAATCATTTCAAAAACATTATTTGTTATTATTTCTCTTTTTTTTTATTCTTCAAGTTAAATAATTTCTTTAAATATAATCATATTTATTTTTTGTTAATATTGTTAGGTATTGAATTTTCTAATTATTATAGGTAAAACATTCAAAATAATGATAATGATTATTTGTAAGTTTTATTTTCTTTTATATATATATATATATATATATATATATATATATATATATATATATATATATATATATATATATATAGCGCGCGCGCGCTCGTGTGACCTAAGCTTTTTTGGAAAAAAAATTAATATCATTGTTCTGAAATACTTTTAATATAATATTATAAAAATAAAAAAAATTATAGAAATTTTGTCTCTAACAATAATTATGGTCTCACCAATTTTTATTATTTCTACTGTTATTAAGGTTATTTTCTTTTATGTTTACATTTTAATTTTTTTTGGTAGTCATTTCAAATATATTTTCTATTTTCTCTTTTTTTTATTCTTCATTTCCATTTTTTTTAAAATCTAATAATATTTATTTTTGTTTTGCCATTTATGTAGTTTTTTAATTTTTTTAATACTGTTAGGTGTTAAAATTTCTTATTATTATAGATAAGACATTCAAAATAATGATAATGATTATTTTTTTCTTATAAATATGTGAGACCTATTTATTATTATTCTAAAATATTTTGAATATATTAATATGAGCAATAAATTTTACAATCAATTTCCTACATATAAAAAAAAATCATTTCTAACGGATTTTATCAAAAGAGTTTTAGTAGTAGCAATATTCAATCATTTTTTGGTGGAAAAAAAACCAGTTTCTAACAAATTTTATCAATGATAATTTTACTTATTGAATATAAAAATAACAAAATACAAAACGCATAAAATCAATTAATTTTCTATATAAATAAAAAAATTCAGCGCATCACGCGGACAATTCACTTGTATATTCTATTTTAATTGATATCCTTTTTCAGCTTAACTGTAGACGTCAAAATTTATCTCTGAACGCAAGTTGTAGTAATTACATACAAGTAATAATACTCCAAACAAGCTGAATCAGCGATACCTTAAAAACATAGCTAGAAGCTACTCAAAATGCACATTCAATTGATTGATGGAAAACATTATTCTTAGCAATATCCTTGTACAGCCCATGATCTCAAGCTTCCTTTACAACATCTAGAGTGCTGTTTCTTCAAACTCTCCCAAAAGCCAACAATAAATCATAATTAGCTTTTGCGAGAGAGAAATGAATAACAGACTAGGCACCTTATTGAAGGCCAGACCCCAGACGGCAGCAACCTTAGTTGGTGGAAAAAGTGGTGCAAGATTGAGGAAGCTGTGGAGATCCGGGCAATCCAGGTACTACACTGAGGTTGTTAGACCCATCTATGATCCTTGGTGTGCCCATAAATGTGGAGATAGCTGCTGCTGCTACGGCTGCAGTGAGATATGGGTCCGAAGCAATGGCCGCAGTAACTGTCTCAACTACAGAAGCATGCCGCTGCCCTAATTGCACTGACGGGATTGCAGGTAACTTTGGGAGTTGCGGGCAGCCATGCAAAGGAAGAGGGAAAGTGGCCGGAGTGCGGAGGAATGGCATTGTAGTGCTTGGGCCTTGTGTCAAGTCCAGGGTTATGGTGGGAAATGATGCGGAAGTGGATAGGGTAGCCATTGGCAAACAAGGGTAGAAGCAGCTACTCGAGGATATGCCTTCTCTGCTACTGGTTGAACCTGATAAGAGCATTGCGGCGGCAGCTGAGGTAGTATTAGCCATAGCTGTAGCCGGTGGGGGAAGAGGGTGGTTGTGATTTCCTTCATATGTTGTAATGAGAATGGTGTTGTCTTCTGCACATCTTTGCACCTGTTGAAACAAAAACATGAAAAATGTCAGTAAACCAGCAATCAATCCTAAATTTACGGAAGTTGAAGTCAGAATATAGACCTAAGAAACAACATGGTGTAGTATTTTGTTGTTGACACTTTGATTATTTACCTGCTTGCGAACTGGGCATCCAACAGCCATGGTGCAACGATAGTAGGCACGAGGACAAGGGTTACCGTTGGCCATCTTATGACCATACTTCCTCCACTGGCATCCATCGCTTATCTAAATTAAACCCAAAAAGTCCACTGATCCCATTATTATTATGCAGCGCAGAAGTGCAATTAATGGTTTTTCTTTTTAATTCATGTAAATTAATGCTTACCAAAGGAGCCTCCGATCTTGCTCGAACGGACACTCTAGCCTTCCTGAAAGAGACGACAGCAGGGACTTGCTCATCAGGCTTTTCTTGTTCTAATTTTGGAGAGCCCCGGCTATGTGATGTTTGATCAATACCATCATCAATTGAAGCTCGTTTCCCTAATATTTGAGACTTTTTTTCCATTATATTTGCTGGAGAGACCACCAGCTCTGGCGTCTTGTCGTCGGATACCGAAGGTTCATTGACATCCAATGTGATGTCAGATGGGCGGTGGTCCATTAAGTGGTGAGCTGACATTACTGGAGCTGGTGTGTCATTTGGCTCCCCTTTCTGCATCAAACATTAAAATAATTAACTCTATACAGTGAAAAAGTTTTCCAAGAGTTCCGCCAACCATTTATTAAAAATAAAATGATCCGCATATTGCTTCATAACCTATATTGAAGATAAATTGAATGTCTAATGAGAATTTTGGACCGCCTGATTACATTCAATGAATGCCATGCTTCTTAACTTGAGAAAAAAAAAATAATAGTAGTATATGTTCTCTTAATAGGTATTGATAATGGAGAACACCTTAATTATACGATCCACTGCAATAGCTAGGCAATTGCAGGCTTAGGCTGGTGATCCCTACATATATAAAACATTTGTGGTACAAATCTTTGTAAAGAGTTGCGCACTCCTGCAAACACGAAATCCCATGGAAGCAAAGTTCGATGGTGGTCCAATAGAGATTACTGATTTAAATTATAAATAGAAACTTGGACCTTTCCCGTCATCTATCTCGGTGATTTAGGAACTGAAAAGGCCTAAATAACTTGAATTCAGATTTTGAAAAGGTATTACTGGGTCAAGTAATCGCACTCTCTAATTTAAGGGAAGCACGTTACTCATTTTTTTATTGCTAAAATAGGCCCATGTTAACTAATTTCAGATTGCCGTAGTTATACCACACCATAACCATTTGTTCAAGAAATTCGTGTGACTGGTAAGGATGAATATTGAAAATCCATCTATCTCCAACCAATACTAGCTAGTGGGAGAGGTAACTGATGAGTTAAGCAATCCAAACGACGAATCACCTGCTCAACCCGACATCCCTGTGTCTGCTTTGGCATCGCCACCAGTAGTTGAGCTTGCAGGTCCTTGTAACTTTTGGTAGTCCGAACCAACAACTTTCTGAGCTTCATATTCTCATCATGCAGTCTCCCTAACTCTCCTCGTAGTACACTCAGCTGCAAAACCAGATCCTATTACTTGAATAAACTCAAAAAGCTTGTGAATTAATAGCATCGGAAACTCTTCTGAAGTACCAAAGTGAAAACTCACTTTATTGTTATTTGGTTCCTTGCCATTTGCTATTTTTGAAATCCCAGAACTTGAACTTGACAGATTCAATCCAGTCTGTAACACATCAAATTAAGTCAATAACAAGTAAACACAAATACGTACGTACCTGCTTTGCGCATATATATACTGTTATCACCATGGCCATGGCCCTTAAAACCTAACCTTTCACAAGAGCCTTAAGACCCTAACCTTTCACAAGAGCGTGATCACTTATTAAAAGTAGAAAAAAAATATTCAAGAGGCAGGTAAATACATTAAGGAAACCTTACGTTTATGCTAGAATCGACCAGACTTGATGATCCAATATTAATCTTCATCTCTTGATGCTCACTTGGTGATTTACCATTCCTATCAGTAGAAAAGAAATCAACTTCTTTGATCGTTGGCTGGGTATGAACACCCGAACTAGAATCATTTAAGTGATCAGATACACCTGGGTTTTGCCGTAGAAAGTCTCCGGAGTGCATGAACACCAATTCACGGCCTTGTTGATCCATGACTAAAAGGATGGGGAGAGAGGAAGAAACGAAAGAGATCTTGTGAGCGTAGTAGTTGTGGAGGCCTTTCAACTAGGAGGTATTTGTTTTGTTTAGTTAACAAAAGACTACAGAGATGGGAGTGGTCCAGAAAATAATTACAAGTCCCTGGGAGAAGACCCAGCCGTTATTTTCTCGGGATTGTTGACGTCAATGTTGTGTTAGGGTTACACGTGGCACTGTTGGATAGGGGACCCTATGGCAGCCGTGCAGCTTGTAACATAACACACTAACTACTCTGTAGCATGTAGGAGATTTAGGGTAGCCAGAATTTGGATTATTTTTTCCCCATTGCTCGTTAAAAACAGATTTCAAAATGGAGTTTCTGAGAGTTTTTCTAAGGAACGTATTTCTATTAAGAAAGTTTACGGGAGAATACAACCACATAAAAATAGTTATTTTGATTGATTGTGTTTTGAAAACTAGGAAAATCTAATTATTAAAACGATCAAGTTCAAACAACTGATTTTATAGTTAACTCTTAGATCATATTTTATATCAAAATATAAAAACATGTCTTTCTATAATAACTTATTTCTTGATCTTAAACTTCCATAAAGAAAAATGGTTTTTGTAGGGAAAACTATGACCATTAAAAAAAAGAAACTCACGCGTTTGTATACATGTTTTCTTAAAATATATTTTCCAGCATCAGGCTGTATATCATTAAGAAGTTAGGTTTCTTCTTAAATCCAGGGATTCAAAAACCACAAGATAAAAGAAAGAAAAAAAATCTAGTGAGGTCTTGGAGAATAAACACATTTTGTTGTCTTATCACTTACTGTTTCCAACAATTTAGGGTTGCAGATCATGATGGTTAATACATATGTATGATAATTCCAAGCTCTACACCGGTTCCATGGTTCGACTATTTTACACTCTTTAGCTTTATTTATGCAATTTTTATTCATCCATGCTTTCGTTTCATTATTAATAAAAACAATTTAGGTTTAGAGTTTTTTTTTTGGTATAAACCACGCGGTGTCCTAGACACTGGTCCAGACTAATCCACGTTCGCACCGGGTGGGCCCCGAAGGGGTGAAAGTGCTCCCCAAATGGCCAGCTCCATACAAGAGTAGAGATTGAACTCCTGACCTCTCTTAAGGGACGAGAGCGCCCTCACCACTCACGCCAGGACCCCTTGGGTTTTTAGAGTTAATTGCATCGTCAACAACTTTATTCTCTCATATTAGCCAGCTACTATTTTACCTTAAATGCTCTTTAAGAAATTAAACAAAACAAAAATCTTTCAACTTTCAACTTATGCATGCCCTCGACAGCTGCAAGATATATGTTGGCAGCATCTTCGACGACACCGTGTCTAAACCATCCATTGACCCGACTTGCCCCATCAAAGTTGCTGGCTTAACTGGTCCGGTAGCCATTGAAGCTGGAAGCTCCACATCTGTCACCTGCCCTTAATTAATTCACAGGAGCACACCTCTCAGCCAGAGGACAAGTCCCTTGATAGCATCAAACACAGGTTTGTTTCATTTCCTCGCACAAAGACTCTCATGCGTTTCTCGTCCTGTGATCTATAATTTATAACATATTTGTTTACAATATATTTTCCCATCAACAAAAGTTTCTGGGATTCATTAATGCAACAATAAAAGATATTTCACGCTGGTGGAATGTCCTTCTCATGAGTTAATATAATTAAAAGCATTGAGAATGATCAGTTGTCTAGCTCTGCACAACAAAACAAGGCCTGATCTTTATTTTCCAAATGAAGACATCCACAAGTCGAAGAATATTTGTTAAATAAAGATAATCATATCTCCGTCCTAATCTTCTTTCTTTATCCAATATTTTGAAAAAGAGACCTTAATCCAAATTTTCATCACATTAAGCCATTGACTTATTCCTTTTCTAATTGTCCACGTGGATTCAATTTTTTTTTTCTGTTTTAGAAAGTCTTTTTAGCAATATCTAGAACAATCTTGTTTCTGTCAGCATATAGCCTAATTAGTATGGTAAAGTTACATTATGTATAAAACATTTCTTGATTTTTTAAATATTTGACAGAAACACAAGTTTATTATAGTCATTGGCTGAATTATTGAGTCTATATACATCTTTTTATGGACTCAAGCAACGCACCCGACTCCATCCATTCTTTTATCGGGCTTGAGCGGTGCTCCTAGTCTAGTCCTAAAGGTTGTATATATTTTATAACCTTGGGACACTTGTCTTTTTAATCTAGTCCAATGACATGGCCTCATGTTATTAAATCCAAAGAGTATGTTAATCACATTTTTCTTCTTTCCTCATTCATACACGTGGAAGAGATATCTTTTCTTATTAATGCTTTTGTAAGAGGTTTTATCATAGTAAAATGAATTTCCAACCCCTCTGCACAAGGAGAAGACAAGTTTTAAAAGTTTTAAATACCCCCTTAAACTACGTACTCTAATAAAATATTCAAGTTTTTACATTCAAAAGACATATTTAACATAAGAGTAATTATGTTCTTGGAACTTTAAGCTCTCTAGCATATTTATTTTTCCTTTTATATATAGAATATTGTCTTTACCATTATCACATGTCATCGCACAACGCCCCTAAAGGCTCTCGTTAGTGTTGATGAGTCGTAACCTAGTTGTTTAGGGTTGCTAAAAAATTTCAGTTTGTACTCGTCTGATCAAAGATTCAAATGTAAGAGATTAGTTGCTTATATGGAATAAGCACTCATAGTACGTTTTATTTGAAGTAAGTTACATTGTGTATTTTTATTATATGATTAAAATGTTTGATGGGTAGTATTTATTCCTATGAATAAATCTAGTTTTTGAAATTATATTGTGAGGTCGTATACCCAAATAAAATATCAAGAAAAGATCCATGTAGATGTCCTAAAAGAAATCATCTATCTTGGAAAGTAGATGCGTTTTTCATCATTCATGCGTCATAAATATATATTCCAATTAAAAATTGGTCATCGCTTATAACAACTCTGACAATTTTTTGGTTGTTTCTAGATATTTAAATATTAGTCTGCTTATAGGTACAACATTTATTATCTAAATTTACACCATTAATTCTCATGAATTAAGTTCATGAATGTTTTAAATATTAGCCAAATTCTCAAAAAAAAATATTAAATCGGTTATATAATCTTAAAATTAATGCAAACATGTATTGTTTTGATAAGTAATGTTACCTTAAAATAACTTCTTTAACTTTTTTTAGCTAAGGAATAAGGTATCACATCTCACACAAAGGCTAAATACTTCCACACAATTACTTTTCACATAATATTTTAGAGAGAAATGTTAGAGACAAGCTTCATGCATATTAAAATGAGATTACTAGAGGTTTTTTCATTCATTCTCTATCACATTGAAGATTAGGGGAGGTCTCATTCATTCTCTATCACATTGAAGACACATGTCACCACCATTACAAATCCCCTAGAAGGTTATTAATATTATCATTAAGCATCATATCAAGTATTTATCCAACCGAGATAAACCTCATTTCAACTATAAATGTCATTTTATATGCACATGCAATGTCCCTATTTTTCTTACATGGAGAAAAGTTAAAAATGAAATAAATATATTCATCAAGTATATTAATTAAGAATATTACACATAGACTAGGAGAATTACTAATGAATCAATTTTTATTGATATTTTTTAATCTTTGATAAAAAAATGCATTTTTTATCACAAACTTATTATAGTCACGGTCCCAATTATTGGGGTTATAAACAACTTCTTATGGGCTCGAGTAAAGCACTTGAGTCTAGATAATAGGCTTCGACTAGGCACCCAAGCCCAGGTGTTGGGCCTATTCCTAACTCTTTTAGTTAGCTCAAACGATGCTCTCAAGCCCAATACTAAGAGGTGTGTTTGGTAACCCTAATACCTTTGCCCTTTTTTTAGCCTAATGACATGGCCTAATGTTATTTTATCTGATAAATGTCTTAGGCACATTTTACTTCTTTCTTTATTAATGTATATGTAAATGATATTTATCTTTTATTAATGCAAGTGTAATGAAGATCTTCCCTCATTAATGCATGTGTAAGGGATATTAGTCCCTCGTTAATGCATATTAAAATGACTCTTTAACCCCTCCACTTAAGAATAAGACAGTATTCAAGTGCCATAAATATTCCTTGAAATACTCGAGTAAAAAATTCAAATTTTTACATTCAAAAGATATATATTTAAGAAGATAATTATTAAAATAGTTTCATTTATGATGCAAACCAAGGACCTGGATATGTTGATCATACACTCGAGAATGAGGCTGAATTTGCACAAGACCCTTTATCACTTTCAAGTGGTCCAATTACAAGACTTAGAGCCAAAAGTTTCAAGTAAGCACTAAATAGGCTAATCCAATAGATTTGGACTGATTCTAAAAAGACCAAGATGGGCTTAAATAATAACCAAGGCTTAGTCCACATCATCAAAGCAATTGAAGAGGCTAATAATTATGCAAAAACGTTTCAGCATGGTCCGACCATCGAAGGACAAAAATTTGATGAGTTCCAAGGATATTAAATAGAGGAATGAATTTGGTCTTGAATGGTTATGTTAAATGCATTGAATTTAGTCATTTAGCTATTTATGGTAGCCTCTAGAAGTCCAAGAGACATAAAAACGTAGGGACTTGTTTATGTTACTGTTTGAGCTGTTTTAAAGCTTTAGTTATGACTTTTTGTATTCTTGGAGGGTTGTTCAATGTATATAAATGGGTATTTTGAAATGAATAAACAGATCATGTTTTCATAAAATTATCATTATTGTGAAGTCTTGTGTTCTTCTTCGTTCTTGAAACAACTCCTAGAACTTATCAAGTTGATCTTGTGGCGTTCAAACAACCAAACTTATCACCTTGATTGTCGAGAAATTCTCAGGTTTTCTAGGTGTGGCGTTTCAATCTTTCATAGTCTTGGTTATCTACAATTTATAACGACAACGATCACCAAAATAATCAATATTGATATCTACAATTTATTTCACTTTCAAATAGCTTGAAAAATCATATTTCAACTCATAAAGTTTTTGAGTCTCGGAATGATTATTTTTTTGGATCTTTTGGGGGTTAATTTTAGATATAAATGAATTTATTTAGGTCTCTAGAGTGTTTTTAAGGTGTTTTAAATTTAATATATATATATATATATATATATATATATATACATATATTTAAATATTGAAAAAAAAAACATTTAAAAATAATTAAGACAATAATTCAAGCTTTAAATTTACAAAGACATAAATTCAAGAGATATCAGTAGCAAAATAGTCATTCCCTCCCAAATGAAAAGAGAATCGCCCAATAGCAAGAGATTGAGACTAAGAAGTTTGCTTCTCCTGTGATTTTAGGTTTGAACCCCGTTGTTCTTAATATAATGGTCACTAAACACTTATATCATTGTTAATTTTAGGACCCGTAAATATTATTATTATAACTCGTATATGAGTACCATCACTAAAACATAATTTATTTATATAAAACATTTTATATACATTTAAATAAAAAAAATCAGTCCCCGAAAAGATTTTCATAAAAAAGATATTTTTCTAAAAATAATATCTTTAACAAAGTGAGCGCAACTTTTTTTCTAGACTTGTGAAATCTACAGCATCTTTTCAAAAGGGAAGGATAAAAAGGCAGTAGAATACATATTATTTATTTTATTAAAAAAAGGCACCGTGTTGAATGACTTTGCTTGCATGAATGCACTGTGACGAAGGCGAAAGCATTGTGTGTGGTCGTGGAAAATGAAAGAGAGATGAAGTCAAGCATTTCAGCACAGACAGGTGGGTTGTTTTAGCTTAGTAAAAGACGTTGAAGAATAATGGTATTGGATTGGGACGACGGAAGAACAATGTGTGGGGGGAGATTCGAAGATTGGAAGGCCTTTTTTTCATCTATCTAGCTATGATCCAGATCTTTCCATAGTAAGGGAACACCTCTAAGACTTGCTAGAACTTGAGTTGCGCATAACCTGCTTTCTACGTACGGTCTTTTCTTTTCACAGCCACCTTGCAGCATATGAATTGATGGGATCCTCTGCGTTTCTATAAATCAGCCTGGGAAATCCTAGTTCTGTCTCAGGCCTTTCCTGACAATTACTTTATATAGGAGAAGAAGAAGAAAACCTACTCCGGGCATCAAGAAATCCCCATTTCATGAATTTAAATGCGAGTTGGGCCACACAGGATGAGAGAATATGGTGCTTAATTAATGCACTGAAAAAGAGGGTTCGTTGATGCAGGCATTTACAATAATATCTCACATCACATGCTCTTTGTTTGACCTCCGAACCTAAAGTGGTACTCTGAAACGGCTCTGTCAGAGATCAGTCGTATATAATTGAGCATTAAACAACTCGTTGTTCTTGGATGGCATCTGGAAATGACAAGGGTTTCAGCAGCTATAGCGACTAAGAACACATACATAGATGTATAAATATTTGGCAAAACCATTGTAAGCTATCGTGCTTGGTTTCGACTTCTTCACTTCCGTAAAGACTGTAGACTGTGGAGGAGATCGTTAATGGGAGAATGTGATCTCTGATTTGTCAAATGCGAATGTTCGATTTAGCTGATTTTAGGTTTTATGATTGCAGGTGATTTGGTCTGTGTTTTGAAGAGAAGAAATTAAAGATTGCAAAGAGCTTGAAGAAGTAAGGAGAGAGAGAGATGAGGACTAGAGAGAATTACAGAAAAGATAAGCAATTTCTAATTATTGCATATCTACTGTTTGATGAATTGCCAATTTATATACTGAGCAATTCCCATGTTTTACACACTGTTGTAACTACTTCTAACTGATTCATAACTACTAAAGAATCAGTTAGTTACATCTTTTCTACACGTGTTTGTTACAACTGATTACAACTGAATTAACATGCATTATACTCTGTTACAAGGTCTTCTGTCACTGCATAAGTCTTCTTCTTCTTCTTTATTCAACACTTCAAGTCCACGTGGGTTGAGCAACTTATACATTAACACCCCCTACTAAGTTGCTTACGATTTTAACACCAAGCTTTGATCTGAGTTCAAAGAATTTGTCCTTAGGCAATCCCTTGGTGAATATATTTGCTAATTGTTCTTCACTGCTGCAGAATTTAATGTCAATAACATCTCCTTGTACTGCCTCCCTTATGAAATGAACTTTTCTGTTAATATGCCTTGTTTTCTGATGGAATACTGGGTTATTTGCCATTGCTATAGCTGACATTTTATCACAATATAGGGTTGTAGCTTTTTCTTGTTTTTCCCTGAGATCATCAAGTATAGACCTCAGCCATATTACCTGGGTAGTTGCTTCAGAAGCTTAAATATATTCAGCTTCTGCGGTTGATAATACAACTGAGTTTTGCTTCACAGAAGCCCATGAAAAAACTCCACTTCCAAACCCAAATGCATATCCAGAAGTGCTTCTACTGTCATCTTCACTTTCACCCCAGTTTGCATCACTAAACCCTATTAGTGTTGCTGATTTATGCTTTGCATACTCAATTCCATAATCCAGTGTGCCTTGGACATATCTAAGAACCCTTCTAGCCACTCCCATGTGCTTCTTTGTTGGCTGATTCATAAATCTTGATAACAAACTTGCAGTGTACATTAGATCAGGCCTAGTTGCTGTCAAATACAACAAGCTTCCCACTATTTTTCTGTAGACATTTGCATCTACTAACTCACTTCCATCTGCCTTTCTCAGCCTTTCACCGGTTACTAAAGGAATGGAGACTAGTTTACAATCAGCAAGCCCAAATTTCACAAGCAAAGATCTTGTATACTGGCTTTGATGGATAAAAATGCCTTGATCAGATTGTATCACACCCATGCCCAGAAAATGATGGAGAAGACCAAGGTCAATCATCTCATATCTCAACATCATTTCCCTTTTAAATTCATTCATCAATCTCTCACTACTGCATGTGTACACAATATCATCCACATAGATGGACACAATAAGCTGATTTCCCTCACTGTCAGCCCTTGTATCCATTTAGGAATGCTGATTTAACATCCAACTGAAATAGTTTCCAGTTTTTCTTGCTTGCTAGAGCAATAAGTGTTCGGATAGTATCCAACCTTGCCACAAGTGCAAAGGTTTCATTATAATCAATTCCAGGCTTTTACGCATACCCTTTTGCCACAAGTCTTGCCTTATATTTGTTCACTGTACCATCCAAATTGAGCTTGATCTTATATACCCACTTGACTCCTATAACAGGCTTGTCAATGGGTCTTTCAACTAACTCCCATGTATTATTTTTCTCAATCATGTTCAACTAAGCTTTTATGGCATCCTGCCAAGCTGCATTCCCAGCTGCTTCTGTGTAGTTTTCAGGTTCTATCATGCTTACACTGCACTTAGCATATATATCTTCAAAAGTTCTGATTTTTACTGGTGTTTGTGAATCAATTTTTGAATCTGTGCTACTCTCTTCATTATCACTTCTGCTTTCTGCACATTCCTGAGATTTTTAAGTTGGACTCAGGTTGGGCTGCTCTCAGCCCAGCCCGAGTCCACCAGAGTTGGGCTTTGGCCCAATTTGGTTGGGTCGACCCATTTAGTTGGGTCAGGTCCAGTCCGATTTTATATATATATATATATATTTTTAAAAAATAAAAAATATGTAGATAAAGATCAATCCTGATGAAAGGGAAAGACATGTTAATTTGTTTCACTCCACAACCCTATTGTTTTTCGATTGATTATGAATCATAAACTTGTAATTGGTTTTGGTCTTTGAATTATATTTCTACAACTAGATCGCAGATGTTGTTACTAATGATATTATTACCAGATGTTGTGCCTCAATCAAATAACAAGGGATCACAAAAGCATTCACGTATCGATTTAGTTCATGATGAAATTGCAAGTAGTTTGATGGGAGAATAAAAACAAATATATGTTTTTTTCATGAATTATTAATTACATTTTATTGTTATGATTATTAATCTACAAAATTTAAAACAACAATTTATATGTGTGTGTGTGTGTGTGTGTGTCCTTTACAGTAATTTCACAAGTTGACATCAATATGAAAAACATGATAATCAAACACATGAAACTGATTTTTATTAACCTCAAACTCAATCACAATTTTAACCAAATACCAGCATAATTATTATGAACCACAAATAAAAATATTTTTCATAAAACTATTTTTCATAAAACTATTTTTTTAAATCTCAATCATAAAAATAAAAACAATATCAAACATATTCTTAATGCTCGTTTGAATGAAGATGGAGGGAGTAGAGAACGATAACCACACCGATCATCATGATTTTGCTGAGTTGTTCTCATGAACGTCGAAGGAAGGAATGATTTGATGGGCCCATTTATCGGATTTTCATGGCTTCCATTCCCACCCACTCTGAGAAAGTTTCAAGAAATTGGGCCCGACTGCTCTGTCTGTAAGACCGGTGATTCTCAGCCGAAATTAATTTCTTCATTTCTCAACCACACATACTTCTAATACTTGATTTATGACACACCAACTACTGATCGAAATACCATTCATTCACGGCACCATACCATTCATTCAAAGTCTGTGAGTTGTATTTGAAGAATTAAACCATTCTTTAATTAACTAAACAAAACAAATTTATAATAGTTTATTTTTTTATTTGAAAATATACTAAAATAATATATATTTTATTTTATTACATTATTGTATTAAAATAATTAAAATATATATTTTTCCCTTAAAAAACACCCCTCGCCCAAAACTAACGAACCTTTAACCGTCTATCGGTTCTTAGTAGTAGTAATAAATTAATTAATAAATAAAAATAAAAACTCCCAGGAGCAAAACAAAAGAAATGTCAAAACGACAAAACTTTACACCTGCCTGCCGACACGCCCGTCCCAAATATTAGCCCCGCCTCCCCTCCTCCCCTCCCCTCTTCTTTCTTCTTCATCAACAATTTCAGTACTCCTCTCTCTATCTAGCTTGTCATCGGATCCTTACTAGTTGCCGCTGCTGAGAAATGTCAAGCTTAGAGTCAAGCTCAGGTTGCGACCCTAACATCAAGGGCACACCGACTCATGGTGGACGCTATGTACAGTATAATGTGTACGGTAACCTCTTTGAAGTTTCTAGAAAGTACGTCCCTCCTATTCGCCCTGTTGGCCGTGGAGCTTATGGTATTGTTTGGTACGTCTGATTCTTACTTGGAAGCTACTTTTCCTCTGGTGTTAAGTTTCAACTGCAGGTTTTCGTTGCTTTATAGTTTTAGGTTAAGTTATGAATTTTCATCATGCGTTTTTCGTAACCTGGCTTTCATGCCATGTTGGATTGAATTAAGATTTTCTCCAAATTGAAATGATAGTGGAAGTTTCAAGAATAAAATCTTGATCTTGATCTTGATCTTTCTTAAAAATGAGTGTTCTTTTGCAAGATTCCAGAAAATTCTAGGTTGCTTTTAATTAGTTTGTGTTAGCCGTGAAAAGCTAGTGCTAAAAAGTTTCCTAATTTATGAGCTAGGGAATACTTATTGCAAGAAAAATAAATCTTTTTTATTAGTTGTTGGGGCTCGAAAAACTGCTATTTCTTCTGAGGTGTGAATTTATTTGGTGATTTCGTTGAGTGTGACATAATTTCTGTGCGGAATCATCCATGTGAAGGAAGATGTGGTTTTGTTATTTCCTTCAGTGCTGCTGTGAATGCCGAGACTCGTGAAGAGGTTGCCATTAAGAAGATTGGTAATGCATTTGACAACAGAATAGATGCTAAGAGGACTTTACGAGAGATTAAGCTTCTTCGCCACATGGATCATGAAAATGTAAGTTTGAATTCCCTTGTTATTCTCATGATTTCCGAGCTCAACTCAGATTTTTGTTTCATGATTTTGTAGATCAATTGAAGTTGTTGCTCAGGTCAGTTATAATGCTACTAACAACCTGGGTTTTGTTGCAATCATAGTTTTCTTCTTTTCAGGGGTGGAATTTTTGTAAACCTGACCCTTGTTTACTTTATTCTTACCATGATCAACTGCGTCATGTAGATATGTGCTTTGGCAGCTCTGGATTGACCACTTAAGTTTTTTAAGTTACCTATTTGACTTTATATCATCCACATTTGAGACTGGTTTGTCAACACACTCTAATTGCGTGGCATCGGAGCCTATACATCATGAGTGCTTGCTGATGTTGTATTGTAGAACTTGTGTATTTATTGTTTCTATGGTGTTTTGTTATAATATTGCTCTCACTCCTCATTCCCCGCTCCTCAGGTTATTGCTATAAAAGACATCATTCGGCCTCCCCAAACAGAAAACTTCAATGATGTCTACATCGTTTATGAATTAATGGATACAGATCTTCATCAAATAATACGCTCCAACCAAACATTGACAGATGACCATTGTCGGGTTAGCTTCATTTCTTCTTG
The DNA here is from genome assembly GCA_964035475.1 of Salix caprea. Classification (NCBI taxonomy): domain Eukaryota; kingdom Viridiplantae; phylum Streptophyta; class Magnoliopsida; order Malpighiales; family Salicaceae; genus Salix; species Salix caprea. Next base: position 7,478,873 of record OZ037755.1, on the reverse strand, counting down.
GATTTTGTCTCTATATAAGTAGTCTATAATTGTGACAAAATGGTTCAAATAGTCATGATAGGCAGCCTAAGCTATTCTTCTTCATTTAGCTATAAATAAACGCTAGATTTTCAACTAAATCACGATCATAGCATGATGACTTTCATTATTTGTTTGTCTTTGTTGAGCCAATAGGTTTATCTATTAGCAATCTTGTCACTTGTAATTTAGTGGTATTATGTCTCTAATAATTCACAGTTATCAGTGGGCTTCACTGTTCTTTCTACCCCCCCCCCCCTCCCTCTTTCTTTCTCAAATCCCCCACAGATCACCCCATCAATTCTATCACCCCTTTTCTCTGTGTTTTTGTTCACAAGGGGGCAATTTACAAAAGAGAGACAAGCTGTGGCCACATGCCACAGCCCTAGAGACTGCTAATGAATAAAATGCTTATGCTGTTGGAAATAATCATTGTTTTATGGGCAAGAATATCATAAATTAACAAATACTGTGTTAGATGCGTGGTTTTAATCCATATCAAAATTGTTGCGCTGCAGTATTTTCTCTATCAATTGCTAAGAGGGCTTAAATATGTGCATTCCGCAAATGTCTTGCATCGTGATCTAAAACCAAGCAATTTGTTCCTGAATGCTAATTGTGACCTTAAAATTGGAGACTTTGGACTTGCAAGGACAACATCTGAAACGGATTTCATGACTGAGTATGTGGTCACTCGATGGTACCGGGCACCAGAACTACTCCTCAATTGTTCCGAGTACACTGCAGCAATTGATATATGGTCAGTGGGTTGTATACTTGGTGAAATTATGACACGGCAACCTTTATTTCCTGGGAAAGACTATGTTCATCAGCTGAGGCTTATTACAGAGGTATGTCATTTTGCAATTGTCCATCAATCGTGTTCTGGGGTATTCTTGCTGTGTTTTCTTTATTGAAGCATTTTCTCATTGTGTGTGGATGGAAGCTCTAACTGTTTTCATTCACTTGTGGCCATTGATAATTATAATTTATGCACCCTTTGACTTCTTTTTTCCTCAATAGCACAGTTGCTATTCTCTTAAATTGACGAGTCATAGACTCCCTCCCTCCCTTGTGTCCAAAAATGGCAGGAATTGCATTATTGTCAAGTCTCAGTCTGGTAACTGTGTAATGATCATGGATGAATCTAGGATGTCACATTTGGGGAGCAGGTTCATAAAGTTATTATTTTGAGGGGTCTATTTAGTAGAACCTTTAATAAAAAAATCAAACTAGGGGGGTTTTGAATTTTTTTAATTTGTCCCTAGTAATGATGATAACTTAGGGACAACAGTACGACAAAGAGATGTGATTGGGAATCAGAAATTTTCTCCTTTTCTTGATCAATTATGTGATAGTGATGCATCCCACTCTATTCCATTTGATCACTTTCTTATTTGTTTTGCTTTGACTCTTTATGCATTTATCTTTGAATAGCTCATAGGTTCACCTGATGACTCCAGTCTTGGTTTCCTGCGAAGTGAGAATGCACGAAGATATGTCAGGCAGCTTCCACAATACCCAAGGCAAAACTTTGCTACTAGATTTCCTAATATTGCTGCTGGTGCTGCTGATTTGTTGGAGAAAATGCTGGTCTTTGATCCAAATAGGCGTATGACAGGTAAAAATGAGGCAGGCATGATAGTGATTTCAAGGACTAGTTTGTGACATTGTGGTAACTTTTTTATAAAAAAATCGTTGACTATAAACATAGGGTAAAGTCAAACATTCAGGGTCATATGTAGCATTGTTAGTGCACAAAAATAATAATCAATACGGATAGTGTCATATGTTGTTTTATCTTTATGGGACCTTTTCCTGTAAGCTTGGCTATGCATTTGACCTGGAAGTAAGTGCATTCACCAGATAATATTTGAGGTAATGGCTATTATTTGATAAAGTGAAATTGCATATCCTAATAATAGTATAGTAAAATATGGTATGTCCCAACATTTGGAAATTTGATCAAAATGATTAAAATTGAGTTTATGTTCTGATTAATGAATCTTTTATCTGGGGAGAGATTACATTTGACCTTTTCTCTTTGCAGTTGACGAGGCATTGTGCCATCCATACTTGGCACCTCTTCATGACATCAATGAGGAGCCTGTTTGCCCAAGGCCTTTCATCTTTGATTTTGAGCAACCATCATTTACTGAAGAAAACATCAAGGAACTCATCTGGATGGAATCTGTAAACTTCAATCCAGATCCTTGAGAATCATATGATTGACTTGCTGTATACATTTGGGAAACAATCCCATGATTATAATGTGCAACACTAATATATCCACCAGTTCTATGATAGAAGAAGAGACAAGAAACGCATTGGATACTTTGGACCTGATTAGGATTTTCTGTAGGGTTCTATGAACGGATACTTGAGATTTTTTACAACGTCAAAAAGTGTAAGATGGAGGACAAGCAGTGTAATTCTGACGTTTTCTGAGCAGAATCTCCATAAAGGTTCCATCTTTAGTTGATGTAGGTTCTTCCTTGGGCTGTGCCATGTGCAACTTTAGCTTTATGAGTTCTTTAGCTAGCTATATTGGTCATGGAGAAAACTCATCATGCTTTTGAGGACGATTGATGGTCCCTGTTTTTTCTTTTCACTGTTTCTGAAAGCTGATTTTGAATTTGAAGAATTGCTTGATTTGCTAGGTAAAAACTTGTTTCTCATGTGATCCTGGAAGAGATGAAATCTGTAGGTATTATTTCTGGTACTGTTGTTCGGGTTATTATGAGATGGTTATGCTTTATGGTGATTTGGACTTTAGATGTTAGGACCTGGGTGCTGGAGTTTGGCTTGACTACTGTTATAGAGATCCCATAAGCTTTGCATCTTTCAACAGCCAGCTGTACTTGAAGAGAGAATTCCAGATCATTGCTGGTGCGAAGATAGTGTTACTATCTAGAACATGAACCACGACCAAGTTTATGATGCATCCATGGGACACTGAAGTTGAATCCGATAAATTTATCACGACTTGAGAAACCGATTCCAAAAAACCCTCCTCTTCCATCTCGTTATGTCTTACTTTTATTAGTCGTGTGCTTAATGCATTTTTCGATCCAGAGCCTTGTTGTCTGTCCTGTGTCATGGTTGCCTCATCATCCTGTCTGCCAATGATACGATGTGCAGTGCAATTCTGCTTGTTTGTTGATTCAGGATAAGGGAGACTGAAAGACCCGCCAGCTTGTTCTATCTTTATTTATTGAAAATAAATTTGAAGCTGCGAATTGTTTGGATGATGTTTGTGCGTAAAGCGTTTTCAGTCCTGAGTAATGAACAGCTTTTGTCAATACGATGACTGTGTGTTCATGCTGTAAGTGTGTGATGCGATCCCTTGCAAGTTAAAGAACTGAAGAGAAACTAGTAGATTATATATATTTTTTGGTTCGGAGCTAGCAGTGGTTATACATTGCTTGATGGTGGTACTAGAGAGAGCAAGTTCACATGTAACTCAATTCAGAAAGAGCAAGTCTTGAACTGCACCAGGTCGATTGGTATACTCTCCGGTGGAAAATCACAGGATGTAATTTTCTCAGGCCCTTGATCCGGTAGCATGCCACATGGTCGTGGAGTTACCCCGCTAGTCATCCCCTCAATATCGGTGCAGGTCCATGGCACCTTCTTTGCCTTGGGTGCCATTCCAATTGTAACATTAGAGATGCAAATTTCCTTGAATGGATCCCCTGCAATGCCCTCCAATCTAGCAGCCATTGTCACGTTGTCTGCAACCATGTCCCTGTAATTTATCCCCTGAATCACTGGCAGTGCATTCGGGTCATAATTTTTATCGGCATGTGACCCGTAATTTCCAGTCATCCAAAAGACCCATTTCATAGTATGCATAGTCATTCTCTTCACGTATATATCTTTCACGTACCCTCCTCTCCCTACAGCCGTTTTGATCCTGATCCCAGATTCTGTATGGATGGCTGTGATATCCTCTGCTCTAACATCTTCTATCCCGCCCGACATCTCACTCCCCAGAGCAATCGTGGCACTGTATGGAGAAATGCACGTGAGCCGCCTGATGACCAGCTGCTTTGTGGGCATTCCAAATGCAATTCCGTACTCATCCCAACCGCTCTTAACTGCCACACAATCGTCTCCAGAAACTATGTAGCAATCTTCAATTTTAGTGTTTGTACAGGAATCTGCAACGTCATGCCACAAGATTAAATGCTTCCAAAGTTGTCCGTGCAAAATATTAGGCACATTGGATGTAAGATAACTGGCTTTCAAGCTCTTGAACTTCAAAATCGTTAACCAATTATAAGATGATCAGGGAAATACAAACCTGGATTAATACCATCGGTATTTGGTGATGTGATTGGGGCGATGATGGTAATGCCTTGCACAAGAATATCACTGCAATCCCATGATTAATGAAGAAATTAAGAAGAGGAAAAAAATAGTCATGAAAGTCTCTCTCTCTCTCTCTCTCTCCCTCTCTCTCTCTATGTAAAGTGAAGTGAAGTGATGTGATCATCATATACGCTCTGACATGCATCAGGGCATAGAATACCTGCTGTAAACAGGATGAACATTCCAAGACGGGGAATTCAGGAGTGTTAGATTTGAAATTTGGATACTATTTGAGAACATGATCTCAATTAAGTAAGGCCTGGTGTATTTTAGCTTGCCCTTGTGGAAATTCTGCCACCAGAATGCTCCCTGACCGTCAATTGTGCCATTGTTCCCTGACATTTCAAATTTGACACCAACTCACTTGTAAGATTGACCGCGGGTGAAAGCGCATGATTTTGTTATAATTTGTACAAAAAATTGCTCTTAAATCCTGCTCGTCACTTTTTAAATTGCATCGCATTACCTGTGATAATAACGTCGGTGAGGTTCGTTCCAAATATGAGACTGCTGTACCTTCCAGCTGCTGCGTCCCTCCCTCTGCCGTATGATGGCAGAGGTTTCATCACTGGCCATTCTTGCATGTCCTAAACCATTTCATTCTTGACTTGGTTAATCAACCAGACAGAAGACGTACGAAAGATTTTTGAAAGAAGAGAAAAGGATGGCACTTCCAAGTCTCTGTGTAGGTGTAAGCATGCAAACCTGAGAGGCAAGAAGCACAGCATCCTTGTGCAGGTAGAGTGTGAAGTGGCTGGTGAGACTGAAGCTACCAGTCAACCATTTTCCAGCAGGAACAAAGAGTTGAGAGCCACCATCTGATGCAAACTGACTCAAATGATCAATTGCATCCTTGAATGCTTTAGTGTTTGATGTTGTTCCATCCCCAACTCCTCCAAAATCAGTTAACGATGCAGTGTGAGCCCTGCAATTTATGGCACTGTACTCAAACGAGTCCAAGAGCCTCGCCTTTCTGCTCTCAGCACCTCTGAAGCTAATGAAGGCAACCGCAAGTAGTGCCAGAACCAAACGAGTCGCCTGCAAGATCACAAGAGAAGTAATTAATTAGCACGCATACTTATCAAGAAAAGATAAATACTTGGCACAAGTGGTGTTTCTTTTGTTTACTAGCTGGGAAAATGAATGGATATAGAGTGAGTTGTTTACTTGAATCCCCATGCCACTCGTCCACACTGTAGAATTCTATCACGGGAAAGGTAAGAGTAGAATTTGTTGTGGGAATTGGTGTGGCAAATGAGGGAGGTATTTATAGGGTGAAAGGCCAGGGCTGTTGGATTCCCCTTGCAAGGTTGCTTGTCGTTCTTTGAAGCAAAGCAATGCCTTCCGTGATTGCATTCTGAAACTGTTGATTGTATTGACATCATATATATCAGAAATGTAATTTCCACCACTCACTTGATTACAAATTTTGAGTGTCTAACAGGACAAAGATGCTGTGGCTTGTCTTGAAGCAAAAAACTTTGACAAACTACCTGTATTTTGTGCTGTAATTAATCCAAGGAATCACTTGTCATTTTATAATCAACACCCGATTCTGGATGGAGGAATGCCACGGGCATCAATGAATTCCCCATTTTTTCACTCCTTATATATATCCTCATAGACAAAAGAGCGTGGAATAGGGTTCCATAGCTGAGAAGATGGATCGGAAACCTGTTGCTTAGTGAAAACATTTTGCCTCACGTCCTTGGATAGCTGGTATCTTATTATTCCCTCAATTTTATACACAACATAAATAGCTCAACAGAGAAGAAGGAACATCAGTAGTCTCTCTAACTATTGAATCGTTATATTCTTCTTTTTATTAACGAGAGCTTGCGTATATTTCCACTAATTTTACCGGCCTTAAAGCTAGTAATTATATAAACTTCCGGTAGTCATTATAATAAAAACTACAATATGCGATCCTAAGACCGCAGGAGATGCAAACCCCTGTTTTATTCGTTCTTGTTTAGCACAAAGTGTGCGCTCTTTATTAACCTATGCTAGGATGATTTTTAAAAATAATAAATATTATTTTAATTTATTTTTGAATAAAAAAAACTTTTAAAAACAATGATTACTGTTGAATCATCATCATTAGTGCATAATCTACACGCAGAGGTGGGCAGTTTCAAGTTAGTTGATAAGAACGACAATCACAGCCACAAAAAACAATATTCCTTGACCTTAGCAGTTATATATACGGATGCTCCAAACTTCATTACTCTGAAGCAGCAAATAAAATAGTATCATAATCTGACAAAAAGACGATCCAATTTAGCGTGACAGGACTTTAGCATCCCATGCTTTCTTAGATTCATCTTATCACCACCCTCCCACTGCACTCCTCCATTAACCATTATCTAAAGCATCCCTTTTTACCAAACCAAAAACTTGTTTTGTTTTTTTCCCACTTGATAATTAAAATGAAATGGGTGATGTGTTTCGAATAGTGGGATGCTCTCTCACGAGTGCAAAGCTAGGTAGTGACTTGTGAGCACGTCTAGCTGATAGCAGAAAGCATGTGAGGAGGAGTGTGGTGGTTGCTCTGGCCTCTTCTGGTGGGAAAAGGAGGCAGTGGGTCCCGTTTTACTTCGCTTTCTCGGGGTTTGCATCGAGCTATTCAATCTCGTGAGCCGACCCACTATTGCCGACCCACTTCACGGGTGAAATATAGACGATGAGCCCCACTCACTTCTCATGGAGCTTTAACGGTCAGATTAATCCGTGAGGATCAAAATGCAAATACTCTCGAGCTCTGCTTACTACAATCTCACTGCTTCATCACGAGAGCATTATACACTAATCGTTTCAAATCAAATAATTGTCCAGACAAGATTCTTGCTAATGGACCTTTCTGGTTTAAAAAAGCCTTCCCTTATCCCCCCCTCTCTCTCTCTCACATCAAATGTACTGACTTGAGTCGATTCTTTCTCGTAGTCACTTTGTCTTGTTCTAGAAACAACTTCCCCATGACTGACGAACTTTGGATGTTGTTTACTTTTCTTTTGACAATAAAAAGGAAGCCAATTTACCTTTTTAACATTTTATTTCAAACCTTTTTTTAAATTAAAAAATCTGGTGTTTTTACCTCATTTTCATGTGTTAATATCAAAATTTATTTTTAAAAAAATAAAATGAAAAATATTATTTTAATATATTTCTAAACAAAAAATATTTTTATAAACAACTTAATTAAATTTTCATACAATAAATACATTGTTGGCAAACTTATTTGATAGGTCAGGAATTATCAAAATTTATAATCGTGGCTTAGTAGCACTATCAAGGACAACTGGACGTGGTATTCTATCAAACCATACCCTCAGGTATCTTTCTGACGTGCCACGCTTGGACTCAACACCCCACTAGGCCAGAAGGCTTCGTAGGCCTGGCATACTACCAGCCCGACTTTTCTGAGCCCAAGGATAATGCTAGACCCAATCTCAGATACGTTTTGGGCTTGTACTAATAGCTTATACCATTATTTTTTCTAGAGCCCAGTTTTCATGTAGGGTGCCCCTTGCTCCACGCTTGTCTTCCTCTATTCCGCTATGTATGTGTGTAAGAACTTTTCATGACTTGTTATATTTTTATTTTTTTAGTTGGATAAATTCAGTGAAAAACAAATGTATGGATGTGGTGTTTGGTTGTAATAAATGACTGTTTGGGAGACTTGTTATATTTTTATTTTTTTAGTTGGATAAATTCAGTGAAAAACAAATGTATGGATGTGGTGTTTGGTTGTAATAAATGACTGTTTGGGAGTGTAATTATTTTTAAATATATTTTTATTTATTTTTTAAAAATATTTTTGACATCAGTACATGAAAATAATCTAAAAATATTTAAAAAATTCAAAACAAAATTCAAAAATATTTTTTAAATGCAATGACAAACATACCCCAAGTAGAACACAACTCGCAATATAAAATTAATTTATAAGAATATAATGACTCTTTAATAACTTCAAAATAATAATAAAAAAATTTACTGTAAATGATTTATAGCTTTTTTAATGTCAACATTTATGCACGCATTTTTAAAGTATTTTTCTCTAAATTATTACTGCACTCTCTTGCTTTTACTATAAAAATACTTATTTTAAGTATTTGAGAGTATTTTAATCTACCACACAACATTTTTCACGTACAAAGTATTTAAATATTACTATGACTACCGACCACAGAATAAGAAACTAAAATGACTGTTGATCAGATATCACCTTATCGCTCCCGAACATAGGATGGAGTGTGAGGCTGTGACTTTTTCAGAATTCTTACATTTTTTTCTTAAGGCTTGTATAGGTTGTAGTACAAACTTTGTACTGTATAAGTGTATAGTGTATACTGATATTTTTTTCTCCCTCTACCAGGCTTCTTCATTAAAATATACAAGTGGAAATTTAGACTCGCAACCTGTTTTACCTTCCAGGTACTTTGGTTTTCTATTTTTACACAGGATAAAGGTTGTGTTTTAAAGTGTGTATACGTGGGGGGCATCACATATTTTTCTAATCTACTGTAAGAAACCGAGGATTTTGTAACAAGAGAGAAAGGATCGACGATGGTTAAGTCGAAGTTCCCTCGAACCACAGGATTCATAGCCCTGAGAACTGATTCACCCATCGATCAAAACACCAAGGGACATGTCCCGTTGGTTTTTCGATATTTTCCCCATATGCTTGTTATTTGCATACCACACAGCGATGACATGAAGCAACCGGATTGGTATTTCTTTGGGTTGGGCAAGATTCCTTGGTCGTGCTTAATGCTGTCTGGTCTGTTCCGGAAGCGAAATGTTGAACACTTACGTTGTCATTCAAGTGTCTTCTTGCTGCAAGAACTATTCTACTTCCAATTATCAAACCAGATTCCGTATCGGAGAATCATTTGGCTGGGAAATTAACAGTAAGGATTTTTGAAGTCAAATAGCACAACTTTTGACTGTAATTATTGAGCCGCTCCAGGGAGCACTCCTTTAAAAATTCGCGTGTACCGCTATCAGCGGCGAGCACACGGTATTCTTTAGTAAAAGGCGAAAGAATAGTTCGCTCTGAGCTCACCGCGCGGCTGCGTGATTGACCTTAGAGGTTTGCTTGTCTATATGTTGAGTGTAAGATGACATGTCGTTTCCTTTGTTTTCGATGTGGGATATTGAGAAACCCCCTTTTATCCACTGCTCCTCTTGCGCTAGTGCCACCTGTGTTTGCTTCTCCCTCTCGATTTACATAAGTTGAACAAAATGCGAGGGATGCTAAGCAGATTCATGGATCACCCCTGTCATGGTTCTGCAACGCTGCCAGAGAAACGGAAATTGTCCCTCATCAGTTTCCTTTCCAGGCCACTAATGTGTACTATGGTGGAAGGCCTGACAAGAAGAGTAATAAGTTAATTCTTCTCTTTTTATCAGAAATGTAATGATTAAGGTGCCTGTTTTATGCTTGCATTTTCTTTTATTCCAGAAATTCTTTTTGAATGCAAAGGATCAAGTCCAGGGGTTCTTGTCGGTGGTCCATGGATGACGAGACATAAGATTGGCCATCTGCTCATCTGGTTTAGCAGATAATCTGCACTTCCAATCCATTATTTAGCTGGTGATTCTACTCATCCTGGCTGAGGTTATCTGTTGCTCTTTACAGGCACTTCGAGCTTCCTGTTCCTTTTTCACTTATTTTCTTAACAAATCACGACGCATCTGATGTAAATGTTTTGATCGAAAAGAATAAAATTGATCCAAAGTGAGCAGAGAAGAACCAACTTGCTTTTAATCCTACCTCTCACATCAACCGCTGACAGCATACAGTGTAGAGAAGGAATAAAATAGCTTTTCAACTACAGTGAAGTCCGGAACCAAAGCGCACACAAGAGGTTCAAGTTCTTTCTTTCTTTTTCGGGAACAAGCTCATGTTATCTGGAACAAAATTAACAGGCAAGGCAGCACTCGTTGGTGCCGTTCTACCAGAGAGATTTCGGATTGTACGGATCAAATGTAATTGAAATTCTCTTCAAAATGAGTTGAAAGAAAATACCCATGAACTATCAAATTGATGAAAAGGGATACGCCCAATTGACGGAAAACCATAGGACAAACCAAACGAGTTCAAACATGCAAGTTAACTAACTGTAACTACGCGGAAGGGGATCCAATAATTTTTTGGACAAATTCCTTGAATTATGTCATACAATAGAAAAAATGATTATACACAGGTGAGGACTATAAGAAGAACTCCTCAGTAGTTCTAACCTCCTCAATATCTACAAAGATTTTGTGATCCAAAGAGACGCGTGGTTATTATGATGAAACGGCCACCCTGAACATCAACTCTGCACAGATTATCATCTTTTTGGCCGAACAACTATATAGATTCTCATCCAATGGGAACATGATATGACCAGAACGTGTTGCTCGAGAACAACCATCTCTCTTTTTTCCAGGAAATCTGGTTAGAGATCCAACCCCGCCCTCATTTCTCTTGCAAATTTGAGAGCCTCTCTTCCAAACCTTCAAGCAGATCACGGTATTCAGAAAATGCAGGGCGTGACTGAAGCACAGATCAGGAAGACAGGGTAAGATTCCCCTAAAAACACCACCATTATTAATTTCATTAATCAGCAATGCTTTGAAAGATGAATACCTGAAGGGTGATGCTATATGCTTTCCACAACCTGATATCATGCTGGAAAATATCAAAAAGAACCTGTTGAAAGCATCACAAAAAATTAGTTTAGAAGGCAAGCCATGAGCCGAACTTGCCCTATGACCTTTTCTGTCAATCTGCCTGTTATATGAAACTATAAGGCCACATTTGGTTGCTGTCTAGGGGCATAAAGGAAGAAGATAGTAGCAAAAAGGAGTCATGTCTCTTTGCAAAACTATCCCGGAGAGATTTATTTTATGTATTTGTCTGTCTCTTCAATCAAACTAAGTGGCAGCTATGCCTCTCTTTCTAAGTGTGTGGTTAGTTGGGTGGTGGGAGGGAGGTTGAGGAAATGGCTGTCAAGTTACACGAACAAAGCCTAGATAAAACAGTCTTTACAGAAATCATGAGCATGTGAGGTTTAAGGAAAGAGCAATCAAGTTACAAGAACCAAGCCTGGATAAAACAATCTTAACAGAAACCATGAGCATGTGCATACAGAGCAAATATCTTAACCCAGTCAATCGAATGGAATAATTTATCTCTTTAGTTCAGTAATTAATTATTAGTATTGCATTACAGGAAAAGAAGTACGAAACTTCCAATGCACAAACAGAGATAGTTCCAATAACTCAAGCATTTTTAACCTTTTAAGGGAGCAAATTCCCAGAAAAACACGAAAAACAAAACCACTAGAATCAGACTTCAAAAACATTTGCCAAAATATGGAAGGAAACACAAGCAATACAGAGTGAGATGGCATACCCATGAGACTACAATAAATGCCAGAGTATGCATATAAAAAGAAGGTTGGTTATACCTCAGCTCGTCTTAGAAGTGTGGCCAAAACAACTATCCATTCCTTGAACTTGACAGAACACATATGAGCCAATAGAAACTCTGCGTCCAACCGGCTTTGCAACATTCCCATTTGAAGCTGAAAACATACAGTAAAGGTTCGATAAGAATAAAAATAAAAGGTGAAGAAAGTTTTCAAGTAATCATGAATAAAATATTAATCATGCTCAAAGCATGTATAAGGATTTTAATTTCAAAGATTATGTTACCAGCTCAGAATAGTGCAATTAAAACAGAGACTATTGCTGGTCACCACCAAAAGGTTTTAACAAGTTATCTAATCTTCCACATAAGATGTGCAACAAGGAAGAGGTTATATAGGAAATCCAGTATGCTATTTATGAAAGAGAGAGATCCATGCTAAGCAGTCAGTATGCAACTTATCTATTAGGAAAAGATTGTTGCGCACTGAGGAAATTTAGGATGTTCACCTTCTGCCCAATTAATTCCAGCCCTGATGCAAAATTTTCTAAGCGAGCACTGCCATATCTTTCTCGTTGAAGGTATTCCTGCAATTGATTCACAATCTTAAAATACTGTACAAGGAGTGGATCATCTTTCAAAAAAACTGTAGGTTTTGCTTACCACTAAATCAAACTGAGTGCCTTTTACAAAAGCCACAAGCTTGGAAAGTTCTTTCCCTGACATCAAATAGCTAGCATGGCTTTCTAAGATGCTCTTCACAGAAGCAATATGAGCACTTTGCTCTTTCAAGGAATTACTGCTCCAAAGAAAAGGCTCCTGATTTGTTAGTAAATTTTTGGAATGTTAACTATTACAAGGGTCTGAAAAATGCACGAGCAAACGGGGTGAACATATCAACCTCTTGTCCAATGATGGCTTATTGTAACTGGAACGGAAAAGAAAGTAACCCAAAAATCTGGGAGATGGTCTTTCTGAATCAGTTGATGCCTGGTCATATTCCTTTCCAGACCTCAGCAAGAAGCGCACCTAATAATAAAACGAAAGGAAATAAATGTATCCCATGTTAGGTTTGAGTACCATTTGTTGAAGAGTATTCATGCCCAGAGTAATACCAGTTCTCCAGCAAGGTCATACAAAGATTCGTCAAGTGTTGCCTGCATATAGTTGGTAAACATTGTCAGAGATGTACCATAGAGAAAACAACAAACAAAGAGGAAGCTACTAGTATTTGCCTACCTGCAATAATCGTAAAGCACAGTATTGACTGACAGCAGGACCTTCAAGTTTCGCAATCACCTATGACATTCACAAAAGGAACAATTCAAGTGAAAGCAATTTTAGCTACAACACATTCTCACAACCAATTTGCATGCATAAAAAGCAGAATGTAGCTATTGAATCGTCTTCATAAATCATGGTCCTGTAAGAATGGATAAGCTTCTTTTTATCCTTTTTAATATTATTGCACCTCTCCGGCAAAGATTTGAATGTGTCCTCACAATCCATTATTAAAGAACACAAGATTGTTTAAGACTATGAACATTGAGTAATGCCAGGGATACTAACACCCTTCTACCAACTCATGGCACCCATGATACAATAGAGATGAAGGTTTAAAATATTAGTGGTTTGACTTTTAAGTTAATCAGATACCTGCCACTACAAAATTAGAAAAATTAATATGTACATCATCAACCACCACATCAGTTGGTAAAAAAATGTATGCAAAAGTTTTAGTATCTCTAGCATTATTCATCACCCTAAAAAATCCCTATGCGATCAAGAAACCTGACTGTATGTGTTGACTAAAAGTGATGGCATAAAACTATGCTTAAGTTTAGTCAGTTGATCAGAATGTGTCTTTCTTGGCTAACACGTGCAATGAGAAAAAGAGAACCATTAAATCCTTAAATAAAAGAGCTACTATACATACCAAAAAGAAGAAGACAGGCAGGCAGAAAGAAAGAATATAACAGAGAGATATTCAAAAGAGAATATTGCAATTCTTACAAGTATATAGCAAGCCGCAGTGCGATACCATCTCCTTTGGAAGCATTCTTCAAACAACCTTAAGCATACAATCAAATAACAAACGCATTAATATGAAATGATGACAAAATTGTCTACCCCAGAGCAGATCGGGATAAAATAAGAGAAATACACTACATATTACCTTTCAAACTTACAACTGACACTAAATATCTATCAAGATTGCAATATCCTAACAAAATGATAGGAAAAAATGACAGAGAACCATATTTCAACACCTTCCATTCACTAGCATCAAAAGTCAAAACATCTAACTCCCTGATTTTCATAAATTAATAAAGGGTTAGAGTAACCCAATGCATAACCTGACTGTAGGCAGAGGGCTAAACCTTTACCCAAATGAGAACACCGCTCCTCCCTGATTATATCAAATAATCAACAAAGAATAATGTGTACAAAAATGAAGGATATTAAGATGCAGTGAACATCAAGCCACAATTGTGTTAATAGAATACGAAATAAATTAGCCTTTCTTGTGAAGGCCAAACTATGCACTAAAAATGGCAGAGACTTTGCAGGCAAGTACCCAACCATGCCAATGTAGTATCTACACAATAGTCCAAAATGTAGGAGGCAACAACAGAAAGAAAAACAAAGGACTTGAAAGCCTCATTTCAAAAACTGATGCATGTGTAAATACCAAACCTCTTCATTTCACAATGTTCCTTTCTAAATATCTTTGACAATTATGGTTAAGACATAAGACAACTAAAAAAGAGGTATCTATGCAAGGAATAGAGTATTACTCTGTTGATCTTCCAGCAGCAGAGAATAAATCTGCCCAATATCGACCATCAGTTTTTCTTGCAACACTCACAACTACATCAAGATACTCTGAGAAGTTTCTTATCAAATCACAGGTCTTCTCCAAAGGAGAGCAGTTCCCAGCATGTTTAGGGCCTGATACCTGTTTCTTGTTCGCATTTTGCCTGCATGGGAGTACTTTAATTTAGAAAGCCAATAACAGAATTCATGCTGATTGTTTAAATAAATGAATATAGACATATCAAGAAACCACATGTATTCCAACTTGAAAACAACTAAGATTTAGCTGACCTAGGAGACAAATCAAACAGCCATGTGGTTGTGCCAATGAACAAATATATATACTTGAAGTTGTCACCCCCAAAGATTTTTGGTTATGGTTGTTGCATTCAAACAACAGTTATGTGGGATAAAGTTGGCTCCCAGAAAACTATTATATGCATTGATCTTCTAGTTATCATGCACGACATGGTTCCATCTCTCTTTATGAAATACACATACCTTGAAACTTCTGCATCAAATACAGTAAAAAGAAGCAATTCCAGGCAATGGGAAAAATGAGGCTTTTCTGCCGATAATTGTGCTAACCGCAAAGCCTCCTCTGTTTTGTCCCTCTGGCAGACAGAATCAGAAACAGAATAAGTAAAGTATGCCTTAAAGCTAGAAGGAATGTGAGCATATGCTTTCAGCAGCTGGTTTGTTTCAAAACAGGACAAACATTTCTTTTAAGATAAAAACAGGACTCTCATACAGACAAGCAACGTTTTTACCATAATGGAAAAACCCGTGAAGGGCCTAAATAGCCCAAACCCAGCTAGCTTGGAATTGCACCATCATGGTAATCACCACAAGGTAAAAACTTCTTGTACTACCACGCCTCATGGCATTTACAACTTCACTATGGCATGTACCTTGATGTAATCAACTGTGTTGAATTTTTTACATGTGATGTACCCCTAGACCCTGGATCATGACAACTTGAGACTAAAAGGCATAAACACGAAACTGGGCATTTTATTTGCCCGGGGTTATCAATGAGCGGTGAATCTATGGATATCTAAAACTTCAATTGAAAAAAATAGACTTCTCATCCCAGGACCAATTCATTTCTAGCACCAAAGTAATAAAAGCACTGTAGAAGTTAAGTGCTAAATGTTAAAACCAGAGAGAATCCCAGATGCTAGCTTGCCGTATGCCCCAGCTCACAGCATAACTGCTTGGTTGATCAATAAAGTCTCATGCAATAGATAAATTGATGGTTCATACACAGAAATCATGTTGTATGTGAACTGAAGTAAACTTCTTCTAAATACCAAAAGGCAAAAACATACACGACTTCCTACAAAGTTTTCAAATACCAAGTCCAGCAAATGTTTCCCCTTCTGCAACCACTATGGGGTTATGTTTGATTGGAGGTTAATGGGAGTTAAAATTTACCCTTGTGAAATTTAGTTTGTTTGGCTTCTAATTTTGGAAAAGATAACTTATTAAGGGGATATCATTACCCCAAAATTGGAATGTTTATGGTAAAATTTAAACTGCATTTTTTTTCAGTCTCCTCCTTTTCATCTCAAAACACACACCACATGAAGTTTTTATTACTCTCATTAACCATTTCTAGTAGCTTAATTACATTTTCTCTCTTTCTACTAGGTAAATGATTTACTCTTTGATTTATTAACATGCCAAAAATCCTTAAAAAATAACTCTTGCACCCTTAAAATTTACTTTTGTAATAATTAATCCTTTAATAATTCACCCCTATGTTTTAACCCCATACCAAACACCACCTAAGTAGAAATCAAAAGCAAAGGAAAGAGAAGTAGAAATAAAAGAGTAGTGATACCTGAAGGAGGTGTCTGAGTAAGCAATGCAGTATGGTTTGAGCTTGAGGAGATGGCTCAAAACATGGAAATTCAGTGCAAGCTGAAAAGGACATTCTCTGTGAAACACCAACAACCACCCCGGCATTTGGAAGAAGCCCTAGAGGATACACTTCACGATCAAATTCTAGTTCTGGATCCAACTAAAAGATAAATCATAAGATGTCAATTTAGGCCTATTCAGGTACATCAATCAAGAACCAGACTCAAATCACTCAAAACCAAAAGGATTGCTGTTAAGAATGTGTGTGTGTGTGTGTGTGTAAAGCCTAGTCCATTTTACTGACTTCAAAAGAACTGAATCAGTCAGCTAATTAAGAATGCTTAAAATTTAACTTCAGGGTGACACCGACAAGTTCCTTCTTCTAAGTATTAAGCATAGAAACTTCACAAAATAAAATGATTTTGCATCCAGTAAGTATACAAAAATCACAAGTCCTGCTCCATGTCATCTGTCAAATACCATGGCATAAAGAACCTTTAATGTTACTAATTATATGCATACCTGCAAGAAGTCTTCCTGTTTAAAAGGATCAGCACCTGGAGATGGATACCAAACCTGTAAAAGAAAGCTTCCAACAAGATTTACATCAGACAAGTACACTAGACAGACACTAAAGGTAACCAATTATAGAAGCTAATAATAGCTAGCAGTACAGGAAAGAGATTATGAAGCTTAGCATTAAATTACCTGCATGCCTCGGTGGCCATAATCCAGCCAAGAGACTTCCTCGATTAGACTTGCCTTCTCCTCTGATTGACCGCAAGTAACCCAAAATAATTCAACAGAGTCAGTGAGCTCTCTTTCCCGTCCGTCATCCAAATCCAAAAGCGAAAGTTCCCCATTTATTCTCAGTATCAAACATCTAGCAAAGTGTGCGGTGATTCAGAGGCATATGGTACACAAAGAAATTCCATCAGTATTTGCAAAGGTGAGTACCTTGCAGGCTGTGTGTCCAAAAACTCTGAAGATGAAATATGATTGTCTGAGGCCAACTCTCTTGGAAGCCGGTCAGGGATGAAACGCATAGCTGCAGGATGGCTCTTTGCAGTCATGATAGAAAGTTCTCGTACTGTGGAAAGCTGTTTGTCATTTTATCACTTATATGTATGAATAATAAAGTTTCACTACAGTACTCAAGCAAACTTAAACTCCAAGAGGACATGGTTATCAAAAACATTCCAATATATTGGTTATAATATCTAATAAGAACTGGAAAATATTCATTTACCTGCAAATCTGGAGTGCTAGAATGAGTCAGTTCACCTAACAATCTCACATGGAATATGTGGACATCAAATGGGCGATATGTGACAAGTATATGGTCTTTATAGACATCCATCACCATTGGTTTAGCAAGCAATGGCTTTCGACAAAGCAAGGAGCTCTGGTCAAGGTGGTATCTTGGATAAAAAAGTAATTCATACCTGCAGAAAACCAATTATTTGAATTACAAACAACTATATTGCAGAGTCAAAAAAGATAAAAATTGTGAATCTACCCAAATACATAAACCAAGATTGACAGATGCCACAGAGGAATGGCTTAAGAAATCAGCAAGGCCTGTACCAAGTCTCACCTAAACACTTTGTTGCACAAACAAGGAAAATCATTTTGGAGGTCTTTTTGAGAGGCTTCTATATAGTAGAATCCCAAAGTGATGGCATGTCAAACCTTTGCGAAACTTTGACTTCTCAACAAGTATTCTTCTATCTGAAGCTAGTCTTTACTCTGTCTTTTTTCTGGGTAGTACCCAGTCCAAGTCCTTAATCGACGAGGAAGAATCTAGAGTTCATAAATGCCTATACAATCAAGTTGTTTCCTAAGATTTTTGATAATGGACTTGCAGGTATTTGATGTTATTTCAAAGGGCCATGAATCAAGTGCTGTGTCTGAATACCTATCATAAATCCCAATTCTTCCCGCATCACAGGAATTTGTTTTTCAGAATTTCCATATTCACCTGCTACCCTACCTCGGAACCTGTCCCAATTACCTCCCCAGTGAATCAAAAGGATTGATCTACCTAATCATAATTCAGGGGTGTATCATAGAACATTAAACACTATCACTTCACAAATCAATAAATATGTAGTGGATACCATCTGATGCAAATTAGTCAAACGGCTCAAAATCAGATGGTTCCCTCTGCAATCTATAGATTCATTTTGTTTCTGCAAAAATATACCAACTTAGAAGTTTGAATAACCAAGCATGTCTGTAAACAGAGATTGATAACTCACGTGTTAGAAGAATCAATGTAGTTGCAGACAACAACAATCTTCCCCAGCCATAATAACCCTTTGCACTGAATCTTTTGTTCCTGAGTAATATCTCCAAACACTCGCCACTTTTTCAGCTGTATATCATATAAGATCAACCCATGGAGGCCTGCAACAGCTAAGTGCATTCCATCCTTGCTAGCCGCAACATGTTGAATTGGCCAGTTTTGGGAGATATAGGAAACCTAAGCAAAAGAAAATGCATATCAGCCTCAATAAATTACAAAGACAACTGATGACAGTAAAGACTAAGTGTGCTATTTGAACACATAACTGGAAGGTTTAGATGTAGAATTCTGAGTTCATCCATATCTTCAGACTGTACAACAAGCAATCGATCTTCGCCATAGATAACTTGACGAACATATGTCATTCCTGAAACTCCTCTGGAGAGGCAGCATTTGCCAAATGAAAATGCAATAACTCTCTCAAGAGATTCTTCTTCAATCACGTAAAGCTTATAACCATATTCATCCCACTGCATCAATGAGGTGCCATTCATCAATGCCTCGTATTTACAATCTTGGTTTGGCTTAACCTTTGGAGAAGATACAGATAAGCCATTTTGACGAATTGTTGACATCAAACGACACCCAGATACAGACCATACTGTTAGCCCTCTTAACTTCCACCCAACAGCAAAAGCAGAATTATCAGGTGTCCACGCGATACAGCTGACAGGACCGGTTTCATCCATGGAATAGCTGCAAAATAATAAGACCATGACAGAGAAGCTTTCAAAACTCATGAACTAGAAGTTCAAACACAAGAAGTACATTAATAGTGTCAAGTCAAAAACCAGAATCAGATGATCATCTAAAAGCAAGGAGGTTAGTCAGGAAAAACTCGAATGAGGTGAATAAGTTTTAAGGAAATCCTCATTTTACATCGTTAATAGGTGGAAGCAAATGATCATTTCAGAAATTCAGAAATTTTAAATTTCCCAAAGTTTCCAAATTAGTTCAACTTCATACTTTTCCATGAGTTTGATGCCTAAAGAACAAACACTCAGAACTATTGAACTACCTCACCCCTACAGTAACCCTGCTGAAAGGATGCAAGAAACTCACCCCCAGTCAGACAAGGACACAGAGCGAATGAGAGATGTAGATTCTGCTAGGTTGTATAACTCAACAACCCCTCTTCTAGTACCAACAGCAAGGATTTGTTGATCTGAAGCTACTGAAGTACATACAGCATCATCAAAACCCAACTTTTTTTCAGGTTTGATATATTCAACTTGCTTTAAACCTCTCTTGCTTACAGAGAATGATACTAGTTGTCCATCAGAATACAAGACAAACAGCAACCTCATCAGCAAGCAAAGTTCCAGCTGCACAATAGCAGTCTTCCTGGTGATATTATGGTTAGATACAGAACCAGCTGGAGCCCTTCCAGAAGCAAAACCGTTACCTAAAGAATTTGGTGAGGTGGAGGTATCACTGCTGTCACATGAATTGGGATCAATTTCAAAAGCCCCATAGAACTGTTAAGAAATTAAAATACAATCAAAAAGTAATTCACTCAACAGTTTATCTTAAATAGACTTGTAACATCTAAATAAAATAAACATTGTGAGTTATTATAATCAATGCCTATCTGTTTTGATTACCTCTCCCTTCCAGGAGATACTGTACAGAGATCCATTGGAAAGTCCTAGTAACATGTGCTTGTTATCACTTACAAAATTGCTCCTGCCATGAAAAAATATAAGAGAACTACTACGAAAACCAAGAGTAAAAGCTTATAAAAAAATGGAGATTATATTAGTAAACAGGAATCATAAGGATTAAAATACACACACATGTATGGGAAAAAAAAAAAAAAAAAAAAACTAGCATTATATGCAATGCAAACATATATACAGCATTATGCAATGCAAGTTCGGCGTCTGCATTTAAATGTTAAAAATCAGAGTCTGTTAGGAATCAGCCCACCCTCCCCTAAAATAGGAAAGAGTAGTCAAGGTTACTTACACTGTCAATTCCTTATCTGCAAAGGGCACTTGCTCACTAAGAACAAGAGTTATATTAGCAAGAAACAAGCCAGATGGTTGCTTCCCTCCAATTTGTATTCTTCTTTCAGAGAATTGAACCTTGAATATATGTAAAAAGAAAGATGTTGTCTGCATACAATAGAAAACACATATATATAAGCAAAACTATCACGATTCATTTTTCATAAACGCAACACATCCAGGCTTTATTTTCAGACCAGACATAAAAAAAGGGTATAAAACTAAAACAATTTAATGATTAACCACTCTCTTCCTGCCATTTTGTATATATCATTATCCATATATGAAAAAAAAAAACAGAAAAATGTCCCCTAAAACTGATTTAATATTACAATAATTGAGCCCGAACTCCTAGCTCCAACTGTTTATCTAGTGAAGCTAACTAGTTAAAGTCTTGACGTCTACCAGTCTTCCAATTTCAATAGAATTTTGACAATAGGGATAGGTGCACCACATTATTTCTACAGTTTGAGTTGACTTAATCTAGGTAAATGCATTTGCCTATTCCTATAATTGTCAAATGCATGCAAGATTTCTTACATGAAAACCATCGAGATTGGCAAGAAAGCACAGGTGAAGTAGCACATTAAACTCAAACATGCAAAAAGAAAATAAAAAAACTTACAAGAATGGCGATCAGTTTGGTATCAGGACTCCACACAGCCTGTAAATTTTCGCCTTCTCTCTCCAACGAATCCGCATGTCTCTTATACTTGCCTAACCTCACTTTATGCTGCACATAATCACAAAAAAATAAGACCAGAAAAAAATTCACAAATATAAAACCCTAAATATCGACGATGAAACAAAAATAAGCACATGAAAGTGATCATGAGCTCCTTCTGAACCTGAGAGGAGCTCCAAAGCTCGAGGGTAGAAGGAGAGACAACAAGGAAGAGGCGATTGATGACTTTGAAATAAATGATCCGCTGCTGTGAAGAAGGACAGAGTCCTTGCTCTAGAGGGATCACCTGCGGCCATCCATATGCCATATACATCCTTGATTCGGTCTTGGCGCCTTGATTTATCTATTTATTTATTTATTTGGAGAGATCGATATGGTAGTGATTTGCAGAATTTGATGGAAGGTTGTTAGGGTTTGAGAGATAGAGGACGATCTGATGCATTTCCAGGGAGAGTGAGTGATTGCGTTATATGTTTTTTCATTGCATTCCGGTAAAACCTCGCGGATCCATTAATTTGTGTTGATGATTGTTTTTTCGGGTCTATGCTATTTTTATTTTATTTTATTTTTGTCTTGAATCATTTCAGGGGAAAAAACAAGTTGAGCCGACCAAAGGCGTTATTCGAAGTGTTTAGCACAGCTATGTTTCTTTTTGTGTTATTAAAAAAAAAATTATTACTCTATCTATATGATGATTTTATGTATTTATATCAAAAATTATATAAAAAAAACTAATATATTTTAAAAATAAAAAAATATTATGTACCATAATCTAAAATACACTCAAAGATGAAAATGAGTTTACATGGTACGTTTGTGTTTTTTAATGCAATACAAGAGTTTTACACGTTCAAAAACCGCCGACTGACACTCATTCATGAAAAAAATAGAAAAATATTAATTTAACATACATTGTAAATATCATTTTCGTTTAAATCATAGAAGTTTTTCATATTTTAATAGGATCATGTTTTAGTTTCTGGTTAGTATTTTCATCTAGTGATCATATTTTATGCAGAAAGATGAAATCAATTTAAAGGAACGAAAAATTGGTGAACATGGATAAAAGTACTTAGGAATTGTTTGACACCGTGTTTTAAAAGTTTTTTTGAAAAAAAAATTAAAAAAATACTTTAAATTAAAAAAAAAATTATAGATAATTTTGATGTACTAATATCAAAAATAATTTTTAAAAAAATAAAAAAATATCATTTTGATATTTTTTTGAATGAAAAATACTTTGAAAAAAAACCTTGGCATACTCCCAAACAATCACTTAATCAAGGTTTATGAAAGTTTTGAGCAAAATGGATAAAAAATTGTAGATTTTGATAGGAAAAAAAAAAGAGGTGAAAGTTTATATTAAGGTGTAAATTTATTTGTAAGTGCTTTCTTATTCCTAGATGAATTGAGGTTTTTTAATCTAACATGAGCGGAAAAAAGAGAATAACTTTCAAATCAATAGTTAGTTTTTGTTTTCAAATCAACACCCTAGTTCTGCCAATAAAGAAAAAGATTAGAGGTAAAAACAAAACAAGTAAGGGACAAGAAGATATAAGAGGTGAATTACAAATAAAATTCATTTAATTCATTTCCCTTATCTTTTATGTTTACTTTTGTTCTGATTTTTTTTCTTTTTGATTTTATTTTATTCTTTATTAGGGTGCACTAGTCATAGGTTTTTTGTTTGCTTGGCTTTAAATAAAATTTTACAAGTTTATTGAGAAAGTTATAACTCTCATGTGAGGGTTAATTTGGATTTGTATGTTTAGTATTATTTTTTATGGTTGCTTTAATGATTTTTCAATTTCTTTTTTATCATTTGTATTGGGTATGAGTTATGGTACTTTATGTTTTTTTCATTTTTTGCTTGTCTTATATAGTTTTTAAGGTGTTTGTAGTTATCAAATGACTTTGCGTGTTTGTTTTGATTTTTTTCTTGCCTTAGGTTTATAACTATTTATCCATGCATCATGGTAAAAAAAAAAATTATATTGTGTGTGTTAGGTTGTTGTTTGTGTGTTTTTTAATGGTTTTATCCTTTTGGGCCACTTAGTATAAATAATTGTTTATGACATATTTATTTATACATGTCTTGGTTATTTTTGCTTGATTTTCTAGAGCCTAAAGTCAAATTGATCGATTGATAGGTTTATTTATAAATGACTACACTTTGAAGTGCGAGTTGGGCAAATGCATCATAAAAAAAAGAGAGGAGTTTATGGTGGTTAGGTGACATTAGGGCCACCAAGTCTATTATGCATAATGGCATGTTATTGTAGCAATATGTGGTTATCGTTATACCATAGTTGCATCATTGTTATTGTATGTTTTCAAGTTTCCATTGTATCTATATAGATCTATGAAAATAATGGCATGAAATTGAACATCACATTGGGATCCTTATATATGACGGATGTCAATACTTTAACAATAAAAAAGTGTGTTTCTTTTTTATTCTCTTGGTGTATTTGCTATTATATTGTATTATTTGTGTTTTTTAACATTGTTTAAGGTCTATTTTGTTGTTGTTTGATTTGGCTTTTTTCCCTCTTAAAATTAAAAATATTATAGTCTCAATAAAAGAGTTTAAGTTTCTTTAATAATTCACATAAATCCTTGGCAAGCAAAAGGATACGAAGAGCACTCAAAAAGTAGCTTTATTTTTAAAAAAAAAAAATGAATTTCTCTTTCTTTCTCTCTCCCCTTGATTTTGATTTTTTTTGTGATAATATGAAAATGGTGTAAATAGCTAAAGCAATGAGGAAGTTACTTAAGGAGAACTCTGTTACTAATGACATTGGTGTTCAAGAGTTAAGCATAGAAAATTTAAGACTATAAATATGAAGTCTTTTCAATTAATAAGTGATGTGTGTGTTTTATTACCTATTTAAGTCTTATAAAATAAATTTTTTTAATAAAACATAAGAATACTTAATTCATATATATAAAAAAAAAATTGGTTGAAGACAACCTTGAATAATGATTTTAGTGACAAAAAGATTGAGTAGAAATCAATAGATGGTTCTTAAAGAGTTTGTTATATTGCTAAATATGATAAAGGAGATAATGAACATGAAAGGCCTTTAGCAACTGTTATTATTTATGTTCTCAATAATATTTTTCTATGAAATCCTTTTGCTCTAACACCTGAAATGTTACATCTATATGTTTGTTAATTCAAATATATTTTATTATTGAAGTGAATTTAAACATATATTTGTTTTCATATATGTGTGTTATTGCTACAGCTATGAATTATAATGTTTCTTCATTTTTTTGTCATATTATAGATAAATGTATGTAATTTAAGAGTGTTTATTTATTTTTACAATTACAATTTGATCTATGCTCTTTGTTTTGGTACGAAATGGTAGGTTTATTAAGATAAATGAAATTTGCAAGATAGTTTTAAAAAGTCAAAGATCCCACTAGATATATCAAGCAAACATTGGGATATAAAGAGACGTAACCATGATAACTTGATAAAAAAAAACTAAAACCAAAATACCAAAACATAAAAGATCATGATAAAAAAAAAGAAGGAGAAAAGACAATAACTAGACTAAAATATTATAGATTATCACAATTAATTATACAACTAGAAAGATTGACAAATAAAAAAAAAATCAACAACATTCAATAATAAATGAATAAGGATCATAATGATGTTAGTCCTTACTTGCAATATTAGGATGGCTACTAACAATTTTGGCCTTTTATATATAATTTTTTTTTATCAATATATATAAACAAGATTATCAATCAAAACGAGTAATATTTACCATTCTAATTAACAATGTTTGGTGTTAGATTGATGGCACCAGGTTAGGAGACTACATAAGGTCTATCTTGGAAAAAATCAAGTAGCATCTTACTAGATAAATCACACTTTGACATCATATATTTAAATGAATTTAATAAGTTTTTTAGATAGTAAAAACTAAAATAATATTGTTTTAACCATAATATTAAATTAATTAATAATATATTTGTGGTATTACTTTAGAAAATACAATTAAATTTTTACTTTATCTTCAAGTAAGATTTTTTTTCATAAAACCAACGGACACTCTTTTATATTGTCTAAATTTGTTTTTAAAATCCGATTTGATGGTTTTTCTATTGTTGTGACATAAACGACGCTGAATAACAGATCTACCTTTGAAATTGAATAAGGGCTTTAGGTTTAATCATGAAGTTATGATTATAGGGTTTAAGAGTCACCAACTAATAATAACCCTAGAGAACTTAATGATTATCAATATTTTTTTTAATCTTTGTTGCATCATTCCTATAAGTTTTGACTAAATAAGTCACATTTATGTTATTGTAAGCCTAATAACTACAATTATCTCCATAGTCTTGTATTCCTCTTATTCGAGCAACAAATTGGAAAAAATATAAAAGGCTTCCTTCATATTTACTAGTAGAAGTGCAAGGTCAAGGATTAAAAGTAAAAGAAACCAACAACATTTCTCATTCAAATTGATATTTATCAAACTATAAGTCATTATATGGATTTTTCTTATTCAAATTGATATTTATCAAACTATAGGTCATTATATGGATTGAATGTTTTGAGAGATATCTATAAAAATAATAGGGACAACCTTTAGCTTTTTCCTATGAATAGAAAAACCCTATTGTTGGTACATAAATCAAAAAACTTTAACCAAATCTAATTACTTTTATTGTTAGTGAAAACACAAGTAAAAAATAAGTATTTATTCTCATTGTTGCTCCCCCAACTTATTCTTGTTCTTACCTTTTGTCATTATCATTGATGGTGTTGATTTCAATAACTTTTTAATTTTGTAAATTAGGTCCTCTTCGTATAAAACATTCACAAGTCAGTTCTGCTTTAATTATGTCATCTATCAAGATCAATAATAAATAACAAAAAAGAAATTATAATGCCCCAGTTGTGTAGATATGGAAAATGGTGATGCAATTGTATTTTTTTAGTAATTAGGTGACACTAATCAAGTTGCATGAATTTAGCTCTTTAAAAAATTACATAAAAATAAACTTGTTGAATTTATCAGAATCAATTTCTTTATCTTTTGGATTTGTTTTAACATGATGCTCCTTTAAAGACAAAAATTCCATGTCATCAAGAAACCAAGGTTCTCTATTCAAATGCCACAAGGTAAAATATAACAAAAAAACATTTAGAGCGTAATCTCGGTCAATATATTACTAATCTATGAAAGGAAATTAAATACTAATATTGGGCAATCTTCTATCTCAAAAATAGAAAATAAAAATCATATCACAAACATTAATGTTGAGATTAAACAAAAAGAATTAACCATGAGGATGTTCATGATGACAATTACTTGATATTAATATTTCAAGGTAGAATGATCTACGAAATAAAAGATTTCATAGTAATACGACGGTGAATTCCTCATCCTTAAATTCATGTAAAGTTTTATCTTTTAAAGTTATTTGAGTCACGAACTCATGAACAAGAGAAATAAAATGGTCAATTTCTTATTTTAATCCTTC
Source organism: Salix caprea (assembly GCA_964035475.1). Lineage (NCBI taxonomy): Eukaryota > Viridiplantae > Streptophyta > Magnoliopsida > Malpighiales > Salicaceae > Salix > Salix caprea. The sequence continues at coordinate 7,451,859 of OZ037755.1, read as the reverse complement.
CAAAAAAGACAATAGAATCTCTCCTCCAACTATAAAAATAATAATAACAGAAGTTCTTCAAAATATTACACGAGTTAGAGAAATGGATGAAAACAACAAAGTAACTTTAAATAAAAGAATAATAATATATACTTGAAGAACACAACAGTAAACTACAAAATTTTCTGTGATGGAAAAGTTTTCCAGGCTGGGACCGTATCCAGTTACTCTTCATTCGATTTGCTCAAATGCTGATCCATGGGCCTACGAGGAAGATCTATTCCTCGGCTAACATAAATTGCTAGCCCGTGGGCCTTTCGAGGAAGATCTATTCCACCAAATTGTCTCTGAGCGCTGGCTTCTCATCGGGAGCCAACTTAGAGGTTTTAACACTGTTTTAAAAGAGTTTTTGAAAAACAAATTATTTTCATTTTTTATTTTAAATTAAAAAAAATAATATTTTTAGATTATTTTCATAAGTTTATTCAAAAATGATTTGAAAAAAAAAACACTATTTCAATATATTTTTAAATGAAAAATACTTTAAAAAATAACCTCAACTACATTCTCAAACAGTCACTTAATCACACTCCCATAGCCATTTATCTATCGGTCCTCTATTCACTTATGATCCAGCCATGGATGCAATGCAGCTTGGAAGAAAAGACAGGCAGAAGGGTTACAGCAAGGGATCATTTCCAAAGTTTTTAATCAATTGTCTAATGCAGTCCAGCTTGCTATGTAACCACATATTAAGAAAAATCACCAGACAATAAGATTCAGGCTTCTTCTGCACGCTGAATATAATATGACTCTCTGTGTATATCACCGTGCTGGGAGGAGAGATTTTGATACAGCTGGGATCATTTATGTGATAATAATGCCTAGCATGTTATATTGCGCTTCAAAATAGTATACACGAGCTGTATGCCCGCGCGATGCGCCAGAGTTTTTTTATCTATGTAGAAAATTAATTGTTTTTATATGTATTGTATTTAATTATTTTAATATTTAATTAGTATAATTATAATTGATAAAATATATATAATTGAAATGGAAAGTGGTTTGTATATTTTGTAATTGCAGATAACGTATGTAATTTTTTTTTCTGATTTTTTTTCTCAGTGATATTAGATTTGACACATTATATAAAAAAAAAATCCACAAATAAACTTATATTTTATGTGTGGTATAATTAGTTATTTTAATGTTCAATTACTAAAATTGCAATAGATCAAATATGTTAGAAATGAGTTTTTTGCGTGGTATAATTAGTATGCTTGCCCGCGCATTGTGTCAGGTTTTTTTCTATGTAGAAAAATAATTGATTTTTTACATGCTATGATTAGTTGTTTAAATATTTAATTAGCAACATTATAATAGATAAAATATGCAACAAATTAATTTTTTACCCGCCTAAAAGGAATAGTGTAATCGAAATGGGAAGTAGTTTTTTTTTTTTTTTTTTTTTAATTGTAGATAACCTAGGTAAATTTGTCAAAAAAAAATTTAGTTTTTTTTTTCCTCAGTAATATTACATCTGACACATTAAAAATAAAAACATTGTAAATTTTTGAAGAAATAAACTAAATTTCTTTGCGTGCTATAATGACTTATTTGCCGTATTAAAGGAATAGTTTAATCGAAACGGAAAGTGATTCACATAATTTTTGACAGGAATAGTGTAATCGAAATGGAAAATAGTCCGTATATTTTTTAATTATAGATAACCTAAGTAAACTTGTTAAAAAAAATGAGTTGTTTATTTATCGCAGTAATATTAGATTTAAACTATTAAAAATGAAAATATTGGAAATATTTTTTTAAGAAATAAACTTAAACAAAAGAGTATCAAATTTAAATTGTAAGCCACAATTTTTTTTATATAAGGTTTATTAATCATATGATTATATTAAATATATTTAAGAATATTGATATTAATTTAAAAAAAAAAACAAATGCTAGGTCATTTTATTCTCTCTCTATATATTTTTAGACGATAATATTAAATAAATATTAAAACATATAATTAGTTTCACATACATTATAGAGTAATCGAAATGAGAAGTGGTTCGTATATTTTTTAATTGTAGATAACCTAGGTAAATTTGTCAATATTTATTTTCATGAGTTGCTTTTGTTCCTCAGTAATATTCGATCAGACATATTGAAAATAAAAATATTTTAATTTGTTTTTAAATATGAACTTAATTTTTTTGCGTGCTATAATTATTTATTTACCGTCTAAAAAGATAGTCTAATGAAAACGGGAAGTGACTCGTATATATTTTAATTATAGATAATGTAGGTAAATTTGTCAACTTTTTTTTTTGAGATGTATTTTTTTTTCCAGTAATATTATATCTACAATATTAAAAATCAAAAAACTGAAAATTTTTGTAAAGAAATAAACTTAAATAAAAGAGCACAAAATAAAATTTTGAAGCCAAATTTTTTTTTATATAAGATTTATTCATCATATTATTATATTAAATGTATTTAAGAATACTGATATGAATTTTTGCCCTTCAAAAAATCGCAGGTCATTTTTTCTCTCTCTTTATATAATTTTAGGCGATAATATTCAATAAATATTCAAAAATATAATTAGTTTCACATACTTTAATTTGACATAAATATACAAATATATAATTAATTTGACATACTTTTAATAATATATTTAATTTAAAAGACAATCTTAGGCCATTTTTTTTCTCTCAATATATATTCTTAGGCGATAATATTCAATAAATATTAGAACATATAATTGGTTTAACATATTTTAATTTGACATAAATATACAAATATATAATTAAAAAATCAAAACATTGAAAATGTTTTTCAAGAAATAAACTCAAACAAAAGAGCACAAAATTTAATTTTGAAGCCAATTTGTTTTTTTATTTTATAAGATTTATTCATCATATTATTATATTAAATGTATTCAAGAATACTGGTATGAATTTTTGTTCTTCAAAAAATTCCAGGTCATTTTTCCTCTCTCTATATATATTTTCAGGCGATAATATTTAATAAATATTTAAACATATAATTAGTTTAACATACTTTAATTTGACATAAATATACAAATATATAATTAATATGACATACTTTCAATAATATATTTAATTTAAAGGACAATTTTAGGTCTTTTTTTTCTCTATATATATATTCTTAGGCAATAATATTCAATAAATATTAAAATATATAATTGGTTTCACATATTTTAATTTGACATAAATATACAAATATATAATTAAAAAATCAAAACAATGAAAATTTTTTCCAAGTAATAAACTTAAACAAAAGAGCACAAAATTTAATTTTGAAGCCAATTTGTTTTTTTTTTTATTTTATAAGATTTATTCATCATATTATTATATTAAATGTATTTAAGAATACTGATATAAATTTTTGTCCATCAAAAAATCCTAGGTCATTTTTCCTCTCTCTCTCCATATATTTTTAGACGATAATATTCAATAAATATTTAAACATATAATTAGTTTAACATACTTTAATTTGACATAAATATACAAATATATAATTAATTTGACATATTTTTAATAATATATTTAATTTAAAGAACAATCTTAGGTCATTTCTCTCTCTATATATATGTTCTTAGGTGATAATATTCAATAAAAATTAAAATATATAATTGGTTTCACATATTTTAATTTGACATAAATATACAAAATATATAATTAAAAAATCAAAGCACTGTAAATTTTTTTTCAGAGATAAACTTAAAAAAAAGCATAAAATTTAATTTTGAAGCCAAATTGTATTCATCATATTATTATATTAAATGTATTTAAGAATACTGATACGAATTTTTGTTCTTAAAAAAATCCAAGGTCATCTTTCCTCTCTCTCTCTATATATATTTTTAGGCGATAATATTCAATTAAAATTTAAAAATATAATTAGTTTAACATACTTTAATTTGACATAAATATACAAATATATAATTAATTTGACATACTTTCAATAATATATATAATTTAAAGGACAATCTCAGGTTTTTTTCTCTATATATAAATTATTAGGCGATAATATTAAATAAATATTAAAACATATAATTGGTTTCACATATTTTAATTTGACATAAATATACAAATATATAATTAATTTGAAATATTTTAAATAATATATTTAATTTAAAGGATAAAATTGAAGTAAATAAAAAAATGAAAATTAAATAATTTAAAATAAAACCTGGAATTAAAAGATTTGGGACCAAAATTATACTGAAATCTATAATTAACTTGCATAGAAGAATGAAATCGAAAGAAATCAAACTTTAGTGCCGAAAATATTAAGGATTTATAATAAATTTGCATGAAAGGATGAAATTGAAACTAATCAAAAAATAAAAGTAGAAGCACGGTTATAAAAAAAAAAGTGCAAGGGGAAAGCACCTTTTTAAACAGTAATGAGAAAAAAATTGTGGTGTGCATAAGTTCAACTGGACACCCCGGTCACGGGTGTACTCAAAGGATGAGCATTGTCCATATAAAAACGCTTTAGGACTTTTTCTGTATACATCGATTGATGTACAAATATTTCATTTGAAAAATGTTCAATCTGTATACCAAGACAAAATTTTGTCTTTCCGAGATCTTTCATCTCAAATTCATTTTTCAAATAGGTTGCAGTTTCTGTGAGCTCTTCAGGAGTACCAATAATATTTAAATCATCAACATATACTGCAATAATAGCAAATCCAGATATTGTTTTCTTAATAAAAATGCATGGACAAATCTCGTCATTCTCAAACCCTCTTTTTAAGAGGTATTCAGTAAGACGATTATACCACATTTGACCAGATTGCTTTAACCCATATAAAGATACGGAAGCAAATAATTAGAAAAACGGAAGCAAATAAAACAAAAAGTGAAAAAACGGAGGCTGAGAGGTTCGAACGCAGCGCGCAGCCGAACCGCTTGGCCACAACTATTCATCTGACAATTTCACCATAACAAATTAAAAAAGAGGGCCAGTGTAAAAAAAAAAAAAAAAAGCACAAACTCGCGCGAAGCACTGGATAAAAGTGCAAGTCCACAGTGCCAATGTGAGTGCGTGAACAGTAATAAATAGTAAATGTATGATCTGTTTTAGTTTATTTAGTAATAGTAATAGTAATTTGTTTAATCACTTGAAAAATCTCTGTAGATTTTGGTATGCCCTACTAGTTTTAACTACCGGCCGGAAGACGACGACAAGGAAATCGAAGCATCGGGGACAAGGGTGTCTTGTCCTAGCCAGGCACATGTTAGAGTCTTGGAAATTGCGAAAGATTGGTGGTGTTAGGTAGGATTTCATGTTCATGGTGCTCGCATTCATGCTGGATGTTCACAGAAACTCGAGCTTAAAGATGGTCTCCTAATCCAGCCATGAGGGTTTGTTGGGTGTCCTGCCTCTTTCCCTTTGATCCCGCTGACCTGCCACTCTCAAAGTTTTCATGCATGGAGTTTTAATTCGATTGATTGTTTTATGATCTTATGATCTGAATTTACTTAATATATTATTATTTTAACATTCTAAAAAATATATTATCTTAATTTGTGTTAGTCAAGCTATATTATTATTAGTTGTTCAAGTTAAAAAGGTGTGGGGGCAAACACTATTTTCCCACGGTCAATAGCATCGTGGATCACAATTTAATGCACTATTATTGTTATTTTATTGACTTATTTTTCTTTTGGTTAGTGGCTCTTTTTTTTTTTTTGTCTAATGTGTTTATGGAGATTTAGAGTTGATAAGGATGTTAATTTGCTTTTTATATGGTTGCCGTGATATCAAAAAAATAATTCAGTATTGTGGTATGGACTAATTTTTTATTAAAAATAGTTAAGTAAAATATAATTTGATTTTTTTTTATTAAACTTTGTGGAGTCAATGACTGAGTTTGCAAGTTTAACAAGGTAACCTTGAGTGTCTTAGTTCGTGAAATTAGTGGGTTAACTCTTTTTTTCTAATTATTATTATTATAAAGTGAAAAGTGTGGGGAAAATACTATTTTCTCATGCCTATTAACATTATGAATAACAATAATAATCCATAATGATTTTTATTTTACTTGCAATTTGACCCCTTTTTTTTCCTTTGGTTAGTGATTTTTTTAATTTAATTTTTATATGATGTGTTTATTCATATTATTTCCCCGCACCATTAACATTATGGATTACTATTGTAATCCACAATGTTTTTCTTTTGTATTGACCCTTTTTTCCCTTTGGTTATTGATTTTTTTTTAATTTGTTCCTTATATGTTGTGTTTATGGGGATTTAAAGTTGATAATTTATTTTTAATTTTTTATATGGTTATTGTAATATCAATAATTTATCTCATCATCAGAATTTGATCCATTTTTTTTTAAAAAAAAATAGTTAAATAAAAAATGATTTTAAGAAAAAAAAACAAAGGTATTAAACTTTATGGAGTCACTAACCAGGTTACGAGATTGACAAAGTAACCCTAGTTGTATCGATTCACATGTTTAATGGGTTACCTTTATTATTATTGTTGTTGTTGTTGTTGTTGTTGTTATTGTTTCCTTTGGTTTACCGAGGTTTAAAAGATTCATCCAATTTCATTTATTGTTTTATTTTCATTTTTTTAAACCAATGTTTTTCAATTTTATTATTTGATATTTGATTTAATTAGATATCGAGCTCTATGATTTTTATTTATTTATATATGGTTTTTTGTATTAAAAAAATCCCGGGTCTTTTTTTATATTTCATTCATTCTTGGATTTAGCTTCTTTTAAAAGAGATTTTTTAAAAACTAAATTAAAATAATTACTCGATATTTATTTTTATAAATATATCATCCATTTTTTATCATCTCCATTTATTTTAATATTTCATTAAGGTTAAAAAAAATATTTGACTTGCAGCATAGTGTTAGAAAAAAATCATTTTTTTAAAGCTCGTGTTTTTTTTTATCCTTCATCATTAATTTATTTGGAGATTGAGCTTCTTCTTTTTTCTACATGATTTTTCACTTATTTTAAAAATTATGTGATTAATATAAGGTATTTGTTATTTATTATTTTGTTAATTTTTTTTATTATATTATTGAATTAACTAAGCTTAATGGATCAAGTCAGATCAATAACTCAAGTCTTAAATTTTTTCTTCCTCTTTAAAAACACTAGGATCACCTAAGAATATGTTTTTTAGTCATGTTATTAAATCAACTTAGCTTTATGGATCCACATGTCAATAACCCAAGTCTTAAATTTTAACTTCTTATTTAAAAACATCGGTCCAAATTGCATCATAATATGAGCCACCATTTCAGGTTTTCCCGAGAATTTTGCTAATTGAATATTTTTTCAGAGCCTTCAATTTTTGGTTAATTAGAATTGGGTTTCTAATTTGTTTTGATTTGGGTTTTATGGTGTTGGCACAAGCTCATGTTCTAGATAAATAGATTCATAAGTTAAACATGATTTGTCCTAGTCGATACAGCATATCAATATCTTAATATTTTCATAAAAAAATATACCATCAAGTGTTACAGCATCTCACAAGTTAAACATGGTTTATATTAGTTAATCTCTGAATATTTTTTCAAAAAAATATATATTATCAAGTGTGTTACCATCACAATGTCTTAAAAGCTCTTCATCTATTTTTTTTATTTTATAAAATCATAAAAATTATTATTTAACGCACTTTATTTTTAATACAAGAAAACTTTACCTCCTGAAAAATATATTTTATGAGTCCAAGTGAGCGAGTAAAATCTCGGTTGTCCCAAACTCTTACAAAGGATGCACGCCTTAACTTGAACTCGAGATCTGCTATGCAGATCACACGTTTTTTGTCATCACATCATGCTATTTGGAGACTTAACACAACATACTGCTGTAAAAAAACTAATAAATTGTTTTTTGAGAAATTAATTGTCCACTGAAAGTATTTTCTTAAAAAATAATAATAATAAATTCGTAGGGGTTTTACTGAATAAAAATAGTCAATCTTCTATCTCAATCCTCCAATATTTAAAGGTCTGAAAGAAAAATCCTTAGTTAATCTATAAACACTCATGAAAGTGTTCGAATAGAAGTCCTTATGCCATCGCTTTTGCTAGTTTATTTTTATTTATATACTATAATTAATCATCCTTGGCAGGTGACCCATAAAGAAGTAAATATTTAAGTGGCAAGGGGATCCATCAATGATTAGACGCGGCTTGGAGAGATCCAGAATAAAATTGCAGCTCATGCCATTAATGGACCTCGAGGCATACAGCTAGTTGATTGCTTTGTTTTCTCAAGACGTACGTACGCCAATCGAGACCTCACTGGAGGAGGGGCTCGAATAATTTGGCATCGTGCGTCACTGTGGAGGAGAAAAACATGTGTGCGTTGAATAGCTATAGGGTGACTATTTGATAGTGTAATTTAATGTTTTTTTAAAAATAATTTTTTTTTAGAAATATATTAAAATAATATTTTATTATTATTTTAAAAAAATATTTTTGATATCAGAACAGCAAAATGATATAAAAACACTAAAAAATTAATTTAAAATAAAATAAAAATATTTAAAGAAAACACTTTAAAAAAATTGTGGTTATAATATTAGTAATAATAATGGTGGTGGTAATCATGATAATAATGATATTAATAATTATAATAATTATGGTAGTAATAATAAAAATAATAACGATGATACTACTACTACTAATAATGTTGTTGGTGGTGGTGGTTGCGGTAGTAGTAATAGCAAGAGTAATAAGATTTTATTATAATAATAGTGGTGATAATGATAAATATAATAATAACAAAAATTATGTTTATGATATTATTATTATTATTATTAATAGTAGTAGTAGTAGTAGTAGTAGTAGTTTTAAGAAATAAAAAATGATTAATGAGCCTTAACTGTATATCCACGAGCCAAGAGAAATTTAAATTTAAGGAAGAGTTTTTTTAACCCTGGAATATGGATACATGTGTCTTTTTTATCACTTATCTTTGTCTTCAAGTTTTCTAGTTTGTTTAGATTTATTTGAGGAGTTGCGAATCTTTTACATACATAATACTTAGAAAAATATTCAATAATAAAATTTTAAAAGTTTTTGTGCTGTTATGCTTGTTCTTTTTCTATGTCAATACTAATGCAAAAGGGTTTAAAAGAAATTTATGCAAGACTATTTAGTTTATTGAATTAAATATTATGCTTAATAATTTTTTATTTCCTATTTTTTTAGGACTTTCATTGCTTGTATTTTCAGCTTTCTTAATTTGTTTAGGCTATATTTTTAGTTTAGTTAAAGATGTAATCCTCTTAAACAAAAGACTACTTGGTGTAATGAATTATTGAGAAATAAAACTTTGAATTAGAGTTTTTGGTGTGGTGACTCTATTCGAAAAAATCTTATGATGTTTATGCTTATTCTATTTTTTATGTTGAATTATTTTGCATTAGTGTTTGAGCCTAACAATTCTTAGTCATGATTAGTTGATGTATATTGATAAATAATCCTAAATTAAATAGATTGTTACAAAATAGAACATGTTTGTGTAAAAGGGGATAAAGTATTTCCATAATAAAAAAAAGATGTTAAAAAACAAATGATTAAAAACATAATACAAATTTAATCCACTACTTTAGAGCAAGAAAGTTGAGGCATGCTAAGGAATTATCCAATCCATTTACAAAGATGAAGAAAATAAAATTGAAATCATAAAGAGAGTTGTCACAAATCCATGATCAACTTCGAGAGCTCATTTCAAAGCTGTGAGCATACTATAACTCCTTGATCAAGATAAGTATAATAAATATTTTGGTAATCTTGTTTGTGATGATATAAATGTTGATTTATATTCTTTTTTGGTAACCATGGTGTTCAGAACAGTTTATGCACGCCTCAACTAAAATCCTGGATTTTTATGCTTATGACCACATAAGTTTCCCACATAAGAACAAGTTAAGTCACTAAATTTTTACACAGGGAACATGACTTCAAAAAGAATAGCTAGTGAGATTCTAAGCTTAAATCTAAGAGGGAACATACCTCTTAGACCCAAGACCTTTACTACTATGCTAATCTCTTGAGATATTTTTTTATATATAAGAAAACATGGAGATATATAACACCTTTCATGCAATTGCAAGAGAGAGAATGGACTTGCTTGCAAAGATTGGTGAAAGAAATAATGAGAATTGTTGTATGCTCGCAACAGAACAAGAACAACAGATAGATAATCATGCTCTGTTATCTCCAAGGTAGTGGATGTCGATTTATTCCATAAATTTATGATTTTTTTTAATGATGATTATATTGTTAATGATATCATACATAATGACAATAATAATAGTGACATAATATCATTAATGATGCTCACATTGAAAAATTAGAGGTTAAATGCAAAAAATAACATGAAAGGTGTTAAGCAAAACAATATTATTTATTTTAACTATATTGATTATTTTAATTACAAAATTATTGTTATCATAAAAGTAGATGTGTTAAAAACTTACGTGGTATAATAAATATTGATAAAACAAGTTTGAAGTTTATCATATAGAAGCCAATTAAAAGGAAATAATTTGTTAAGTGTTGTTTTTTTATATAAAATTTTAGATGAAAACATCTAAAATTGTTATTAATTCGAAGAAAAAAAAGAGAAAAAGTTGGGGAGTTTAGAATATATATCAACAATTTCAAGTCAAAAGTAATTCAAATATGATGGCGAGTTTTTTCAATCTAAAAAAACTAATACAATGGGAGTTTTTTTTTTAGAAAAAATAGTTTTCATGAATTATTTTTATTTTTTTCTATTTAGTTTATGAAATGAATAATATGCTACATAATTTTTTTTTTCTATTTTCTTAAGTTCATTTTTTGGATTTATAGTTTGTCTAGATTTATTTAAAGATGAATGAAAATTCTGGTGGTAAAACCTATGATGGGGTGGTTTTTACAAAGGTGTTGCATGAAAGGATCCATGATGGAGTGACCAAGATAAAATTATTGTGTTAGAAACTCATGATGGATTTGATTAAAGGAAATGTCTTAAAGGTCATCATGATTTGATTTACACACAAAAGAATATTTGTGATAAAAAATTATTAACTAAAATCTAAACTCCAAAATGAGTTTTTTTTTTAACTTATATAGATTAATGCATAATATTTTAAGAAAATAAATATTTTTTTGGATAATTTTATTTTTCTATATAGTGTTATTATGTTTTTCTAGTTATTTTTTTATTTGAAGACAATAATTTTCTTATCTTATTTTTTTAGTATTATTAGAAGTTTTTAATTTTTAAATATAAAAGATTGTAATAGTTTTTTAGGTGAAGAAATAATTAAATAAAAATAATTATTTTACACGTCTCTGCATACCCAATCAAGATTTTGACTCGTAACAAATCACGTTAGTGTTCATTTCGAATTGGTTTTAGCAATTTCCTTTTCTTACCCCCTAGCAGCTCCAGAGAAATTATAATAATAAAAAAGAGGAAATTGCAATGGAGATAGAGATTGAGGCAGCTGATTAGCATGCACGCGGCACGAGTGCTAAATGTCCGCGTTCTGTCTGATATCTGATTACACCAGTGGCTATTTTAAAATAACTTTTACGCAGCCTTCTACCAATTTTAAATCACCAAACTACCCCTAATCACCATTATTATCACAGACCAATCGAATCCAATTCAAGTGCTGGGACCCACCAAAAGAGCCCACTCACCTCCTTCCTTTTCCATGGGCCATATTAGAAGCACCGAGCATCACAACTCGTTGCCTTTCTCACTGCCCTGTATAAAAAGTGAGAGGCACTTCCAAATTCCCAAAACTGAAGCCGCTGAAGTGGAAGCTTCCCTTCTCTCTCTAAGAAACTCTATAAATTCTGGAAGAAAGGCCCAGCTTTCTCTCACTCTCTCTCATAAAACAAACAATCTTTTTTCTCTGCTATCCTTCTCCCCCTCTTTTTCCCTCTAGATGGGTTTTCCAGTTGGGTATTCCGAGGTTTTCTTACCAAAGTTGTTTGTACACACGCTTTCCTTTCTGGGGTTTATCAGAAACCTCATTTTGTGTCTTTTCACCTACCTGGGCCTGTCAGATTTTCTTGAAACTGACATCATCTGGCCCGATAACCCGACCCGAATGCCCTTCTACCCGCCTCTATCAGCTGCCCTTATCCGGGAAATCTTGCCTGTCATCAAGTTCGAGGATTTAGTCACCGGGAATGGCGGTTGCTGTGACTTGCCGGAGAGTTGTGCTGTTTGTTTGTATGAGTTTGAGGGAGAGGATGAGATCAGGTGGTTGAAGAATTGTAAGCACATTTTTCACAGGGCTTGTTTGGACCGTTGGATGGATCATGATAGGCAAACGTGTCCACTTTGCAGGAACTCGTTTGTGCCTGATGAGATGCAGGAGGAGTTTAATCAACGGTTATGGGCTGCAAACAATGATGCAAGTGATTTTTACAGCGAGTAGAGTTCACTATAAGTTTTCCAGAGAGCTTGGTTTCTTTTTCCATCTTTTATTTCATTTTTAATTGTGGCTGAATCAATTGTACATATACATGGAGATTTGGCAAATCAGCCAATTTTTTTTTTTTGTTTTTTACTTACTATGAATTTCTTTTACATGAACCTTAATTCGTGTGATCAATGGGTTAATATGATTGATTTGGGTCTAACAAATAATATCACTAGCTTTTATTACTTTTGAGTTTAATATAATATATAGGTGTTATTTAAAAAATGTTCTTAAAAAAAGTTTTTTTTTTGTATTAAATTTTTATTTTATAATTTTAAATTATTTAAATGTGATGATATTAAAAATAATTTTTTTAAAAATAAAAAATATTATTTTATATATTTATAAAAAAACCCAACTATATTTCAAAAAATAATGGCACCTTGAAACTGATAGAGGTAATAATATATTTATATATTTTATTTTTATAATACGTAATTTGCACTCAAATCTGAAATAATGACGCGATGATAAGAAGTTGATAACCAAGGAATAAATAACCATGGTGGGCCGGGGATTACAAATTTTGTCCTGTTAAGCGTATCTGTTAAAAATGGCCATGAGCTTGTGTGTGGGTGCATGCATGTGTTGCATGGAGATGATAATGAGGTTGAATTCTGTGCTCTACCCATCTCCATCGCCATCTCCATCTTCATGGTAAATTATATTTCATGGGTACAGAAAGAAAATCGTTAGGATTTGGGAGTCTCTCCAGGGTTACACAATGACTCACAGCATATCACAGTGATTCACAGCAACACACCATGCATTGGCTTCGGACAATGCTTGCAACTTTTCACACATCATTTGCTCCATGACTGCATTTCGAGCACCCTTCAAACTGGCTCTTTGTGTTCCATGGTTCCTGTTCAAAGTAAACTAGTTTTTTTTTTTTTTTTTTTTTTTTTGTATTGCAGAGGTATCGGTTTACTGGTCGATCGATTAATTTAAATGAATTGACTGAGACAGAACAATAAAGTGAAATAAGTTGAGACGGTCGACCGACCAACCAGTTCAGTCAACAAAATACAATTTATGTTTAAATTAGGATCTTCTTGTATTCATTTTATTTCTTAATTGTTCAGGATTTAATGCATATCAAAACTTGGTAATTCAATATTATTGAGCAGTACAAAAACAAGAAAGAATAACTAAGATAGCTTAGAGAAACACTTAATAAAAGCATACCTTTCTCTTAATCTTCTCGTTCTCGAGGTTTTAACTTTGAAATTCTGTTTTTGATCCTTTACCACATCCATTGTTCTTCCAACAAGTGGTATCATAACTATTGCTTGAATATTTGAGATCACCGATTCAAACTTTTCTCTTAAATGTACTTGTTTAACAAGTAACAATTATGAAACTTGGTGTCTTCAAGTAAAGCCCCGTTGGGTTTCAGGATGTGTGGAAAACAATTGAGAAAGACTTTGAGGAGCCTATAAAAGGAGCGACATTGATTTGATCCAAAAAGAGATTGTGAAAAAGAAAAGGCACGAAGAAAAGATCAACAAGCACTCATAATCATCCACCAATGTTTGGATGATGTCATTTTTGAGATAATGATAAACGCAATCACTACAAAGCAAACATGAAAAGTTTTGCAACAATCAAACCAAGAAAATGAATATGTAGGAAAAATATGTCTACTAAAGCTACATGATGACTTTAAAAAGTTACATATGCTTGAATAAAAAAATATTTCGAATACTTTAAAAGAGTATTGACCATACACATTTAAATGAAGATATATGAGAAGAAAATAAAAGAGACACATGTAGTAGAGAAAATCCTATACTCAATGTAAAAAATGTTAAATTATATGGTGGTCGGGATATTGAAATCATAAAACATGGATGCTCTTTCAATATAAGATCTCATAGAAAAATTACAAGTCTACGAGACATAGTCAATAAAATTCAAGAATATGTAAGTGCATTGATACTTTTTCCAAAATAAAATGATTCTAGATATTTCTAGGAATAGTAGTAGCTATAATGATTATGATAATTTAACAATCATAATAATAAAAATAAGAATAATAATTGAAATAACTTATCATTCGATGTTGTATTCGTTAAAAATCAAGTTTTGAAACTTCTCTATGTATACTATTTTAGATCTAATATCTCGGATGAGTGGTTGGAAATTTTTTATGGCTCAATATTATCTTTTATTTTTTGTCATATTTTTTTAAAAAAATTGCATTGCTTACCATTAGTTTTTTTGAAAAAAAAATATCATTTAATTTTTGTTTAAACCTATTAAAAAAATAAATTCATGTCGACTTTAGATTTATATATGTTATTAGAAACTTGTGCTTTACAAAAGTTCTGTCAAAGATTTATTATTTTACTCAGATTTATAGCATTATGGAAAAATTCTCTCACTTTTAAGATTTTCTTTTATATTTTAAAAAAACATGGTTCTAATTATGGCAAAGCACAAGGCAATTGACTTGTCTTTTACTCTATTCACTATTGCACAAGGCTGTTAAAATCACTTTTTTGACACCACACGAAAAATATAATGTGAAATCGGATTGTAAAATCGCAAGTATATGTTTTTAGTATATATTTACAATTTCAGCAAATAAATTAAATTACATTAAAATCTAATAAAGAGAGTCAACAATATTATTAATGATGTAAATAAATAGAAAATATAAATAATATAAATCAAGAAATCAATGACATAAAAAAAAACTAAAACCAAAATATGCAATATTGACAAATTACTTAATGACAGTAAGTACACAAGAACCCCATGACAACTTGATTGTTCTCATCATCAAAAGTCATAATGAAATTCTTTTAGATTCCAAGCTAATGAGTTTAAATTAGTAATTAACTAGCATAAGTCTAATAATTTAATAAACTATTAAACAATGTTTAATATGTCAGAAAAAAATTAAATTAGAAATATTTTTTAAACATAAAATAAATAAATAAAATATGATAATAAAAACAAAGTTTTCATTCTAAAATTATTTCATGTAGTCTGTATCTCTAATTTTCACAAATTCCTAGTAGATTGCAGTCATAATTTCAAACATACAGTTCTCTCTAGTATGAATAAATTACTAAGTTTATCATATATATTTCAAAATATTGAGATGTCTAGTTTCCCTCATATCTATAATCACAATAAAAATTTATTTGTAACTCCAGATGTGTCCAAAATAATATATAAATATCTAGTTTGACAATTTGACAAGATTCATTTAGCAACTTTGACTCTCTGAAATAATATCTTTCTGAACTTTGTTTAATCTATTAATTTAACATAATATATTTTCATGTATCTAATATTTCGCTATAAATTTCATCCAGATCCAACATATAGTTTGAAAGATATGTTTGGTCGCACAAAATTGTCAACAAATATTACAAGTCCAAATTCAAAATTAACTTGGTTGCTCACATCACAAATTTAGTAAACTAGTAAATTAGACCAATTTTACTGATTTTACTAATTTTGCATGAGTCAATTCCAATTTTACTAGTTTTCGAGGTTAGTCCTATTTAGCACGGTGATACATGTTTACTCGTAAAATCATAAGATTTTAAAAGTTAACTTGAGATTTTGACAACTTTGCAATAAGATATTATTAACCCAATTGGAAATTGACAACTCTTAAACCCATTCCTCTCGTCACAGACCATCAAAAATAGGACTTGTCAATAGACACATATTTTAAAATGCCATTTTCATCAAAACTCTCTTTCATGTTTCTACCAGAGTTGTTAGTTTTGTGTTGTTTCGCATTCTCATAATATTATATATGTTCTTAATTTTATTTAGAAAAATTATTTTATTGTTTCTTTTTTTACATTAAATTGCATAATTCTAAATAATTTAATTTTTAGATTTGAACTATTTTTAATTATATACATATATACATAAACAGTACAACCCTAAAACGGTGCGCCGAAATACTCCGAAACCGAAACATTCCATTCCAATTAAAAAAAAGAAGCACTAACCAAAATGAAATTAACAATCTTGATTTCTATTGTTAGTGTTTTATTACTATTTTAGGATAGAAATAACAAAACAGACGAATATTGATTAAAGATAAAAAAAATATTATTATAATAATTTAAAATTTTAATTTAGTAATAAATTAAAGTAATATCAAGGTTTTAGGTTGAGAAGATCAATATAAATAGATACAAGTCAACATATAAATAAAAATTCTTCTTTTTCTTCTTCTTATTATTATAGTTTTAAAACTTAATTCGGGAATTAACCAAAATAAGTTTTAGTTTGTGAGTTGGGACGGTTAACCTTACTGACTTAATGTTTTTTTTTTAAATAATCAAAATAATCTTGTTTTGACAAAAAAGAAAATCAAAATAGACAATAAGTTTTTGACCCGTGTGTTTATCTCAAGTTGATTTGAGTTTCTAACTGAGTGTTGAGTCAATTTTTTTCTCAATTTTTTCTCAAACTCAAATCAATCCAAGCCCCGAATCAATCTTCAAGTAAATCCTAATTTTATAACTAAAGCTATTATAATATTTTTAATTTCAATATTTAATATAAACTAAAATTAAAAAATAATATCACATTATTTTTTAAATATATAAGTTTGATAAAAATAGAAAATATTTATTTTATCCTTTCTACCACAATCAAACCGAGATACAATTAAGTTTTCTTACCAAATATAATTATATCTTTGTTTCTTTTTGTTATAAATACATATTAAATTATATTTATATGTATTGAATGCCCATTATTCTTGAGTTTAGTCTCTTGGATTTCCATAACCCTTGAGTTCATTTTCTTCTCCTATAAATAGACCACTTGTGTCTTGTATTCTACACACCTTTGGAATAATAGAAGAATTCATATTAAGCAAGGTATTTTTCTCTTGTCTCTTTTGATTATGTTTTGAATATCCATGCTCTTATACGTGAATTATTTTATTTTTTTTATAACACGTTATCAGCACGATACTCTAACCAACTTATATCAATTTTAATATATTTGCTTTTCATTATTGTATTTTATTTTTGGCAAATTTTCTTTCACTATTATTCATAGAAAGAGATTTACAGTTCCCGAAGAACAAATATTATATGTTCCTGAAGAACTAAATAAATTAAAAATAGTTCCTGAAGAACTAGTATTACAAGTTCTTAAAGAATTACATAAATTAAAAACAGTTCATGAAGAACGAGTATTACAAGTTCCTGAAGAATTAAATAAATTAAAAATAGTTCCTGAAGAACGAGTTCACAAGTTCCTGAAGAACTAGTATCATAAGTTCCTGAAAAATTAATAAATTATAAATAGTTCTTAAAGAACTAGTATCACAAGTTCCTGAAGAATTGCATAAATTAAAAATAGTTCTTGAAGAACTAGTAACATAATTTTCCTGAAGAATCAAATATAGTTCCTGACGAACTAATATTTTAAAGCTAAATAAATAATAGTCTTAAAGGTTTGATGTTCCTGAAGAATTAAACAAGTTAAAAACAGTTCTTGAAGAACTAATATTTTTCCTGAAAGATTAAATAAATTAAATGCAGTTCCTGAAGAACTAGTATTTCTAAAGCTGAATAAATAATAGTCTTGAAGGACTGATTTTTTGTTTATCTTCATGATTTATTTAATAAGTTATTTCTTGTTTTTATAGATAAAGATAATGTCAAATCTGACACAACTTGAATTTATTGTTCTTGATATTTTTAGAAATAATTATTTGTCATGAAATATTGACATTGAGATTCATCTGGAAGCTATGAATCTTTAAAAGACCATCAAAGAAGGAAATAATATGTGGCAAAATCTAAATGAAAGAAATGACCACCAAAGTATATCATACTTGAGGTCATTATGATTGGTTGCACCTGAAGTTGCAAGATTTTAAATCGATTATTGAATATAATTCTACTCCTTTTAAAATTACCTCATAGCTGAAATTGTGTGGTAAGATATCACATACGATCAAATGTTAGAGAAAATATTCTCTACTTTTTATGTCTCAAACATTGTCCTGCAGCAACAATCTAGAGTGCATAATTTCAAAAGGTTCTAAGCTATTCCCTGAAGTGAATGAATTTTTTGTCCAGAAGACAAGAAATGACCGAGGATATAAGTATGGAAGAAATAAATGGAAAAGTAGAAAAGATAATCCTTCTAAAAGCAAACCATCATACCACCAGAAGTGGAGACATAATGAATAATAGTATGACTTTTCATGATAGAGATATATGTCTAGCAGACAGTGCAACAACACACACAATTCTTAAGAAAAATAAATACTTTGAGTATTTGGCATTATCCAAAGCTAATGTCACAACAATATCAAGTCCAGCAGACATGATTAAAGGCTTTGGAAAAGCTAATATTGTGCTCCCAAATAACACAAGATTGAGCATCAAAGATGCATAATATTCACCTGAGTCCAGAAGAAATTTACTCAGTTTTAACGATACACGTTCTAATGGTTATCATATTGAAACAACAGATGAAGATAGAAAAGAATATCTTTATATTACTGCACGTATTTCAGGCCAGAAGCTTGTACTTGAGAAACTACCTGCTTTCTCTTCCGGAATTTATTATACGATCATGAAATCTATTGAATCAAACGTTGTGATACACCAGAAGTGTTTTGACCCAAAACAACTTATGCTTTGACATGATCGACTTGGACATCCAGCATCAATAATGATGAGATGAATTATTGAGAATACACATGGGCATACTTTAAAGAACCTGAAGATTCTTTTACCAAGTGAAAATCCATGTGCTGCATGTTCTCAAGGTAAATTAATTACCAAACCATCTCCATCAAAGGTTCTTATAGAATCACCATCTTTTCTTGAAAGAATTCAAGGAGATATATGTGGGCCTATCCATCCACCATGTGGACCTTTTAGATATTTTATGGTATTGATTGATGTATCGAGTAAATGGTCACATGTTTGTTTGCTTTCGAGTCAAAATATTGCATTTGCTAGATTAATAGCACAGATTATCAGACTACAAGCACAATTTCCTGATTATCCTATCAAGAAAATTCGACTAGACAATGCTGGTGAGTTTACTTCCCAAGCATTTAATAGTTTTTGCACTTCTATTGGTATTGATGTTGAATATGTTGTTGCTCATGTACATACTCAAAATGGTCTAGCAGAATCATTTATAAAGCGACTTCAATTAATTGCAAGACCATTACTAATGAAATCAAAATTGCCTACATCTGTTTGGGGACATCCTATATTACATGCTGCATCACTAGTTAGAGTTAGACCAAGTGCTTACCATAATTATTCTCCTTTACAACTTGTTTATGGTATACCACCAAATATATTTCATCTATGAACTTTTAGTTGTGCGGTATATATGCCTGTAGCATCCCCACAAAGGACTAAAATGGATCCATAAAGAAGAATATGAATTTATATTGGTTTTGATTCTCCATCTATTATTAGATATCTTGAACCTTTGACTGGTGATGTTTTTAAGGCACGTTTTGAAGACTGCCATTTTCATGAGAATATTTTCGCATCATTAGGGAAAACAAATTCAGTGCCTGAAGCACGAGAAGAAATTACTTGGAATAACCTAAAGTTATCTCATTTTGATCCAAGGACAAATCAATGTGAACTTGAATTTCAAAGGATAATTCATTTACAAAATATTTCAAATCAATTACCGGATGTTTTCACCAGTAGTGAAAAGGTAGTTAAATCTCATATTCCTGCTGCAAATGCTCCATTTAGAATTGAAATTCCTGAAGAGAAAAAGGTTAACATAGCAGCAAATGAATCTATACCACGCCTGAAGCGCGGAAGACCTATTGGAGCCAAAAACAAAAATCCTAGAAAACAAAAACTCCAACGAATAGATGATGGTACTCTTGGAGAGTCCTTATCCATAAAACAAACATCAAATCTTGTGTCCAAATCATCTCCTAATACTGATCCTCCTGAAGAGGGACCTCTTGAAGAGAACAAGGTACCTGGAAATAATGAGATCTTCATAAACTATGTTCATACAGGAGAGATTTTGGAACGAGATAAAATTATCATAGATGATGTATTTGCATTCAAGGTTGCTTTTGGCATCACCAGAAGTGATGATGAATTTGAACCACAAACTGTTGAAGAATGTCGACATAGAAATGATTGGCCAATGTGGAAAGAAGCAATCCAAACAGAGTTGAACTCACTTGCAAAACGTGAAGTATTTGGACCTGTAGTCCATACACCAAAAGGTGTTATACCCGTTGGATATAAGTGGGTTTTTGTTAGAAAACGCAATGGGAACAATGAAATTGTGCGATATAAGGCACGACTTATTGCACAAGGTTTCTCACAGAGACCTGTTATTGATTATGAGGAAACTTATTCTCCAGTGATGGATGCAATCACTTTTAGATTTTTAATTGGTTTAGTGGTCTCAGAAACGTTAGATATGCGTTTAATGGATGTAGTTGCAGCTTATCTATATGGATCATTAGATAAAGACATCCATATGAAAATCCCTGAAGGATTTACAATGCCTAAAGCTTTTTGTAATGAACCCATAAGTGTTTATTCTATTAAATTACAAAAATCTTTACATGGGTTAAAGCAATCTGGTCGAATGTGGTATAATCGTCTTAACGAATACCTCTTAAAAAGAGGGTTTGAGAATGACGAGATTTGTCCATGCATTTTTATTAAGAAAATAATATCCGGATTTGCTATTATTGCAGTATATGTTGATGATTTAAATATTATTGGTACTCCTGAAGAGCTCACAGAAACTGCAACCTATTTGAAAAATGAATTTGAGATGAAAGATCTCGGAAAGACAAAATTTTGTCTTGGTATACAGATTGAACATTTTTCAAATGAAATATTTGTACATCAATCGATGTATACAAAAAAAGTCCTAAAGCGTTTTTATATGGACAATGCTCATCCTTTGAGTACACCTATGGTTGTTCGGTCACTTGATGCGAAAAATGACCATTTTCGACCTCCAGAAGAGGATGAATAAATTCTTGGTCCTGAAGTGTCATATCTTAGTGCTATTGGAGCACTTATGTATCTTGCAAATTGTACAAGACCAGATATATTTTTTGCAGTAAATTTATTGGCAAGATATAGTTCTACTCCCACAAAAAGACATTGGAATGGAGTCAAACATATATTTCGCTATCTCCGCGGAACAATCAAATGGGGTTATTTTATTGTGGATCAAATTCACAATTGATTGGATATGCAGATGCAGGTTATCTCTTTGATCCCTACAAAGGGAGATCACAAACAGGTTATCTATTTACCTATGGCGGTACCGCAATTTCTTGGAGATCTGTCAAACAATCATTAGTGACTACTTCATTAAATCATTCAGAGATTATCGCGATACATGAAGCAAGTCGAGAATGTATATGGCTAAGATCAATTATCAAGTACATTAAGAGAAAATGTGGATTGTCAGCCATTGACAATAGTCCCACAATATTGTTTGAAGATAATGCTGCCTATATCACTCAACTCAGAAGAGGCTATATTAAAGGAGACAAAACAAAACATATCTCGCCAAAGTTCTTTTATACTCACGAGCTCCAACAAAAGGGAAAAATTGATGTCAAACAAATCAGGTCAAGTGATAATTTAGCAGACTTATTTACAAAGTCTTTACCGGCCTCAACTTTCAAGAAACTTGTCTATAATATTGGAATGCGACATCTTGAAGATTTGTCATAAGACATGTACTTTTGAGGGGAAGTCAATGCAAATTGTACTCTTTTTCCTTCACTTAGGTTTTTTCCCACTGGGTTTTCCTTTGCAAGGTTTTAATGAGGCAATTTGACATTGTTTTAATGAATCCTGAAGTATTCATGTATAGATCTTGAAGTATCTATATAAAGTCCTCCGTTAAATTTTAAAGTACATGGCCATTCAAGTGGAAGTGTTATAAATACATATTAAATTATATTTATATGTATTGAATGCCCATTACTCCTGAGTTTAGTCTCTTGGATTTCCATAACCCTTGAGTTCATTTCCTTCTCCTATAAATAGACCACTTGTGTCTTGTATTCTACACACCTTTGGAATAATAGAAGAATTCATATTAAGCAAGGTATTTCTCTCTTGTCTCTTTTGATTATGTTTTGAATATCGATGCTCTTATATGTTAATTATTTATTCTTTTTATAACACTTTTCTCTTTTTTTTAATCTTATTTTCTCATTCCCACTGTTTTTTTCGTGCCAAACAGCACCTTATTTATTTGTCTAGAGCCTCAAACCTTTTATATTCTTTAAAAATTTCCTTTCCTGGTTTCCTTTGTCTATACTGGTTCTATGAATCTACTTATTTTTGAATCCGTCATTTGGCTTTCAGGTTCTAGGGTTACCTGCCTGCCTGGTCTATTTTCTTACGCTGTTGATGATGAACCCTATATGAACTACCTGTGATTTTACTTTTTCCATCATTGTATGGTGATTGATTGATGGTTATACTTGTGTTATAGATATCAGATATGTCACTGGCAGCTGCAAAAGATCTATATATCTGGGCAGTACCCAAGAAATGTGAAGATACGAGGAGCATAAACTATACAATTCATGAGCTATTTTCATAAAGTTAATGGTAGGATAAAGTGAGTGTTACATGTATTTAACAGAGAAACCTAAATGGTTTCTGTGAAGATCAAGACATGAAATCAGATTGAAGTCTCGTTAGCAAATTATTGCTGCAAGAAACACGAATGCAGCGTAGAGAAAAGCTGAAGCATGCACTAAACAAGTAAGCGTCTAAGTTACCTTTTGCGAGAACGTATATATGAAGCAGGGAATGATTAAATAGATAGATTAAAAAAAAAGATAAAATAGCAGAACTTTGTTTTCTCCAGGATACGATCTCTGTGTAGTTTTCACGCTCATCTTGTCGATAGTATAAGATTTGCCTTCATTTGCAGGCTATAACAAACAACTTTTGAACAAAGAGATCTCGTTTTTCAAACTTCAGAGACGTTTCATTCTTGTCTAGATTTTGGAACATACAACTGTATCAGATCATGCCTTCTATTTTACAGGATTTTGGAAGATCTGGTTTGTTAATTTTCTGTGCTCATGGTTCAATAGGAATATCAATGAAGAGAAGGGATGACAAAAAAAGAAAAGAATCAGATAATACTTTACCGAATAAATAAGAGTAAGGCTTTTACATGCATACTCAAGGATAAATGATATTGTTCTTGTGTAATTTTCAAATGGAAGGAAATTTCGGCAAGAATAACAAGAGATAAAAAAGAAGTCGGGATTGAAGTCGTGCATTGAAAACAGGAAGACCAACGAAAGAATGCCGTGATATGTAAAACAGACTACTCTGCTGCAGATCAACTTTTCAATTCTCTGGAAAGGAAAGAATAAGCGCTCTCAAGTCTCAACATAAAATCCTCAGATAACTGCTGGAAGCGATTTCGATCTTACTGGTATATATGGTAAATCAACATATATCATGTCACAATGACAGAGTGATTCTGCAGAAAAATGGTTTGAGTAGATGCATTTTTTTTTTGGCTCCCTGAAGAAATAGAGTCGATAATATCGTGAGGTCGGACTAAGTCCTCATATCATGTGTTGAATAAAAAGAAAAAGGAAAGGATATATGCTCGAAGAAAAGGCCTTTCATCAGAACCTTTCCACAATATATTCATTGATGTTTCACCAACAAAAACACAACTTCTCTTGAAAGTGATCAAGACGGGGGTAAGCATCTCGGGTAAAGTAAGATTAATTAATATATTTAGGAACAGGAAGCATATGGTAAAGGAATTATATATGGACTGAGGTAAGGTTCATTGCCTTTATATGCATGAATCTGATGTTTTTAATTTATTAATATATAACGAGATCTTTCAAAAACATGAAGATTGTTCTGTTGCTTTTGGGATCTTGGAAACGTATCTTCATCCTTTTCCTTCTGGCCATGTTTATGCACATCTTCATCTTGAAACAGGAACAAGCAGGGGTAAGGATGAATTAAACGGCGGTCCTCTGGTTCCTTTTTGTGGTTATTTATAGGCTCTTGGCGCAGTACTTTCCTTCAAATTCTAATCGGAGATTAGATACAAAACAAATGGCATCCAGCCAATCCCAATAGGAGTCCTGATATCTTATAGATTAACTGTTTATAATTACGTTGTGGAGCTTTCAATTACAACAGTTCTTTTAACAAAAGATCAAAATCGCTAGCCTTATATAATCAGCATGCCCAGGCCATACCATTTTTGTGTTTTAATGGTGCCGGATCTTTTTTGTTTTTACACTGAAAGATTGTGCATTTCCCATAGCCTCTTCAGGCCTGAAAGGGTGCATGTGAGTTGCAGGTCAACACCTTCCCCCCTCGGGTTTCCCTGTCTTCTTTTGTTACGGGCCCTTCTTTTCCTTTGTTTTCGACCACTTAATTGGTTTATCCGTAGCTGCTGCGTTTTGCATATTCTGGCCATACTTCTTCCAGTGATTGAAAAGAGAAACGATCGTTTTCTCTGGGACACAATATATAATGCAGCGCAAAATGGTGTACGTAGCCATCGAAGTTTTTATTCTGCACTGTCTGGAGCTTTCGGTATGGCTCTTCTTGCTGTGGATAAGGTATTTTATTAGAATGCCTTTGCTTAATTGGTCTAAATTCGGACCCTATTTCCTTCACTAGAAATTTACAATTTCTGATAGTGATCCCCATTTAAAAACGGCAAATTCCATTCTGTGCTGTGTTTCTTGTACTAGAAATTTTCTGCCATGGCTGAAGGTTCCATTCTGTGCTGTGTTTCTTGTACTAGAAATTTTCTGCCATGGCTGAAGGTTTTGACATTCCGTCATAATCATAACCAGAAGTTTGACCACTGCCACGGGATGGAAGGATCCGTAAAGGAAATAACAGTGTGGATTGCCTGCAAGGAACGAAAGAACGGGGTCATGCGAGCAAGCTCTTTCCGTATTGCATGTAATTTCTCTTCGTGCTATATATTGAGATCTTAGCTATATATTGAGATCAGAGGTTTTCTTTTGGAGCGACACTTCAAGGTAAGCAGCAAATGCTTCCATGGCGTCTTCAGGTTTGCTGACAACATACTTGGAATCTCTTACATACACATACACATATTTGTGGTTATTTTCTAGTTCCATTGACATCTTGTCTTTTTTTTTTTCCATTATGCATTCTAGAATTGAATTTTTATGCTTCCACTTCTCAATAGCTTTCTACTAACAAGCTTTTTCTGAGAACCTACCTCGAAGTGACACGTATGACTGCCTCCTCCAAACAGTTACCATGACCCAATCTCTGGTATCGGACTGTGTGTTATCAAGCCTTGGTAGTTTCCATCATCTTCCCTATGCATCAGAGCCGTCAAAATTCTGACACAAACGGGACCCACTAAGTACTCATCAAACGTGCTTGCCACTTTATCCAGCCGCGAGTAGGTCTAGAGCGTCCAATCCACGCCCCCTCGCCCTCCTCTTGCTCGAAGGGAAAGAAGCGTTAGGTTTCACGTATTTAATCATTTGTTTTTAAGGAAAAAAAAACCCGAAGAAGCTACCCACATTGCCCCTCGATCCTATTACAATCCCGAGTGATTATCACGTGAGCACGCTCCATGCCATTTTATAAGATCACCAGATGAGAAAAAATCATTACATAAATGAGAGTGAACAAGGTAGGCTTAGGGTTGAGCATAATACTCTCTCTCTCTCTCTCTCTCTCTCTCTCTCTGGGTGCTAAATTAGTATATGCATGCAAAATCCTCAGAGGATGGAAGAATCATCTCCATTATGACAGGGTACCATGTTGACTTTTCTTTCTCCAGCTCATGTAGTTGAAAGAAAGAAATCTCGAAGTGGTGATACTAAGAGCAAGGCAGATACACCTTTGCAAGGACCCCTCATCAGATAAAGTGCCCACCTACAAATCATTTTCTTTATAGGCCTGGACATGTATCATGACGTGTATAGCCGCAGGCTTCATTCGTTTTCTGAAACTACACTGTGAATAATATATATATATATATATAAAACAGCCCAGGGACAAAAATGTCCAAATAAAAATGGAAACATAATATGAAGGGCCGAGAAAGCAACAGAAAGTTAATAAGAAACCCTCATTATCGAGTTCTGTGAGATCTGCAGCAAGCAAAAACAATATAGCGAAGACAGCCCCCTCTCCTTCCTCCTCCCCTCCCTAACCTTTCCCTCTGTAACGAGAAACCTGCTCTCCCTTGGATCTAATATATAGACACTGCAACTTGTCCTGGTTGCCAAAACTATTATTTTCTTCAAATATGAGGATTAGAAAGAACGCCAAGCTATCGTCTCTCGTGTTCTCGCACGGTTCAGGAGCTCAGCCACCACAGCCTCACGTTTGCCAGCTTAACCAGTCACCATGGGATGTGATTTCTTTCTCTCAAGAAATTTATTACCCATCTTCTTCACTCAACCAGGTAAGCTTTTATTATGAAATGTCTCTCTTCATCTCTTTCATTTTTCTTCTTGTTTTGACAGATCTAACTAAACCCTTTCTCTATTTATCCTCTCTTTACCTGCATTTCCTACTCCTCCTCCTCCTCTTCTTAGGTTTTTTCTAACATCAAACTTTAGGGTTGCCTTAAAACCCTAAATCTCCTTGGTTTTATCGTGTGCTCTCCCCTAATAGCCGATTAGGTTAATGGGTCTTTCTCATTTCTTTCTCTTTGGTTCTTCTCTCTATCAGTTCGAAGGAGAAGATAGCTTTAATCGAAACGGTAGCTTAGGAGATTCTATTGGTGTTGTTGAGAGGTAATTTAACCGTTACTTCCAATTTTGATATATCGTATTGTTTAGCATTAGGGTTTTTGGAATAGCTCGATATTTTGGAAGCAATTGGTGAAACTCTTATATGGAATGGTGAGTTTGTGTTTGCGGCTGTTGAATAATGTTGGATTATACAATTATGCGCAGCGTGGCGTCGATGAGGATGGGAGGCTCGGAAGAGAAAGGAATGATTAAAATGAAGGTCGATGATATGGTTATTATTGACGATAATTATGAAAATGAAGGTAACAGGAGATCAGAGATGCTGGACGACTACGAAGAAATGAAAATAGATAGCGAATTCAAGCTAAAGAAAGTAGATGGCAAAGGCTGGCGTTGCAACCATGAGAGTAAAAATGGGCTCACTGTGTGCGACCATCATCATCATTTGACATCTCTCAAATCATCATGTAACAACGGCAGCATTAATGGCAGTGCCATTGCTACGAAAAAACCTGATAAGGGTACTACTTATATTTCTGGGGCACGCCGTGGTCGGGCAAAGTCAGCTAGAAAAGGGTCATCATCCAACTCAAATCCGTATGAATTTTATTATTATTCTGGGTTTGGGCCGTTGTGGGGCAAGAGAAGAGGAGATAAAGATGCAGTCAACAAGAATGAGGACAAAGATGTTGTCAATGTTACCATTACTGACTCCATGACTCGAAATACGACACCGTTTTCAAGTTCTTCACCAATTGACAATAATCGGCAGTTCGACTGTGTCGAGGAGGACGACGACGAGGACGAGGATAACGGCAAGAAACGGATGCGGAAACCCGTGAAAGCGAGGTCCCTGAAGTCTTTTATGTGAAGGGTTTGGAGGAGAGGAGAAGGTGCTGTGGCCGCTGCTGGTGTTCTGATTTTTTATTTATATTTTTGTTGTATTGAAATTATCGGGGTTCTAATTTGTTTATTTAGGGTTAGGAGGGGAGTTTCTGGTGATAATTTTGTTGCACATGTTGGTGTTTTGCTTTGTGTGAAATTAATGTTTTCTCTGTAACATGACAGTGCCAAAAGTTGTAGGGTGTGGGAGTAGCGGACTGATAAATTGTGCAAGTCAATGGAGTTTAAGGGTAGTTATGTAATTTCAAATCCTCGTTTGATATCTTTCAACAGCTGTGGAGTGGAGGTGCACAGATTTTTTAGATCCGGGGTAACGTGGCGCATTACATGATTGCCGTGGAAATAAAATAAATTAAGGAATTAAATTAAATGGACATCATATTTTCTATTTTTCCCATGCATGTTAACATTTTTGAGCCCCCGATTAATCATTCATTTCAGTTTTTTTTACCATAAAAACATTTATATTTTACAAAATTGAATTTTTATTATAAATATTAATAACAGAAACAGGAAAAAAAATCCTTACCGAAACGTGAGGGCAAATAGCGTGATGCCTGTTCATTAACATTGCTACTGCTACTTTGATTCGAGTTGACGTTATAAAAAACCTAATTTAGCTGGTTAAGTTATTTCAGGTTAAAATTATTTTTGAATTTTTTTTTGTTTAAAAATATATTAATATAATATTTAAAAAAAATTATTTTTGACATCAACATATGAAAAATTTAGATCTTCCACTTAAATGATCATATATTTAAAATTCAATAAAGGACTCAGAGAGCATGGACGCCTCCCAGTCACTACACTTTTATAGCACTACTAATCACTTTATATATATATAATTAATTGGTGAGTTAATTTGATCGGTAAAAAAAACTTTAATGGTGAAGCTAAGAAAAAAAATTAAATAAAAAAACTTATGACTTAATTTGTTGTTTAGCTTAGGTTTAAAATTATATTATATGAGAGTTGCTCTCACCTGTAGATTTGACTTATCTAAAAACAATTTGATAAACTAATAAAATAATATAGGGATAAAAGTTAAAAAAAAAAAAAAAAAAAAATTTGTCAAGAAAAAATATTCTTGACTTGACTCATTACTCAACCCATATTAAAATTATAATATGTGCAACTTGTCCGTTATGATATAGTAAAACGAGCTGATTTGCCCTCGTGTTGCGCTAGGCTTTTTTATATGTAGAAAAATAATTGATTTTTAACGTGTTGTAATTTTTTTTTAATTTTTTAAAAATTATTTTTGACATTAGCACATCAAAATCATGTAGAAACACTTTTTTTAATTTAAAATTGAAAAAAGTTAAAATTTGTTCAAAAGCGATTTTCAAACGCATTACCAAACACTCTTGTCATATCTCACCAGAATCATAGTTCAATCAATTTTTTTAAATAGTAATGAAAAACGAAAACCACATTTCAAATCACTGTTTATTACTATTTGAAATATTGATCTCCTTTGGCTATGTATAAAATAATAGTCATGGTGCACGTAAGCTAGCTTGGACATTCTAGTTATAAAAAAAATTTATAAGTTGAAAAAAAATAAATAAACAATGTCAAAGGATTATTCGTGACACGTGTAACCTACCCCGGTTATAAAAAATATATATATGTGAGGAAAAAATTGTGGTGCGTGTAAACTGACCCGGACACGGCGAGTATAAAAAAACAAAAAAAAAAGAAGCCTGAAAAAAAGAAGAGGAAAAAACATTTTAAAATATTAATAAACAGTGAAAACTGTAAAAAAAAATTAAATTCAGAGATTTATTGTGATGCGCATAAGCTGACCCGGACACCCCAGTTATCAAAAAAATGACTGAAAAAAAAAACATGTCAAACACTTATGAACAATAGAAAACATTGTTCTTTACTCCAAAATCATTTTCGGTGGCAGGGGGACTCGAACTCCAGCAACCTGAGAAAAAATATTTACTCCTATTATCTATAATTAACTAAATAATTGGTAATGCGGCGGGTTTTTTTTATCTATGTAGAAAATTAATTGCTTGTATATGTATTGTATTTTATTATTTTAATATTTAGTTAGTATAATTATATTTAAGAATACTGATATGAATTTTTGTCATTCAAAAAATCCAAAGTCATTTTCCCTCTCTCTTAATATATTTTTATGCGATAATATTCAATAAATATCAGACATATTAGAAATAAAAATATTATAATTTGTTTTTCAAATATAAACTTAATTTTTTTGTGTGCTATAATTATTTATTTGCCGTCTAAAGAGAACAGTCTAATGGAAACGGGAAGTGACTTGTATATTTTTTAATTTGACTTGTAGATAATGCAGGTAAATTTGTCAACATTTTTTTTTTTGAGATGTTTTTTTTCCGCAGTAATATTATATCTAAAATATTAAAAATGAAAACATTAGAAATCCTTGTAAAGAAATAAACCTAAATAAAAGAGCACAAAATTAAATTTTGAAGGCAATTTTTTTTTATATAAGATTTATTAATCATATTATTATATTAAATATATTTAAGAAAACATGATATGAATTTCTGCCCTTCAAAAAATCCTAGGTCATTTTTCCTCTCTGTCAATATATTTTTAGGCGATAATATTCAATAAATATTCAAACATATAATTAGTTTTACATATTTTAATTTGACATAATTTAAATAATATATTGAATTTAAAGGATAATCTTAGGCTATTTTGTTCTCTCTCTCTATATATTCTTAGGTGATGATATTCAATAAATATTAGAACATATAATTGGTTTCACATATTTTAATTTGACATAAATACACAAATATATAATTAAAAAGTCAAAACACTGCAAATTTATTTCAAGAAATAAACTTAAACAAAAGAACACAAAATTTAATCTTGAAGCCAATATATTTTTTTTATAAGATTTATTCATAGTATTATTATATTAAATGTATTTAAGAATACTGATATGAATTTCTGTTATTAAAAAAATCCTAGGTCATTTTTCCTCTCCCTCTATATATTTTTAGGCGATAATATTCAATAAATATTTGAACATAATATTAGTTTTACATACTTTAATTTGACATAAATATACAAATATATAATTAATTTGATATACTTTCAATAATATCTTTAATTTAAAAGACAGAATTGAAGTAAACCCAAACATTTAAATCAAATAATTCAAAACAAAACAGGAAATTAAAAGAACTAGGACTGAAATGAAACTGAAATCCATAATTAACTTGCATAGAAGGATAGAATTGAAAGATATCAAACTTTTGATACCTAAAATATTAAGGATTTATAATAAATTTGCATGGAAGGATGAAATTGAAATTAATCAAAGCTTTGATACCAAAAATATTTAGAATTCCAGCCCACCCCGCAAAATTAAAAGCATGAGGACCGAACTAGAACTTCAATACCTAATCAATTTCAATTGAAGGACGAAATTGAAACAAATCAAAACCCATTTAATAGAAATAAGGACCAGAAAAACAAATTAAAACGTTCAGGGACTGAAATGAACTTTGACAAAAAACAGCTTAGCTGACGTCATCTGGCGCAGGCAGGAGAGAGAAATTGGGGGGAAAATTCAAACGACCATTGAAACGTCTCCGGACACCATAGTGCAACAAGCGCCGCCCCATGTGGAAGAGCACATGCCTGAAAATCATTCTAGACGCCGGTTGGGCGTTTTTCGACGTCTTATGAAGCCTCACGCGCCGTCCGAAGAACGCGTGAGCGTTGAAACGGATGGCGCGTCCTGCGACGCGCTAGCAGATGTCAGCGAAAAAAAAAGAAGAAAAAATTGGCTAATTACCAGAACGCCCCTCACCCCAGGTATGGTTTTTGTCCTTTTGGGGGAGAAATCATCGCTGCACTGTTCAAGCTAATATTTAAAAAATAAAAAAATCGGCCGGCCGAACCGTGCTGGACTGGTCAATGACCGTCCAGCCCCTGAAAAAGACGGCGATTTTTGTCTTTTTCGGGGGCTAATTTCGTGCTTTCACTGTTCCTTAACGGAAAAAAAAGGAGGACATACACCCGCGAAGCACCCGGGCAAACTGCACATGAATAGTGCCGATGAGTCTGCGTGCACAGTGCTAGCTTGCACAGTGAAACCATGTTTTGGTTTAGCTGTATAGATAATTGCTCAATTTGGAAGTGACTTGAATGGTTGTTAAAAAAATCTAAAAATAAAATGAAAAAAAGGAGTTGAATTTAAAAATAAAAAAAAAACCATAGGGAGACTTTATAATCATTCTATAATTATTTTAGAAAAGAAATAAAACAAATATAAAACTCTTCATGTCACATTATATATAGTATTGTGACATACAATAGCAGTTGAAACTTGTTTCACCGTTCACAAATATAATTAAAATAAATTATATTTTTGATTAATCAATATTACCAAAAAAAATAAAAAAATAAATAAAAGAAGTTCAAAAATAATTACTCTAGTCAACCCAAGTTAACTCTTGTAATCCGAGTCATGAGATCGAGATAACCCCATAAAAAACAGATAAGAAATAATTATAAAGTCAAATTTTCAATTAGCTTAATATTGAAAGATAAAAAAATTATAAAAAGGAGAAAAAAAAAACAACCCAAGTCAACCTAAGCTAGCTTGTTAAATTCATCATCTAAGTCATGAGACTGAAATAACCTCATAAAAAAATTACAACGTTTTAATTTCAATAGATCCAATGTTGAAATCAAGAAATACAAAATCTATAAAATTGAGATAACTCAACAAAAAAAAAATTGAAAAACAAATCTTGAAACCTAATTCCCAAACAATCTTATATCAAAAAATAAAATTAAATAAAAAAATTGAGTTGTTGGAGGATTAAATTACAAAAAAAAAAATTATGTGTGAGTTGCCTTTCCATTACTCAATCAATTTGGTCTGTCCAGGCACATTTTGATTGACCGTTTAAAAGTTTTTATAATAAAGTTGAGAAAAAAATTGAAATTGATGTAAAAAATCCTACTCACCTAATTTCTTGCTTAGCTTAGGTTTAAAATTAAATTGTGTGGTAATTCTCTGACATAACCTAATTGATTTGGCTTAATTAAAAACAATTTGACTGATTAATAGAAACAAAATTAAGTAAAAAATTAAAAAATGAAATAAATTTGTCAAGAAAAAACCCTTTGTGTCCAACTCATTACTTAGCTTGTATTTAAAATTATAATATGTGCAAATTGTCTCGATATGATCTAGTCAACTTAGTTAATTCAGAAGAGATTAGGATGTTTGTTAGTATTTTACATACACAATTTTCACTTGATGAACAATTTTAGTGATCTCTCCTTATAAAATTCTCATGCAAGTCAATTCAATATACATATCATCTACAAAATGCTTTTATATTAATTCCAAATATCCATTATACCTCAACTTATAAAAGTAGTTGTTTCCTTTCATAAAAAAAAAAAATATATATATATATTAGTCTCAACAAATCTAAATAATATATAATTTTAATAGAATATTGTTATGGAACATTTAGAAACAATGGATAGATGCAATAAAAATCTCATAATTATAACAATTTTATAATTTTGTTTGTCATGAACTTTATCTTTAATTTAGATTGATTAATCAAATATTATATTGATTAATCAAATATAAATAAATATTAAAGATAAAATACCTTTATTAATAACAAATATATTTTACATGAGTAAATCAGTGTTACACGTAACTAATCAATTGACTACATGATATACTCACCAATATTAAAGCTTTTAATATTGATATTTTTTATAGTAATTTAATAAACCAAGTTGGGCGGCAACAAACCTTGATGTTATATCTTTTAAGATTCGATAACAAGGCAATTAAGAAAGAGACTGTCACCATAAATGAGCACCATAACTAGAAATTTTAGCACATCCATTAATATAGATTTTGGCTACAGAGGCATGAAAAAATAAAGATGGATCATTTACTAGACATAATATGACAAAACCTATGAGAATAACTATGCTTTTGAGGAAAGAAATCAACTAAGGGCTTGAACAAATAAGTCTTTACCTTATTCGATGACATGAAGTTGCATAAAAAACTAAATCAATAGGTTTGTCAAATATCTGAAGGGTTGAGTGCTAGTGTATTTTTCATTTATATTTTTTATTTGTTAAATATGACATTGATTTTGTTTATATACAAATTTTAATTTTTAATAACAAAACTTATTGATCCTTAAAATTCATCAAATACTTTATTAATAAATCTAATATTTTATTAATAAATATAGATTAAAGATAAAAAAAAAATTAGATTGTAAATAAAATTATAAAGTTCTTATAATTATGAGATAGAAACTTTATTCCTAACTGCTCATAGTTAATATTCTATAAGACTAGACATTAAATAGAACCATTGAAATTGATGCATATTATGCTTTGTTTTTTCCTTTTTTTTATAACAGAAAATAATTGCTCTTATAAATTAAGGTATAAATGATACCTAAAACAAATATGTAGATGTTTATCAGATGACATGAATATAGAATTAACATGTATGAAAAAATTATATAAAAATATCATTTGTATTTATGAAAAAGCTCACGCGGTGGTTATGTAGGTGATTATTAAACTTGAGGTCATTAAGTTATCTTATATAAAAAATATTATGTTTTGATCATGGTATAATCAAGAGCAAACAACATATATATATATATATATATATCAAGAACTATATAAAAGTATTTGAATAATCAAGAGATGATTCATTATCCTAGATGAACTATAGAAATTATCTCATTTGTTATCAAATGAAGGGATAATAGATAAATTAATTTATTTTATTTGATATTGTAATTTATATTTGGGCTAACTTATTAGCGAACCTCATGAGTTACACATACAAGAATCTTTGGTCAGAAATTAAAATGAAATGATTAATTGAGTGTGACTAATTGTACATAAGTTTTAGAAAACAAGAGCTAAAATATAATTTATACAAGAAATTACAATTTTATATCTATAAAAAGCAAGTAGGGGCTTGAATGAAAGATTTTTTTTATAATTATCTTGAAATAATATATATGATGTTATTGAATAGAAAAATTGAATTTTTTTATTCTATTTATAGAGTTAGATTTTTCAAAAACCCTATTTTGTTTTTTCTAGAAATTCTTAATTCTAAACCCTAATATTTTCAAAATCAGTAATTAACACAAATTTATAAGAATTATAATAAATTAATTGAGGGAAAGTGTGTAATATACATATAAATATTGAATATGAGTAATTAGGGTGATGAGTGGTTGATGGTGTTACAAGCCTCGTATGGTGACTCATATTTCATATATAAAAATTGATATTTATTAAACTATGTTATTTTACTATTTTTTATACTATAATAATAATAATAATAATAATAATAATATCTTTTAAAACATAGCTCATCCCAACACATTAATTGAATCTTCTTAAGGAGAAATCTTGGAGATGCCTTTAGTGACTCTAGTATAAAAATTTCCCTTATTTCTCCTTGCTATGTTGTTGGGAAGGGTTGTCAGTAAGCATGCTTGTTAGAAAAGATAATTTAGCCCTTGATTATTTTAAGTCGTGGCTATAAAAATACATACTTTTTAAACAAAACATTGCTCAAAACTAGTGTACATTAAGAAAATTAGTGTATTCTAAAATGGTAAATTGTCAATTACATTTTTTTTAATGTGAGGAAATCCTACTTCTGAAAAACACATTTTGTGAGCTAGATGAGCAAGTAAAATCCTGTTTGTTCCAAATGTTATCAATTATATATCAATTCGTAGTAATTACTCAATATATGTATATAAAGAATCAAATTCATATGATTAGCATAGACATAATATCATAAAAGAAAAAGAATTAAAGTGAAATATATAGAATTTCTAGACTTAACTAGAGGTACTTAGTCAATACATTTTAATAAAACTACAAAAATGCCCCCACAAAACTTAACTTTGAATTATATTCAACATGATATATGTTATTTTAAAAGGCTTTATGATCATCATCATAAATATATGGTAATAAATATTTGATATTTTTTCTTAATTGACTCCTTTCATTATAAATTTAATATTGAAAGTTGAAAAAAAAACAACAACGTCTATCATGTAACTTGATAAAAAATAAAATAAAAATTCAAAATACAATACATGGAACAATCTAAAAATTGAAATAAATAAAAGTAAGAATGGGTGAAGAATTAAATTAAAAATATATATTATTTTAATAAATAATATTTTGTGGCCATGAATAATTATTCTATCCCCAATATATATATATATACTAGACAATGCCCCCGCGCTTCGCCGCGGGCGGCACAATATTTTTTTCAATGTAAAAAATATTAATTGTGTGTATTTTTTTATTATAATATAAATTTAGCTAAAATAATAAATCTGTGCAGAATTCATGTCAAGTGCAAGTTTTCTATAAAATATATGAATTTAAAATCGATATAAATTTGTCTGTTTAGTAGTTTCAAACGAAATAACCAGCATAAATTTATCATCATCATTAAAAAAGCAAGAAAACTCGGATATCTGAATTATTAAGTTCACTGTATTAAGATTAGTTCATTTTATAATTCAATTTAAGTCAAACAAAAATAAAATATAAATTGTGAAAATACCTACAATAATCAAATAAAAAAAATAAGTTGTTAATTTTCTATCAACAAAAAGATAAAAACATAGATTGAAAATTCATCCAGACGTTATTGCCATTATCATTGTTATTAAAGCTAAAATTATTACTAACATTACTGCCAAAACAATTAAAATAATTAAATGGCCATGAAAAATAAAAAAAAAAGCAAAAGATTTTTATAAAAAAACAATAAAAAAAGAATAACTAAAATTATCATTATTATTGCATAAATAGTAAAATCATAAAAAGCACATAATCTAAAGAACAAATAAAGAAACAGAAAACAAAAAAAAATGAACAAAGGGAAAAATAGAGTAATATTACTTTTGAAATGATCACCGATATAAATTAAAATTTTAGGAAAATCTTTAAAAAAAATCAAAAGATTTTTATAAAAAAATAATCACTAAAATTATCATTATTATTGCGCAAATAATAAAATTATAAAAATCATCTAATTCAAAGAACAAATAAAAATAAAAGTGAACAAAAAAACGTATAAGGAAAAAAAATAAAAAAAAATAATAAATTGGTTCGGAGATTAGTCATGGTGTGTCCACGCTGGCCTGGACACCCCGATTATCACAAAACAGATTTGGTCCGAGGAGTAGTGGTGGTGCACTTGAGCTGGCCCGGAGATCGTGGTTATAAAAAAAATATATAAGTGAAAAAAATGTATAAGTGAAAAAAAGAGCTTAAGCTGGCTGAGAGACCATGGTTACCAAAAAATGTATAAGCGAAAGAAAAAAAAAATATATAAGCGTGAAAGCACTGTAGCAATCCATATTGTTTTTAAAAAAATTCGGCCCAAGAATTAGTCGTGGTGTGCTTAAGATGGTCAGAGATCTCGGTTATAAAAAAAATATATAAGTGAATAAAAAAAGTATAAAAAAAAGAAAAAACAATATACCAGCAGGAAAGCATTTTAGAAAAAAAATGTGGGTCCAGGGATTGTCGTGGTATGCATAAGTTGCCCTGGACACCCTGGTTATAAAAAAAATTTGGATATGGAGATTAATCGTGGTGCATTTAAGCGAGCTCGGACACCCCGATTATTAAAAAAGAAAAAACAAAAAAAATATATAAGTAAAAAAAGGAAA
The DNA here is from genome assembly GCA_964035475.1 of Salix caprea. Taxonomy (NCBI): domain Eukaryota; kingdom Viridiplantae; phylum Streptophyta; class Magnoliopsida; order Malpighiales; family Salicaceae; genus Salix; species Salix caprea. The sequence goes on along the minus strand of OZ037755.1, from coordinate 7,413,957 downwards.
AAAAATATATAATAAGAAAAAAATGAAAAAAATATAATAAGGAAAAAATACAAAAAAAAAGCAAAAAAAGAAGAAGGAAAAAACTGAGGAAAGAAAAAAGAAAAAGAAAAATTAGGAAAATAAAAGCAAAAAAAAAAAAGAACAGACGAAAAAAAGAGGAGCTAATCATAAAATAAAAACCGAAAAAAACAAAGCAGAAAAAAAGAGAAAAAAAAAGTAAGCAGAAAAAAAAAAGCAAAAAAAGCCAAAAAAAAAAAAAAATAATTGTTGCAATCCACAGTGCACTGTGTCTGTGTGCACAGTGCGTGGGTGTACAGTGAAACACCCACGCCTTTTATATATATACTAGCTAATTGCCCGCGCGTTGCCGCAGGTATTTTTTTGTATATAATTTAACATAATTAAATCTATAACGATAAATTTATATGATATAAGTAAATAAAAAGTATAGATTAAAAGATAACATGTTTAAAATTTTGAGTTGAGTTTGTCACGTAAGCATTGATTACATTTTTTAGAATATAGGTATTACGTCATAAACGATCACAAAAGAGCGCGCACTAACATTAGAAAAAAGAGCAAAATATTTGAATAAGAAAAAAAACAAATTACTAAAATCATTATTGCGCAGATAATAAAATGATAAAAATCAATTAACAGAAAGAGGAAAAAAAAAAGAAGAAAAAGGCAACAATATTAATTTAAAATATTATCATAATAGCAACATCGGAGTCTTAATATCTAAAATTATTGTTGCCGCCAGAATAAAAACAAAAAAAGTTATTAAATTATACGGAGGGGAAAAAATAAAAAGCATGAACAAAACAGCAAGCAAGAAAAACAAATTCAAAATTATTATTATTATTATTATTATTATTATTATTATGAAAGAATAAATAATCACTATTATTATAATAATAGAATACATAATCACTATTATTATAATATTAATAATCATCACTATTATTATTATTCTTATTATAATTATTATTATTATGTTAATAATGAAAGAAACATAAATAAATGAAAGACTAAAAATATCGAAGAAATTTTAACAAAAGATAAAAATAAAGAAAAAAAATTATCATTGCTATTACCGGCAAGAAAAAAAAATTATTAAATTATCGGGAGGGAAAAAAAATAACAAAAGAGTAAGAATGAAAAATAATTAATCATGATTATTATTATTATTATTATTATTGTGTTAAATACACTTATATATACATGGACAAAAGTAGGGATTAAAAAAATAAAAGTGTAAGGGCTGAAATGAAAATCAAATATATAGGGATTAAATTAAAAAAATTAAAAGTCAAAGGGTTGAAATGCAAATTACATTTATTGTCAATTGAAATCAGAGGACAAAATTGCAAAAATCGGAACTTTTGTACCGAATTGATTGAATTATCTACAGCCAACCCGAAAAAAAGAAAGTAGAAGGACCGAAGTGAAACCTTCACATTCAATCAATTAAAATCGGAGGACCCAATCGAACAAAATAAAAACTTCTATCAAAGAACTAAGGACCAAAAACGAAATTAAAAGTCGAGGGACCGAAGTGAAAAGTTACACAACATGGGGGACTCTCCTGCACATTGACGTGCAGGAGAGAGAGAAACGTGGCCAGCGGCTTTAACCGGCCTCCGCCGCGTCCACGGACATTTGGTGGTTACACGCACCACCGCGGGAGGAAGACCACGCTGCGGCGCATCGATCTGGCCTCCGGTTGACAATTTCCGGCCACCGGAGGAGGCGGCACGCGCCACCTGAACAGGGCGTGAGGCGGAAAACCGTATGGCGCGTGCGCCTCACGCCCTGCCAGACACAGAATAAAAAATTCGAAAAATAGGGTCAATTACCGTTCCACCCCTGCACCCAATTCAGTGTTTTTGTCTTATTAGGGGCTAAAACCGTATTTAGCCATTTCAGAAAATATTAAAAAAATAAAAAGTTACGGCGGACCGGACCGGACCGGGCCGGTCCGACCGCGCGCAATTACGCCGGTGCCCCTCAGCCCGATGTCATATTTTATCTTATTACCGGGGACGAAATAGTCAATACACTGTTCATAACTGATTATTTAAAAAAAAAAAATTAAAGGAAAAACCGAAATTAGCCCCGATCAAACCCCTCCTCTTGCCGCGCGGACGAAGGCCAATTTCGGGCGTGCACTGCCACAATCCACAGTGGATTGTGAGGGCAGCTACAGTGCAAAATCCCACGTCTTTTAGTTGTTTTGTAATATATATATATATATATATATATATATTAAAAAAACAGTGTTTGTCAAATCACTTTGTAGAAAATCTGAAAATTCACATATTTAATGTATATAATTTTTAAATAGAAAGTTAAGAATTTTCTTTTAAAGTGAAACTGACACCACTCATCTTATAATCAACGTGCCCTCTGATTTTATGTTATTTCCATGCTTCCCAAAGAAACCATCCTCCTCAGTCGTTAACTTCCAGAGAGGCAATCTCCTCTTCCTCAAAACAATTGGCGCGTGCTCAAAACACCCCATCGTTCGCACGTGTGTTTCACTCTCCTTAAAAAAACCTTTTTCACCTTACTCAAAACCTTAAGAAATGGTGCACAGAAAGAAATTACGAACACACTAAATAGATGATAATTTAATATTAAATCACATCGTCTCTTACCGTCATCATTTACAGTTGAAAAAGAAGAAGAGATAATTCGATCCTGTTCCACTGTTCTTCTTGTTATTATACGATTCTAACATGTCCTTTCGTGCTCTTTCCGTACAGCACACTCATTGTTTCCAGCATTATTACAAATTACATTACAAAGAAACTAAACCGTACTGTAGATTTTGACGGTGTTTCTCTCTTTTTTTTTTTTTTTGCTCTTTTTTTTTACGTTTCATTTTTATTTTTTTCTTAATTTTTTTTCTTTCTTTTTTTGTTTCTTTCTTTTTGTTATTTTTTTTGTTATTTTTTTCTATTTTTTTCATGAAATATTTTTTTTACTGGTTATATTTTTTTTTCTTTTTCTACTTATATATAATTTTATTTGTTTTTTATAATCGGGGTGTTTGGGCTAACTTAAGCACACCACAATTAATCATCGGATCTAATTTTTTTTATAGTTTTTTTTCCATTTTTTTCCATGAAATATTTTTTTTGCTGGTTATATTTTTTTTTATTTCTTTTCTTTTTCCACTTATATATATATTTTTGTTTTTTATGATTGGGGTGTCCGGACTAGCTTAAGCGCACCATAATTAATCCCCGGATCTAATTTTTTTTTTATAACCAGGGTGTCCAAACCAGCTTATGCGTACCACGACTATGTTAAGGAACCATCTTACCTAAAAGCTTAAGCTTGTAAGTGAGGTCCCATAATATGATTTATATTATTCTCTAACACACTCCCTCAAGTGAAAGCCCTTTGGGCTTGAAACTTGCACAAACCCACATCACCTTGTGCTTGGTTTTTATCAAATAGAATGGGGGTGGTGAGATTCGAACTCGTGACCGCTGGGTCAACAAAACTCTGATACCATGTTAAGGAACCATCTCACCTAAAAGCTTAAGCTTTTAGGTGAGATGGTTCTTTAACAGACTAATCCTCGGACCTATTTTTTTTTTCTAAAGTGCTTTCCCGCTGATACATTTTTTTCCTTTTTTTTTCTTATACTTTTGTTTTGTTCACCTATACATTTTTTTTTACAACCGGGGTCTGCGGGTTAGCTTAAGTACACCATGACTAATTCCCGGAATGAATTTTTTTTTAAAACAATATGGATTGCTACAGTGCTTTCACGCTTATTTTTTTTCTCTTTAACTTATATATTTTTTTTATGACAATGGTCTCTGAGCCAGCTTAAGCTTTTTATTATTATTATTTTTTACTTATATATTCTTTTTATAACCAGGATCTATGGGCCACCTTAACCGCACCACGACTAATCCCCAGACCAAATTGTTTTTTGATAATCAGGGTGTTCAGGCCAGCTTGCGCGTATCACGACTAATCCCTGTACCAATTTATTATTTTTTTAATTTTTGTTCCTTATACTTTTTTTTTTCACTTATACATTTTTTTCCTTATGCCCAGACCAAAATTTTTTTTATAACTAGGGTCTCCGGGTCAGCTTAAGCACCGACTAATTCCTGGACCGATTTAAAAAATAATAATAATAATATGGGTTGTAAATAGTGTGTGGACAACACTGTAGCTCCCCACACATAGCATCGTTGATTGCAACAATGCTTTTCCCGCTACAATGTTTTTTTCCTTGTTTTTTGCGTCTTCTTTTTTTGCCTTTTTCTTCCTTATTATGTTTCTTTTTTTTTTTCTTATTATATTTTTTTTTGTTTTTTTCCCCAAAACATTTTTTTTCCTGTTATACTTTTTTATATTTTTTCCCTTTTTCCACTTATTTTTTTTTTTATAATTAGGGTGTCCAAGCTAGCTTAAGAGCACCACGATTAATCCCCAGATCTAATTTTTTTTGATGATCAGGGTGTCCATGCCAACTTATGCATACCACGGCAATCCCTAGACCCACTTTTTTTTTCTTAAGTGCTTTCTCGTTGATACATTTTTTTCCTTTTTTTTTCTTATACTTTTGTTTTGTTCACTTATATTTTTTTTTTATAACCGGGGTCTTCGGGTCAGCTTAAGCACACCACGACTAATTCTTGAAGCGAATTTTTTTAAAAACAATATGAATTGCTACAGTTCTTTCACACTTATACTTTTTTTTTGTTTTTTTTCACTTATATATTTTTTCTATAACCAGGATCTCCAGGCAAGCTTAAGTGCACCACCGCCACTCCCCGGACCAAATTTGTTTTTTGATAATCAGGGTGTCCAGGCCAGCTTGGACGCACCACAACTAATCCCCGGACCAATTTATTATTTTTTTCCTTATACTTTTTTATGTTCACTTATATTTTTTTTTGTAATCGGGGTCTCCGATCCAGCTTAAGAGCACCACAACTAATTCCCGGACTGATTTTTTTTTAAAAAAACAATATGGATTGCTACAGTGCTTTCATGCTTATATTTTTTTTTCACTTATATATTTTTTTTTATAACCGGTGTCTCTGGGCCAACTTAAGCTTTTGTTTTTTTTTTCACTTATATATTTTTTTATAATCTGGGTCTCTGGGTAAGATTAAGCGTACCATGAGTAATCCTCGGACCCTTTTTTTATAATCGGGGTGTCCATGTCAGCTGATGCGCACCACGAGTTGTATAAGTACGTATATACCCCCTATAAGACAAAATCCAAGAGTTGGTTATAGGAGTGTATTGGTAATTTACCAATTTTTAATTATATTTTCTGGCGGGTGTTGTGGGCATGACATCAATTTCAGAGCTCATGCACATTTCGGATGACGCGTGCGGCGTCGTAGAACTTTTTAAAATGTATATTAGTTTTTTATATATTTATTTTATTATGTAAAATGTGTTTAAAATAATGTCATGGTATCAAAGGTATTTTTAATTTTTTTTCAATTCTGTGCATAGTACAATAATCATAATACCTTCAAATAAGACAAAAATCAAGAATTGTTAGTGGGGTGTCTCAGTAATTTTACTTTTTTAGAAACTAAACTAAAAAATAAAAAAATAAAAACCAAAATACAAAATAAAAAACTTATATGTATTAAAACTAGACAAAAAAAATTTTTAATCCCTGCAGCGGAGCACGGGTTTATGGCTCGTAGTTATTATACCTCGTTATCTTGACCAAGTCAACCCCGTTTAATAACTATGGTTTCCGGATTTAGTTGCAAAGCCGTTTGGTTTGCGTCATGTACGAGGTCTGCAAAGTTACTATAAAATGACCCTTTTATTCATTTGATTGCCCGAGTCTTCTTCCTCTTCCTCTTCCTCTTCATCTTCTTTCTAGGAAGCATGCTTTTGTTGGCTGTCATAAGATTGGCCGATCGTCTCGGGAGTTCTGAATTATGTGAAGAATTTGGTTCCAGTTATTGACAACTGATCCCTATTTCTACTTTTCTACCTTTGGTTAAAGTTTTGTTCTTGTTTGATTGAATATTGTTTTTATTAATCTCGGGATCATGAATGGATTCTCTGAATTATTGTATGGTTCAAAGTGATTGTGTTTAATGTATTTGTTTGAGACCATGAAGTCATCGACAGGGATCTCAATCACTTATTTCTTCCACTTGATTATCGTTTTTATTGAATTTTACGTTCGTATCTCAGTATGTACTCTCTCTTAATCAATGTCTTGAGATTCTTACAACAAGATCTAAAATCAACTGTACGTGGGTGGATCTTTCACCCCTCAACTCAACCCTTTTGTCAATCTTAATTATCAGCTTTTTAGGTTTTGCAAGATGTTGGTTCTGGTATGTTTAATCTTAACTGGTGCTGTGCTCTGTTCCAGTGCTGGCATGGTTATCTTCTGTGTCCGTAGCAGTGAAGTCGGATGCAGCAGACCTTTTGAGTTTGCTTGTTTAAGTTTAAAAGAGAGATGCCAATTATCTCATGGCTAGTTCTCTGTGCCATGCTTGATCTTTCGAGATTTTACGCCAGTTCCAATTTGTCTGAATGAAAATATTACCTCTGCATTGATCCTGTGATAACCCTATCTCACATCTGAGGATTATGGGGAGATTTAATAAGATAAAAAAGAAGAAGAAGGCTAAACAACGAATATTCCTTTGTGGCTGTGAGCAAGGAGGTCCAACTCAGTATTTTAGAAAAGAGATCAGGAGGTATGACTTTGTATTAGATTTTATAAAAGTTTGGATGATAATTTTAGAAAAGAGAAGAGACTTTTAAGCGCTTTCAGTCTTGACCAAACCTATATTATAATGCAAAATTATGAGTTGATTATAAAGATTCAATGGACAAAACAGTAAGACCCTCTTAAAACCTTTTTTAGATCTCGATTTAGAAAAAATATTTTTTTATTAAGTGCTCCACCTTGTAGACAAGGTTGTCAAAATCGCAATTTTGACACGAAACGGAAGGGGTTTTGAAAAATCAGATCGTAAAATCGTAAGATCGTACCCGAATTTATCCGTACAAAAATCGTAAAATCACAGCTAAAATTGTGTAGGTAGAAAAATCATAAAATTTTAAGTAAAATATTTCTGAATATAATATAACATAATTATGGCCATAAAACTTCATTAGTTAAGGTTCATGCATGATTCAAAATAATTGAAAAATATATTACAAAATAATTATGTCCATAGAATTTCATTAGGTAAAAATTAACAAACTAAAAATAAATATTTTGTTGATGTGATATATAAATTACAATCAGTCTCATGACCGTCATTTTCTTTGTTATTTTTAATACATTCATCAAAAACATTATTATTGAAAGGATTATCAGTATTAATAAGAGTAAGTTATATAATTAAATAATTGCTTTTGAAAAACCCTCCAACAATAAAATTATTATTTTTAATTATATTTAAATTAAAAAAATGAATTTAAATATAATTAAAAGACCCACAATATTTGAGATTTGAAATTTAAACTACTTATTTTATGTTTTTGAAGTAATTGTATATTTTTTTATGGTTGTTGTATTTAAAATTAATTAATGTTATTTATTATCTTAAATTAATAGGATTTTTTTAAAAATATTTTTTATGCTAACTATTTTTATGCTAATTATTATTATTATTATAAATTTATAACCCCCCCCGTAATATACCTAATTACCTTTTTTATTATTATTATTATTATTATAACTAAGTATAAAAGGTCCCCCCAACCCTAAATCCCTAATTCCCTTCTCCCACGCCGCCGCCCACCCTCATCTCTTCATCCTCTTCTCCATTTTTTTTTCTTCCTCCTCATCCTCTTCTCCTTCACAGTTCACTCTCTTCCAGTCTTCCTCCTCCCAAGTCACAGGTAGCGCCTAGGAAAGCACGGACGAGCCACATGCATCCTCTTCTCCTTCACTCTCTTCCAGGCTTTCAATTTTTTTTATGCTAGTTTTGTTTTTTTGCTGAGAAGAGAAGAGAAGATTTTGATTTTGATTTCAGTCTGAGAGCTTCGCAGTGAATTGAGATTTCTCAAATGAAAAATTGTAATTGAAGAAAGCAGAAAGCCCTTCGCCCCGTGTTGCGCACAGTAAAATATAATGAACTCGTAAAATCGGACCGATCCGGTCCGATTTTACGAGTCAACCCGATTTTGACCGAGTTCGACCGGTTTCGATTTTTCTTTCCGGTTCAACCAGGTTAGCTGAGCCAACTCACAAACTCGTACGAGTTTGCGAGTTGACTCGCGAGTTTGACAACATTGCTTGTAGACTCAATATTAGTGGTGCCCGAATTCATAAAAAAAGATAGAGGAAAAAATAGTTCTTAATGAAATGTTTAGGTTGATTTGAGAGGATTAATGTACTAAATATCAAGGTTTAGTTAATATTCTCTTCAATTGTACCTCTAAACCATTAGTCATTCAAAAACATAAAGACATAAGTGAAAATAAAAATATTTTATATAGGTGTATAAACTCAATTTTAAGAGCTTTAGTGATTTAGACGAAGAGGATGTATAAGAAGAGAGACTTAACACCATAAGTCTAAATGAGTCTGAAAATGAGGTTAATGAATAAATGATAATTCTACTTTAGTGGTAGAGGAATAAGTTTTATAAAACTCTTTAGTGAAATCGTTGAATAGGTAACTATGTTTTAGAATAGTCTCATTATATTAGTTTTCTTTAACTACCTGATTTCGTATCAATGATACTTGGCATCCATTACGTTGAAGGTTTAGGCAACATGTTCCTCGCCCTCTCATGCTTGACATCCAACACATTATAGGTTTAAAGAAATATGTTGAGTTCCATAATTCCTTACCCATGACATGTTTACAAGGTTATGTCCAAACTATATACATTAAGGATTCAAATAATGCTTGCTTCACCTCCCACTCTTAGTCATATTGTGCTCATAATTATGAACCTAAAATGCATGTATATCTTTCTTTTTTATGTTCTTACTTTAAAATATATGATTCAGCCGCATCATTTGTATGTGAAGTTCATTTGCATGTTGAGAACATAAAACATATTTAAGAAAGTAATTAACAATATAAATTTTGAGTTGATTTACATAAGTATTATAATGCACTTAATATTCAAGATTATTTCATGATACAGATTAGATGTGAACGGTGTTTTTGGAAACTGATCATAAATTGCAAGCACGTAGTACTAGACCATTCAAAGTGTTGCAAATCATTTAATCAAATAATTATGTTATTAAACTACCACTCAACTTTGATATCAAATCGCATAAAGGACTTTGTTATTTATAAAGCATAACTTATCTCTGATGATCTTTTTTTGAAATCTCTTCCTTTTTATCCTTATTTTTAGCATAAAATGTACATATTAATGCTATTTTTGATACACAAGTTGTTTTTATCAAGGATGATGAACTTTAGTGAATCCCTATATATACGCTAGACAATCAGATTCATACTATTTTTGAATTGTCAAAGAGACATCACAACATACTCGTCATGATCTATGAGAGCATTGTTGGAGTTGTCTCAACCTATATTCAATGTGATTGAGCTCTTCCAACCCCGGGAGAATTGATGAGTATATCAAATCCAAAAATAATTAACACGTTTGTAGGATCTATAGTGGTAGAGGATAATCTTATCCTTGTGTTATTAGATTGAAAACTTTAAGTCATCCAAGTCCAAGTTATTAGATTTTATTTATTTTTATTATTGGACTTTATTTTATGCTATTTTATGAAACTTTATTAGTTAGTGTATTTTAATCCTTCATTAATTATTATTTATATGTGACATTACAATCAGTTTTTGAATAATTAAATGAAAAGACAGATTTCCCCCCTCTTGAATTCTCTTCTCTTCCTGACTTTTCCCTTTCCTTGCTTTTAGTTCTTAGGAAGCTTCTCGCTTGCTTTAATTTTTTCTCCCTTTGTCCCGCATGAAAAGGTCTGAGGCTGATTGTTCCTTGTAATTCTTACGAATGCTCCAAAGAATCTCTGCGCATTTACTCATGCTCGGCCTGCTCTGTCTGCCAGGAGCCAAGCATTGCAATGCTAGTTCAAGAATCTTTTCTAGGGCCAAGTTATTTGCAGCAGATCGCTCTGGCTTCGGGTCCAAGATTACAATGGCATCACCTTCTGCAAACTTCTTTATTGCCTGCATGTTAACCAACTGAAATCATAACAGAGAGAAACCTTCCTTTGCCACTACTCCAGCAAATTCGATATCTTGGACAAAAGTATTAATTGCTTCGACATCTTGTTGGATAGATATTGCAAGCGTTGGATTACTACAGAGCTGTGGCTTTATAGCCGTTACAGAACATTGTTAATAATCTAGCAATACTTGTATGTATTGAGCGGAGAAACAGAGAGGATTGTGCCCATTTTGCTGTTATACGTTCCTTCATTTCCGTTTTTGCTTGCCTGCCATTAGTTTAACCAGAAATACACCAAATGAATAGACATCGCTCTTCTCAGTTAACTGATACGTCCTCATGTATTCTGGGTCCAAGTATCCAGCAGTTCCCTTAACTTGGGTCCAAAAATCAGCTACCTTGGCTCGAAAGTTTGCTGTGAGGAGAATGTCGGAGGACTTTATGTCCCTGTGAATAATTGGGAGATCTACATGGAAAGCAACAATGATCTGATAAGATATCTCTGACAACGTTTCTGCAAGTGGAAGAGAAGTATCAGAAGCTCTAGCTTTGATACAGGTAGATTCAGGTTGGCTGCCCTCAAAGAAAACCTGTGTACATGTGAAGGTAGGTAACTGCATGAACCACATCAATTGCAATAGCTACACGCGCAGCAGTGTCAGTAACATTTTCATGCATGCCTGCATCAATGCCATTCCTGAATCAGCAGAATTTCCCACATTTGCCAGCATGTATCTCCATCCAACACAGCACACACAAACACACATGTATATATATATTCACGTACCCAAGCCTAAAAAGGTTGCTAAGAACTCACAATCCAAGTGCTCTCTGAGAGTACCATTGGGAACATACTCCACAAGAACAATTCTTTCATCTTCATGCTCCAAATATCCATAGAACTTACTAGATTTAAATGCTCCACCTGTGCCAGTGTTCGAATCTCACTTTGAAATTCTACACCTAAATGCTTGTCATTTGCACTCTGCATACACAGATAACCAAACAATCTGAGAAACCCCAGAACACTCAGCGAAAAAGAAAAAGAAATTGCAACTTTCACCAACACTGGGTTCCGCTTATTAACTGTGGTTCTGCCTGAGTAGGAGGAGGGTGTCCGGGAGTAAGGAGCAAGGCCCGACGTAAACCGTACGCCAGAGGCCGGGGTCAGGCGAGCGGAGGGAGAATATGAGCTTTTCATTGTTTAGAAAGCAAGAGCACGGTAGAAATGGCAGGTGGTGGTTGTGTTAATGAAAAAGAGGGAAGACTTTGTTTTTTTCAAAGGTAGGTGTGGCTACGTGAGCCGTTGAGGTTATGAATGGCAGTGGCACCAATTACATTTAGTTAATCCTTTCCTTGTTATTATTTTTTTCTTCATGAGTAGAATTTAATTTTAAATTTCTTAATATAGAAAATGATATTAGTTTTTAAGACTAAGGAACTTGTCATATCGAGGTTAAAAATTCGACTGCAAGAAATTTAGAATATAGAATAAAACCAGGAGGGGGGGGGTAATGTTTCAAGGCAAAACACAGGGATGAATAACTGAATAAGATTAAAATAGGGAAAATACATTTTGACTTGGTAAAAAAAGAAGCAGAGAGCGCAGAAATAATGTGCTTGGAAAGATTCAATTCAGCTTGAAAAATTGCCAGTTTCACACAATAATCTGCATGGTGTTTGTCTATTGATGCCACGTATCATCACTCTAAAAAAATAAAAAGATGTCAAATCAAGAAAGCCCACGTAGCTGGAAGTGCGGGAGATTTTGTCTGCTTGAACCACAGAAATCCCAAAAGGCAAGTGTTGTCATCGTATCGGTTGGTGGTTCTGTCTAGAGTCAAAGTCGAGACTGCACATTTGGGGTGCCATCTATCTTAACTCACAAGGAGGCATGTCATCGCGCCTTGTAAGGGCTAATTACTGTACAAACTGCACATTTAGGATTTTTAAGTTTTAACTATGTGTTTTAAAAATATTTTTAAAAAAAATAAAAGTTTTATTTTTATTTTTTTTAAATTAAAAAATTATTTTTTTTAGATATTTTAATATATTAATAAAAAAAATATTTTTTTAAAAATTAATATCATTTCGATATATTTTTAAATTAAAAAAGCTTTCAAAAATTCACTGTGATTATATTTTTAAAGAACACGTATCATTTACAGCAGTGTTTTGAGGGTTTGCGCTCATTTCAATTGGCTCCCAAGTTATAAAGGTGTTTTCCGATCTTTTCCTTGCCCAAATCACAGTTGGTTTCCCGCCAAAAACCCTGATAGAATTATAAAAATAATAACGGTAAATTGATAGGGAAATATTGCACACTGCTTTAGAACACAGAAACACAGAAGCTGAATGGTTCGATCAGTGCCCACTGTATACCATTGTTGTTAATTTCTATTTATTTCGGTCTAAATATTTCATACCAATTAAAAAAAAAGATAAAACAATATAATTTTTATCTCGTTTAAAATTTCGGTCAAATCCGAAAATTCCGCACCAATTTCAGTAGTAACGTTCTGGTTCATTTTGCCCGTTTCGTTTTGATTAAATAGTGTTTTTTTTAAATAATAAATAATTTTATAATCTCAATCTTATCTCTTAATTCGACCGTTAGATTGAGATAAAATTTTACGAGTCTCTTGACATATTTATATATATTATGTTACAATTTCAGAGCAATCAGAAAATGTAATGAACTTGCAAGATTGATGATGGTACTCTCGTAATATTATATATGCTCATAATTTTGTTCAGAAAAATCATTTTATTGTGTCTTTTTTTAGATTAAATTGCACAATTCTAAATAATTTTTTTTTGAATTTGAACTAATTTTTTAATTAATATATTTAATTATACACACACACACACACACACACACACACATAATCAGTATAAGCCTAAAATGACGTGCTGAAACGCTCTGAAACCAAATTAACAACCTTGCTTTATACTAGGATAATGACAGTAAGCAAACCCCATAAGGATGCTTGTAATAGTTTTTCTAAATTTTAAAATATTGTTTTGCTTAAAATTAATTTCTTTTTATGTTTTTGAATCATTTTATTGTATTAATATAAAAATTATTTTTTTAAGAAAATAAAAAAAATATTATTTTGATGTTTTTTTTAGCAAAAACTATTTTTAAAAACAATCACTACCACACTTTCAAATACCCCCAAATATGTTAGCAATAATTTAATTTACTATATATCCCATACTATGTTGTGTATCTGATGATTTTTTCTAACATAAGAAACAAAATAAAAAAGAAAAAAAAGGTTTTAAATGATAAAAAAACTACATATATAATATAATTAAAATCTTAAATAAAGTTAAAGGATGAGGTTAGAAAAAAATTCGAGATGACATTTTAAAAAAAAAAATATTGATCATTGATATGATGACATGTTGAATTAGCTCAATATACTTAGATTTACTTGCTAAATTGATGGCCTAAGTTATAATATATTCATAACCTTGAAACAAATTAATCATAAAAAACCAAAACAATGAAGACTAATGCAAAATAAACCACATATTTTAATGAAAGTCAGTATGATATTTATTAAGAGAAATACATTGAAATGAAAATATTTTTAATAACTTTGTGTTTTAAAGTTTTTTAGTTAGATACATGATAACACACACACAAAGTTAAATTATGAAATTGAAAGAAAAAACTAAATTAAAAAAAAAAAAAAGCAGTCAGCCCATGTTAACTTGCCAAACTATCGACCTGAGTCATAAAACCATGATAATCCTATATAAAAAAAATCATACAAAAGCTAAAACAAATTTTCAAGATGAATTAAAATTATAAAAAGTTCTCTAAAAGAAATCAATATGATAATTTTTAAAATAATAGTAATAATAAATATAATATATTGGATTGATTTGAGCTTCAATGTTTAACCCGACAAACACATGACCAGATGATGGACTCCACTTAGTTTTATAAATTAGATTTATAATTTTATTTTTTACTTAAACATATGATAATAATTAAAATAAATAAATTCAAGGAGTACCTTGTAGCTTCAACCAATTTGTTTTATTAATGTAAAAATATTTAGAAAAAAAAACAAAGGAAAAAAACTAAATACCATATGTCCTTTTATTTCCATTATATTTTTATTTTTAATATAAAATAAATAAAAATAAATTATTTTTCATAATTGTTTTTCTAATTGTTTTTTTTATTATGAATGAAAATTAATGGAATAAAACTAATATAGATTTATATTGATTTGCCTATGCTAGATATTAACCACAATTAAAAAATGTGACTTTTACATAGTAGTTATACTCTCACTACATCATTCACAAGAATGATGTAGTTTAGTTTTAGCTTTTCATGTTTTGTTTTTGTTTTTTAATTTCATTATTCAACAATATAAACTTTTTTTATGTTTTGTTTTTCAATTTTATCCTTCAAGATAAAATTGTTTTTGGAAAAATGCTTTGTATTTTTATTGTTTTTAAAATATTTGTTGGGTTATATATAGCTCTCATTGCTTTATGATTTTTTTTTTATTTTAACCTTCAATATTAGATCTATTGGAAGTGGAGCTTCATTTTTTTTCTTTGATTATCTTGATTTTATAGTCTGATTGCAAGTTTAGTAGGTTAACTTGGGTTATTTTTTTATTCTTATTTTAATTTAATAATTTTTTAACTTCACCATTCAACATTGAGTTGATTAGAAAATGATATTTGTGATTTATTTTCTATGTGGTTATCATTATTTCATAATACAACTTTTATTTTCTTCTTCTTCTCTCTCTCTTTTTGGTTTTTGTTTTTGATTAAGTTTCTTTTCAATCTTGGCCTTTAACATTTAGTTGATTAAAAAATGATTTTTATGAATTATTTTATTTTATTTTTATTAAATTATCCTGGTCTCATAACTCTGATCACAAATTTATGAAGTTAATCTATATTGAATCGATATTTTTTAAAAAAGAATTGTTTTCTTTTAAATTTTATTCTTCAACAATAAGTTGATTTATATCAAGGCTTCACAAGTTTTTTCTTCTTTTTATGAGATAATTTTATTCTCATAATTCAAATTGCGAGTTTAGTTGGTTGAAATTTGATCTTCATGATTTTTTTAATTTATTTTTTATTAAGTAATTGTTATCACATGATTTGAATCATGAGTTTGTCGGGTTAAATCAAGATAACTCATATTGTTTTTCCCTTTTTTTTTTTTTAATTTTTATCTTTCACAATGAGTTGGTTTAGAGATAGGCCTTATATTATTTATTTATTTATTTATATGGGTAATCATATTCCTATAACTTGTATCGTATGTTCAGTTAGTTGAGAATTGATTTTCGTAATTATTATTTTAATTCTCTTCCATTAAATTATTATAATTTTATTAATCAAATCACGAGTTTATCAGGTTACAGGAGCATGTTGCCCTAACTCAAAGACTGAGTCAAATTCTCCCATATTTTTATCCACCTCTTTCTTTCCATGGTTAGCCTCGTTTATAGCAAGCATTCTAGAAAAAAAGGGCACATCCTTCGTTCGTTATGGTTGCTGAGAATAAAAATAAAAACATGATGCAAGAGAGCTTAATCTTAGAAACAAGCAGAGCAGAAAGTAAAGTAAACATAGGGAAGTCTAAAGGAAATGAAGAATCCAAAGCAGAGGAGAGCAGTAGCTCATCCTCTGCTGGATCACCCCCCAGTGAGAAGTTAAGGTCGCTCAGCGCCTCTCCCTTCATCGATGGTGTCGCGAGTAGTGATTCATTTGCGAGGGACAGCCACCATTTCTTTGAAACTGCGGATCTCCACCCTGCACCTTCCACCTTGATCACTGATGATCAGGGCGGAGACTATCCTCCTGCGACAGGCTTTGGGGACGCAAAATACATATGCTTGCTGGAATCTTCAAAGTTATGGGCAATTGCAGGCCCCATAGCATTCAATATCCTCTGCAATTATGGAGTCAACTCGTTAACAAACATCTTCGTCGGCCACATTGGAGATATTGAGCTATCTGCGGTTGCAATCTCTCTCTCTGTCATTGCAAATTTCTCTTTTGGTTTCCTGGTCAGCCTCCCTCGTCTCCTCATTTTGTTTTCTTCTAGTTATTTATTGTTGAAGCGGTGGATTTCGATTATAGTTTTCCGATTCTGGTTTTGATAACTTAAAACAAGGTTGGGTGTCCTAATCTTACATTCATTGAATCTTTTTCTGCGTTCGCTTCAAGTTCTTGATAGGAACTCTGTTTAAAGGTTTATATATGAACTTTATAGATGTCAGGAGTAGAGATGAAAGCTCTTTGCTTAGATCATGAGATGTTGTTTGGTAGATTTAGAAGATAGGGACAATACAAACAAAACATAAAACACACTGCGAAAATAAATTGTAGTCAGAATTATGTTTCATAATGATATACAAGACAGTCATATAAAATGACTGTTTGTTTATCCTGTTCGGTAATACATGATAAAATATATTAAAAAAAAGTTATTTTTAATATAATATATATTGTTGTCAGACTTATATATTTTTAAAAATAATTAGATTTTTTAATTTAGTTTATATTAAGTGTTTAGATTAATAATATTATAAAGGAAGGGTCGACTTGACGATCAAAGATTCAACTCGACTTAGGATAAAACAAGAGTCCATGTACTACTTTTTGAAAAACAATTTTGATGAAAACAAGGATACTGGTTCTTGAAATCTGTTTGCAATCCAGTAAGTGTTAGATTTGTTAAAAATGCAGCTGGGTATGGGCAGTGCACTTGAAACGCTATGTGGACAAGCATTCGGAGCAGGGCAAGTAGATCTACTAGGGGTGTACATGCAAAGATCATGGATAATTCTGTTTGTTGCCTGCTTGTTCCTGTTGCCGCTGTATGTGTTCGCTACTCCAGTTCTGAAGCTGCTTGGACAGCGAAAGGATATCGCAGAACTTGCTGGGAAATTTACTATTCAAGTTATCCCTCAAATGTTCTCGTTAGCCATCAATTTCCCTACCCAGAAGTTCCTGCAGGCGCAGAGCAAGGTTGGAGTTTTGGCGTGGATTGGTCTTGTAGCTTTGATCACACACATCGGAATCCTTTATCTCTTCATTAACGTATTCAAGTGGGGTTTGGCCGGTGCTGCCATTGCTTATGACATCTCAGCTTGGGGCATAGCTTTGGCTCAGGTAGTTTATGTGGTTGGTTGGTGCAAGGACGGGTGGAGAGGATTGTCTTGGTTAGCCTTCAAGGACATCTGGGCTTTCGTTCGGCTCTCTATTGCTTCAGCTGTGATGCTTTGCCTGGAGATTTGGTATTTTATGACCATAATTGTTCTTACTGGACACCTCGAGGATCCTATCATCGCGGTTGGGTCCCTTTCTATCTGGTGAGAAACCCGCTGAAACAACATTCCATATCTTACAGAACTAGTGGTCAAAGCTTATAAACATGTTCCATAGCAAATAAAAGCACCCTGAGAGAAGCAGAAACAGATTTCCTATTTACTTACTAGACTGTTTCTGGTTCGTTGTTGATCTTGGCTTCTATTTCTTTCTCAGCATGAACATCAATGGTTGGGAAGGCATGTTGTTCATTGGAATCAACGCGGCTATAAGGTACAGCTAACCTCCCCTCATTTCCTGGCTTCCTTTTGCATTGGGATCATAAATAAACAATCCCCATGACCAACGGGCTTTCCTTCATTTCGCAGTGTTCGAGTCTCTAATGAGCTAGGATCCGGCCATCCGAGAGCTGCAAAATACTGTGTCATTGTCACATGCGTTGAGTCTCTCCTTATTGGGATTCTTTGTGCGCTAATTATTCTGGCAACCAAGAACCAGTTTGCTGTAATTTTCACTGCTAGCAAAGAGATGAGAAAAGCGGTGGCCAAATTAGCATACCTTCTTGGTATAACCATGATCTTAAATAGCATTCAGCCAGTAATCTCAGGTACAAATATGCTAACAATATATATAAAAAGACTATAGATACTCGTCGTATCTAAAAAACGTGTTTCCTTAATTGTTCATAGAAAATTTCTATAAAGTAAACAGGGAAACTAGAGATGAATACCGAGATGCTATTTTCTGAAGAGAAAAGAAGAACAGCATTAAACTCGGCGCCGTTATGTGCAGGTGTTGCCGTGGGAGGTGGCTGGCAAGCCTTGGTGGCTTATATAAACTTGTTTTGCTATTACGTTGTTGGCCTTCCTCTAGGGTTTCTTCTTGGTTACAAAACAAATTTGCATGTCAAGGTATTCTTCTTTTATCAAGACAACGTAAGCTGGAATGTTAAACTGCTGCAACTATGTATGGATCAGAACTGATTAATACACCAGAGTAGTTCATCAGATACTACTCGTCATATGTATATGTATATACTAAGTGAGTTTCTTACAGGGAATTTGGATAGGCATGATTATTGGGACTTGCCTGCAGACATTGGTCCTTATTTATATTGTTTATAAAACCAACTGGAACAAGGAGGTGAGTACTATGCTTACACTTCCTAACTGTGATTCTGTGGAGATATATTTATTTATATCTGTGTCTTCTGCTTTTTAATTGTTCTTCAACTTTTGAATCTAATGATTTAGAGTTGAATTTTCAGGTTGAACAAGCATCTGAACGAATGCGAAAATGGGGTGGACAAGAACAGAACCATCTATCTACCGATATGAATCAAACCAACATATACATCACCACTTAAATTTCTCCAAACACCACAAACTCCCTAAGAAATTTCTTGTGAACTTAGATATTTGTTTTTTTTTTTTCATTGCCCAATTCAAGAATTGAGGCGGTGTATTAAATAATTCTAGAATTTAGTTTCATCAAAATTCAGATGCTTTTTATAAGTGTTGTCCTATTTTTCCAACTCTTTTTTGTAACTAAAATGGGTAAGGTTTGAATTCAAGCCTTATATAACCCTACTTGCCTAAAAAAATAAAACTACTTAAAGGATCAACATGTTGTATGTATGTTATTTTTGTCTAAATTCATATTTAAAATAGTGGAAGGTAACCCAACATCTTTAATTTGGGCTTAGTATGTTGCTGAGCCTAAATGTATATAGATCTGGTGAGCTTTCAAACTTAATATTCTTAAACTCGATATTATATCAAGCCCAAATAAATTTAGAACCATTAATTATTCTAGACCATGTTCTTAGACCACAAGACTTTGTTAGTTTATTCTTATAACCCATAAAATGTTAAGGTCAATGATATTTATTTCTCAAATCTTTAGGTGTAGTGTAAAAAGCTTCTAAGGATGTACCCTATTTTCATCAATATTAATGATATGTAAGGAATATTTATCTATCACTAATGATGTGTAATGAATATTCATTCCTTATTGATGCTATAAAAATTACTTTTCAGCCTCTTCTTTTCATAAAAGGACAAAATTTATAGACTATATTTATACAACATCAATCCTTCAAACAAGAGGTTTAGAATTTTTATTCTGTATTGTATGTGTATTTTCATAAAATCTCTCTCTCTTTCTCCAAAATGATGCTTGCACAAGCATTTGGAAGTCCTTAAATCTACCAAAGAGGATTTTTGGGAAGTGCTAATCATGCTTTAAGAGCATCAATCATCTTGGCTAATAAGAAAGAATTATAGCTAGAATCAAAAGATAAACTCATTATTCAACACAGAAAACTTGTTTCTAAGTTACTGGGGTTTTTTTGAACTTCATTATCTGTAAACTTTATATAGGATGGAAATCAAGAAAACAAAAGTAGGATGGGAAGAGAAAAGGATAAAATAAAAATAAAAATCCTCTCGTATGTGTTTTGATGGAAATAAAATGAAGGAACACAAATCAAGGAGTGTTTTTCACTTGGTTTGGGTTTATTTTTTACTTTAAATTTTTTTTTTGTGTGTGTTTTTAATTTATTTCGATGTGTTGATATCAAAAATAATTTTTTTAAAAAAACAATATTATTTTAATGTATTTTTGAAAAGAAAAAAAATCAACATCATTTTGATCATTTAGGAAGGGGATTTTTGAATGGTAAAATTATGTTGTAATCAAATAAATTAATGTTGTTTTTTTTTAAAAAAAAAAAGAAAATCAAAGGTGAATTTGTTGATGTAACAGTTAAAGTCATATTCTAAAAAAAATAAAGTAAAATCCTTATGTTTTCACAGCACGTAAATGCCCACTTTCCCTCGTTTCAAACACGGCGTTTCTTGTTTTGTTTTCTAGATTCTTTGCTGGGATCCAGTTTAGGGTGGCTTATGATATTTACTAAAAATGGAACCCTCCGTTGCAATTCCTTATAACCTTTCCATCCTTTTCTTTGACACCCTTTTTAATTCCTTATATTGTCAATGCCTGTACAGTTCTGTTTATTTCCGGCCCTAACTTCATAGTTTACTAAATTACTGTGAACCCCGTTTCTAGCTTTCAGTAATTGCAATCTCGCCTACATTCTTTCAGTAATGGCAGCTTTCTCTTTAATTTCTAACTTACCCTGACAATTTAAGAACTTTTTTTTGGAAATTAATTACCTTATGGGAAAAGAATTAAGCTATTTTATCAGAAAAAATAGAATTAGTTTTTATCAGTATTTTCAAATTTAAATTAATATTTGAAATATAGAAATTGTACTAAATAATGTTCTTTTAAGGATTTAACAAATAACATATAGACATTGGGAGTGCATAGTTTATTTTATTAAGGAAATGAGAATGATTGCTATATATATATAATGGGTTATTATCCTTTTATTAGATTAATTTTATTTTTTAAATTGTAAACAATTATATTTATATATATTAAGTATTTTATTTTTCATTGAATAATAAATAATAATAGATAATGAATATTTATATAGACACCCAAAGTTCGATAGATATTTTATGAATATAAAAAAAATATCTATAATAAATAGAGTGTGTGTGTGTGTGTGTGTATTATGATCCATAGGTATCCATTTTCATGCCTAAAGTCAGCATAACAATAATAAACTTCATTTTTTTTTATTCATTTTGGTAGCTTCAACATGTGAATAAGAGAGAGGCAGCAAAGAAAACATGGGTTAGGGGCCATGAGTAGGTTGATGGGAGATGATAAGAGAAGAATTTAAGTACGGTGGTGGAGGGTTGGGATATGATTAGGTGGCAAGCCCAATATGCATTTTGAAATGAGATAACCCCCTATTTTAATGCTTTTTATATATATAAAAACCCAAATTGATTTTGAATTAGGTTTTAACAATACATCTGTAATAAATCCTAAATTGATTTATTTAACTTTAAAATAGATTTAAATTTAAATAAATATTATTTTTATAATAATTTACTATAAAAAATAATATTTATTTAATATAGATAGATAAATTTAAAATAGACTTTTATAAAATTAAATAAAATATAGTTTTTTAAGAAATAATTGATGTAATCTAGATTCTTTAAGCTATGTTATTTTATGTTATAAGTTTTAATCATGAAAACAAAAATAACTCTATAAACTTCAACAATTTTATTGTGATTTTAATTTATCTAAAGTGATTACAGTATGTTTATGTAAAATCCATTTTTTTCCCATTAAAAACACCCTAAAAAATAGATAAATAGATTCAAGTTCTCATTTTGAACCATGCATTAGAAGTTTCTTTATTATCCTTTTGGGCATAATATTAAAAAGTTTTAAAAATAACTAAAATGCCTCAACAATGTACTATATAGTCTAAGAGGGAAATTACTATGGTTTTGAATAGTGTTTTTTTCCATCTTAGTATTTTTTTTCTTTATTTACTTATTTTTTATTCCTTAATACTTTGTTTATTGGAATTTGAGGTTGATAGTTTGTTTTTATTTACTTTTTATATGGTTATGCACTCTAAAAAAAAAAGTCATAATATTGACCCAGTGTTTGATTACACAGAAAAAAATGATTTTATTGTTTGCAAGAGATTGAAAATGAGGGGATCAAAATTAAAATTAGAGAAATGAAAGTCTTTTTCATTGAAACAAATATGGTGTCAACTCTAGTCATATTTGTTTTTAGCTTTGGTCATCAATATTTTTTTCTCAATTTTATCTTTCAATATTATATTTGTTGGGATTTGGAGTTCATAATTTATTTCTATTTACCTTTTATATTGTCATCCATGTCTCAAAAAAAAAAATCATAACATTGGGTTTATACTTGAATTCATGAAAATAAATATATGATTTTATTCTTTTGAACAATATTGAAGATAAATGGACCAAAATTTAAGATAAATAGGAGCCTTTTTTTAAGACAATATGGTGTCAACACTTTTTTGGTTAGTTTTGGCCAAAATAAAATTATTTTAAACATATATAAAAAATAAAGATGATTTAAAATAACATTAAGTTAGTGATATTAGATTAAATCAAGTAAACCTACTAAATTCATAATGTAGATCATGAACTCTAACAGATACAACATTTTTCAAAAAATATTATATGATAAAAAATATAAAACTGATTTAAAAAGAAAATAAATATGGAATGATAAAATTAAAAAAAAAATCAATGAAATACTAATAATGAAATTAAGGGAAAATATAAATAATAGGTTAAGTCAGGCACACCTATGAAAACAAATTTAAATGAATCTTTGGACTTAATTGACATGGATAATAGTAATTTCAAACTAGTGCAAACTAGAAGTGGGAAAAATGTTATATTATTTGTATAGATGATTGCATAAGGTATTATTATACATATTTGTTAAAAAGAAAAGATAATTTTTTTTTGAAATATTTAAACATTACCATAATAAAGTTAAAAATCAACTGACTAAAAAGATAAAGATGATAAGAACTAATGGAGGTGGATAATACAAAGCACTATTTGGTAAATTCTATTCTCAAAGATAGTATTATCCACCAAACCATTATATTTTATTCACCATAACAAATATAGCATTGTGGAATGTAAGAACTGAATATTAAAAGAAATGATTAATAACATGTTAATAAGTTTGATAGCACCTTAGAACTTATAGGGGGATGCAATTTTAATTGCCAAATATATTTTTAATAAAATACCTCATATAAAATTAGAAATAAACCATATAGAAGACATTCCTGTAAATACCTTAAATTTTAGGGGTGTCTTACAAAGATATATAGTAACACATGATCCTAAAAGGATCAAGATATGACCTATAATTAAGGATGGTGTATTTATCATATATGCATATAATAGTGGTACATAATGATTTCTTGTACATAAGACAAGTATTGAGGATATTCATCTTAATACTATTATAAAATCAAATAATACTATATTATTTGAAGATGTGTTTCCATGAAAGAAAACAGAAAAAAAGCCATTTATTTGAAAAAATGATCGAGCCAAGCTTAGGTAATCATCATCAAGCATATGATGATGAGGTTTAGTTTAGAAGTAAAAGAGGAAATAACCTAAAATTTATTTCTAACTTACTTGTTAGAAAAAAAAAGTATTGAACCTATTTCAATGCAATGTCTTACAATCCATTATAAATAATCACATAAGATAACTAGTAGGTCATAAATGAATATTAAAAGAGAAGATGAAAACTTATGGCACTTTTAACAAATATAAAGTTAGACTTGTTTAGAAAACAAGAAGGTGTGATCTATTTTGATAAATATTTACTTGTGTCAAGAATAACTTTCAAGCATATATTAATATTCATCATTACTATTAACAAGCTTGAAATATATTAAATTGATGTAAAAAAAACTTATTTAATTGATGCTTGATGAACAGGTTTTTTATGGAACAACATGAGGGGTTTGGTACTAATGAACAAGAAAAAAGTTTGTAAGGTTGTCAATTATTACATGATTTAAACACAAGAGCCTAAACAATGACATGAAAAGTTTGACAAGGCTATGTTGTCAAATAAGTTTGAAAATAACTAAGTTTATAAATATATTTATGTAAAAAAACAAAGATAAAGGTTTTCTCTTTGTTTGTCTTAATTTAAAGATATGCTTATTTTGGTTAGTAATTATTTCATGATCAAGTTTACTAAGAAAATATTAACTAGCAAGCTTTGCACAAAAGACAGAGAATTATAAAAAATATCAATGAATATAAGTGTTTATTGTTTTAAAAAATAAAAAAGAGGGAGTAGACCAATTGAAATATTTTTGAATAATTAAAAGTTTGATGTATAATATAAATGGTAAAAGACTTGATATTGCTTATTCGGTTAGAGAATTGAATAGATTTACAAGTCATCTAAATATAAATAATTGGAAAGTTATACAAAGGATACTCAAGTATTTAATGCATACTTTAAACTATGGGTTATATTATACTAATTATCTTATGGTATTGAACGGTATAATGATACCAATTGGATATATGATACTAAGGACTTAAAAACCAATAGTGGATATGTCTTCAAACTTAGTGAAGTAGTTGTGTCATGAAAATCCTTTAAATAAATATGTATCACAAAATCCATGCTGAAATCAAAGTTAATTATTCTTAATATAGCAAGAAATGAAGTCAAATGACTTGGAAAGTTTTTAGAGAATGTTCCATGATAGCCAAAACTAGTGTCAACTATTTATTTCAATTATGAAAGTTTGTAAGCAATTGGAATGACATACAATTTTATGTATAATGATAAGAATAGATATTTACATGCATATATAATATCATTAATATATTCTCTCAAATGAAATTATTTTTAGTGACTTTGTAAAGTCTTTCACAATGAATTTTTTTCGCGCTTCGTGCTCTGCCATCTCCGGAGGGGAGACGGTGAGTGGTGAAAAGAGAGTGTTTTATAGTTGCAAAATTACAACTATAATTCTTGAGAGTCGCCACCTAGTATTGATATCATTAGGAAACCCATGGTTTTGCGAGATTCTAGATAAGAGGACTTCTTGTGCTAGGAGAAGACGCATCACCCCAGTGCACCCCACCTAAAGTAAGCTGCATTGTTTTTTTCCAAGTCAATTTTTTATTCGTTGATCTTTTCTAAGGTTCAAAGTAGATCTCTCTTCATGAGAAAATCTCTACCTCATTGGGGAGTCGAAAACTTGACCATTCTAAAGTCTTAAAAATTTTACGCAACATTTTTTTTAAAAAGCTTTTTTTTCTATCTGCAGGTGTACTTTACAATGTAATTTTACACTGCGATAGCTAAAGAAAAGTATTTTTTTTTGATATTTTGGCCAAATTCCAACGAATAATCATAAACTGGTTACGATATCCAATTTTTGTTTCAAAACATGAGTAATATGCTATATTTGTTATTTACGAAAAATATGCTTGGAAAAACTTTGGAATTCGACCGTATGCGTGAAAACTACACATTTTTTGTTTTTTTTAAATGCAATTTTTTAATAAAAATAAAAAAAATGGATTGGGCCTGGCCTAACTAAAATGGGTTAGCCCAACCAAGTTGGACTAAAAAGGCTTAACTCTATTGGGTTTGGGTTGGACTCGTCCAACGACTGGGCTAGGTGGAGAACAACCCGACCCAGACCATAATCAAAGAAGGGAAAAAAACTAAATTGTTGCACTGTTCACGTGAACACTAACGGGGTGACGAGAGGCTTAACTTCTACTACCACCTGGTAGAGGAGGACGAGGTGATTCTTTCTATGGAGGCGGCGACAGAAATAGTGGCCTTTGATGGCCTGGAGGAGCGTGGAAAGTGGCTGGTCTGTGTTGGAGCTTGCTACCGTTGCGCACTGCTAATGTTAGAGAAGAAGGGTTGAGCCTGTCGGGAGAGTTGCTGGCGTGGGGAAGAAGTCATCGATGCTGATGGAATAGTTGGTGTACGAGTGGACGAGGGGTGTTGCTGGAGCTAGCAAAGGAGATGGGAGCCACATGATAGTAGTTTTTAAAAGAAATTGAGGGCGCTGACGCTACATCTGTGATGGAGTGATGGTCACCAGTCATGGCTGACAGTGAAGATAGAGAGGGTTGTCGAGGGAGACAGGGTTGACGGTTACCTGTCGTTGTTAGGAAGAAGTTGTCGCTCTACCGGTGGTGGAACTGTTGGGCTTTGGCCCGTCTGCTTTGTGTTCGCCCCCCACTTTGTTTAGTTTTTTTTTTGTTGTCTTCCTCGTCTGTGTATTTTTTTCTCTGTATTCTTCTTAGTTTTTCCAGTATTATTTCATGAACCTCTTAAGTGTTCTTCCCCCCCCCCCCCCCCCCCCCTCTTTTTGTTGTAAATCTTCTCCTTTTATAGAGTAAATGTGTGAAATTTGCAGGTATGAGAGTGATGTCCAGGGATGGTGTGTTGTGTGTTGTAGGAGTAGGAGTTGGTTGCTGGCATGGCTGCCGACATGGGCACAACATGGTTGCCGCTAATGCCTCGACATGTAAGTGTTTTTATTAAAAAAATGAAATAATATTAAAAATGTATTATGACAAAAAGAAGTTTTAAGACGGGGAAAACTGGGATGAACTGTTTTTTTTTCAATTTTGACTTCCGATTTCACCCAGAAATTTCGTCTTTGAAAATTCCGATCTTCTTAGTTTAACCCAAATTAGGCTTCCAAACTTAACTTCTCATCAATTTAGCCCTTAATAAAATTAATTTGACCCATTTAAAATATAATTAAGTCCTTGTGTTTCATTAAATCCTCAAACTGGGTCTTAAATTAATTCCTAAATATAATTACACTTTAAATTTTAAATTGGTCGGCGATTAAATCAAACTGACCCATAAAATATAATTATGTTTTTTGACTTAATTTTCATGCAGATTTATCCAATAATAAATTACTTTAACCTTGAATCTACATTTTCCTTCATTTATGGGCATAAAAGAGGTACGATCGAGCTCTCGAAAACATCTAAAATTTTCAAATTGATTTTTCTGTCGACCCTTATTATTATTATTATTATTTGGGTAGATTTAGGGGAATAACCCATAATTGGGTTATGACAAAGTCAAAGGAAATACTTAAGATCTTTTAACCAAAGGTTTATCAAGAGAGTTTGTGTATAATTTATTGAGAAAAATGGTCTTAAAGCCTTTAAAATTATATATATATATATATATATATATATATATATATATATATATATATATATATATTGATGATAATCATATCTAATTGATCAAAGATCTAAAGATTTAAGTTCAAACACAAAACTAAGTTTAGTGAAATTCTCAAGAGCACTCGAAAATTATCATTTCTTGCCTATTCTTGTGATAAACTAAGACCTAGCTATAACGTGATAGAAATAAATAATGTGTTATCTTTACCATTCAACCTTTAAACACATCACCATAATCAAATGCCACCATTTTAAGAACTTATTAAGCACATATCTTTCTATCCTACAAATAACATATAAAAACAAGTGTAGATGTAAGAGACTT
Source organism: Salix caprea (assembly GCA_964035475.1). Taxonomy (NCBI): domain Eukaryota; kingdom Viridiplantae; phylum Streptophyta; class Magnoliopsida; order Malpighiales; family Salicaceae; genus Salix; species Salix caprea. The sequence continues at coordinate 7,386,472 of OZ037755.1, read as the reverse complement.
CTATTTATATTCAATGCTTCTCTATATTATAGTTTGTGCTCTAACTATGGTCTGGACTAAAAAATTATAAATTTTTAAAAATAATATTTGTACCACGTGTAATTTTTGGCAATGTCGTTAGACTAGGTACAATGGTTTGAACTTGAAAACTCCCGACTTGACTCTTTGCTTAACCTAGGTTTTAAAATAAATTGTGTGAGAATTGTCTCGATATGACCTTGTCATCTTAGCATGTCCAAAGGGGGGAAAATCAAGTTAATCTTAGATAACTCATCAAACCCATGACTCAAGTTATAGATTCCACTAGGTCGATTTAATTTTTATTTAATTTTATTATATGATAAAACAAACATGAAAATTTATTTATTATTAATCTAATACTGATGGATAAAATTTAATAAAAATACTATAATAGATATAATTGGAAAAAAAACTAAAAACTAAAAAAAACATAAAGGGACAAATAAAAAAAAAAAAGGTTTGTGCACAAGGGCGGTCAACACACTTGACCCTGTTATATATATATATATATAAGGAGTGAATGACATGTTATCTTTTTTTTTTAAAAGATAGACAATGGGTCATCTATTGTCTATAAAATGAAAAGTTGTTCCTAACATGGGTCAAACTCAAGGTATTATACTAAACACGAGTACTAATCGATTGTGTTACGACACAAAGATGCTATCAAATGCCTAAAAAATACATATTAATCTAACTTGTATATAAATAGTTAATCCAACTCTATTTTTTTCAAATATTTTAATAAAAGATATAAACTAGGTCACTTTTAGTATTATGTTGTGACTTGGATAAAAAAATCATAAAAAATAACATCTAGGCAATATGAAAGTTTTTAGTGTTGTCAATAAACTTGGTACAAGAGGTTAAACTTGAAAACTCTTGACTTGATTTTTTTCCTAACCCATGTTTTAAATTAAATCATGTGAGAGTTGCTCAAATATGACATTGTCAACTTTGAAAGTTCAAAGGAAAAAATCAAAGGAAAAAAAGACAACCTGTGTTAACACGAGTTAACCTGTCAAACCCCTAACTAGGGCACGGACTTCATCATGTTCAATTATTTTTTATTTTATCATGTGATAATAAAATATAAAAACCTTTTCAATATCAACCAAACATTGAAGAATAAACGTGATAAAAACAACAACAATAATAAAAAACAAAAGCAATAAAAATCTAACATTAAATGATGAAATTGAAAAAAGCAATCCAAAGAAAAAAAAAGATCTTGGACAAGTAGACTTGAGTGGCCTAACATGTATGGGCTTGTTTATTATCATTGTGGTGTTTGAAAAATTAAGGGGTGAGTATTTAGGTTAAAATTTCATTGTCAACCATTTTTCTTACCTAAAAACACCTATTAAACACCATACAAACCACCATGAATCATTTAACTACAAAACACCTCAAAATCATCTACAAAATAAAAATAAACCAAATAAAAAATGAAATTGAAAATTGATCTATGTTTATTAACAAAAGCCATACTATATAAACTTTTATCATTAAATAAAACTATATGACATAAAAAAACCCGATGAGTTTCATATCTAAAAATGGATAAAATGACCAAATTTTTTCTCTTTGTTATTTTCAAGAAGTTTTCTATCTCATCTATCTAATTCAAAAGCTATAAAATGAAGAAAATGAGTTTTGTACTAAAATAAAATTATCGCTAACATAGGGGTAGCTGTATATTTTCTATGTTTTTAACATTTTAATCCTATGGCTTTCAATTTTGTATTTTTATTATACTCTCAAGCCTAATATCTTCTAATTAGGTTGTATAAGGGCTTGATTGGAAAAAAAAAAGAATTGAAAATTAGTTGTTTCAGCAATCTATTTATTAATACAAAAAATTATTTAATTATTATCATTCTAAATTGATATTTATTATTTAATTAATTACAATCTATTTTGTCCTATCAATAAATAATCATCTTGTAGATATGTTGTGCTTATCATTTTAAAAGCTAATCAAGTTTTGTTTGTATTTTTAATAATTAAGAAATTCAAATTTATTAAAAACCATGGAAAGAATTCATTGGCTCAAAAAACTATTTGACCTTCTAAGAATATTTTTGGTTTCTAAAATATACTCACCCCTTTGCAGTCAACCCACTTTCTTAACTTAACTCAAGAGTTAATAATTAATCAAGGCCAAGCCAATTATATGAACACTATAAATAAAGAGCCCTTGTGGCCACAATTCTCAAAACCTACTCCATTCAAAGTTTTTTTCTTCTTCTTTTTAATGAGAGCTTTAGACATCAAAAATCAAACCCAAGAATTCCTTGAGAGAGAGAGAGAGAGACTCTAATAGGAGGAGGGAGAGGGAGAGGGGCAAGAAGAAAGAAAGAGAGAAAAGGCCAAAGCCAAAAGAGGGTCAAGGCAGTAATCACCACCTCACCAGTGGTCACTGAAACCCCACAAGTCTCACACAAACAAAACCTACAAAATTCTGGTATGTCTATCTTTCTTTCTATTTTTCTCTTTTACCCCAAAACTTTACTATTTTTAGATATTGAAAACTAAGGGTCTCTGTCTGTTCAAAACTTATTTTCTAGCCCTCCATTTGCACATGCTCTTTCCCTCTTCTCTCTCTAAATACACAAAATCCATGAGAGAGAGAGACAGAGGGACCATAATTATTATTTTCAGGCGTTTCAAAACCCTAGATCAGCTCCAGATTTCCCGCCAAAACCCCATCTTCTAAATACGACCTGTTCGCAAAAAACGTGCATATGATAGCTTACCCTATTTCTCTAAATGACTGTTGCTTATTAGTAATAACCTTTTGTTTTAGTTGTTGTGTTTTATGATAACAAAGAGGACAACTAACCTATTCTTAGGGTTTTGAAACAATGGCAGGTTGGTTAATGATAGCTAATGATTCTTCACAAAACCCACGAAGAAAGATAGCTCCGAACAGGTTTTGGGTGGATCCTGAGCCGAAATCAAAAGGGTCCGTTGTAAAAACCAAACTCATTTACCAGCTCAGGAGTTGTTTTGATAAGTTCTTAGAGTCATTTTTCAAAGAGATTTGTGGGTTAGATATTTGCTTATGGACTCTACCACCAATGCTTGGAAATGGGCAGTTTGTAGATTTGCTTAAACTGTTTTTAGTTGTGAGAGAGAAAGGTGGATATGATGTCGTTTCCGAAAATGGGTTGTGGGGTTTAGTTGCTCACGAGTCTGGGTTTGGATTGAATCTTGTGCCGGGTGTGAAAGTGGTCTACATTAAGTACTTAGACGCATTGGAGAGGTGGTTACAGAGGCTTCTTGTTGACAGTATAGAATTCAACACAGAGTTGAGTGATAGAGGGGTTAGTGTGGTTGGGGTTGTAATGGAATTAGGGGCCGAGTTCAAAGGGTTGTTATCAGAAATGCCAGAGAAGGAAATTTTGGAATTGAAATCGGAGTTGAATGTGGATGCTGAGGTGGAGTCTTATGGGAGTCAGAAGTTTGTCGAGGATGAAGAATCTTTGCATATAGACTCAACTAAGAGTGGTGTTGATCACGTGGAAGTTTGTGAATCAGGTGATAATGTGGTAAAGAGTGGCATGGTGGATGATTCCTTTTCAAACTGGAATGTGAAATGCAAGGATGTTGGTGAAAATTTGATCCCTGATTCCAGGAAAAGTGAGAAGGTGGAAAATGAGGATGAGGTGAAGAGTGTGGTGGTGGTGGAAATTGATGATGGAGAAGGAGATAAGGGTGAAAACGGTGAGGAACTGGATATAGCAACTTCTAAGGAATCTGTTTCTAGTCGTAAGAGGAAGCGAGAGTCCATTCCTAGAATGCTGAACTGGCTTACCGGGATCGCAAGGGATCCATGTGATCCTTTGGTTGGATCTTTACCTGAGAGGTCAAAGTGGAAATTTTATGGGAATGAGGAATGCTGGAAGCAGGTGTTGTTGACTCGGGAGGCATTGTCTCTGAAAAGAAATGTTGATTCAACCTCAATTGCAGAAGGCTCTTTTCGGCAGGTATGCTATTGTTAGTAAAGGAGACTGAGAGCTTACTGTCCTTCATAGATGGTGTTGTGTATCTACTTTAATTATTATTTGGTTAAAATTACATCTCTGGATGTGTGTAAATATCGATTTATGATTTCTTGTATATAGATATGATGTGCACACACAGACATTATCTATCGTAGTCATACTTTTTCTTCTGTTTTGTTCATTCCTTCACAGAACAGTGTAACTACTCATTTTTCTGATCATTGTTGTTGAACTTTTTGGCCATTGAGTTTCTGTTTTATCCAAAGCTACAATGTGTGGAATGAGTTTATTAGGGTTTCATCCGATTCTATACATGGCCATTTGCCTCTTTGCAATGATTTTTACCATCTCTTGTACTGCATTCACCTAGGGCCAAACAGTTTCCAGGTGACAACATATTCTCATCATGTGCTATCTTACCTTTTTGGCAAGGGAATTTCTAATTTACTTAGTATTTTGGCCCTTGCAGCTTTTGAACTTGTCACCTGATAGGCTCTGCTTAAAAATGAGGTCACTGGTTGTTTATGCTGTGTCTATGTTAAAATTGATTTTAGGTCACACATACATTTTTTTTAATGGAAAGTGTCCTGCTATGGGTTGGCTGCTGATTGTGATGCCCCATTAAGTTTAATGCCTTAATTTTCTAATCATCTTATGCTTACATTTATGCATGCAAATATTATTATGTAGCTCAGTTTATTTTAATACCATGACAATCCATGCATCTCCAATTCATTTCATGTTGTAAGTCACAATGTGTTACCACTTTGTAGAAAAATCCGAAGATGCATCCATGTAGGTATGATGATCATGCTGGATCTAGTTACAATCTCAGAGAGAGGTTAAAATGCAGAAAGAAGCCACTTCCTGGGGAAACATCATCTCAAGCACATGTTTGTTCACAGTCATCTTCTGCTGCCACTCAAACTGATTCAGACTCTTGCATGGGTGGGGTTTATGGTGGTGATTCTTCTACTGAACATTCAGTGCTTGACTTTCGAATTACAAAGAGAATTCCAGTGGGGCCAGTTTTTCAGGCCGAAGTACCAGAGTGGACTGGTGTGGTTTCCAAAAGCGACCCAAAGTGGCTTGGGACTCGAGTTTGGCCACTTGAAACTTCATTTAACAAATTTATTATTGAAAGGGAACCTATTGGTAAGGGAAGGTCAGATGCATGCGGATGCCAAGTGCCAAAATCTATAGAATGTGTCAGATTTCACATTGCTGAGCGAAGGTTGAGAGTGATGCGTGAATTGGCGAAGGCTTTTAATCAGTGGAGATTTGATAGGATGGGTGAAGAAGTTAAACTCTCCTGGACGAAGGAAGAACAAAAGAAGTTTGGATCTACAGTGAGGTCAAATCCTCTCTCGCCTGATAAGAATTTTTGGGTTGAGATATTCAAATGTTTCCCTGGTAGGGGAAGGGAAGATCTGGTGAGTTACTACTACAATGTATTTCTTTTGCAGCGCAGAGCAAACCAGAATAGGTCTAGTCCAGGTAACATTAATAGTGATGATGATGAATCAGAATGTGAATTATTAACCAATGGCTATAGGCGTGAGGCTGTCAATTCACCAGGCTCTCTCTTATCAGCAAAGAAGCAGCATAAACATGTTAAATAGTGTCTGGTCCGGTTGATGCCTAACCGAGATATAGAGCCTAGCAGTTTGCTTTTTTTCTTCTCTCTGTTTTGCTATTTGGCAATTTTGAATGGCTGCTACAGAATTTCCAGTGCTTTTGAAAAGCGGATGTTCAGCAATTTAAGTTTGTGCGTTGGTGGGTAATTAAATGGGAGAATTGATGACAGCTATTGCTGTGGGAGCAGCAAACTGTAAGATCTCAACCAGCCAAATTGATTTTGAAGTGCTTTTTGGTTCATTTCTTCTGATTTTTGAGGCATACTTCCTGTTCATTCATGTATTGCAACGTAGAATTCAGGTATCTTCACTTTGCAAAACTTTTTACTTTTAGTGCTGTTTGATGACAAGGCTGGCTTCCGTAGGAACATTAGGAATACAGTGAAATGTCAAATTGTTAGGTTAGAAGGAGATGGATATCAGAAAAGTGTATACTGTTATTCAATTGTAGTCTCTCATCTATTTTTGGTACATGCACTTGATATAGTAGATTTTAAACACGAATGGAACCTAGTCTTGCCCCAGGCAATTGCATTTCGATTGTACTGTTTTATTCTTGTAGAATTGCATTAAGACAACAAAATGTTAGGTGCATGGAGAAAATCACACGACTTTTGTAGTGTTGAAGATGAGAGAGAAGTCAATGGTAAGGATGTTTGTTTCAAATGTTATAGTTGAGTTTGCATGTTTTTAACCACTTGTAAATGTGGAAAACAACTTTCAAGACCATTTGTGCCTAAGATGAGTGGCACCAGTCGAAGGTGTAAATAAAGAGAACAAATTTCTTGACTCCAGTCATGTTCCATTCTAGTGTTTTTTTCGGGTGGAAGTGCCCAATTTGGAGATGCACTTTGAGGTTGATTTTCACCGTTTTGTTCATCCTTATGAATGGATTTGACAGTTTAATGGAAGAGAATTCCTGGTGTGAGTATAGGGTGGATCTCAAGTTTGCTTCCACGAACCAGCAGATTATCAGTTTCTATGTTGTAAATGCTTCGACTGCTGTTTTCTGGAAAAATCACTGACCCTCTTATAATTCATTTTTTATTCTCTCATTTGGGTTTTTGTTCCTTTAAAATGAGTCAAATTTAGTAACTACTAAAACATCACGAGTTACAACCTGCACACCATAAAATTTTCATAGGAAAACACCATATGATTATCAAGAGTCTCGTGAAGCCATATCGGATATGCCTGCAACTTTAATAGATTTTCGTAGATCGTTTGGTCAAAATGTTTCTCCTCCTTCACATATCAATTCTAATGAGTTTCCTCTCCTGGATTTGAATAGGTTTCTAATTCACCGAATGATGTGTGGGTTTTTCTCGCCTGAAATCCTTTTCCTTAACTCAGCCCATAAGCATGCCACCTCCTACTAGATCCCTACCTCCAAGATCATTGGCTGGAGTATCAAAGTGGGTATTTTTCTTTCCAAAATTCCACTCTGTGTACTCTAGAAAGAATGCCATTAAGTATCATTCTTTTTTTAAATCTCGCTTTATACTCTTAGAACCTTAATTCAGATCGTTATGAGATTCTCTCATTCTCACTCATTTTTTGTATTGTTATCAAATAAGATTATTGAGATTTTTCAACATTTAAAGGTTATTGTTATTTTTTCAACATTTAAAGGTTAACTTTTCATAATATTAGCAAGTTTTTAATTTTTTATTAGTCATCGTCATTTGCTTTATATATATATATTGTTGAATTAACAAATCTTATTGAACCCATTTAACTCAATGACCCGGGTCTACAATTTGTTTTTGCTTAAAAAAATGTCCATAGTTACACCTAAGCAAACTCGGCAGGATTGAAGCATAGAAATACACTAAAAAAAACTAAAATAGTTTTAAGCCTCACTTCTTGTCATCATCAAAATCATTTTTTTTTTTACAAGACATAAAAAATCATTTTTTTGACATTTGAACTCCGATTGTAAAATTGTATGTAAAATATTTCTGTATAAAAAATCATAAAATCACAACTAAAATCATTTTGGAAGAAAAATTGTAAAATTATAACTAAAATATTTCTGAACACAATACAATTATGGCCATAAAATTTTATTATTTAAGGTTCATACATGATTTAAAATAACTTAAAAATACATTACAAAACAGTTATGTCCATAGAATTTTATTAGGTAAAAACTAACAAATTTAAAATAGATATTATGCTAGTGTATTATGTAAACTAAAATTAGTTTTGTTACCTTCATCTTCCTTACTATTTCTAAGACATTCATAAAAAATAATGATATTATCAAAGTTTACTTGATTATTCATGATGCAGTGGTTTTGTTCAATAATTTATATATTTGCTGACGAGATTAATAAGGAATTGCAAAACTTAAAAAACAAATGTTTTTTTGCAGATTTTCAGTCCATATATATGCGTACAAAAACAAAACAAAAATTACCAAACAAATAACATGCACACCTTAATTAATTAATAAGGCATTCAAAACCTTTCCACGAAAAAAACCTACCAAATTATTAAATTTTTAATGGAAATTCAAATCAGCACCTAAACATTTTCTTCTAGAACTAAAATCATAAAATTTATGATTCCCTGCATAATTTCCACTTATCACCTAAAATATTAAAAAATAAAATTATATTTTATTAAAAAAAATCATATCATGGTAATAGTAGTTATTTTTTAAAATGAATTTGATTTATAAAAGTATTTTTTTAATTTATTTTTAATATCAATATATCAAAATAATTAAAACATACTTAAAAAATTAATTAAAGAATTATTTTTTTTTATAAAAAAACTCTAGTGGCCACAATTCCTCGCACAATCTGAGAGTATGATTGGACAGGTAAAAAAACTCCAGTGATTGCGTTCAAATCCAAAACCCCGTTTTCCTCCTCCACAACCGCCAGGCTCGCCAACTCTTCAGCCCCGGAACTCTGGATCATATTCGTCTCGTCGTTATTTCCACTACCATCGATCACTTCTATCTAGGAGTGAATATTTTTGGTTCGGTTCGATTTTTAAAAAAAAAAAAATAGTCAAATCAAAAATTGTAATTTAAAAAAAAAAAACAGAAACTAAACAAAACCTATTAAAAACCGACTATTTCAGTTCGGTTTGGTTTTTATGATTAAAAAATTGGAAAAAACAAATTTGATTTTTGGGCCATTTGATGGGCTTTTTGATGGGCTTGCAATTAATATAAAGAAAAACTAATTTTCTTATAAGATCCCAAAGTATTTTTAATTTTTTTGCCACTAATACAAATATTAATGTATTAAATACTTAAATATAGTGTTTATTAAGTTTTTTTTTACCTTTCTAATACTTTTGTTTTATTTAATTTAACATGAGATTAAATAATTAAAACTACTATTGTGTATTTATTAAGGCTTCACTCCATAAAGATAAAGGCATCTGAGAATTACTAATCATGCTCCTTACCATGTCCATTAAAGTGTGATTCCTTTTTTCTGTCATACCATTTTGTTGTTGTGTGCCAAGTTTGTCATGAATCATTTTTTTTTGTTGAGGCTCCTAGTAATACATGGTGGATTGATTCTGGTTCTACAATCCACATTGTCAACACAACGCAGGGTTTTCTCAACACAAGAAAACCAACAAGACATGAACAACGAGTATATTCTGGAAATAAATTATGTTCTCAAGTTAAGACGGTTGAGACATTTAGGTTCCGAATATGTTTTGGATCTGGATAATGTATTTTTTATTTCACCACCAACAAGGTTTTCACCTTTAAATATACTAAAGGTTGAATTAATAAACCAAAAACCATAACCAATAATATCCAATTTTAAAACAGAAATTAAGTTTCTTGAAAAATATAGAATAAAAAATACATTATCCAGATCCAAAATATATTTGGATTTCAAAATCAACCTAAATCTCCCAACCACTTCAACTTGAGAAAACAATTTATTTCCATAATATACTTGTTGTTCATGGTTTGATGGTTTTCTTGTGTTGAGAAAACCTTGCATTGTGCTGACAATGTGGATTGTTGGATCAAAATTAATCCACCATATATTACTAGGAGCCTCAAAAAAAAAATTGATTCATGACAAATTAGAGATATGATATTACCTTTCTTTTCGAGCCATCTTTTGTATTTTTGGCAATCTTTCTTCATATGCTCACTCTTCTTGCAGAAGAAACAAGCATCCTTCTTGTCATTTTTTTTATTGACAACTTGTTATCCTTCTTGAGTTTGTGAGCATGATTGCCTCTCTTGGCATTTTCCTTATCATGAGTAGCCATATGAAAACTTAATGGCTTCTCATGTTTTAACATCTCATCTTCTTGAACACACATGGTCAAAAGTTAATTTACTGGTCATTTATTCTTATATGTGTTGTAATTTTTTTTGAAAGGACTATATTCAGATGGAAGAGAGTTAAGTATGAAATGCACCAATAATGACTCAGAAACATCAACCTTTAGGGACTTCAGTTGAGCAAATATGTCACTCATTTCCATGATGTGCTCTCACACACTTCTGGAATTGTTGAATATTTTGCTTGATAGCCTTTTCATTAGAGTGTTGGCTAAAGCTTTATTAGAACTGACAAATTATTCTTCAACTGCTTTAATAAAATACTTAGCCTTGGTGAATTCTTGGATTAAACCCTAAATGCCTTTAATGACGTGAAATTTCATAAACATGAGACTTAAGTGATTAGATCGCTCCCACCATTCATGTTTAGCAATCTCTAGCGTTATTCTGGAGTCCGTTAGGGTAGGTGGTTCATCCTCACAGAGCAACAAGTCAAGTTCCATGCACCTCAATGTAAAAAGAAAATTTTCTTTCTATTTAGAAAAATTATTATTATTTAGCATCGGAACTATTTCAATCAAAGCGGAAGGAATAATTGCAATTATCAAGAAAACTAAAAATTACTTTATTGCTATGAAATAACTTATTTAAATTAACCAATGTCAATTTAATAATAAATTTCAACCTACCTGTGGGCAAATGTTGCATCACACATGAAATTTACTACTTATTAATAAGTCTAATAAATTTAAACTTTAATAAATAAAATTTTCCGTACCTGTGGACCGGGAATTAACAATGTACTAAGCAAAATAGCATAAAGGCAAGCTCTGATACCACATGTTAATATAATCAAATACCTCCAGCCATTGTTGCTCAAGTATCGAAAATAAATTCCCAATTACAGCAGCAGCAGCACAACTTTTTTCAAAGCAACAACAACAATACAACTTTAAAATAATAAAAGTTGTACGAGAGGAACGTTCTGATCTATGCCTACAAGTAGCCATACATGGAGTACACAGACTATTATTTATAGGTAGATCAAGGACCCCTCTCATTAATTTATTTTTCAATTTTCTCCTTCCATCAAAGAGATAATTAGGCAATTAATCCCCATGATCTATCTCCATAATCATGGGTTTGAATGAACAAGAACATGGGCGTGTCATGAGAAGTATAAATGGTAATTTCCAACAGTTACCTAAAAACTAAAACGCGTAGGCATTTTACTATGCTCATTTCTACTGTTCACACAGACTCAGATTACTATTCATTGAGACAGTAAAATTACCATTTTATCCCAGGACCAAAAAAATTTAGCCCCGGGGATCGGGGGTATTTTTGAATTTTTCATGGGACACGGATGACATTTCTAAATTTGTTGCACAATGTAACAATGCAAATAGCCCCCAAAAAAGACAAAATAATTCACCCAGACCCAGGGGTGATCTAGGTTTTTCCAAATATTTTGCACAGTGAATTGACCGCAATAACCCCTGAAAAAGACAAAAACGAGCACTGTAGCTGGGGTAGCGTTGTATTTTCCGCTCCGATTATTTCACAATTCTGACTGGGTGCAGGGGTGTTAAAGTAATTAGTCAGTATTTTATTATTATTTTCTCAGACACTGCAAGGCGAGTCGTACAGACGCCCCTGCAGTGTTCAACGCGAACACGCCTCTAAGGCGGCACGTGCAGGGTACTCATGTGGCCAAAACTTCACCTCCTTCGTGTCTCCTGGTTTGCCTCCCTTCTATCCACTGGTGGCGCGCATGTCCGTCTTCGGTATATGGTTAATCTCAGGCGAAAGGTTTTAGATGTTTTTTCTGTTTTCACTCTCCATTTGGCGCAACTTACGCCTTGGTCCTTAATGTATGTCGTTTGTTAATTTGGGTTCCTGAGGTTTTGATTTCGTTTTTATTCTTGATTTCTTTAATTGAAAGTTTGATTGTTTTCAATTGTGCCCTTCAATAACTAATTATAAATGATGGTTTTCATTTCAATCCTTATACTTTTTATTTTTTATTCCTTTAATTTTTGGTACACATATTTTCATTTCTTTCAATTGTGTCCTCCAATTGAAATTGGTCATATATGCTACTTTTCATTTCAGTCCTCATTCTTTTAATTTTTTAACAAAATTAAAACAGCAATTACCTTTAAAAATATCATTATTTGTTTCAAATGTATCCTTAAATTGATATTAATTATATCTGGATTATTGAATTCAATGTATTAAGATTAGTTCATTTTATAATTTAAATTTAAATCAAACACAAAAAATATATAAATTGTGAAAATACTTGCAATAATCAAATAACAAAAATGACTAGTTAATTTTCTATCCACAAAAAGATGAAAATATAAATTGAAAATTCATCCCTACGTCACTGTCATTATCATTGTTATAATAGTTAAAATTATTATTAGCATTACTGCTTAAACAGTTAAAATCATTAAATTGTTCCGAAAAAAAAAAAAACATTTTTACAAATAAACAATTAAAAAATAATCACTAAAATTATTATTATTATTGCGCAAGTAATAAAATCATAAAAATCATTTGATCCAAAGAACAAATAAAAATAACAGAAAACACAAAAAAACTACCAAAGTGAAAAGGGAGCAATATTAATTTTATAATGATCACCAACATAAATTAAAATTTCAGAATTGAACCGATTAAAAATAAAACCCCAATAAAAATTAAAAACAAAAAGTAAAAGCATAGATGCATAAATACGGATAAAAAATAAACATTGTCCAAGAATGACAAAAAGAAATCAAAGGAATTAATATTAAATAAAAAAATTCAAAGAATAAGAACTGAGAATAAAAAATAAAATATATAATTAATTCCAATCGAAGGATAAAATTAAAATAAATAAAAATCTTGGGACCAACTTGCTTTTTTTTAATGATGATGATAATTTTATGTTGGTTATTTCATTGAAACTTATTAAACATATCAATTTATATCGATTTAAAATTCATATATTTTATAGAAAACTTGCACTTGACATAAATTTTATATTAATTTATTATTTTGACTAAATTTATATTATAATAAAATATTTTTTACACAATTAATATTTTCTTGCATTGAAAAAAATATAATGTCGTCCGCAATAAGATGCGGAGGCATTGGCCAGTATATCAGCACCGTTTGGGTCAAAACATTCTGCTGTGTACATTGCTTCAATTGCTGGGTTTATCTTTATTTTAATTTCTTGAATGCATGCATGCTCCAACTTCTCACCTACGTCTCTGTTGGTCCCATCTTGCCTAAACAAAATTGGGAGCCTGGTTACAATCTTAAGTTATCGACCCATCTCCCCCCTTTTCTCATGTTGAAAACTTGAAAGTAATGCCCGTGGGTTTTTGACACTGTATTTTTAAAATATTTGAAATTTTATTTTAGCTAAAAAATATAATGTTTTCAGATGATTTTCATGTACAGATTTTAAAAATATTTTTTAAAATATATATATAGCAGAGCATGCCCTTGATACTTTCTTCTCTGGATTAATGACAAGAAAAGAAGAGGTTAATTAGCATCACTCAGTGATCAGCAAAATTGGAAGGTCCAATTATCATAAAATAGAAAAAGAGAAAAGGCCTGATGAGCAGTGCTGAAGAATATGCTTCATCCACTCATCTTCCTGGTAATTGATAACCTTTTGCTAATTGTATACCCCACACGTTTTCAAGGAGAAAATATATAGATTGTCAAATGTCATATCGGCCGCCCATTGACTGAGAAAATGCCTCGTCAATGATTGAATTCCCTGTAGGTGGCCTGTTAAAATGTTCCTTGAATGGTATAAGAATAAATTCCAAGGTCTAGTAACTCTCGAGGATTCAGCAGTGGTGCTTCTGTAATTAATGGTGCTCATATATCAACATAAATGAAAATAATGCTTTTTCTACACACAAAAAAGGATGGGGTTTCGAGTTGTCGCCCTGCCAACCTGCTTTTTATCAATCCATCACCATTGAAAATTAAAATGAGAAAATAATGCATACAATTTAAGCAACATCTTAGCCATAACTCGACAAGTTTCATGTGTTCTTGTTCTTTTCAATGGATTATGATCTTATATCTTATAATCTAACACAGAAAAGAAAAGAAAAGAAAAGGTATGATCAATGAATCTCCCATAGTATTGTTTGTAGCTCTTGGAAAAGAAGAAGGAAAAAGAATAGATTCTAGCATGGCCTCCCCCGATTACTACAAGCCCTACTATCACTTTTTAATGATTATTGGGAAGAGGGATTATGATTGTTTTTTAAAATATATTTTATTTAAAAATCAAACACATCAAAATTATTATTCATGCTTAAATATATAAGCTTGTATTGTTTACTAAATCCAAGGATAATGTATAAATATTCGATTGTTATTATACTTGTAATTTTTGGCCATCAATCAAAACATGCATGAATCTATATATATATTCATTTTCCTTTAATTTTTTCAAGGAGGAGCTTGAAAATGACCAAAGCAAGGTATCTTTAATTTCCGTTATTAAACCATCTAAATAAAATGTTTTGTAAGAGCGTGGGATTCAAAGACTTGTTTTTTTTTATTATTTCATGTAATTGCTAATATGATGACCACTAAAAGCTAATATAATCGTTAACTTGAGAATTCGGGATTAATTTAGATGCACACAAAATAACTCGGACACCCACATTGATAAAAAAAACATTGTTTATTCGCAATATTTATTTTACATATTTGGAAGAATTTAATTCCCACCATCCCAAAAACGTTTTTTACCCCAAAGATGTTATTAGCATTACGGACAACATGAAATGATAAAATAAATAGTAAAAAGAATAAAGGAAAAAGTGAGGGGGGGAAAAATAAAAGGGTAAGAGACCATAACCGTTAGCAGCTGTGTTTTTTTTCTGGTTATATTGTTATTCATTATTATCCCTAGCTAGTTGCTACTGGTGTATTTAAAGTACACATTGATGTCCTAACCATTGCTGTTGCTTCTTCCAGTTGTACAAGCAAAAACCATAGCCTTCTCTTCTTCCACTCTCTTCCTCTCTTAATTGAAAAATATATATTTTAAACAGTAATTCAGAAAGTAGAAACTAAGAAGAAATCATGTCTTCCCCAAGCAAACGCAGAGAGATGGACTTGATGAAATTGTCAATCCTCTTGTTCAGTTACCTGCAGTTGTTTCATTTTTTATTTTATTTTTGGGTTTTGATTTTTAACTTTTTGTTTTCTTTTTTGTTTTTTTTCTTTTGTTGGATTTTGAATAGGATGATGAGTGATTACAAGGTGGAGTTGATCAATGACGGCATGCAAGAGTTTTATGTTCATTTCAATGGACCCATTGAAAGTAAATCTTCAGCTCCCTTTTCTTCTTCTTCTTCTTCTTCGGCACATATTTATTTTCATTTTTATCTTTTTTCTATAGGATAATTAAAGTGATTGAATTTGTGGGTGTCTGTTATTTTTTTATTTGTGTTTATATAGATGTTGATAAATGAAAATATCATCTGTGTTTTGTGTTTAATAAAATATAGTTAGCAAATTAATACCTCATTTTGTTTTGTTTTTTGTGAAAAAAATTAATTTTTGGATTGCTGCATCTCATTCAACAGTTTTATGCAGTTTGTATATCCTAAAAACTCAAATGCCTTTTGTTTCAGAAAGAAGTTCACTTTTAAGAGTTTTGTTTTTTTAATATTGCAGTGCATTTTCTCAGACCTTTTTAGCCCAATTTAACAAGTCTAATCCTCGAACTCATTTTTTTTACTTCATGCCGAAATTTAATATACCAAACTGGGTATGGATATTTTTGGCTTCAGCCAAAACAAGCATCTTTTTACCCTTAGCGGTCATGTGATGGATTGCTGCAGGTCCTTATCATGGAGGTGTGTGGAGGATAAGAGTTGAGCTGCCCGATGCTTACCCTTATAAATCTCCCTCAATAGGTTTTGTTAATAAGATCTACCATCCAAATGTTGATGAAATGTGAGTAAACTAAGTATGAAAACAAGAATTATAATTTTCCATGCTTGGTAAATCATCACATATTTATTTGCTTATAGAGGAATACTAGCTGAAGCTTAACATATTCATGGATTCTAATTTCAGGTCTGGCTCGGTTTGTTTAGATGTTATTAATCAAACTTGGAGCCCCATGTTTGGTAAGAATATTTTGGTTTGGCCTTTACAGATAAAAAAGTTTAAGCTGCTTTCAAGCTGTAATGTTTTGGATTTATGTCTCACAAGTTGATACACATGTTATCCAGATTTGGTGAATGTGTTTGAAGTATTTCTACCACAGCTTCTTCTGTATCCTAACCCATCAGATCCATTGAATGGTGAGGCTGCAGCTCTGATGATGAGTGACAAGCCTGCTTATGAGCAAAGAGTTAAAGGTAGTGATTTCTTTCTATCTTCTTTTTTTTCAATTTCTTATGACTAGGCACTCTACATTATCTAACTCTGGACTAAACATTTATATTATCCTTTTCAATACATGCATTTTGTTTTTGCTTTCCCTGTACATGTTTTCTTAATGTCTAATTGGGTTATAATTACTTGAATTGGCTATTGAACGGGAATGGTTTGTAGTACCAGCACCTATTACTGCACCGCATCAAAATTGTTTTTGGTAGACAAGTGACGAGCACATTCTTAAGATTTGGAAACGTGGAGTCTGATATCAGTATCCGGAATTGGTTGGTCAACTTTTCCTGTAATGAAAAATGAGAAAAGATGTTGATTTTCTTGTTCTGAATAAAGTTCCTGTGCAGAGTTTATATTTGTTCTCTCAAATTTTAGAAATTCGAGCATTTCACCATTTCCAAAAACCTCAATAATTATCATGCAAGTTATAAAGTTGAATAGATGCTCCTTAGCATTTGACCACAATTGGTTTCTTTGTTGTGTTGTAATTTGAAAACTGGACTAGCAATAGATTGGCCTACCTCGTAAGACTTTTGGGGTGTTGTGCTAAGTAAAACAAGAGGCTTCGTTGCTTTGATTAGCTTGAAAAGGATAAATCTTTGAGCAGAGGTGAGCTCCCCTCCCCCCCCTGTTTGAGTAGTAGTCTTGAAGGTGTTGAGATATAAACCAGATCAATTAACTTAATTATAGTAGAACAAAAACAAAGTTGTGGACAAAATAAACATGTACCCTGATCATTCTCCAAGAGATGCATTCTATTGTCAATCTGATTGCATATCTATCTGACGTTATTAGACGTTGATATTTGATTGCTTCATTCTGTCGTGGATGCTCAGCTTCATTCGTGCTAATTTAACGTTCCCTCTACTTTACCAGAATACTGTGAGAAATATGCCAAGGCAGAGGACATTGGAGCTGCCCCAGAAGAAAAATCAAGTGACGAGGAGTTGAGTGAAGACGAGTACGAGTCTCTTGACGATGAAATGGCAGGCCAGGCAGATCCATAGCGGGCGGGCTGTTGCTTGTATCTGTACATATTTCTAGCTTCTGTTAAATCAATCCTAGCAAACGAACTTGTTTATTGGGCAGGAAAAAAGAACTCCATGGCCTCTTTATTTGCCTCCATGGTAAAGAAATGCATGTTCAGCGTGTTCCAATCTTTTAGTTTTTGCTGTGCAACCCCACCTCTTGCAAAAATGAATTTGGCCTATACCAATCCTAGCAAACGTGGTTTGGAATGACAATATATATACCATCATCAGAATCAGGCGGGATTCCCACGCACGGCACAACTGGTTCCAACCAGCAATGCATTGACAAAAATGAGAGTTCCAATCCACCCTATTATTTTGGTAAGGGTTAGCTATTTACATTCCCCTTGCGTGCATAGATGCAATGCACCTACAGGAGCTTGAAAAGTTCACAGCAAGATGAAGATAAACTTCAATCTAATAGAGGCATAGCAATATCTATAAGGCGCACATGCATAAACTATGACTTTCTAAAATCTTGCAAGGAGAGAAGTATACAATGGAGGAGCAATGACCTACAACTATAGCTAACAGCACTGGCACAGGCCATGAAGGGCCACTTGTACACTCTGCAGCTGAGCTCAACAACAAATTCTTCCATTAAATAATACGCCATCCCTGAGAAAAATCATAAATGGCTTGGCCGCCTTTTACCAGCATCTGTCCTTAACCTCTTTACAGGATTTGCCCACCCAACACTCCCTGCCCCACCATTTGTTGGTTGAGGTTGGTTCACCCACCCTTGCTGATGCGTATTCTGCTGGTTCAGTCTCGCATCTTTAGGGATTGAATTCATAATGGGACTTGTGATATTGCGGCCCATGCTAGGGGGGGAAACTGGACCGCTTGATCCAGCTCTTGACCTCACAACTGACTTGTCCCGGTCTTTCCTCTTCTTCTTGCAGATGACCAACTCCCCTGGATGCAGTGGAGAATCATCCTGCTGACATTGTTCTCGACTACTGCCACTTCCACTCCCAATTCTTGTTTCCTTTTGGGGGACATGGACCCTCCTTGTGTCTTCACCAGTTGGAACGGATCCTCGCTGCATTGGCTTGTGGGTAGTGCTGTTGTCAGGTTCTACATCATTTATTGACTTGTGTCTCTTGATTACACCAAGAGCAGCTTGTTTTGGAGATGGAGCTGAAATGGAAGCTGGTGATGGGCCAGTGAAAGATAAAGTATCCCTCGTCTCTCGGAAATCTGTGTCTGGAAACGCAATCTTCAAGATATCAAAAAAAAGATCATGCACCTTTCTTGCTTCAGTTCTAACCTGCATGGTGTAAACATCCCTTGAGATTCTAAATCATTGTGAAGTTTGACCAAGAGAATTAGCTTTGACAATAGGCATGATTGGGAGTTAAGGCAGCTAATTGAAGCAATAGATAGAAGAATATTGCATAGTTCCATTATTCTGACATTTGGGCATTGTTAGCTGGTACGGGGGGGAATTGAAAATTTTTATTCATGGATACGAGGAAGAATTTTGGAATTCATGGGAAAATTCTAATAGGTAAGGCATAACAAAAGGATAAGCTTTTTGCAAGCACAGTGACAGAAGACAGCTATAAAGAATAGCTTCCAACCTTTTTTTGTCTTTTTCCTTTAATAGAAAGCTGAACTGCACCACATTCAGAGGTGATGCTTCCATAAATTTCTCAATTGCACCAATCCATTATGTAGAAGTGAAAGGAAAAGAAAACAAACAAGAAATATATAATTGGACATGTTAAAATTGAATATCCAAAATTTTATGCTGGAGAAATTTTGAAGATCAAATGATTGATGCTACAAAACAGATAGCAAGACACTTTCAAGTGGAAAACAAAGGAATTTAAAAAATAAAATTACAGAGCACTCCTGAGATTGGTGTGATACATGGCTGGGCACAAATTCCAAAGTGAATGATTGACAAATGTCATATCATAAAAAAAAAAATCAATGATACCATATCCATGCTTCCACAGGGCATCCAATATATTGTCAATAGCATTTTCCATAAGTAAACGTTAAAAAGAAGATTGGGATTATGTTTAAGCGCAAGTTTGGATGAGAAATCATACCTCATGTGAGAACCCATAAAATTGCATGGCACCTTTTAACATGAATTGCACATCGAACACAAGGTCCATAACTCCACTATACTCCAATCTGTCAACACGCTGTTCAATCTTCCGTAAATCCAAAAGATTAGTTCCAGCACCACTTATGTAACCAGAATTTTCAATCCTCTTCCACAAATCAGCTAGAAGAGGTACGATTTGTTGCCCTTCCTTGTCTATTCTCCTTTGGAACTTGCTGATAACATTTTTACACTGTACAATTGAAATTTCCAGTTAATAAACAGAAATATGGTGTAGCTAGAAAGACAAGTATGACTTGATTTTCCCCTGTCAAACCTCTTTTGACAAGTATGACTTGTACAATTATATTATATCAACAAGACAAGATAAATTAATATACTAGATGGCCAAGTACATACCCTTCTCTGGATGACATCAGACATCTTGTTGCCCAATGTTGAAGCACCACTTGTACTGGGAATTTTACCATCCCAACTCTCTCTAGTGTGTTCAGCAGCTTCCTCTGCTGTAGCAGACGGCAAATTCAATCGGCTAGATTTTGGTGAAGCCTGCAACTTAGATGTTTTGGCTATTCTTCTTGAAGGTATATTTCGTCTACTTTTTAAGGAATCACTCTGATCATGCTTGAATCCACTGGGCTCTACTAATGCTTTCATTTCAGTATCGCTCCTCAACTGCGCTTGATATTTATTATCCACTTGGAATGGCAACAGAAACGAATCTCCATGTTGCACGTCATTGCTAGACTTCTCCTCTAGCCTTTCAACAGCATGACGGGGTCGAAGCCGAATACTACGTTTTCGTTTTATTTTAGGTTGTAGAACCTGTTCATCTTCACCTTCATCACGATCATGTATCCAACTTCCAGATTGCTGGTGATCCATGTGAGAATCTCCAGACACCGCAATTTCCCCCTCTTCTAGTTCATCTGGCTGTGAAATATTAATGGAATAGTAAATAGATAGCAAAACCAAGTCAGTAACGAAGCACATGAATAGAGATAGAAGAAACATACCAGCTTCTTGGAAAGTGAACCTGGTCTAGCATCCAAAGCAGAAAGAGACCCGAATTTCCGAGGTGAAACAGGAGAGGTCATTCGTGTCATTTTTTGGCTGTCAGAGGATGACCCTGAGGAGCCAGCTTCATCCAGTGCAGGATCATTTCTGGTGCTTTCCACAGCTCGGTGATACTCATAGCCCCCATCACATGCTGGCCCATCATCTTCTGATTGATCCTTATTAACAGGAGGTGCCCCAACAGCATCAATGGATTCATCATCTTCAAATTCTCTAATTTCTCCCTCTTCTTCATGTACAGAATAATCATTTCTCTCATCAGAACTGGCCTCAGAATAGTCTACAGTTTCTTCATCAATTTCCTTGTAATTAGGAGACTTTTTCCCTTTCGGCCGCCCCCTTTTTCTTTCAGTTTCCATTTCACCGGATGCCATACCCATACCATTAGCAAAAAGGATCGCTTTTGATGGTTTCTTTGATAAGACAGCAATAGTAGCATCCACTTCTTTTGTACTGGCTCGAAGCCACTTGGGTACCTGATCATACCTCGTCATCTCCTCAGTCCAATCAAATTCTTCATCCATTTGATCAAATAATTCAACCTCTTCTTCACTCCTGGCTATCATGCGATTTACCTCTTGAAGCGATGGAACATCATGCAAGGTTTCTTGATATCGCTCTTCATCATGCAATAATGTCTCTAAAGTCATCCGCCTTTCCTCATGTGTTGTTCTTTGGTCAAAACGCCCAGCATTGATAACCTCATCAGCCATGTCAATCTTATATTGCTGGATATTGTTCCTTATAAGGCTCTCAATAGAACCCATATATCGATCCTCACCAACAAGGTCATCTTCTAGATCAACTGTACCTCCACTTCTTAATTCATCCTCCTTTTGACAGCTAGAAATTTTGTTAACAACTGCTTCCATATAAATGACTTTGACTTCTCTTGTCTGTCCAATCCGGTGGGCTCTAGCAACTGCCTGTTCCTCATTCTTGGGATTCGGATCAGGATCATATATAACAACTGTGTCAGCAGACTGCAGATTAAGACCCCTTCCAGCTGCACGAATACTAAGCAAGAAAATAAAGCAGTCGGAATTAGGGCTATTAAAGTCCACAATAGCTGATTCACGATCTTCAAGGCTAGTTGTTCCATCAATCCTTCTGTACACCAGTCGGCGCCATTGCAAGTATTCCTCTAATATATCAAGGAGTTTTGTCATGGTGCTAAAGAGTAGCACCCGGTGGCCTGTTCTTTGAAGTTTTATGAGAATCCTATCTAGAACCCAAAGTTTTCCACAAGATTTAACAAGGAAATCCTTGGACAAATCGTTAAAATATGGGTAATTAAGTAAAGGATGGTTGCAAGTTTTTCGGAGCTCCATACATCTGTTATTTAAAGTTCTATACACCTTCGCCTGGTATGCTGGATTTTTTTGAACCCTGCGCTTCTCATCCTCAGGGTCAACTCGGATAGTGCCAGTAGATTTGATCCAATCATAAATTGTACTCTGAATAGAAGACATTCTACATCTCAAGACAATGGAAACCTGCAGTGTAGCCCTATATTAGAATCCACCGCATGAAATAATAGCAATATATTAGAATCCACAACACGAAAAAATTCATGTTGATGATGACAAATTAATGCAATACCTTGGGTGGAAGTGAACCTTCCACATCTTCCACACGACGTCTGAGCATAAAAGGCTCTAAAATTTGATGAAGTCGATGAATTATGATAACCTTCTTTTCAGTCTCAAGCCAGTCATCCTCTCCATCATGCACAGGAGCTTCCCTTTGAAAGGGCTTCGAGAACCAATCATGAAATGCTTTACGATTATCAAAAACTTCTGGTAGAAGTAAATTCAGTAGGGACCATAGCTCCTTCAAGTCATTCTGCAGAACCAAAAAACAATCCATGTAAAGTCATTGCCAAAATCCCTTGTCGAGGAAGTTGAAATTGAATTTCTGAGCCATTATTTTTCTTAATATCACAATCTAGCTTCATACATGTCAAATCAAAAACCCTCTAGTTTTCATTTGTAAACCTTAGAGATTCCAATCTCTTGATCATTATCTTGAAACCTTTCGCAAGTCTTATCCAAAATGTTAGAAGACATCCAACCAAGAATCATAATATGTTCAAACAGAAACATATCAGCAGATGTAACAGGTTCTCTGACTTTAGGAATTTTTCCTTGCCATCCTACATAATCATGGAGTGAGCTGACGAGGACATGAATACACTAGTATATCACAAACATCCTTGTCAAACATGGTCAAGTTTTGCAAATCTTGCTAATTCTCCATCTTTAAAACTTAGCATCAGGAAATGGTGGGATGCTTGGATGCTATAAGCCTGAAATGAATTTCTATTTACTGCTACCTATCGGATAAAGTTGGCAGTTTAATTAAAAAATTCTCTGAACATAAATTTTTTCCCTATTGTACACTATTAGAACATTTTTACCTGCTCTTTGTTAGTTTAAACAGAATTGTCATTTAGAAAGGCCATGCTTGCATGTAGTTCATGAATTATAAACATGAACTATGCATTTGGTTAATGTAAGGTTCAGTAGAACAGCAGCCTTTTGTGAACAACTGTGAATGCACAGCAGCACACCAATAAATAACAAAAGAGATATTGAGGCTGAATTCAAGATAAAAACACAAAAGAAAAGGTGGAGAGGATAGAAAATCATACTCTTATTGTGCTTGGAAGGAATTAACAAGAAAAAGAAAAGAAAAGGTGAATAAGGAACAAAGAACTGCGGCTAAATATGTAATTGTGCTGCAAAACAAAGCTAGTCTATAAAATAAAACATGACAAGTAAATCAATCTAGTAAAAACTGAAAGGATTGCCTTTCTTATTTTCTTGCATTTTGGAGAAAGAAAATGAGCCCAAGGAAAAAAAATTGTCCTCATCTTCCATGGCTCATTTTTTCACCCCATTCTAAACAGCAGTAATATCACTCCCAATTATCCTATCTGGGTCACTTTAAATAACAGTCAGACCACAGAAGCCCATACTAGCAAGACTACAAGACTGTTTTGTGGTGACAAGTTTTCCCAGACACAGATAAGCATCTGTGAAACAATAGTGTGTAACTGTAAAACATAGACAGCTTTAACAGACCTGTAATGGTGTCCCTGTGAGAAGCAAACGTCTCTGGCAGCGATACCTATCAAGATCACGGGCTAAAACGGATTCCCTGTCCTTCATTCTCTGTGCCTCGTCAATTATGATGTACTTCCAATCAAGTTTAGAAAGTTTTGTGCGATCATACATGATAAACTCATAAGTTGTCACGAGTACATTAAATTTCATGGCAGAAACCTCCTACAGAGTGCCAGCAAAAAAAAGTTCAACAATTCATCATAAATCTGAAGAACGAAAAACAAATGAAGTAAGGGTGGTTTTCTTACTTGGGTAAATAATTTTGCACGCTGATCCTTTCCACCAACATAATAAATGCAGGACACAGATGGCAGCCAGCTATGTAGCTCACTCTGCAGCATGGACTCAGTAAGACATCAAAAAACACTAGAAAAACCATACCATTAAATGTGCAACAAACAGTAACTAACCTTCCAATTCACCAAAACAGCATTAGGAACAATTATAAGATGTGGTCCATAGTTTCCTTTGAATTCCATTAGATAAGCAATCAGTGCCATCACCTGCATAAGAACAAAATTATCAAAGAATAACAAGTCCACATTAAGAAAAAATGTTCATTATGTCATCTATAAATTTTTCTAGTTGACTACCACGCTGCCAAAAGAACTGAAGGAAATGTGCCAATAAGTTCACTTTTCTTTAACAAAGGACCAATAAGTTCATTATACAGCTACCACCTCATATATAAGAATTACTACCACATTCACATGCAAGTTTGCTAAAAAGAAGCAATTGGTAAATGCATCATTCTTCTTTTTTTGACATGTATAACATTAGCTTTTAGGGTTTCAAAGTTAATTTTCCCAACACTTCTATAATTTAGGTTAAAACCTGCAATTTTATCTAGTTACTCCTTTTCTTAAATTACAAACAGGCTTTTAGAGTATGACAACACGTTCCTTTGAATGTGATCAGTTAAAGCTCCAGGATTGTTAATTACTTCGTGTTATTCAAAGTGAGCTTTTTCTTAGGATACATACCTTGATATTATTTAATTTATAAGTTTTTAATCATTGACACAACAGATCCGTCTTTATTTTATTAGATTTTCATCCTAGTAAAAAAACGTTTCTACGATATTCAATTGGTAATGAAAAGTTTCGTAGGGAGCTTTAAGAGTATATAAAGAAATAAATCCTTTAAAATAAATTTAAAGTTGAGCTTATTAATCAACAAAAAATATTGATAGACCTTATTGGTCTGTTGCTTGTGAGAAGTGAACTTATTTATAGTTTCCGAGAACAAAGGCGCCATTTATGAGGCATGGACTCTGAGGAGTAAACCTTTGGATGGGTTTTGAAAACAATATATGGGATTTGTTTTCAAATTTCATTTTTCAAAAAGGATGTGGTTAAAGGCTTAAGCTTCAATAAAAAAGAAGGTTGAGCAAGAAACTTACCTGCACAGTCTTTCCAAGCCCCATCTCATCTGCCAAGATTCCATTTAATTTGTTGTTATACAAAGAAAGCATCCACTGCAATCCAACCTGGTGGGGGAAAGACCAAACAAATGCACAGAGATCAGTAGCTTAAGAAACTAATGACATAATAAGGCTTGAAAAATATCAAAAAAAAGTACAGTATACTTTAGTGACATACAAGCTGATAGTCTCGTAAGGTTCCAGTTCGTAACATCGATGGTTGCCTTACGACCCTTTCATTCACTGCATGGGCAAGATTGTAATATCTGCTGACAACAAGGAATGACAAAATTAAACTATTACAATCAAACACCAGTTTTGTGAACGAAGAAAATATGGTAGTCATATTATATGCATGTGCAGATTGATTGTTAGGTACATTTTGGATGATATTGTTTTCCATAAAAGTCTCCCTCTCTTGGAGCCAACTACCCCATCAGTACTTAGTAAATCTCTTGACCAGTTCACTCCTATCCTCAACATAAGAAAAATGACAAATTAAACCAAACAAATAACTTACTTGTTAACAGATGAACTGTCCCTGGGTGCATTCATTTCCATAAACCGGTTTCTTATCATTACTTCCTCACTGGTACAAGCTGCAGCTGCTCGTACTTCTTCTTCTGATAGGCCCTTTAATTAACAGTAAAAGTAAATGAAAAGGCAGTTTGAAACAATACATCACATGAAGAATATGAAAAGGAAATTCACACATCAGAAACCATGAAAGAAAAGTGGGGGCTTTTTGTTTATAGCTAATGAAAGAAAAGAGGCGGGTGGCTTAATTGTACGAGAAAAATGTGAACATCTAATTGGTGGGTTACTGAGAGGGGGGGTGAATAAATCATACCTGCAGTCGAGCAGCTGCGGCTGCAGCATTAGCTGCCTCCTCCACTTCCTGCTGATTCTTAGTAGCTGTTATTTTTCCTCCCAGCTTATGAAGATATTCTTCTGTCTGGGTCAAGAATGATGAGAGAACAGCATATCTCTCGGAAGCATCGCCTGAAATGCTAGTCTGTTGCTCCAACAACATTTCTCTGTACCTTTCAACATCATTGTTCTTTAATGCCTCCATCCTTTTATTTCGGTCATCATCCTTTCTCTTTGAAAATTCCCTCAACATTCTTTCATGGTATTTGGCAACTCCCCTGTTACGGGTAGTGCGTGAATCACGGATGGACCAATGAGACTCAAGAAGTTTCTTGCGCCACTGCATGATGGATTTCAATTGCTTCTCCCTTACGGCTTTCTGAGAGGCCTGTACCTGTCTCGTCAGCTCCATCCGTTGACGCTCACATAGCCGAACAAACTTCCTGTATAGCCTGTCTGGCATTGCCATGATTTCCTGTTGCTGCTGATCAACTTCATCCCTTAAACGCGCCTGTAGATCTAAAAGCTTGAGCTTTTTCTCTTCAATCTGTAACCGCAACACAAGATCTGGCCTGATCCTTTTCCTCTCCAAATTTACTGCTAGGAGACCATTGATTTTCTTCAAATTCTCTGACCTTTTCCTGGTAAGCATTTCCACACCTTCCTCAAAAAGAAGATCTTTGACGTCATAGGCCAATGTTAGGTTATTATTCGTGTTAACCATCCCAGTTGACCCAACAGAGTCATGTTTCCTAGTAAAAAATGGAAAATCAAATAATGGTCCGTGATACTTTCTGGTGGAGCCAGAATCTTTTGTCTGGGGCACAGTGCTCACTTGTGCAGGTTTCTTGGCTTGCGTAGCATCAGATGCAGGATACTGTGGTGCGACACCCTTTCCCCTATCTGATGCAAGATCACTTATAACAGGAGCTTTCTGAAGTCCATGCTCAGTCTCCTGGTCTGACTTGACAGAAAATGTTGCAGTTTGATGCTCTTCCTTCCCAGAAGCCACCAAGGGTGTGGGTTCCTTCATCACAGCCGGTGCCTTTTGCATGTTAATGGTCGATACAGCCGCTTTCTCATCGCCAGTAAAAACTTCCTCTTTAGAAACACTCTTTCCATTCATAGATGGCATTGCTTGTGAATCCCTATCATTGGACTCCGGATGACTTGCTTGTTCTTCAGCAATCTTTCCACCTGGCCTGTCCTGATTACCTCCTCCTGCAGGGAGAAGTTGTTGCTGCAGTTGCAACTCAAGGGGTGGTGGAGCTATAGCTCGAAGAAGCTCTTGTGGAAGAGTACCTTCTCCTTTCTGACAATGAATTAAAAAAAAAAGCATGATCTTCTGAGTGCTTATGGAGTCAATTGCAGTGTTCATGTGTACTTAAAAACAAATGTAAAGTAGCCAGTAAAAAGAGATTTCCAGACCTTCAATCGCCTAAATGCTAGAATTTGTGCTTTTAGAACATGTGACTGCTGTTTAGTGAACCCAGTGCGCTGTTGTGCTATCTGAACAGCTGGTCCGCCTTGTGAAGAGAAGCGGGGGCCCGAGCCTCCTTCAATAGAAGGACCAGCAGGTTGTGGAGAAGATCGATTCAGTTGCCTGAATTGCCGTGCCTGTGAAGTTTCTGGGTTGTTTAATGCATTTTTTGATGGCAAAATCTGATCCGCACCTTGGCCTGTGTTTGAAGGCATTCCATTTCCAAGCACAGCTGTCTGCCGAGGAGGCGCTTGGTTCTCCCTGCTGTGAAAAGCCTGCTGCTGCTGCATTGCAAAGCTGTTAGGGTTATTCACCATGCCTCCACTGGAATTCGAGCCAAAGGGACCAGAAGGAGCAGTTTGCCTGCCTTTCGCAGAGCCAGACTGCCCAGAGACATCACTGGATGAATTAGCATGAGGAGAACTTTCACTTGCAATGGATGGAGAGGCAACCTGAGGCTTTGACACAAGGAGATGTGATGATTGCGCACTGGGATTAGCTTCATTTGCCTTCAGCTGTGCAGCCATCCTTGCCTGCATGAATGGAATAAGCTGAGCCATCAAGTTGACATTTGCAGGTTGTGACAGATCAATGTTGCGCTCAAGTGCCCATGCTTGAATTGCTTGCATCTGTGCAGTCATTGCAAGATGGTTGTTTGCCATGTTTTGGATGGTTTGTGGGGGCTGTGGGGCCTGCATGGGCCTCGTAACATTTGCAGACATTGGTTGTCCAGAGGCAGTAGGCTGGAGAGGAGACTTTTGCTCATTCCTCTGATCAGAGGCTAGGTGCTGACCTTGCTCTGCCTGCTTTTCACTGCGAGAAAAATGGTCAGATGAGTTCTTAGAAGAAGATGCCTGGGCCTGATTAGCTGCCTGCAAGGACATGAGTTCCTGCATTTTCAAATTTCCCATCCGCATGTCATGGTCCTTGCCAGCAGTAGGACCCAGCATTCCTATTTTAGCTTGTTGCTGAGACTGCATTGCCAAAGCTGACTTTTGTTGGGCAGCCTGGAAAGCATATTGAAGATACACCTGTTGCGTTGGGTTCACAGCCTGTTGCATTGGGTTCAAAGCCTGTTGCTCAACACCTTGATTCCTATTCTGTCCATCCTGAGAGGAACCATGTTGTCGAGCCAAATCAAAAAATTGTCTGGACTGTTGAGGAATTTGCATTGAACCTGGAGATGACGCAAAACTGTTCCCTCCTGTAACTCCTTGAAGAGCCCCAGCTTGATAAGCTAGAAGGGCTTCATTTCCTTCAGGTTTTCTAAGTAATTGTTGCTGCAATGCCTGCATGGACAGTTAGAGATATAAAACAAACACTAACAAAAGTTCACCAGAAAAAGAATTTTCAAAATCTCCTTGCACACGAGGAAATCTTAGAACTAAGGACAACAATCATACAATTCACGACGTACACAAAATTGGATTCAGAAACAAACACAACGATGGTCAGCTGAACATTTCAATCAACATTGAACCTTCACATTGTAAGGAATCTAAAAGGGAATGCACTGTAACAGCATGCATGATGGATCTACAGGTCCATTTTTCTGATGGATCTACAGGTCCATTTTTATGTCAAATGCACCATATACTTTCAGTAACAAAACAAAATGAAAAAATAAATAGTTCCTCCATCCACAATTGCAACTCAAAAATGGAAGCCAACAAAACCCAAAAGGCAACTGCAACCATAAAATTAGATGGATTTCACCATGAACATCAACTACAATAAAATCACAATATACACATAAACTAACAGGGAAAACAACAGACATGATCAGCTATAGATTACACGTAGCACAGTTAAGGAGTGCAAAATGGTATTACAAATTCCCAAAAGCCGGACCCGGGTCCAGTTGGCATTGGTCTTTGATCTTGAAAAGTAAAAACCTCAATCAAACATGGATGCTAAAATACAGCTAAAAATATTTTAAATGACCTAATCTTCTCCTAGATTAAATGCATGCCTAGTTTGCCTCGTCCAAACTCATGATTAATCAAATATTCAAACCAAAAAATCACATTAATTACAACTTGAAATCACTGATAACGTATCAATTAATCGAGTTTGGTAAATTGAAAAAAAAAAAAAAAAAAAAACCTTACCTGCCTGGGCGGCTGCTGCTGCTGCTGCTGCTGCTGCTGCTGTACTGAATCGAACCCCAATTGAAGGTTCCATACAGCAGCAGACGAAGACGAAGAAGAAGGTGATGCTGCAGCTGATGAAGTGGACCCCGCACGCCCAGCCGGTCCCACCCGACTGGGCCCACCTCCTCCACCACCACCGGATTGCATGCAAATTTACTCTATAAACCCCTAATTAATCAATAATTATAAACAAAAAAATCATGTCCGCACAAAATGAAATCGAAAAATAAAATGTTGTTAAAAAAATCCCTCCAAGAATTTGAATAAAGCTCCGATTTTACCTCCGATCGCAACGTTACAAAAAGATGGGGGGGGAGGGGGGGGACTTGCTTGCTTGCTGTCTATCTGTCCACTTTCTCTCTCTAGGTTTTGAAATTTATCTCACTACAAAAAGAAGGCGAGAATATCGGTGAAACGAGGAAAAATGGATCCTGAGAGATAGAGGGGTTGATTGTTTTTCACTCTCACTGAAACTTGTTTTCTCTCGCGCGACTGGATTTCGAGAGAAAAATAACAAGGGAAGTTATAAAAAAAAAAATCCGGGCGTTCAGAGTCAAACAAACCCTAAGATTTATTGGTTTTATTTGGGGGTTTTTATTATTTTATATTTTATTTTTTGAAGGGGAAGGAGTAAATTGGGGTTGGTACTTGGCAATGAGTGAAGTTTTTCTGCCTTTCTATTTTATTTATTTCTTCTGTTAGAGTGGGGTCCACGTTACTACTACGGTTACAAGTTTACTAATCGTAGTGTAGAAGTTTAACCTTTGAGTTTGGTTATAATTACTATATTGTTCCTGTAGTTCATGGAATGTCAGATCTCAAAATATCTCCAGTCAAAGGCTGTTTATTTTTTCGATAGAACATGCGTTTTATAATTTAAAAGGATAGAACATGCGTTTTACAATTTAAAAGGAAAGTTATTTGTTTTGTATCAAAAATATTTTTTGACAAATAAAAAAATAATATATTCATGTATTTTTTAGAAGAAAATGTAAAAACATATTCATTATTTATTCAAAAAACTTTTTCATAAAATATATTTTTTATTTTTAAAGTGTATATTTTATATTATCATGTCAAGAAGATCCAAAAACATTAAATAAAAATTAATTAAAAGTTTTTAAATGCATAATTAAATTGTAGTATCAACATGTAGAAATATATCTTCAACTTAAAAATATTATTTTGTTTTTTCAAAATATTTTTTTTCCTTGAAGCTTTGAA
Organism: Salix caprea; assembly: GCA_964035475.1. Taxonomy (NCBI): domain Eukaryota; kingdom Viridiplantae; phylum Streptophyta; class Magnoliopsida; order Malpighiales; family Salicaceae; genus Salix; species Salix caprea. The sequence continues at coordinate 7,355,615 of OZ037755.1, read as the reverse complement.
AATAAATGATGAAAGTTAAAAAAAAAATATTTTCTTTTTGTAGCTTTTATCTTGGAAATGCTCGAAGCTTTTTTCTTTTTTCTTCACCTACATTGCAACTGTACACTTATTTAATGGCTTGTAACCGTGATTAACTTAACAAAATTTTATTTTATTTTAACTCATAGTTAATTGGCTTTTTGAGTCACGTGATACATAGTAGTCCGACCTTTCTTCTCAAAACTTCATCCCAATTTGATGGTTAGTAGATTGGTGGATGGTTGGATAATTAGTTTCGAATAAAAAAATCAATTCATTTGTTTTAAATAAGAAAAAAAATATCAAAATTAAATTTGATTAATTTGATGATATAATAAAAAAATAAGCAACAATAGACAAATAAAAAAATGTCTAATACAAAATTAGGTTACTACATGAAACTCATGAGTTAACATATGAAATCAGAATAACTCTACAGAAAAACAATATCAACAAAAAACCAACTATAAAAAACTCTAGATATGTAAGCTAACCCAATGAAATCTTCCTAACCCATGACTTGAAAAGTTAACAAAATCTATTGAGTGATAAAATAAAAAAATAAAGTTCCAATAAAAATTGATTAAAAACAAAATAAAATAAAAATTATAAATTAAATATAACATCAGTTGATATTTTTTGTTGGCACGTCACTTAGAAATAAAGTTGGAATTGCAAGTAATTAAAATATTATCATGAAAGGAAAAAAAAAGAAAAAAAAGAGCTAATATATCCTTAATTCCAGGGTCATTTATGTCTTGTCAAGCAATGAAAGAACCAGCCATAATAAAGACAGGGAGTGCAAAAGCGGGCGAGCGATGCCGTGGAACACACCTCAAGTATATGGATCCATGGATTCTTCGTTATCAGTAGCTATATCTATATCTATCTGGCACTTTTGTAAGAGGATCAAACTTCAGACTCCATCGATGGCTGATATGAAAGTGGTTTCTGGATGGTACCAAGTGTTGATGGATGTTAGATAAGAAGAATAATGTAAAAGCTTTTTTAAAAAATTATTCATTTTACTTATTTTTATGTAGTTGAATTACGAAAATAAGTTGTTTATTGTTTATTATACAATCTCTCACAGATTACTGCGGATTCAAATAGTAATTTTTTTCTAAATTTCCAATCTGCTGTTTGATCTTTGGTTTGCACAGTTAATTCTTTTCATGTTAAAATTAATAGTCAAGTAGTATTTTAAGAGAGGGTGAAATTAGAAAATAGAGGATCAAACTGAAAATAGATGGTAACTTATAATTTCATAAAATAATAATAATAATAATTTAGTCTCTCATTCTTTTCACTTGATAGGTAGTCAGTCGGTCACTTTAGTTGCTAGAAATTCAATTTTGATATCAAACTTTATTTTTTATATTCTAGTCTTTTTTTGTGAAAAGAGAAAAGGGGTGTTTGTTAGATTCTAAAATAGAAAGAGAGAGAAAATCATCATTAACATCCATTCCAACCATCAAAATGGTTACAATTGATGTCAACGAATTTTATTAAGAGATGAGAGTTTTATGATGATTGTTTTAAGTTTTAATATAACCTGAAAAACTAGATTTAATATAAGGATAATAAATCTTATTCTATTTGATTTTAAGAGTTAAATTGATTTCGGGTGATATTTTTTCTTAATGTTGTAAAGGTGTTTGTCGGTTGAAAATGATTTTTTAGGTAAAAAAAACCAATAAACCTGATTTTCTAACCATCATGGTAGTTGAAATCTAAGATGTCATCTTCAACAATGAGTGATGTGTCACCTAAACACGCAAGCATTGACTTAAAGGTCTGTCCTCTCGAGTTTTTTCCCTTAAAAGGTGCTAGGTCAAAGAGTAATGTTATAGGCTTATTTTCAACTTTTTTTTAGTATATTTAGATTAGATATAAGTTTATATAATTTTTTTTAACTCAATTGAGTCCATGACTTTCGTTGCGAGTTTAAATAGTTAGGGCACATCTCCTTGACAATTTTATTATGCATTTTCCTCATTTTTTTAAAAAATATTGAATTTGATAGCACAAATGATTTTTGTTGTGAGTTTGATTGTTTTGCCCTTGAACATTAAGTTAATCAGAGACCTAGCCTCCTAGTCTTTTTTCCTCAAAATTATCCTTACAAGTTTTGCACAACAACTCATTTTCTTTCAAGTATATTCAAGGTGTTTTCATCTCAATATTAAATAAAAATGTAATCAAATATATAATTGATTGTTTTTTCCTTATTAAAATTCCACATCAATACCAAGACCATCGGTTTCTCTCTCTTGAAAGAAAAAGGTAGAGGGGTAAAATTGTGGAAGTAATTTAAAAAATCTAATTGCTAAAAGTCCGACCTGCCGGATTCGAACCAGCGACCTAAGGATGACAGCATTATCCAACTACAGTCCTCCGCTCTGCCAACTGAGCTAAGGTCGGCTTCGAGAAACAATATGTATATAAACTCTAAAATATGTTTCCTTATTTACTATATAATTTTTCCTTCATAGTCTTCGGCCCTAAAGTCTTAAGAGTACCATAAAAGAAAATTAAGGTTTTCAGGATAAAATTAGTTGATATACATATAATAATTCAACTGGTGCTGAATGATTTACTGTTTTTTAGTTGCTAGAAGTTTTGGCACGAAAATGAAACCAGAGGTGTGGGCAAAAAAGAACAATTGCTTGAGTGCGTTTTCTGTAATAGGGTTTTGCGGTGGTGTCAGGATGGAATTTTGAGTTCAAGTGTTATCCAAGAATTGGCTAGGAATTATAGCAGCATATTCATTTCTCAAAAGAGCCCCACAAGGTTTGCTTAAGATATACAGTTTATATTTGATAATTGTAACACTGCAAAACCTCCAGTTCAAGCTTGAGATGAAAGGAAAATAATTTCATTTCCACTGCACAAATAAAATTTGAGTATCCTGAAATTTCTCGTAATACAGAGGATGGGGAAATTGAAAATTGGAAATTGATGCCGAAATTTAAAAGACAAGCAAGCTCCATCGCCACAAATGTTCTGGAGATTAAACCCTGTGTATTGACAGAGGAGGCATATTTTGCTGCACGTGGTTCAACAACTGGCTGCATGTTTGAGATACGTTCATGGAGCGAGATATTTGAAAGAATTAGTCCACAGGAACTGGCTGCATGTTTTCAGCTTCTTTCCTCAGCTCTTGAAACAGGACAGATGACAAGTATCGCTCCCCAAAACTTGCATGAATAGTCTGAAAGTCAACCAGTAACAACTCTTACATAGCATTCATACTTCAATTGATTTACTTGCATGAAAAAGAATTCTCGATTCAATGATGAGGAAATTTGCTTAAATTGATGAAACCTTAAGCCCTTTTAACAACCAGATATGTTGGTTCATGACTCGAGTAGAGGTCATTTACTAATGGCATACCTCCATCCCGCAAACAATGTAAATTACCAGTATAGCTGTTAAACTCTGTTTTCGAGAATTGGGATATAAGTTGTTCTTACCACAATAAGTTTGCCTTTATTCTCAGGCATTCTAGCAAGTCTAAGTGCAGCTACTGTGTTGGCTCCGGATGAAATTCCCACCTGTGGAAACCAAAAATATTGAACTAAAATATACACGACAAATAGCAGTCTTATGTTGCTCATATCTCGAAAGCAAATAGAAGTCTTAAAAACTAGAAATTCAAGAACCCGAAAGTGCAGCCAAAGTTCAAAGAATTTCAATTCATGTCCCATAAATTTAAACATTGCTCTGTAGATTAGCATGCGTATACCATCTAAAGAGGCTGTCAAAGACAGAAAAGTAGCTGAACTGTCAACAATAGCAGGCTTGAAATTGTTAAGATTTATTACCATGAGACCCTCCTCCAACGCCAATCTCCTAGCCATATTCACAGAATCTTCGCTACTAACCTGGCATTGAAGTGTTTCACTGTTAGTTTGCCATATTAGAATCTGACAATGAAAATGCTGTTATCTTTTTGTTTCTTTTGACCCCTGCCCTATTCTTCAAATTAGCAGTACTTACCTCCAGAACCTTCTCCATTACATCCATGTCCAGTATGTCTGGTTTGAATCCAACCCCATTGCCAGTAATGTGATGAGGACCTATTTCAATTGACAAGATACTAGAGACTCAACCTCTCTGATCATACCGATAAATTACCAAGATCAAAATCATAGCGTCCATCATGTTAATTTCCTTCACGCCACCTCTAAAGGTTACAGCTTCAGCTCAGAAATATGGGAAGCAACATTATTTTTTTATTGGTAAATATTCCAGCCCTTTTTTTTTTTTTTTGAGAAGTCTAGTTTTAGTGTTTTACACTTCATAATTCCTTTTCCCAATTAAGAAGTGAAGAAAAGAAAAAAGACAAGGAACTAGAGTGAAGCGAGATTCATACCTGGTTTGCCACCATTCAGTATATTACTCTCAGCAGGCTCAACTCCATAAATCTACCATCACAGAAGAGAAAACAGAACATTATGGGAGGGATAACATAAAATTTATGAAAACACATGGTAGTGATGCAGTGAAATCATCAATAAGAATTTAAAATTACACACCTTAACATTAGGATTTTGGGACTTGAGATACTGCCCGACACCAGAGACAGTCCCTCCACTGCCTATTCCCATGACAAAGATGTCAACTTTTCCTAGTGTATCCTCCCATATTTCAGGGCCAGTAGTTTCAAAATGGATCTGCTTTTTTCCATTTAAATTCAGAAATCAAACCAATAATTACAAAGTAAGAGGGTATAAATCCCCCAATTCTAAAAATAATAATAACTCAAGTCTCGACAAACCATCCAAGCCATGCAATGTCGTTGCTATGGTGAAATTAAGCACCTGAGTATTGGCAGGATTTGAGAACTGTTGGAGCATGAAAGCATCTGGTGTGGATTCCAAAAGTTCATAAGCCTTCTTAACAGTTCCCCCCATTCCCTTAGTGGGGTCAGTCAAAATTAGCTCAGCTCCAAATGCTCTCATAGTAACCCTTCTCTCCAAGCTCGTGTAAGAAGGCATGGTTAGTATCATCTTGTATCCTTTCATAGCTGCCATAAATGCCATACTGATCCCCATATTACCAGATGTCGGCTCTATCAAAGTTGTCTGATACAACATTAATAAAAAAGTTACAGAAATCCGAAAAGCCCAAACATATGACTGAACCAATAATATAAAAAAAAAAAAAAAAACTCCAGGGCTGTAACTATAAGCCAACCTTTCCAGGAGCAATCAAGTTCTTTTTTTCTGCATCTTCAACCATTGCCATTGCCGGTCTGTAACATAAACATTATGGTCCTTATTTGATATCTCTAAGGTCAATGATAACATCTGAAATAGTCTGAGTTCTGAGATACCTGTCTTTGATGCTGGAAGTGGGCTGGAACATCTCTTGTTTGACAGCTATATAAGCTCCACATCCTTCGGTCACTTTGTTAAGATACACAAGTGGAGTTTTCCCAATGAGCTGAATGTTTTGAATTAGAAAAAAAAAAGCATTAGTTTGTAGACAAAAACTTGATCCAATATCAGAAAATCTTTTGATGCTGAAAATCCACACTCCTTTCCTAATGAAAGAACAGCTTGCTAGAAGTAGAACTGACTGAAACCTATGTCGACGACCAGTCTTTGCCAAACATAAAGACTACCTGTCGTTTCAGAGGCTGAATAACAAAGGTACGGACAGCACGTGGCGCGACATAGCTGCCGCGAGGAAGAAAAAAGGGACAGAACAGCGGCCGATCCAGTGGACACAGAAAGATGTTTCTCTTTTCCCTTTTCTTTCTTTTTATTTAAATATGATCATTCCTATATATATAGAAAAACATCGAAGTGGCAAAGAGTATCACTGTAGTTGAGCAAAATGGTATGGTAGGTTGCAAAGTAGAAAACTATCATGGATTGATGCAACAAGAATAAAGTAATGAAGGGTGTTCTTTGTTTAAATTAACGATCCAAAGGGGAAAACGGGGTTGGACATACCTGGGAAACTCGTGTCTTGATTTTCGTCCCGGGAAGATCTTTTGGCAAATCTCTGAGTCTTTGAGCAAAAGAAGCAGAGGCAACAGTAGCAGCTTCTGCAGAGAACAATCTTGTAAACATCATCAGCCCATTACATGCTGGGATTGATGATGAACTTTTCTTCAATAAGCTCCTTGTAGCAGCCATTAATGGAGGTGTTAATCACAGTATACACTGTCTATTAACAACCACCCACCCAGAAGGTTACTAGACTGACAGCCACTAGTTGGAGTGAATGACAGCCAAGGAAGAAGGGAGGCGAGTGAGGATCTAGGAGTGGTGGGAGACCCCCTTTTATAAGGCTTTTGAATTCTACTCTCTGGTTTCTATAAGTAAAAGATGGCCCATTTTGTAATTCCATTTCTCAAAGCACCATCACCAATGTTATACCTCTGCACCAGGTTCAGTTATCAAAAAAAAAAAAAAAACATGTGGCAACCAGTGGTTCCCCCTCTAATATAATATTTTTTAAGTGAAAATCCAAATTTAGTCATCAAGTTGTGGGATTCCGATAAACATGTGGCAACCAGTGGTGCCCACGCGGAGGGTTCCGATAAACTTACCAGAACAAGGAGAGAGAAAAACTCATATTTTTTTTTTTATATAGTTATGGGATTGGAAAGGTTCAAAATTTATTCGTAAAAGAAGAAAAAGAAAGAAACCATTGTGCAATAAAAGTAGAGAGAGAGAGAGAGAGAGAGAGAGAGATTTATATCATTTCATCAAAAAATAAAAACAATCGCACTGGATGTACTTTGAGATAATAGTTTTTTTTCTCTCTTAAAATGAGAGATCATTAATTATTTTAAAAACAAGAAAGAGAACACAAAATTAACTAGATTGTTAACTCATTCTATGCCATGAGTCGGGTAAAATTTTCTTAAACACTAAAAAAAATATTTAGAAATTGTCAATGTTTTTTTCTAATGAAAAGAAAAACTTAAATTTTCTGAAGGTTGTGTTGATACGGCTCACTTGATGTTATAGGCCAAAAATCTGACTTGTAAAAAATATAATTTCACTTTAAAAATTTATCAAAATAATATTTTTTTTAAATAAAAATAAAATAGCAGTATATTGGATTGACTTAAATCAAATCAGGTTAATATATCAAATTCATGATCCGATTTTATGAGATAATGATAATTTTATATAAAACAAACAAAAACAAATTATGTCGTCTCTCATACTAGAAATCTAAGTAATGAGTCCAAGATAAACTTGTAGAAAAAACAACAACTCGATTTACAGTGCAATATGTCTATTAAAAGTGTTTTTTTTTAAATATATTAAAATATTTTTTATATCATCACATTATAATATTAAAAATAACTGAAAAAGGATATTAATTTAATATTTTTAAGGTAAATAACTTTTTAAAAGCAACCAAAAATAAGAATTTACTGAACTCAAACATGCTCTTTGATTTATGTGTGTGATCTGTATACTCTATCATGTATTTTGAGAAAATTATATTTTTATTTTCTCTTGAAATGAGAAATCATTAACCATTCTAAAATCAAGAAAGAATCAACGTAAAATTAACTAGATGATCGACTCAGACTCATGCTACGATTATAAGTTGGATCATATTTTTTTTCAATGATGTGAAACTCATAAAAAATAAATCAAAATAAATTATAAAACTCAATTCTAAATCAATATAATGTTAAAGAACTATCTCATTTACAAGCTTAAGTTGTAAGTGAGATCTCAAAATATAATTAGGTGAGATGATTTCTTAATATGATATCAGAATATTATTGACACAATAGTCATAAATTCGAATCTCACTATCTCCTTTCTATTTGATCAAAATCTAACACAAGATAGTATGAGCGTTTGCAAGTTTTAAGTCCAAAGAGCTTTCACTTGAAAAAGGGTGTTAGAGAATAATATAAATCATATTATGAGATCTTACCTCACAACTTAAATTTTTAGATGAGATGGTTAATTAATGATTGACTTTCTTTTTCATATTCATGAATGAGTGATTGCTACAATGTCTTAGATCATTGCTAATTCAATTTTCTATGAGAAAAAAAAGAGGATATTTCTTTACATGATTCATTTATATAGTATATAAATTACATTTGTCATGAAGTTTTATGGTTGAATTCTGAAAAACAAAACATTGAATCTATGACTTTTCCAAATACAACGAGTTGATTATATTGTAAATATGAAACCAAAATAATTAAGAAAAATTATTTGATGATTTTATAATTTAATAAAAATGACACTTTATATTCTTCATCAACTTAAAATTTGAACTAAAATAAATACAATAAATTTACTCTCGAATATAATATATGAGCAATATATCATTTTTTTTCATGTTTTTTCTTCTTTTCTCTTGCATTCCTTCCCTCTAATGTCGGGCTCTTCTTTGAATCCTTTTGCGGAAAGGTTCATGCATGAATCTACCAGTGGAGAGACTATCATATTAACAAAACGGCATAGTTTGCTAGGATGCTTCATAAAATTACGTATTTTGTCCTTTTTTTATTTAGTAATATTTTTTGTTATTTTGACACAATAAGAGTTTTTTACTCGTTGAACGAAATATAATGATGTTTTTTAATTATTTTTTATGCCATGTAGAGAGTTATAAACACGTGGTGTTTTATATAATTTTTGAAATTGTAAACATGAAATTTTATGGTTAGTTGAGCTGTGAGGAGTGAAGACTGTCTGATTCAGTGTATGTGGCCAAGCGGTGAGTGAGTCATAATAGCTTCTCTAGTTGCTGTTAACAAGCATGGAGAAACGTGAGAGGATTGCCAAACGTTTAAAAAATTCATTTAAGGAAAAATAAAAAATAAAAAGTTGATAAAAATGTGTCATCGTATTTGGAAGTGGGTATGGTTGTGGTTGTGGTTGTTTTTTAAAATATTTTTCATTTAAAAATATATTAAAATAATATTTTTTTAATTTTATTTTTTTCCACATAAAAATATCTAAAACACTATTTTTTAAAATTTCAAATAAAAAATAAAAAAATTTATTTTTGAAATTTATTTTTGAAACTTTGTGAAAAATACCCTAGTCCGATTACATTTATCATCTCTCTATGCCTTTTTATTTTTGTTGCATATAAACGAATCTCTATAGGCTGGTTAAAAAAACTCTTGGATAATTAATGTAATATTTGTTTGATGAAACCGAGGATCAAATCACGAGATGCGTGATTAGATAAACATTAGAATACTTCCCCATGACATGCTACGGGTTTCTAGCAAGCTTTTTTAAAATGTAAGAGGATAATATCATGAAATGTGGAGAATTTTTTGGCATTATCATGTAACTTAATCTTACATGTTAAATTTGAAAACTTCACACCCTAGTTTGACATTGTATTTTTTTTTTAATTTTATACTTTAAATTATAAATAATTTTGATATTTTAGATCATTTTCATATGATGATGTCAAAAATAATTTTGACACTTTAGCTTATTTTTTAAATAATTTAAGATTGTTTTTAATATTGAAATAATAACACATTACATCAAATTAGATAACCTCAAGTTGGCATAACAAACTCCTTATCAAGGTAGTGGATGTACTATGTTTAATAACAATTTTGTTATCTAATTATATTATAAAAGAATATGAGGAATAACTCAAAACTAATAAAATATTGAATAAAAAAACAAAAAATAATAATTTGTAATTTGTTTCGCTTTTTTTTGTGTGTGTGGTTATCCTGATCTCATGAGTAACAAGTTAGTCAAGTTAACCTGATTTTACTATTTTTTTTTCTTCTCTAGATCTTTTTTTTTTAAATTGTTTTTTTTTTCTTTTCACTTTTACCTTTGGCCTCAAATTATTTTTTTTTTTTTTTTTTTTTTGGTAAAGATCGGGGCAAATGCCCTTCTAAATTAATCGAGGAATAGTAGACCCAATCAGGTCATAGTACAGCAAAGTATAAACTCCTGCTGGTGGGTCAGTTATAATATCCGACCCCCTATCTATCAAATCTCTAGTTAGCCCAAAGTTTGCCAACCAATCCGCCACACAATTGGCCTCTCTGTAAACATGAAATAATCTCACTTCCCAATCCCTGCCCAACATATCCTTAATTTGCATAACAAGGTTATAGTTTCTATCTACCCTCACAATATCCCCATTAATAATCCCAACTACACTTTTGGAATCTGTCTCTAAAATAACTTTTCTAAACCCCTTTTCCCACGTAAGCTGTAACCCAACATAAATAGCCCATAATTCTGCAGTTATGGACGAACAATAACCAATATTTCTCGCAAACCCCCCTACCCAAGTCCCCATATGGTCTCGAATAACTCCTCCAGCACCTGCCATCCCAGGGTTACCCTTACTGCATCCATCCACATTGAGCTTGATCCATTCCTCCATTGGGTATTTCCAACCAATGTTATCGATCTTTGTATCGCCATTTGCCCCATTACCACTTTGCAGCTGGTTCTTACTATCTCCAACCATTCTTCTAATATCCAATACAGTCCCAAACCAATTACCCCTGTCTCCTTCAAATGTTCTACTACATCTCTCTTTCCAAATGTACCATATAGTAACGCCGAAGATCAGATTCCATTCCTCATTTCTCATGCCTCTATTTCTGGAGGATAAGTTAGAGATCAACCATGTATACCAACTTTGGCTGTAGAATAAATCCCTTTCTTCTACCCTCACAAAGACATCCCAAATTCTCCGAGCTTTAGGGCAATCTCGGACTGCATGCATTAAGGTTTCCACTTCATTAACACAATGATAACAACATCTATTATCTGTTAATCTTCTTCTCCATCTCATGTCATTAGTCATAATAGCATTATGCGCTACAGTCCATAGAAACACTCGGATACGCTCCATTCCCTTCCACTTCCAAATTATTCTCCATATAGGGTCCCTGTCTACAACGTCTTCTTCCTCTCGAACCAAATAGGCTGACCGAACTGAGAATCTTCCATCCGAGGAGTGATTCCACACCACTTTATCATCTATCGCATCCTGCATAGGAGGAATGTAGCCTGCAATACCCATTACAACCTGCACAGGAATAAAGTGAGCAAAAATCTCCCATTTCCAGTTACCTCTACAGTCCACCATCTCCGCCACCGTACAATTGAGATTGTCTATCTGAGCTCCTGGGATTAAATGGTTTAGAATTGGGCCATAGCTCTCCAACCAGCTATCTTTCCAAAACAGAGTTTTCTTGCCATTTCCCAAATTCCAACTAATGTTTTGATTCACCACATTCCATTCTTGACATATGGACTTCCACAATATAGAGTCTCTTGAGGATGCCACCGGAAGCCCAGTACCCCTATTAGATCTCATATACTTGTCTTTTAAGAACCGAACCCACAGAGTATTTTCCTGCTGCATTCCCCATGCCAATTTCATTATAAAAGCTCTATTCGACGGTTCCATTTTTCTTAATCCCATTCCCCCTTCTACTTTTGGTTGACACATCGTCTTCCAATTAACAAGATGAATCTTGTCTCTACCTTCTTTTTGGCCCCAAATGAATCTCCTGCAAATTTTCTCTATCTCTTTGCATGTGTGTTTCGGGATAACCGCTGCTTGCATAGAGTATAAAGGAATAGTGGCTAGCACAGATTTGCATAATGTGATCTTACCCGCCAGCGATAAATTATTGGCTTTCCACCCTGCTAACCTCTTTTGTAAATTCTCTAAAACATAACTGTAAGTCTGTTTAGTAACCCGTTGATGAAGTAATGGCACTCCAAGGTATCTCCCCATATCTGTAGTGACTTGAAACCCGCTCCTCCTACTTATAGCATTTACCAAAGGCGCCGAGACATTCTTGGAAAAGAAAATTCTTGTTTTCACAGCACTGACTTTCTGCCCCGAAGCTGAACAAAACATATCCAAACAATGCATGACTCTCTCAATCTGATCTATGCTAGCCTCTGTAAAAAGCAGCATGTCATCCGCGAAGCACAGATGAGAAATCTTCATTCCATTCCGACGCACACTAAAAGGTTTCCATCTGTTTTCCTCCACACTCTGATTTATTATCTGAGTTAATCTTTCCAAACACAAGACAAAAATATACGGAGATAACGGATCACCTTGCCTTATACCTCTGCTGGGATTAAAATTCTGAGTTGCACTACCATTCCACAGGATGCTAAGGGATGGAGACTCAATACACTGCATGATAATTCTTATTACTTCACTAGGCATTTTAGCTACCGTTAGAGTATCTCTAATAAAACTCCAACTTAACCGATCATACGCCTTTTCCAGATCAACTTTGATGGCCATAAAACCCCTTCTGCCTTTCATATTCCTCATTGTATGAATCACCTCTTGGGCAACAATTATGTTATCCGTGATATGTCTTCCTGGAACAAAACTACTCTGAACTTCACTGATCATCTTCGGCATTAACTTTTTCAACCTCCCCACCAGCACTTTAGTAATAGTCTTGAAAATCACATTACATAACCCAATCGGTCTAAATTGATGAAGGTACTCCGGCATATGGACTTTTGGGATTAAGACCACATGAGACTGGTTAACTGGAGCTATATTAATATTGCCTTCAAAGACATCCCTCACATACCTGCAAACAGACTGGCCAACCTTCTGCCACTGAGATTGGTAGAAAATAGGCTGGTAACCATCCGGACCTGGGGCCTTATACGGTTTCATCCCGAAAATAGCTGCCTTAATTTCCTCATCAAGAACTGGAGTGACCAGGTTTGCCATGAAATTAGGGTCTATCTCCGGAAAGTATCCTTCCAAACTTCTAGACTCTTGAATCTCCTCCTGCTCAAAACTGAATACTTTCTGGAAATACTCCTTAGCCATCTTCTTTAAGCTATCCTCACCCCACACCCAAACATTCTGCTCATTTTTCAAAGCTTTAATTTTGTTTCTTTGCCTTCTAATGATTGTTTTCGTGTGGAAATAAGAAGTATTTCTGTCGCCAAATGAAATCCATTGGCAACGAGATTTTTGGTACCAGTGAATTTCCTCCTGCCGCAGAATCTGTCTATATTCAGTCTCTAAGGTCTCCTCCAACTGGTATAATGAAGGATTTCCACGACTAGCTATAGCTTTCTGAACTCCCCCTAATCTGTCCAAAACCCTTCTTTTCCGCTGAAAAATGTTACCATAAACTTCCTTATTCCAAATCTTCAGCCGATATGTCAAACTCTGAAGGGCCCTGGGTAACTCTGATCCTGCCTCCCAGCTTTTATTTACAAACTCCGCAAACTCTTTGTGTTGTAACCATGCTGCCTCAAACCGAAATGGTCTGTCATTACTATGAACTCTTCCTCTCATCCCTTCAAGCTCAACAAGGATAGGATGGTGGTCCGATTTTACTCTTGGGAGGACTATCACATTAGCATCCTGGTACATTTGTCTCCATTGTGCATTGCCAAAACACCTATCCAGTCTTTCATACACTCTATCCCCTCCATTTCGAACTCCCCCTCGCCATGTGAATTTTGGGCCCTTGCTCCCCATGTCTATTAATTGACAATTCTGCACCCATTTGGCGAACCGGTATATTCTCCTATGATCAACACCAGCTCCCCCTACCTTTTCTGAAGCCAACAACACTTCATTGAAGTCACCTATAACCATCCACGGCAAGCTAACTCTCCTAGCCAACTGAACAATTTTCTCAAAACATTGTCTTTTTAAATCGGCATTTGGATTAGCATAAACTACCGTAAAAATCCATTCTTCATAACTCCCTTCATTCACTATACCGTGAATAAAATGCCGAGAAGACTCCAGAATTTTTATATTAATTTTCGACTTATTCCACAACAACCATAAACCTCCTGACATTCCCTGCGCTTCCACTCTATGGCTAGATTCAAAACCTAATTTCTCCACAATTTTATCTGCTTTATCTCCACTAATTCTAGGTTCCACAACCGCCAAAATATTACAATTAAATAATTTCCTCCAATCATGCACAATTGTGCAGAATTCATTATTTCCAGCCCCTCTACAATTCCAAAATATGAAATTCATTAAAAAATGTTGAAAATAAATCGTACCAGACAGAAGAACTATATCTTCAACAAGAGACTGCCTCCCGGCCATCTTCTTCTTCCATCCTAATGTCCTCTCCAGGCATGTCTTGCCCGTCTACTCTCTCATTCTCTATTATCATCTCATTTTCCTCATCCATCCGTGTTATTTCGTCTGGAGGGTCTGGCCTACAATTACTCTCCATCGGCCGATTAATCTGGCTAGCACCATTTCTTTTCATGTTCATTTCAGTCGACCTGGGCTCCACAGTTTCTGGGTGAATTGATTTCCGAATAACCACTGTCATGCTCTGCTTTCTATCTCTCATTTCCTGCTTCCCGTTTTCTTCCATTTTTTCTTTTCCTTTCCCACTGCTTGCTGTCATTGTTGGCTTCGGAGTGGGCTGTTTAAATCCAGCCCTTCTCTCCTTTCCTCCATCAGTCAGCCCACTACCTTGTGCAGCCCGGTCCATCTTCAGCCCATTACCTTGTGCAGCCTGGTCACTCTTCAGCCCACTACCTTGCGCAGCCCGGTCCATCCTCAGCCCACTTGAGCCCATGCTGGCCCGTTGCTTCTTTCGGCCCAATGGCCTCCCATCCTCCTGCGTTAACTCCCTCTTCTCTGTCATTTGCGTTTCAGTTTCCTTATCTTCATTTCTTTCCCCATTATCTTCCGCTCCCCCAAATCCAGCATTCTCATTAACTTTCAATAACGCATCATATCTTGTGGATACGTTTATTGTGCCTTCCTTTAATGTCTCTGCTGTATCTCCATGTTTCTCGGCGTGACTTCCTCTCTTTCCATCTGCAGGTTTTGTCTCAGTCACCGGACCTCTGGTCGGCCGGCGAGGTCGTCGTTCAGCAATCATCCAGTTTCCAAACGATTCCATCACCTCTGGTCTGACTACTGGCACCTCTGGACTCTCATGTACGTCCATACTTCTCATCTCTTCCTTCTCTGTGTGAATCTCATTAGGGCACAATTCTTGCTTATGGCCATATTGGCCACATTTAAAACATACAAGATGTAGTCCTTCATACATAATTCTGCGAATTCTTCTTCTTAGTTTGAATTTCACCAGCAATGGTTTAGTAAGGTCTACTTCCACACACAATCTAGCAAATTTCCCCCTTGACCCGACCGAAGTAGCCCTGTCAATCTTTAAAGTTTTCCCAATGCTATCTCCTATTTTCCACAGCACAGTCGAATTATAGTATTCCATGGCTAAATCTGGTAGTCTCACCCATACTGCTACCTTGTCAATGGAAGCCTCAAAGGGATCAAAATTTGGGTGCCAAGTTCTTACGGTTAGGTAGTGGTCAGCCACCATCCAAGGCCCTTCAAAGAGCACATGTGCTCTATCTTCTGTATTAGCAAATTTTGCTAAATAAAATTCATTGCCCAAGTCTGTTAGAGTGAAATCACCGCGCAATTTCCACATGTATTTCAGTCTTTGAATGAGAAACATATAACCCACTCTTCGTCCCATAAGTTTTATGATGAGAGTTTGTTTCCATGGTGCTCTAATTCTTTTCTTCTCTTCAGCAGTCAGCTTTATTACTGGGCAATCATCCTCATCACAATCCTCTTCATCGTCATCGGAAATACAATCAGAATTGTATGTATCATCATCCCCTTCTGGTTCAACAAAAGAGTCACCCATGAGTGATTCAATGTAAGTGTTACCCCCCTTTGATCCACTTGAACTAGTGATATCTCCAATTTTAACCTTTTTTCTTGATCTTGTTAGCAGATCTGCTTCTTCTGTTGTAGTCTCCGTGTCTTCAAGGCAGAGCATATTTGGTGACTTTTAAGTTTTGTAGTTTTTTCGCTTTCTTCAATGGGGTGGTATCCCGGATTGGGATAGTCAAGTTAACCTCAATAAAATTATTTTTTTAGTTTTTTTTTTAAGTTTTGTAATTTACCTTGATCGTTTTTTATGTTCTTTTTTTCAATAATTTATTTAATTCCGATCTCATTTCATATACAGCATATTAGTTAAGTTAGTTTGGGTTGAATCAATATATTTTTTTTAATTTCATGATTTGCCTTTATATTATTAGGCTTTGAGTTTTTTGATTTTTTCTGCGTAGTTATTCTAATTTTATATCTCAGGTTGTATATTAGAAAAGCTTTGATCCATCCAGCAACGTAGCGTATACCACTAGTATAGTATAGTGGTATACGCTATTAAATGCCTTGTTCAATAACAGGTGTTACCTGAATGAAACGCTTCCTGATCCTGACTCCATTCAATGGTGGTTATTTTTTCTGCTGCCACCTCGTTCTGTCAACAAGGACTTGAAAAGGGCCTTGATTTCGCTTCCCTCTCCAGTTGGCAACGAATATATCTGGTCGTTTTCCAAATTAAAGACCGAATACTTCCCCCGAGCCACAGAAAACGAGAGTGCAGCTTTCGCAGGACCCACCATCATTGTATGGAGCCTGGAAACGTTTCTTTCAGGCACCACCTGTTATTTTTCTGGAACCTGTTCTGTTATTTTTCCGACGTGGATGCCTGAATGCATGTATTTTTATTAATTTCATGTGTATTGTGCATCTCGTGACTTGATTTTGGGTGTCAACAAGCACATTATAGCTCAAAACATAAGAAATAAGTAATGATCTACTTAAAAATGTAAGTTCATACGAGGATTGCACAGAATTTATCATTGTTTTAAAGAGATATGTTGCGAAAGTTGGGGTCTCTCTCGGGTCTTTTTTTATTTATTTATAATATATATATATACATGTATCCACGATACAGCAGATTTGTCGTTTCTCATACACGAACCGACTCCTTGGATCCATACTACATATTTTATATTATCGATTCCAGTCCAAATCACAACCCGATGCATTGTATATCCCAGTCCAAGGAGTTGATTCGTTCATGAAAAAACTCGAAAGCAGCTTTATTTTTATTTTTTTTGTATTTTATGCGGTCCACTGTCTTCATTATTTTTCACATTATATATATATATATATATATATACTAGCCAATGCTCCCGCGCCCTGTACTGGGAGGCACCATCATGGTTGTTAAACTCGGGAGTTGACTCGCAAACTCGTACGATTTTGCGAGTCAACTTAACAAAACTTGTTAGATCGGTTTGAAATTTGTTTTCTTTAAACTCGGAAAAAAAAATAAAGACTCGTTGTGTAGGAGAACTGCTACTGATCCTCTACAGGTGCCAGAGCTCCGAGTCCCATTGGACAATCCGAAGCAAAGTATATACATAAAGAAGTATGAATCTGGACATGACATGTCTTGTGCTCCTTGATTTTCTAATATTATTGGAAGTTAAATATATATATATATCCTTTACTGTTAGTCCCCGATTTGCTTGGTAGGGTCAATGTCACCTGAGCTTGATGGTGGGGTTGTATTCAGCTTCATTTTCAGTTGAATGCATTGTTTGATTAGCCCATTGCTTCGTATGCAGAGTCCCTGATTACATTGTGATTGGATTTTCAAGATGATGCTTGAAAGCAATGTAGCAGCTGATAATTATACTTATCCAATATTGTTTCAGTCTTGTTCTGTTAGATTAGCTAAGTTTGATGGGAAATGTATTCAAGATCATGTTTTGATTCCGATGTTTATATACAGAACACTTTGATTAATGTGTATGTTGTTTGTGGGAATTTAGATGATCTTGATTACTTTTGCAGCTGTGATTCGTGGATGTTTGAGTGCTTGCTATTGTGCAATTATGTTTGTCATGTTATATGTTGTATTGTTGTATGTATACTGGGGTGAAACTTAACATGGACACATTTATTATTTCAGTGAAATGGCATCCAAAAAAACTACCAGTGACAATAAACTTGATGCGGGATGGCAACATGGTATAGACATCGATAATAATTCAAGAAAAGTTCAATGCAAGTTTTTATCTTATGAAATTTTATGGACATTATTGTTTTGTAATGTATTTTTAAGTTATTTTAAATCATGTATGAACCTTAACTGATGAAGTTTTATGACCATAATTATGATGTATTGTATTCAAAAATATTTTACTTACAATTTTACGATTTCACTACCTACACGATTTTAGCTGTGATTTTATGATTTTTGTACGGAAAAATTCAGGTACAATTTTACAATCCGAGTTTCAGAAGCGTCTTCCGTGTTGTGTCAAAATCACAATTTTGACAACCTTGGGCACCATATTTTTTTCAACGCAAAAAAATTAATTATGCGAGATTTTTTTATTATAATATAAATTTAGGTAAAATAATAAATCTTTGCATAATTCCTGTTAAGATAAAAAAGCAAAACATTTTTACAAAAAAACAATAAAAAAATAATCACTAAAATATTCATTATTATGGCTCAAACAATAAAATCATGAAATCATCTAATCCCAAGAATAAATAAAAATAACAGAAAACACAAAAAAAAGAACAAAGGGAAAAAGGGAGCAATATTAATTTAAAAATGATCACCAACATATATTAAAATTTCAGGACTGAACCAAATAAAAATAAATCTCAAATAAAAAATAAAATGACAAAAATTAAAAACAAAAACTAAAAGCATATGCATAAATACGGATAAAAAATAAACCTTGTCCAAGAATGACAGAAAACACCAAAGAAATTAATAGCAAATAAAAAATTCAAACAATAAGGACCAAAATAAAAAATCAAATATATAATTAATTCCAATCGAACGCCACAAATTGAAACAAATAAAAATATTGGGATCGAAACAAATAAATATAATTTTTTTTAAAAATTACAGTGTAATTATGTTAAAACAATCAAAAGAATAAGGATTAAAATAAAAAATAGCATACATGACTAATTTCAATTGGAGGACACAATCAAAACAAATTAAAACAAACTATATAATTAATTTTAATTGAAGGACAAAATTCAAATAAATAAAACCTTGGGACATAAATAAATAAAGACATTTAATTTTTTTTTTGTTATGTGATGTTTTTAAAAAATTAAAAGAATAAGGACTGAAATAAAAGATAGAATATATGACAAATTTCAATTGGAGGACTCAATTAGAAGCAACTAAAACTTGCATATTGAAATATTAAAATAACCACCAAAAGCAAACCGAAAATCAAAAGAATAAAGACTAATTTGAAACCCAACATATATAATCAGTTTCAATTGAAGAGCATAATTGCAACAAATCAAAAACTATATTGAAAAAAATAGTAATAAAAGCGAAATCTAAAGCCCAGTGACCAAAATAAAACTTTCTCAAACCTTAAGGACCGAAGCATATTTCTGGACGACAGGAGAGAGAAAAGGGAGAAAGAACTAAAACCCTTCCACCAGAGCTTCATTGGCCACCGTAACCAGACACGCGCCGTATCAGGAGGAAGGGAACATGTCGGCACATATTGTAAAATAACGAAAGTTTGTTTTTGACCGTCGTAATGAGGCGCATGCACCTCCAGAATAGCGCGTGCGATGGAAACACTGCAGACGTGTCCGTACGACGCGCCTACAGTGTCTCTAAGAAATAATAATTCAAACAATAATTACCTATATACCCTGGACCTATCAAAAACTACGAAAAAACCACCGTGGAAAATACAACAATACCCTCGGGTCTGATGCCTTTTTTGTCGTTTTCAGGGGTTAATTTCATAGTTTTACTGTGCAAAGAAATCAAAAATACCATCCATATCCCCTGAAAATTTCTAAACTACCCTCGGTCCGGGATGCCTTCTTTTATTGTGTTCTAGGCTATTTATATTGTTTTACTGTGCAACAAATCCGCTAATATCATCCATGTCCCCAGGAAAATTAAAAAATAGCCCTGATCCCGGGGGCTAAAAATTGTCGGTCCTAGGGACAAAATGATCATTTCACTGTAGCAATCCACAATGAACTGTGTCTAGGTGAACAGTGGCGAAATGCACGGTAAAATACCTACACAGTTTATGTTTTAGTTAATATACTAGTTAAATTGTCTGCACTAAGTTACAGGCCGAGAAAACAATTTGTATAATTATTGAAATTGAAACAATTAATAGATTTTGCTAGTTTAAAAATAAAATATAACATGCATACATGCAATGTTTGATATAATGAAATACATAAACACCCTATTATAACAACAGCAACATCGAAGGCTTAACATCTAAAAATATCATTACTATTATTGCTAAAACAATAAAAATTATTAAATTACCCTGAGAAAAAAAAACAAAAAATATTAAAAAAGAGAACGTAAGAAAAAAAACTAAAATTATTATTATTATTATTATTATTATTATTATTGCGTGAATAAAGGGAAAATAAATTCAATAAAAAAATAAAAAATCCTTAAAACTTTAATAAAATAGCAAATAATATTTTTTATAAAATGCTATGAGCTAAAAAAAATCAATTGACGTGAAAATAATTTTAAAAAACTAACAAAAAAAACCAAAAGAAAGAACAAAGGAAAAAAATATCAATTTTCAAAGGATCATAAACACAAACTAAAATTTAATGTCAATGTTTTTGAAAAAAAATGTTATCTGATTAAAATAGAAAATAATAAAAATTAAAAACAAAAACTAAGAGCACACATATATAAACAATGACAAAAATAAGGACTATTTAAGAAATATATATATATAAAAAAGGATTTAAAATAAAAACTTAAAAGTATTATGGCAAATTCAAAACATGCGGGGAGTGGGATTCAAACCCGGCTCTCTTATAATTTTGCTCTCTTTGGAACAACTCGGCTACATTAACATATTGCTCATAACTCACGACAACATATATAAATAGTTAGGTGTATTGTGGATTCAAACAGTAAAAGAACAACGTGGTTTATATGTATAGTAATTTTTTATAAAAGTATTCCAATGTTATAACTTTATCGATAAGTTTAATATCATAACTCGAATGATAATGAAATTGATAGACGAACAAGTACACCACGGAGATGGCCAGTGGCCGCCTAAAATAATATTTTACGGACGTGTTAAAAACATGCCTTCCCTCCCACGTACGCAAAGCTAGAGAAAAAGCTTTCTAATCTAAAAGAAGTTTAGATAACAATCAAGGAATCACGATTTCCTGACTGCACGGAAGTGAGCAAGTATGCATCGAATCCACTAATCACACAACCGAACACGCTTCACCTACTGTAGCCGGTTAAAACCATTTCCTCGACCCCCCTAAACAACCGGTCACTGCAGGTTTACTTTCCTCATCCCGAGAGTAGCACAGTACAGTACAATAAAATCCCATTTCTCCCTCTCGATACACTTCTCCAGGCATTCTCCACCATCGTCAGCAAAACGTCATCTTTTTGGTCTGCTTAAGATCTCGTCCGATCAAACATCTGTGAGTTCTCAATATCTACTTTCGTTGCCTGCATCTTGAAAGATCTCAGCCGTTGTTTTTCTCTGATGTTTGATGACTGTGTTTTGATTGTCTGCGAACTCGTGTTTGGGATCTGTAATTGTTTATTTGACTGATCGGTTGTCTATCATGCGCGCGGATATCGTTCTCCGTACGGTGAAATGAGGTTTTTGTTTTATTAGCTAGTTTGATTTTAAGTATAGAATCATTTTTATCAAGTTGATACAAAATGAAGGGAATGATTTTATCAGATTTATTAAAAATGAATTATTCATAATAACTAGAGTTCGTGGCTTGTCAACTTTATTGACCACCACGGCTTTTACTAAAATTATCATCGATCGGGACTTACTCATTCCTTGGTTCACCGGAGATCGATTGAATTTATGTTTTCAGGAAACTGAACTGAAAACGAGTGGTTAATGATAGCGCTGAAATATTTTTATTTGGCCTGTTTTTTTTGTGCTTTTGGTGGATATCTTAGTCGCCTGGCTGCTTTATGGTGCAATTAAATTAATTTGGTCCATAATTTGATCAAAGATATCGTGCTTCTCGATGTTTTGTTGTGTGTGTGAACTTAGGAAGATACTGTACGTGGAAGATGGAAGGTAAAAATGAAGGAGAGGATAATCCCTCTCGCGGGAATGATTGGGAGGTTGTCACTCTTACAGCATCAACATATGCAGCTGCTCCTGGTCCAAAAGAAGTTGATCAGAAGGATTACGAAAGCGGTAAGGCTTATGATGAGGACGAGGATGAAACTTCTCGGGCTTTATTCATGTCTCGTCATTTTGTGCTTCCACCAAGTCAACATGAGAATTTGTCACTGGAACCTGTTAACAGTGAGATTCTTGATTCACAAGCAGGGAAGAATGTGCCCCCTGAACTTGGTTTAGAAGAAGGAGGTAGATCCAGTTGTAAGAATGAAGAGATTTGGCCACTCAAGGGATTGGATGAATCTGAAGAGTTCCATGGGATGCAATTGTTTGATGTGAAGGGAAAACATGGTAAAGAATTTGAAGAAAGCACAACTCTGCAAGATTTCAGTGACAAGGAACAAAGTATATACAGTACAGCAACGTTTGGTTCTCTACACAGCGAAACAGCTCTTGGTGGATCAACCACATATCTTGAGAACCTGGGAATCCCTGAAGTAAATGAACCTTCTGAAAAGGGCTTAGATTTTCCTATTGATGTTCCTTCCTCACTGAAAGCCGCCAAAGATGACAACCTTCCTTGTGATGTTTGGTGGAAGAGAAGGATGGCTTCCTTGTATGCTCATGCAAAAGAGGCAAATGCATTTTGGTCCATTTTCGTTGCAGCAGCTGTGATGGGAATTGTAATCCTTGGGCAGCGCTGGCAGCAAGAAAGGTGGCAGGTTATCATCAGCAATGAGGTACTTCTTTCCTGCATGACCTTCCCCTTTTTAGTTTTTTCCATGGATCAAGATTTTGTATGCATATAAATTTTGTTTACAATTTTACATCTGGCTCTACATGTGATTAGTATGATGGTAGAAACTGCATGGGTTTTGGGAGCTCATATTTTTTTTGTATTATCTGTTGGAATTGAAGTTAGAACCCTGCTGGTTAATGTATAATCACTAAGATGTTTTGGAGACAAAGAAAAAGATGTTATTTGAGGGAAAAGAGAGCATGCGGAATGTGCTGATGAAGAAGGGGTGAGAAATGCAATGCAATAGTCAACTTATACCAACAACTGCAAGAAGTTATTATTAATTGATAACAGTCTCCCGTTAACACTTCCCTTCATTTTAATATATATCATTCTTTCATTTATATTTTTAAACTTTGACTGCCTGAGCTCTGATACGCAAGAGCATGAGGCTACATACTGGATTGATTAAAGCTTCACACATAAATGAGTCTCACTCCAACCTAAATTCACCTGAGCTTCTGGTAACTCTTAGTTATATACGTAGCTTCTGAAATTTGCACACTATATTATGTTTGTTACATTTACCTTTGTGCAATTGCTGCAAGTATTGGCACTACAGCTGCAGCGGAACTTCTTTCTATTGTGTTTGATCATATTTTAGCACTTGGAATAAATTAATTTACTCGTTTTTTTACATGGATGGCACATCGAGTCATGTTTGTTGCCTTCACGATCCCCACCCCCTGTTTGCTGCCATATTCTGCTGCATGGATAATTTCTATTAATCACAAAACTTTCCCCATGTCCAGTTCCATTTTGAACTCGTCCTTTGCACCAAATCTGACTTATATTGCTCTGTTTGCAGAGAAGTGGGAGGATACTGGGGCCAATAACTCGTCTTAAAGATGTGATTGTGGGTGGCCATCGACGAGGTTCTTTTATCAGGGGAAGTACCTCAAGTGGCAACTAAGATATTGACAAGAATGTCAGGATGGTAAATTACTGTATTTTTCTGTGCTTGACCTAATCCTCACATGGCAGAGCTCCATGGCTACATGTTAAAAGTTTGATATTGTTTTGCTTCTGTAATTGTGGTGGTTTTTCAGTATCTGGCTCGTTGTGGGAATTTCATATCCCATCGAAGATTGGCAGGTAGTAGAGAACTGAAACACCCAGGAATTAAGATTGTGTGCCGGTGGAAGTTTGAGGTGGCACGGATGTTTTATTTAGAGAATCACTTTTTACTTAAGCCCGGAGTTGAACTGTAGTATCCACAGTGAAGCCTATTTATCATCAACAGGGAGATGTATATGGATATTTAATGAGATTTGTACATATTTGACCTGGTTTGTTAAGAAATATGATGATTTGGTTCTCTCAACCCTGCATTGTTGAAGCGGATGAGATTTCTTAAAACGTGATTTTTTCATTAAAATTATATCAAAAGAAAGGGATTTTATTTGGTTGTATTGGAATCTCACAACGCTTAAACTTACAGGCATAAAAATAAATAAACGAAATGATCCCAGGCAGATACAATTTAGCTCATTTATAGCTCATCATTACAAAAAAAAAAAGAAGCAATATAAGAAAATCATATACTTCGATTACATTGGATTTCATTTTCTGTAATGCTGTGTTGCTGCGTGTTTGATGTGCTTAACTCCAGAGCAGCTGCTAAAAAGAAGGGGAAAAGGGAATAGTGGTGAGTCGAGGCTCTTTTCTCTCATTCTAGCAACCCCAGCGGGATTGCTATATCAACAGGTAAAATAAAATGTGAAGGCTGATGGTTATTCGAGTGCGGAACGCTGTGGTAAGCCATCCGATGAGTAACCGTCTTTCTTATAATCGTGATCTTTTGCTTTGAGTTATAACAGAGTTGTCCTGAGACCTTTCTGTAGAAGTACTAGCTGAACCATGGACTGCCTTTTCACCATTACTAACAAGTACTGCGACTCGTTTGCTGATTTGGCATCTGCACCATTACTGTATGGCTTGCACGCGTCTCTTGTGAGACTGAGATTCAGCGCAGAAGTGGTGTGCGGTCCCAGCGTGGACGCCGCGCTTTCAAGTTTCATCAAGTGCTTCCACCCAATAACTAAAGGTGTAGTACGCTAATGTCATACTGAAGCATCATAACACTTTAAATCTCGAATTAAAACATGACACGTGTTGGGATGACTTATCAAGCTTCCCTTACTAGATGGATGTCCAGCCATGCTACGGTTATTATTTTCAGTTCGGTTGGTTTTTATCTATAAAATAATTAAATCAGAATTATAATTAAAAAAATCAAAATTGAACCGAAACCTGTTTCAACTTTTAATTAACTGACCACTTTCAGTTCAATTTGTTTTTTATGTATATATATATCAGTTCAATTTGTTTTTTTAGTTTTTTTTGTACTATTTCATTTCACCAAAATAAAATCAGACCAAAATATTTAAATTGAACTGGTTCAGTTATGATTTACTGGTTTTAAGATAGAAAGTTTTTTTTTATAATTTATATATTTTTTAATTTGAATCGGTTTGGTTATTAAAAAAACAATTAATTTTAGTGTTCGGTTATTAATAATAATAATAATAATAATAATAATAAAGTTGAAAACAAGCAGGTTTTAAGAGAATAGGATTTGTGGCTGATTGTTTCCTGGGATAAATTCATTGCTTTTTTAATTGGAATAATTTAGATTTATGAAGTCTCATATTTGATTTTTTAATAATTCTTTTTATTTTTTTTAAACCATGTATGATGGTTTTAAACATGTGCGATGGTTTAAATTGATTTTTTTTTCATGGTAGCCTATTTTCCAACAATACAATTAATGGAAACCAGGAGAATTATGTTTTTTGATGTTAGAACCTCAAATCATAATTTTTTTAATGCAACTCTTGAAAGTACGAAAAAAAATTATGTTTACTACTTATTTGATATATTAATAAGTTATTTTTTAGAATATTTTCACGGAATAGCTTAGACATTGAAAAGTATTTCTACCTTATTTTTTATGATACTACTAAATATTAAAAATTTATTTATTTTTCATGAAAAATATTCTCCAAAAGAAAACTTTTTTAAGGTCCCGTTTGTTTGCTGGAAAGTAATTTTCTTTTGGAAAGTGAATTCCGGGGAAAGTGAATTATGGGAAAGTATTTTTCGATGTTTGGTAGTGTAATGGAAAATAAGTTGGAAAACAGTTTCCAGTGTTTGGTTATGTCATGGAAAATGAGCTGGAAAAATAACTTATTAATATTTTATTTTTCTCAAGTTTATTAAAATAATGAGGAACAAATCTTACAAATTAAAAAGTTGAATGAGAATGAAATTGAAAAAAAATATAATTTCATAAATTATCTCAAATAAAATAAATAATAATCAAAATGATAGAGATCAAATCTAAAAAATTAAAAAAAAAATGAAAGGTGAATAAATTAAAATAATAATAATTAACATTTCATAAATTATTTCAAATAAAATAAGTAACAATAAAAAAAATGAGGACCAAATTTGATAGATAAAAAATTTCAATAAAAAAATGATAAGAAAAAAGCAAATAGCAATCATAAAAATAAGGACCAAAATTAATATAAAAATTAAATTTTAAGAGATGGAATTGGAAAATAAATATTCAAAACAAATTATATATAGCAATCAAAAGTTTGAGGATCAAATTTGATATAATCAGCAAATAATGACATTTCTAAATTTTTTACAACTTCCAGAAAGTGTTTTCCGCCCAAATTTTCCAGGAAAACACTTTCTTGAAAACCAAGCCAAATTTTTCTTTGATTGGAAAGTGTTTTCCGTTGACCAACTTTTCTAATAGCAAACAAACACAGGAAAGTTTGGAAAGTGGTTTCCTGGAAACCACTTTCCGGAAAACACAGGAAACCACTTTCCGGAAAACAAACACAGCCAGGAAACCACTTTCCGGAAAATAAACACAGCCTAAGACAAATACACTTATCCTTTCTTCATATGAAAAAGGAGTTGCGCCTTTTTTTCACCACATGAAGCATTTCAAAATACCAGCAGGGTCGAAAACAATTTATGAGCCATCATTAAAGGGTTTTTTTTTATAAAAAAAATGAATGTAGTTGTCGAAGCTAGTTTATGTAGATCTCAAGCAATTTTACGGGCACTAAACCAGCCCCAGTCACAAACTGGGAGTCAATCCACGAAATCAGTTTTGAAATAAATAGATAAAATTACTGGAAAGAAAAGGGCATTTTTATTGACAAGGAAAGGAGGGGGCATTAACCCATAAAAAGGTATTTAAACCTACCCCAAAACAAGTGAGCAGCAATTTAAGAGCCTCGGGGATGGTAGGAAAACTTTTATGCAACGGGGCATCCTAGCCTTTAATTATTAATCAGGGTTTTTATCCTTGAATGTAGACTACAACACTTCATGTAGATGCGGCTTCCTCCCCCCATTCTTATAATATTCTAGTCAAGAACTTTCTCTCCAGTTCCAGACCAATGTGCCTGTGACATAAAGTGCGACAGCCACCTTAAACACATCAGCCCAAGAACCTGCGGAAACGAAATTGAGAAGAAACAACGATTTTGAAACAAGATTAAGAGAGCGAAAATCCCCGCAGCAGAACAAATGGTAGGAGTTAATTTGCTTATAGTGTTTTACCTCTTTGGAGTATGTATCCTGTTGTGGCAGTGATGCGAATCTCGTGATCACATGGTCACGCAACCCAAAACCAAGAATGAGATCTGATCTCGGAAAGCCGAAATAGGTCTGATAGGAGTGTGACACAATGGAAACCTACCCCAAGGCACCAGCACTATTGGAATGAGTAGAATGACGCTACGAAGTCAGTTAATCTTCGATAAGTCGGATTCAGTTCGTTCAAGAACTAAAGAATGCAATAATCACTCTCACACATAAACTGAAAAGTTCAGAATTAAAATTAATCAATGGCTCTGAAATTTTCCCAACATGAGTTTAAATACTCTTTTAAAACTAACCCTAATGGACCTCTTATGTGGACTTAAAAGAGGTCCACTAAAAACTGACCCAAAATCCTAAATTGAAAAGCCCACGACTTAATCCAAGCAAGCCTTGGATCCTAGCTGAAAACAAAGTCTTAATTAAGCCCAAACAAGCATTAGGTTGTAGCTAACTAACTTAAATAAAGCCCATAAAGTTTATTTATTCTCTTCCATCCAGCCAATCAATCTCCTGTTTCCAAGTTGTAGTAGGATTCTTTTGGCTCCTTTTGTTGTCCTCACTTCATGGCCCAAATAAAGTCGGGCTGGACCCCTCCTACACATAGATACTTCAATGGTCCTTGCAATTATGACTTGGGTGAAACCTTCAAAACCACGAATCAAGCCCCTAAACATGTAATGGCTCTTTGCTGGTGTTTCTAGGCCGGTTCGCATCAGGCGGTACCAAAGACACCTGCAAGCACTCCTGCGGTATTTGAGAGTCCTAATAGAACTCCCTGTAATTGAAATTTATTAGCTTACTTTTGACTAATTTCTTCAACTATATAGACAGCTTCTACGAAGACAGTAATATTTCTTTACTGATGTGGAAAAAAACATAGAACAGACCGATAGAAAACAAGCACAACCCTTTCTTCTATAAACAAGTAGCGTAGGGGGCAGGCATTTTGAAAACCACAATTAAAGGTGATCTCCATGTAGTCATTCATGCAAAAGATAGAAATCACTCACAGCATAGCGGGGGCCGATATCTTGGTGATTTGAATAGATGCCAGACTGTGAGAATGCATCCAATCCCAGTCATCAAAGCAAACCAAGAATTCATCCAGGATTTTGAAGAAATAAAAGGCCATCTAAATTTTATAGCTCCCATTCGCTAAATAATATCATTACCGGAAGCCATAATAGCGCAGTCACACGTGTTGAAGATTGAAAGTGAAGATGGATTCCAAGTCTACAATTAGTGTTAGGATTAGACTAGCTTTCAATTACTGTTTTTCCTAAATAAAATCACTATGTTTGATCGATTTCAGTTTTAGTGCAAGTGAAAGTTTGCTTAGCTAGATTATAGAACAAGGAGTTATAATCATAGTAAGAGTCCTTATTTGAATGTAACATTTCAAACTTTTGCTATAAATAAAGAAGAGGGATAACAATAATCTCACATTCGATTATGCTCCTACTTGCTGAAATTCAGTGTTCTTTATTGTTCTTGTTTGCTGAAATTTCTAGTTTTACTTGTGTTGACTTTTTTGGTTCTTTGATTTCTAACAATTGGTATCAAAGCAGAAATTGGATCTTTGAAGGGGAAAATGTGAAACACGAGAGAATTAAGTGAGTTTTTCAAAGTTTTTTCTTTGAAGAGTGGTGAGTGAAACACGAGAGTTTAAAGTGTTCAATGGATTCTGCTTCTTTTCCAGCCAAAACACCAGTATTTTCTAGGCAAAATTTTAGTGTGTGGGCTGTTAAAATGGAAACATATTTAAGGGCCTTTGATTTATGGGAGATAGTGGAGAATAACAGACAAACTACTCCACTAGTTAAAACTCCCACAATTGCATAAATGAAGTTATTTAATAAGGAGAAAGCCAAGAAATTTAAGGCACTCTCATGCCTACATAATGCAGTAAGTGAAGAGATCTTCACAAGGTTCATGGCTTGCAAATCAGCAAAGGAAGCTTGGGACAAGCTGAAGGCTGAGTTTCAGGGGGATGAGAAGTCAAGGAAGATGCAAGTGTTGAACTTGAAAAGACAATTCGAAGGATTGAAGATGAAGGAGACTGAAACCATCAAAGATTTCTCCTTACACATCTCAAAACTAGTGAATCAAGTGAGATTGTTAGGACAAGAATTTCCAAAATCTAGAATTGTGGAGAAAGTGCTAGTGAGTTTACTTGAGAAGTTCGAGCACAAGATATGCTCATTAGAAGATTCAAAGGATTTTGATGAGATGAGTCTGCAAGAGCTTGTAAATGCATCACAAGCTGTGGAACAAAGATAAGCATACAGATTAGAAGGGACTAATTAAGATGCTCTTGTTGCAGACTTTAAACAAAAAAATCAAAACATGATTACCTACAGAAACAATTAAGATGGCAGGAAATATAAGGGGAAAGAGAAAACTTACAGCAACTCGTAGCCAAGCCACAAACAACATTCTAGCAGCAACTACAACAATGCTAGAAGGAATGAGAAGAAAGAGTATTTTCCTGCATGCAAATATTGTCGGAAGACAAATCATCTTGAAGCCTGGTGTTGGCTCAAGAATGTTCAGTGCAGAAACTGTAAACAATTCGGCCATATTTAAAAAATTTGCAAGAACAAAATTGAGACTATAAAACAAGCACAACTAACTGACAAGGCTGAAGATAAAAAAGAAACCTTGTTCATGGCTTCGGTACTGGAGATGAATTGCACAACAAAGGCAGAGGCAGAGGCAGACAGATCAACATGGCTCATTGACAGTGGTTGCACAAATCACATGTTTGCTTATCGAGGCCTGTTTAAATATTTAGATAAAATTTATTTATCTAAAGTCAGAATTAGGAATGGAGACTTTGTGGAGGTAGAAGAAAGAGGATCAACTCAAGTGGAAACAATATCAACTACGAAAATTCTGAATAATGTGTTGTATGTGCCTAAACTAAGTCAAATTTAGTTAGTGTGGGACAACTACTTTAATCAGACTATTCATTAATTTTTTTCATAAAAGAGTAAGTGAAATTAAAGATAAGCATGGTGTGTTGCTTCTATATGCAAGAATGATGAATAGAAATTTCTGTATTGACTGGAAAAAAAATATGTTTGAGTGCAAACACTTGTGAGGAGAGCAATTATGTTATTTGGCACAAATAACTATGCAACACTAAAGAGAATGACTGAATTGTATACAACATATGGTCTACCTAGTATACAAGTTCAAAGTGATGTGTGTGAAGTATGTCAACTAGGGAAACAAGCTAGACTTGCTTTCCCTAAAAACTCCTTCAGGTCATCATCTAAACTACAGCTGATACACACTGATGTATGTGGACCAATGCACAATGAATCGCTGAGTGGTTCGAGGTATTTTATTTTATTCATTGATAATTATAACATATATTGTTGGGTGTGTGTTTTGAAATAAAAAATAGATGTATTCAATGAGTTTGTGAAGTTTAAGACAATTGTTGAAGTAGAAAAAAGAGAAAAGATGAAAATACTGAGATCAGACAATGGAGGAGAGTTCATCTCTCGGAAATTTGAAGATTTTTTGTCAAAAGAAGGAATAAAACAACAATTAACAGTTCCTTACACACCACAGCAGAATGGAGTAAGTGAAAGAAGAAATAGAACCTTGACGGAAATAGCAAGGTGTCTATTGTATGAGAAGAAGTTACCTTTGAAATTCTGGGTTGCTTTATTTTTAATTTAAAATGTACATATTGGATCTCGTTGCTTTATTTAATTTTCACACATCAACTAAACATCCCCAATGCTCCATCTTCCAATTACTTTTTTACTCTCTTAAAACTTTTTAATACTTATTTAATTAACACCTCATCTCTTTTTCTTTAATTGAAAATCAAACAAAAAAATTTTGGATATTAAATTTCTTGAATCTCGGACAAGGTGGAGAATTTTTAACGAAGACCGCAAATCAGCAACTCATGAGCCTCATTAGAAGCAATACATGTGGGGGGCGGGAGATATATATATATATATATATATATATAATATTCGGTTCACACTATTATATACACTACTGTTCATAAGATGTATTGAAAATACAAAAAAAAATAAAAATATATATATATATATATATTATAAAAAATAAAATTGTGTAAATTTTGATTTTATAAAAAATAAAAATTATATTTATTTTTTTATTTTTTAAGTTTTTTCACATATATAATTAATTAATTATTTATAAACAGTACAACCCCGAAACGGCACGCCGAAATACTCTAAAACCGAAATATTTTATACCAATAAAAAAATAAAACGGTAACCGTAATAATATTGACAACCTTGATTAGAAGCAGTAACTCATTTGAAAAATAAGATACACTTGGGTGCGGCGACGTTTTATCAGAACGAACGCCTTAGACGGCGACAAAGCGCGCACCATTTACTCAGATAAATCGCAAAGTCTCGCAATCACTATCTTAATTATTCTCCCTCCCTTCCTCAGCCTATAATTTATTCACTCTCTTTCTCCACCTCACTCACTTACGCAACCCACCATTATCAATTTCGATTTTGGCCGCCAACCGCCAACCGCCAAGTCTCTCTTAGGTACATATACACACGCGAAAAAACTAATTAATAATGAGTTTATTATTAAATTTCCTTTTTTCTTTAAGTTAGGGCTTAGTTTATGTTGATGCAGGTTTTCGAGAGAAGTGACAGGTTCATTTCTAGCTTTCTGTCTTTCCAGTAGGATGGAGAAGGTGGAGGCTTGGAGGTTCTTATAGATTCCCAGAAACCTCTAAACGCAGCATTGCATTTTATACAGCCTAGTTGTACTGCGAGCGAAGGGGATACCTCTGTCGGGGATACTGTTTGCCAAATGTCAGAAGTTGATATGGCTGTAGTAAGACCTGAGGTTGGTGTTATTATTAACTTAATTTTTCTGTGCAAATCATGTCTTTCCGATGGCTTGATTGGCGGAGAGGAAACATATTTTCCTGGAATGAGGATAGTACTTGACCTGTACTATCTTACCGTTTTAGGCTTTTGTAGATGATATTGTACAGGTAAGAAGCAATGCGAGTTAAAAATTTTGATATTTATTGTTGATTTGTGATCTCCTGTAACTTAAATATATCTTGTTCATTTGTGCTTCTTCTTTTGAAACCATCTGTTTGTGAAGTTAATGAGGAATTGTCTGAAAGGTTCAATCCTGTTTCTATCCTTTGTCAGATGATGAGATCGTATATCTGGATACAGACCACGGATGGTGCAGTTCAGCAAGTGGAACAAGAAGTTGCCATGTTTTGCCCCATGATATGTCAGGAAGTTATACAAAAGGGAAGGGGATCTTCTAAGAACTATGCTATATCTCTACCTCAAGGAGTTGGTCCATCCATGTTTAGCCTAATTCTTGATTACTGCAGATTTCATCAAGTACCTGGTCGCTCTAACAAGGTTTCTTCACATTTCTGTCATTTCATATGCTATTTGTTGGCTTTACATTTGTTTCTTGCTCTCTCTAGTTGATATCAAAAGTACTTGGTAAATGGGAAAACTTGAAAGAATCATTTGCATGTTCAGGGAACTGTTCTTTTAGTTCATAAAAGCTTTGGAAAGATGAAATGGCACAGGTACAGCTTTACTTACTCTAGGCTGTTCTTTTGCATAGGAACACAAGTCTTTTGATGAGAAGTTTGTTCGAATGGACACAAAGAGGCTTTGTGAGTTGACTTCTGCTGCTGACAGCCTTCAGTTAAAGCCTTTGGTTGATCTTACTAGTCGCGCACTCGCACGAATCATTGAAGGGAAAACCCCTGAGGAGATACGTGAGATATTTCATTTGCCTGATGATCTAACAGAGGTGTCTGGTGCTTGTAAGAACTGTGTGTAGCATGTCTTTCATACATCTTGTGATGTTAACTTGATTCTAATGATTTAGGAAGAGAAATTGGAGCCTTTGAAGAACACAAATGATGATCCACGGATCCGACTTTTAAATCGATTGTATGCGAAGAAGAGGAAAGACCTGAAAGAGAGAGAGAAACTAAAGGTTTTACTTTATTATGTCCTGTCTCCGTCCCTGAATTTTACATATGCTCATCATTCTTGTGATTGATTTGGGCCCTCCATGTGACGCAGAGTGTTGAGGCCGCAGAGGAGCACATGGATGACCGCTCAGTGGATGACCTCTTATCATTCATCAATGGAGGAGATGGAGGTATGTTCGAGTTTTGGTCAACTGTACTTTGCACTCTTAATTCCTAAACTTTTTCTATCTTCATGATGGCTTGCTGAGGTTTGATATTGTAACCCCAAACCTGCCAGCGAATTCAAGCTCTACTAGCAAATGCTATAATGCCATGTCATAGAGAATAAAAACTAGGCAATGTCAGTTTGTACAGCAGTACTCTAAAAAAATGCAGAGAATGGGTGCTTCTATCTAGAAATTTCTAGAACTTTGTTGCATGATAATGCCTTGTCATGGAGAATAAAAACTAGGAAATGTCTGTTTGTTCTTTTAATTCCTACTTGTAACTGAAGGAGTTGACTTCTAGGTTCAAGAAAATCAGGGCAAGAAAAAATCTACATTCTCCAATGACTCTTTCTTTTTTGGAGCTGATGTCTGATTTTGATGATTAGAAATTATGAAGAGGATTGAGAGAGCATGACAGGTCATGTCTAATAAAGATATATCTAGTGGTACACCTTGATGGAAATGCATGTAGCTCCTCATCAAACATTTGAGTTTTTTTGGCGTTGGCATTGCTGTGATTTTTTTGTTGATCATATAATTAAAGGGACCTGGACTCGATTGCTCATTTATATCATTCATATAATTTCTAGTTATTCGAGGATTCTTCATTGCACAGCATTGGCTTATGGAATCATATTTTTGTTGAAGATTCAGTTTCATGTAATTGATAATGAAAAAAAATAATTTAAAACTACATAGCATTGTGCTATGTATAAATGCATTTAAAGTGTCAAATGATTAATTGTTGTTGTAAATTTCTTGGCCTGTATAGAGGATCATATCAATATCTTCGACTCAGAATTGTGTCTGTATTTAGTGGCTTTTAGTCTTCTTTTCTATCTACTTAATATCCTCGTGAAGGCCTCATTGAGGCAAGGGATTTTTCTTCTCAGAATCCATAGGGATGAAAACTTCCAAGAATAGAAAGAAAAACCAAAAACGAAAAGATCAGCAAAAGTGTGCCCCTGAAATGTATAAAAAGGTCGGACCTTTCATGTTTCCATCCCTTATTTTTAAATGGAATGAGGGTCAGCAATACTTAAGCTTCTGTTTTGTTACATTTTGGCAGGAGTCAAATGCTTTTAGTTCGTTATGCCATAATGCCAAGTTTGGTCATGAATTACAGTCCAGTCTCAGTGAGACATTAAAGTTACAAGATGTGGCAGATGTGATTTTTGCTCCTACGGCAGGGTTTGAGGATGTTGATATTGATGACGAGATAGATCCGGCTTTAAAAGAGGAAATTGATAGGTGAGCGTGTAGGTAATGTATTTTATAGCTTATATGTAAATATACGTTTTTTTTTTTTTTAAAAAAAAAACAGGACATCTTTTTCTAGTTTTTTCTTTTTCAACATCAATAGTGATGTGAAGTTAAAATGACAAGAACACAAATGATGATGGTGCGATTTCCATCAGTATTCTTCATTCCTTTAATAGCATTGCTTAAAAGTAAGATGGTGCGATTTCATATTTAGTGAATGAGAATTTATGATGGCAATTATTTGGGCATTCAAATATCTATCATGATCGACACATGTATGATATTTGGAAGCTTCTGAATTACATATTGCAGCCTTAAAGTCTTTTGAACGTTCAACATAATGTTACTTGTTGAGCTTTTACTTGTGGTCATTTCCCATTGATAGTACCCGTGGATTGGAAATGAATATTACACCCCCCTTGCAGTTCTTCCCCACATGGTCTTGACCTAATTTTGTTGTATTTGATAATGATTGTATTTTTAACTAATACAAGGACATGAATACTAATATTTTCTGTATTTTGAACTAATATAAGGACATAAATATTTATATTTTCTGTTTCGGTATCCCATAATATCGTTTCCCAGGGAGGTTGAAGATTTTGCTCGAATACTAAATTCAGATTGGCCTGAAAGGATGCAAGAACTTCTATCTTTGGGTCAAGAGAGGAGACCGGCACAATTATCTATTAATGGCAATGGCACCTTGAAAAGATTTGGAAGTATGCCCTCTTTTCCCTGGTGGTTAAAACTTAAAATATTGCTGTTGCATGTAATGCTTTTCTTCTCTGCAATATCCTATACCCCTGTGTATTGATTATTGGTTACTTCAATGCTAGAATTTGGTTTCTTACTCTTCATATATTTGATTTCTGGGATTGGAGTTACAAATTTTCAAACTATAATATTTCATAAACTGTATTCCATTTAAATTTCCACTCCCACCTATGACGTGCATGGTTTGGACCTTTTCGTGTATGTTATATTCATGGAGAATCTTGTCATTTTAGTTTGCATTATTATAAATTCTTGTCTTGACTTTTTTGTTTTGTCCGTGACAATTGTTAGTGTTGTAACAATGTGACCTCTTATATCACCTGTGAATGGATAGATAGGATAAAGCATACCTGTCAAAATGTTTACTCGCTGTTGATTTATTAAACAATGCCAGCATTATTCCGCGAACCCTAACCCATTAGAACTTCCATGACCATCATGTTCCTCAAAGACTCTTTATGTGATTTGTTTGGATGGAGAGGACCAGATCCTGGGCAACAATGAATTCTGCAGTATGGATTCTCCCTCAGACCGCCAGTGGTTGGAACAATTTTGACCAGATGCTAATGCAGGTGGCTCATGGCAAGGAAAAGGATTGTATTGTCATTGATGTGAATTCACATGTAAGTTTTTTTCCATTTTTTTTTTTATTTCTTTTCCCTTTAAGGGATAAGTAGAAGGAATAGCTTGTGCTTTTTAAGAGTCAATTTGTTTGTGGGGGCGCAACCTTTGTACATTTTACGAGAAGGAATAAAAATGCAGATGCCATTCTATGAGCCATTTCTTCTCAATTGGTACGGGCTCGTGGGAGGTGTTTGTGCTGTTTGTTAATTCCTGTTAAAGGAGTGCTATTTGTTACCTTCCCATCTGATAAAGGTTGCCTTTTTCTCATTGGAACTTGATTGAATTAAGAGGCACATATACCCCTTCAATAATTTGGCAGGCATTCCTCAGCTCATTATGGGTTCTTTAGCAGTTTTCAGATTTCTGGCGTGCATAGAGTGATTCAGGGATTTTTTTTTTATTTATTTTTGTAAAATGAAAGGAATGGCAACATGTGATAATTGAAGATACGAAGGATAACTTTGTATGGCATGATCAGCATCTTTCAATTTCAATCTCCCTCGTATCGATTTATAAATGTAGACTAGAGAACACACCTTCATGGAAAGACTACCGGAAGTACGAAGCAATGATTC
Source organism: Salix caprea (assembly GCA_964035475.1). Classification (NCBI taxonomy): domain Eukaryota; kingdom Viridiplantae; phylum Streptophyta; class Magnoliopsida; order Malpighiales; family Salicaceae; genus Salix; species Salix caprea. The sequence continues at coordinate 7,318,710 of OZ037755.1, read as the reverse complement.
TTTGCCGTTCAGATTGCAAGATTTGCTTCCACTATACTGTTTTGTGTTTACGCAACTAAGAGGGGATAGAATTATACGAGGGAATAAGATACTCGTGTCTTAATTACAATGAGATTATTAAATGTACGAGGATACAATAACAAAGCAAGGTCTTGGATAAAGCCGAACGTCTAAAGGCTCTGGAACCAAAGTCGTATGATCATTAAAAGTCCTATGATACAGCACGAGGCGCCTATGTATTGCAAGTAAAAGTTTCTGGTGAATCCGAGCTGAGATAAAAAGAAGCATTTGCAGTTAGTGAAAACTAGTTTTACTGTCACTCCAGTTCTCAGTCAGTCAACTGCAACAGAGAGGTAATTATGACGCACATTTAAGATCTGTGTCATTAAGATCCTGGGGGTTGAAATTGGATGTGCCGGCAGTGCCTTTCAGGCTCTCCCATTGTCCATAATGTTTCCAGTTCTCCTCTTTGCTTTCCCAACGTCAAAAAGGTACCTGCATCCACGATTAAAGAATTAATACACCAGGGAGGTAATGTTGACATGCAAGATGAGCTCGAGGGACCGCTTGTCAAGGGCGGCTGTCTGTTTTTTTTTCTTTTCCTTTTCCTTGCTTTTTTCTTTTTCTTTCATTTTTTTGGGTGAACAGACCAGTTAAGCATTTTACTCCAAGTTATTCCTTGATTAACTTCAAATATTCATTCTTGATCAATGTTTGATTTAGTCAAGGAATGGTTTTGAGTAAATGCTTAGCTGGTCTAGAGCACCCTGCTCCATGGAGGTGGGCATTTGGATTGCTCAGGGTCCTTCAGTTCAGCAGGCAATTGCTTAGGATCCTTTAATTGCAGCCGGCCAAATAAATTAATCTTCAAACCAGAGTGTGCTCATGCATGTAGCACAAGGAAAGCTTGCAAGCAAATTGCCAGTCTTGTTTCATAGTAACCAGGAAGGGGTAATCTCAAGACTTCAACTTAGTTGTACAATCTTGTTTCTAACTAAAACCTCAGCTCTAAAGGGGAGTTGCCCATGGGCTTCACCGATGGTTAGGTTGTTGCTACTTACCAAGGGTGAATGGAACAATGTAAAGCAAAGCTGGCTGGCCGTGCCCATCCATCATGTTCAAAGCTACGTATGTTATCAGGAGACCTGCAAATTAACAAATATTGGATAGTGAGGATTGTGGCCATGAATTACAAAAAAAATATAAAATACCCACAAACTCGCAAGCAACATTTGTTTTGATATACTGCTTCAAATAAACTTGTATCCTATATATCACACTGGATATTGACCTTGATCTCTCGAAGGAGCCTTACTCTCTGAAGGTAGATAGTGCAGAAACATATGATCTTGTCTTTTTATTCAGGGTTGCAAAAATACATCGTACTTCTTGAAACACCTCTGAAGCATTAAAACTGTTTGCAAACGCCTCTATATGCTTCAACAAATGCATGAAGTGGCTTTTTGAGCATCGGTGGTGGTCAAAATTTATTGTGTGCGTGTTTATCAGGCATGGAATTCAATGTCAATGCAATGAAATAATTCCCTAAAATTCTTTTGACAGTTAGCCAATATGCATCCTATGATGATTTCTATCAGTTGCTTTTAACTATCAGCTTTCCATGCTTGAGTGACACATACGATGAGCTAAACTTTTTTGAAAAACAATGGTGTGAAAGCTTTGGCACACCTAAACCATAAGCAGTCATTGCCCACAAGAAGTATCCTGCTCGGAGACTCTTCTTAGCAAGCCAGTCATACCTGCAAAATGACCAACAACATTAAACTTGTAAGCAATTAAAACATCATATCAAATCCCAGTCCTTGTGGAACATATCGAAGTTATAATATATTCAGAAGTACTATGACAAGAAAAAGGCAAAAAAATAGTTCATGGTACAAATGTCCTAGCCTATTCCAATTCTCATTTGGTTTGTTTGACACTCATAATTTCATAGCTTTACAACTCCAGATAAAAGGACAATTCCAATTACAGAATCAGTGCTCTGCATAATCATGGCTGTCATTCCAAACAATTATGAATTCCATGCCCATTATAGATAACCAAAAAGGCATGCATAAAGGAAGCTGACCATAATGATAGTGTTTTTTTTTTTGAAGTGGATTACATACATTTTCAAGGGAATTAAGGGAAACTGTCATTAACCAAGTTAGTTACATGGCTCAAGACTCAAACCTTAATGAAAAAGCTACAAGCAATCCTGGTAAGATGATGTCACCAAACCCAATTATGCTATAGCCACCCCAAGGATCAAACATCCGCGGGATTTTCAGTAGCATCGGTATACCATCCTCTCCACTCTTATCACCACGAGCCACCTGTGGGGAAGAGGAAAGAAGTGAAGATTTGTTTTTTCTTTGCATGGATGTAAATTCATCATACGACCGTTCCACAACTTACCACAATCATAACACTCTCCTTGAACCACCATTTCGAAACAAAAACCCAGAAGATGTCATACAAGAAGGCACAACTTAGAAGAATTGTTCCAACCTGAACAATGATTGATTTTTTTTTTTACCAAAAGAAAAGAAAATACATCAAAACCAGCATCTTGAATGATGTAACCGTAGTAAAAATGCATTTCTCACTATTTTTTATCAAGCACAACAAAATCTTCTAGCAAAGTGTACTTTGTATTAGCTAATAATTTATATGCCATCAAAATCTCTGTATCATGGATTTTTAATTTGCCAAGATTTAAATGGAATATGACCTCTTGTAATTTATAGCTCTAAGGGTGAAGACAATGTGAAAGATTAAAAGCAAGTTTCCAAAGAAACTGACAGCAAATATTGTTGCCACAGCCACAAACTCAAACCTAGATAATCCTGGAAGGCAAACAATGAATACAAAAAGGGTAACACTAGAACTGTGCAATGGCAAATAAACAACTAAATAAAGAATGGATTCTCTCATGATCACCTTGAGATTTGGCACGTGAACGATCTGAAGAACTGTAATGATCAGAGCAACACCCTGGTTTTTGTAGGAAAAAAGAGAAATATTAGAGGGCCTCTTCAAATCAATTTGCACTGACATGGAGAAAGTGATAAAGAAAAGATAAACAGATCAAGCACTTGAGTGACAACAACAAACGAACTAAATCCAATGGAAATCTTTCCATAATGATGGAAGCGTTGTATCTTAAATTGCCTCAAGTTAATTTTTCACTGGTAAAATCTGATATTTAGCTACAAATTCCACACATGCTTCCATATTTGGTTACCATCAATACAAATTATTGCAAGTACTATAACCAGAGTGCCCGGTTTAGATATGATATTTCCCATTCAACTTACTGTGATTAATAATAGAGATTATTGGCTTGATGATGGTGGAGTGCTGGAGCTATTTAAGAGAAGGGAAACAAACATCATATTTTCCATATAGAAGAGTAAGGACAAAACTGTAGGCAGTGGTTGTGTTCGATGGTCTGAAACTTCCAAACTATGTACATATGAAGAGAACTGAAGCAAGAAGAGCGGGGGGAAAAACAGAAATTATCTTACAAGAATATCTTGACCTATCCAAGCAAAGGAGATATAGCGGAAAACTGCCCAAACAACAGCAAATGCTATGCAGCAAGGAGAGACTGCCAGTGTTAGATACGAGACAGCTCCAAAGAAGGGAGTTTCAACAAATGATTCTCCTGCGGGTTGAAACCATCTGAAACTATATTTGTTAGGTGTCAGTTACACATTCTACGAGCTTTGAAAAAAGATGGAATTTAACAAATGTGAGAGACAAGCACGGAAGAATAAATAACAAAAGAAGACAAGTAATGTTGCCGAATGAGGATAGCATAATTCATACTGTCAGTACTGAAAAAAATAAATGATCCCAATTTCATTGTTCTGCTCACATCTAATGTTGCAAAAGGTAATTGCCACCTTTTTTCGTTCTTCTTTCTTTTAAAAAAAATGCATGTTAATTGCATATGATGTGACTAATTTCATCAAGAAAGAATAAAAATAGTGGCAAGTTAACACTGCAGGGGAATCACACGAATAATCATCTTTTTAGAATCAACATGGACAACTGTTTGAGTTATAATAAAATGAGCTCTTAAGAAAACAGTCCAAGACCTGGAAAGATCAATGCTGTTTAAGTTTTTCATGTAACAGTTCCCTCATTAAATAAGAGAGAAGCCAATAGTAACAGGAAAGCTAAAGACAAAATGTCAACATAATCAGGCAGTACAGGAAAATACAAAAATGTTCGAATAAGTTATGCTTCTTGTCCCTCGTACTATAATCACACTTGAAAATTCACAACTAAAAAAAATTATGTTTGGAATTCAAATGCAGGAAAAGGGAAAGAAATAAACATACCATGATAACAAAGCAACCAGGCAAGTCTGCAAGCCCTATAAACATGGAGATTTCAAGGTTCAACATTCATGGTAAAATGAATCGACAATTTCAAGCAATGTTTGAAAGATGTATGGGAACTCAGGCACTTAGAATTGTCCCTCATTTCACCAATACATTGATTTTTCACTTAGACAGACATTGAGGAATAATTTTTCACTGACATTTTTTAGTGTAAGTTACCCTGTGAAAAATTGATTTGCTTTCCAGTAGTTCGAAATAACATCTTATGGATTATTTTAATTAGAACATGACATTTTCAACCCATAGAGTCCTACATTTTGATGCCTCACTAATTGAAAATCATGGAAACCTTAGATCAAGTTTGTTTCTCTGAACACTATACATGGATTCTAGTATTGGATATATATAAAAAGGTGTTAAAAAGCTAGTGTGATGACAAAATTTGGTTAGGCCTTCATAAAGATCTCGGATGAATATGCCTGTTTAAAAAGGACTAGCATAGTTCTAAAAAAGATTGATTGCAACTTCCAGCAAAAGCCTGAAATAGGGGATGACACCATATAAATTTGAGAAGCCTCAAATTATTTTACATGTGCATGTTTGTGTCTCCATAAAAAAATACATAAAGATGGTAGGAATGCTAATAAAAAGGAATTGAGCATCAAAATATAGAAGACCCACCTCCACTCCCCCAATGCAAAACAGAACCACCAGAACCTCGATAAACCAGTACGACATAAGTTTGTAAAGCATAACTAAGAAACAAGAAGCAATCACAACGAAGAGAATTGCAGATGCCGTGTTGATGTTAACAATACCACTGGAATGGACACCATCCACATGTATCAATTCATCCAAACCATCCTGCAAGCACAACGTCACCCGCATATCACTTGAAAAAAATCAGGGATCTAATTCACCAAGGATCACACTGTTAGAGAATAATATAAATCATATTATGGGGCCTCACCTACAAGTTTAAGTTTTTAGGTGAGATGGTTCCTTAACATGGTATCAGAGCCTTGTTGACCTAGCGGTCACGAGTTCGAATCTCACCACCCCCATTCTATTTGATAAAAACTAAGCACAAGGTGATGTGGGCTTGTGCAAGTTTTAAGCCCAAAGAGCTTTCACTTGAGGGGGGGTGTTAGAGAATAATATAAATCATATTATGGAGCCTCACTTACAAGCTTAAACTTTTAGGTGAAATGGTTCCTTAACACACACTTGACAGGAATTGCAAAAAATTAGTTGTCTAGATGCCCAAAATTACCTTTAATAGCTTATCCTGCTCTATAGCAACTTCTCTTGCACTCCATGCAGACCAGTAAGAAGCACATAAAATAGTACCGACAGCCATAAGCCATAAGAACACTTCTGCAACATCAACCACTGGACGTTGTGGAGAGTATAGCTGCACTTTAACTGGAAGGGAACATATGAAAGTGAAAACAAATGAATACCCCATTCAAATGAAAGCCAAGGTTTCATGTTTAGGTTTTATAATGATACAACCATTTCATGTACAGTTACATCCAATTAAATGAAAAGGCATATCCAAATGTGCCATTGATATAAGGGAATCAGGGAATAAATTACTATAGAGAAATGCAAACCTGAGGAGCTGCTCGTCAAATATTTTTCCAAGCTTGCACCAGCATCTTGTGGGAGCATGACAGAAGCAATGCCAATCTTTACATCAGTTTCATTGACTTCACAAACCATCTTGAACAGTTCTACAGGAAAAAGAAATTCCAAGAGTAAACCATGAAACCAAAAATGCAAATATAATCAATATCAATTTCTGTTCATTAAGAAGCCATGGTAATGGTGAATTCACCAATTCACTTTGGTGACACTCCACTTGAAAAATATTTACATTTTTGAAGAAAATAATTGGCTTGTGATGTTTCTAATATAATAACAGTTGTACAGTTTCACATAAACTCCTGTATATTGAAGGGAGTTGATGAGACATTTCAGAGGAAATACAAATACAACTAGAGTTTCTTCTAAGAGTATTAGTTTTACAGAGCCAAAAGCAGTAGAGAATAAGTGCATTTTTGGCAATAGCACAAACGAACAGATATCAAGAGCACCAGCACCAGCAAGGATATAATTACCCTGTTGAGACAGAGATAAAGCAACAACATTTATATGCATCAACATAAACAGAACATGATGAGTCAAGACAGATCAGTTGTTTCAGTCTTAAGATCCAAGAGATTTATTCATAGCAGCATATTGGCACGCAAGTCAATTGAGAGGATTTTGAACAGATACAAACAAAAAGATGACAAAATATTACGCAAATACCTGTCCGGTTGTTTATGATAAGAATAGCTGAAGCACCAGCATCTTCAGCAACATTTGCCTTTGTTGTGAAGCTACAGTTACCTCGGTGCGCCAATATGACCTCCCCTGAAAGCTACCAGGCAGCGAGAAGGTCCAATTTAGTATGAATACGAGAGCAACATTTTTTGTAATGAATTAAACCTGAGACGAACTGTACAAATAGATCATTTTTAAAAAAAAAAAACCTTATTTTTGAGTTTGCTACAACAATCAGGAGGGTCAGCCAGAGCAAGTATAAATAAATTGGCATGTTTTTCCTTCGATTCCAAAGTGAGACCAAAACGAGCACCAACACCAACATACTCAATGTCTTCTACGCCATTAATCCAAGTTGGTACTTTGACCTATAAAATAAAATTCAATAAGAAATAACGTCCAGCAACATTGCCTTAAAATCCCACAAGATTTTGAATTTCTAAATTGAATATCGAATCCCCCCCCCCAAAAAACAAAATGCTTGTCAAAATTAATATTTTTAGATAGCAAAATTTCTCATTAATTAAGGAAAACTAAGAAACAAGGCAGAACAAAACTGTGATAAAATTAATATTAAAATTAAATTAGCTAAAAAAATTAAAATATTTATTTCCAAAATATTTCTTGATATTCAAACAGAAAAAAAAAGTGGAAGCATATAAAGCGAATATCCTCTGGAACTCTATTGTTACTGTTTTTTTTTAAATCAATAAAAACACTCAACTTTACACAACTTCCATGATTTTCTCAGCAGCCAAACAGAAATCTAGAGGGGGAAAAGAATTAAATTAAAACAAGATACTTCATAAAATTGAAATGAACAATTCAATTCAAGCGAAGCTGAACAGAGTTACTACCGCTTCGCATAAAAAATGAAACTAATTCGTCACAAGAACCAACCATAGAGAAGCAAACAGTTTCCTTTCCTCCAATTTTTCACCATCCAAACAGAGATCAACAAAAAAAATTGAAAAAAATCTTCGAAGTGAAGTTAGGGATTTTTCTTTAAAGCTTTACCAGAACGAAGTTATTTTCACAGCCAGGCCGCTTAGGAGCGACGTCGTCGTGGTGCACTATATCACCAGCTGATCCCAAACAAAAGCTTGAAGCTAAGAAAGCTATTAACACATATATCTTTATATAAGTATCCATTTTAAACTACATAATTTGAAGTATTTTATTTTTAGGGTTTCAGCGGAAAAAGGGAGAAGAAAGGGGTGTGAAAATGGAGAGAGAGATAGAGAGCTTGAATTCTCCTTGTCGTTTTAGGAGGGAGACATAACAAAAACGCCGTGTGGTCACTGGTAACTGTTATAGAACTGGTAATGCTATAGTTTTTTCTTTTTGGTGGTAGTTATAATGAAACGCGTTGCTTAGAGCGTGTTAATCACGATCCTGAAATTTCATAGTATCACTTGCGGGTTTTCTCTCAACATTTTTCGTTAAAGAGGTTACAAGCATGTTTGTTTTGTATTTTTAAAAATAAATTGTTTTTTTTTAATATTTTAAAAAATAAAAAAAAATTATTTCACAAAATATATTTTGAAAAACAGCGGTCATGATTTTGGAGCTAATATAGCTTGTGTAAATTAAATGGTCTGTTAAATATTCACCGTCAAAAATTTTGTTTTTTATATTCAAATATCTTTAATGTTAATCTAGTGTATGAGCTCTTAAATATTTTTCTAGTTAAGTATTTTGATTAGATGTCATGAAATAAATATATGTTGATATAATTATAAAACCAATGCTTAATTAAAAAAATAAAAAGTCATACATTTAAATAGAAAAAAATATAAAACACACACTAATGTACATCATTATAGACTAGAGGCCATGTACTATTCAATTACTATTAATTAGTTCAAAGCTAACTTGATTCATTATTGAATTGCAAAGCTAATTTTACATCAAAGTGTAGTAGAAATTAATATAATTATTCATCTATAGTTAAATTCATAAAAGTGATTATATGAAAGCATTCAGATTGTTTGAAAGTATAATTTATGTTGTTTATTCATAAAAGTGATTACATGAAAGCATTCAGATTGTTTGAAAATATGATTTATGTTGTTTTTTAAAATGTTTTTTTTATTAAAAAATATACTAAAATAATATTTTTTTTATTTTTAAAAAATTATTTTTGATATCAACACATGAAAATGATCTACAAACACTAAAATTTTTAATTTAAAATAAAAAATAAAAAAACATTTCAATTTTTTTTAGAAAAAAAACAGTGACTTCATATTTTAAGATTATTCTAAAAAAGAAGTTTAGGGATTTGTAACTCTTTTTGGCTAAAAATATTCACTCTACCACACATGTCACAACAAGACAGTGACTTGCCGCCCTGCTGGTCTCACAATTAACGGAAAGTCGGTGATAAAAAACAGAGCGCGTGGGACAGTATTTTTCATCTTCAATCAAAGATCACCGCCGGCAACTGTAAGAGTACCGTATGGGGAGGCCGTACGGATAGGACGGCAGGAATAACTTATTACCTGAATCTTATATTCTGTGTTCGAGTCCACCTAAGCCTGTACACGTTGCAAATAACTATTGCGCTGTGAGTTAATTTTTTAGTCCTTTTAATGGAACTTTACCAATATTCTCGGAGCACGTATTATAGTCACTGGATCTGAAAGGAGTGGTCAGTCCACTGAATTTTCGTTTGGCAATACGGCACAACGAAAGTGGCCCCCCACATGTCCGGTCAGCTCTCCACAGCTGGAATCGCACGTGGGCCTCATTAATTTCTGTACACGGGTATTTGGAAGATTAATCCTGGCGACCATATACGGATTATAACAAAACCTAAAAGAGCTCCGTGTTTCCCTGTAGCACTAGACTCATTGTACTGTGGACTCGCTATTTTAAAATCTAAAAGAGCTCCGTGTTTCCCTGTAGCACTAGACTCATTGCACTGTGGACTCGTCATTTTTTGTCCGTGTGTCGTGAGTTCGTCTGTTTTTTTTTTTTGTCTTTTCCTCTTATAAACAGTGTTTTAACAATTTTGCCTCCACTAATAGGACAAAAAACAGTTCCGGTTGAGGGTCACGGATGTAATTGCGCGCGTACGAACCGGTCTGGTTCGGTCCGGTCCACCGCAACTTTTTTTTTAATATTTTTTAAAATGGCTAAATACGGTTATAGCCTCTAATAAGACAAAATTTGTGACTTAAGTACAGGGGTGTACCGGTAATTGACCATTATTAGTTTTTTTTCCGAAATATTGTCGACGCGTGCGGGACACGCGACCGACAGTATTCTGCCTCACGTCCATTTTCAGGTGGCGCGTGAAGGCTAGTAGGGTGGCCGGAAATGAGCTACCGGCGTGTCTGTCGATGCGTCTCCTCATGGTCTTCCTCCCGAGGCGGCGTATTTTATCACAAGGTGGACGTGGACGCGGCGGTGGCCGGTTAAAGCCGGTTTTCGTGGCTTTTCACTTTGGTCCCTTGACTTTTAATTTTGTCTATGGTCTTAATTTCTGTTATATAAGTTTTGATTTAGTTCGATTGGATCCTTCGATTGCAATTAATTCAATGTTAATGTTTCACTTCGGTCCTCCTTCTTTTAATTTCCGGATTGAGTTGAAAAGCTTAATATATTCGATACATAAGTTTCAATTTTTTTAACTTTGTCCTTTAACTGAAAATATTAATAAATATGATTTTCATTTCAGCCCTTAAACTTTTAATTTTTGATTTTAATCCCTTTATATTTGATTTTCATTTCAGCCCTTATACTTTTATTTTTTAATATTTCTAGAATAATCCATACTTTTGTCCATGTATATATAAGTGTGTTTAACACAATAATAATAATAATAATAATAATAATAATAATAATAATAATAATAATAATAATAATTTAATTGTTTTTCTTACTTACTCTTTTGTTAATGTTTTTTTATGTTTTTTTCTCTGGATGATTTGATAATTTTTATTGTTTTGACAGTAATAGCAATGATAGTTTTTATTTTTATTTTATTTTTTTTGTTTTATCTTTTGTTAAAGTTTCTAGCATGTTTTTTAGTCTTTCATTTATTTTTGTTTCTTTCATTATTAACAGCGTAATAATAATAATAATAATAATAATAATAATAATAATAATAATAATAATAATTTAATTGTTTCTCTTACTTACTCTTTTGTTAAAGTTTTTGAGTGTTTTTTTTAGGATAATTTGATAATTTTTATTGTTTTAATAGTAAGAGCAATGATAATTTTAGATTTTAAGACTTTGATTTTGCTATTGTTATAATAGGGTGTGTTGAGCTATTTTATTATATTAAATTTCACATATATAAATATTATATTTTAATTTTGATCCATCAGATCCTATAAAAATTGTTTGCTCAGCCCGCTACGTAGAACATATATTTTTTTAAAATTTTCAAATTAAATGATTTTTTTCAGCTAAGAATTTTTATTTTTGTTTTATCATCTATTATTTTTTTTATTTGCTCTGTCTTTTAGTTAGATTAATTTTTTTTGCCTGATAATTTTGATTTTATTTTTTTGTTTCATCTTTTGTTAAAGTTATTACAATTTTTTTTTGTCTTTCATTTATTTCTGGTTTTTTATTCATTATTAACACAATAATAATAATAATAATAATAATAATAATAATAATAATAATAATAATAATAAAATTATTTTTCTTGCTTACTCTTTTGTGAATGTTTTTGAATGTTTTTTCTATTAGGATAATTTGATAATGTTAATTGTTTTGGCAGTAATAGCAATGATAATTTTAGATGTTAAAACTTCGATTTTGCTATTTTTATGATAGGACGTGGTAATCTGTTTTATTATATTATATTTCGTATATATAGATATTATATTTTAATTTTAGACCAACAAATCCTATTAATTTCTTTAATCCCAACAATCATAAAAATTGTTTGCTCAGCCCGTAACGTAGTGCGGTCAATTTTTTTTAATTTTCAAGTGAAGTGATTTTTTTCAGGTAATATTTTTTTTTTTGTTTTATCATTTATTTTATTTTTGTATTTGTTCTTTTGTTAATGTTTTTAGACTTCTTTTACTCTTTGATCTAATTTTGTTTTTTTGGTTATTACACAATAATAATATTAATATTAAGAATAATAATAATAATTTAAGTTTTGTTCTTACTTGCTTTTTTTTTCTCTCGAGGTATTTTGATAATTGTTATTGTTTTGACAGTAAGAGTGATGTTAATTTTAGAAGTTAACACTTCGATGTTATTGTTGTTATGACAAGGTATTTTGATTTGTTTCATTATATCAAACTTTACATGTAGAAATATTATATTTTAATCTGAACAGTTGTAAAAATTATTTGCTCCGCCCGCAACGAAGTGCGGGCCATCAAACTAGTATTAACTAAAATATAATTGTAATTTCCCTTTTATAGTAGGTTTTTGCACTGTAAACATATACACATTACTGTAGATTGCAATAAAAAAATTACTATTTTCCTCTAGGGCTGAAAAAATTACCCCTGGAACCGGGGTCATTTTGATATTGTACAATTGTGCCATTCAATTGAAACTGATTATATATGATGATATTCATTTTAGTCCTTATTCTTTTGATTTTTGATTTGTTTTTGGTTCCTTTAATTTTTTTGATACATAGGTTTTAATTTGTTTTAATTTTTTCCTCTAATTGAAATTGGTCATATATACAACTTTTCATTTCTGTCCGTATTCTTTTAATTTCTTAATAAAATTACACTGCAATGTTTTTTAAAAATGATTTTTTTGTTTCAATCTTGTCCTTTGATTGTAATTAATTATGTATTTTATTTTTTGTCTTAGCCCTTATTCTGTCAATTTTTATTTGGTATTAATTCCTTTTGTTTTATTGGTCTTTGTTTGATGGTGTTTATTTTTTACCCGTATTTATGCACCTATGCTTTTAGTTTTTATTTTTAATTTTTGTCCTTTTATTTTACTGTGATTTTATTTTTATTTGGTTCAATCCTGAAATTTTAATTAATATTTCTCTTTTTTTTTCTTTATGTTTTTTTGTTATTTTTATTTGTTCTCCAGGTCAGATGATTTTATGATTTCATTGTTTCCTTAATAATAATGATAATTTTAGTATTTTTTTATTGTTTTTTTGTAAAAAATGTTTTGAATTTTTTTATTCTTTGGGGCAATTTAATGATTTTAATTGTTTGGGAAAAATATTGATAATAATTTTAATTGATATAGTCATGATAATAACGATAACATAGGGATGAATTTTCAATGATTTTTCTTCTTTTATAGATAGAAAATTAACTATTTATTTTTGTTATTTGATTATTGCAGGTGTTTTCACAATTTATTATTTGTTTGTTGTGTTTAATTTAAATTGAATTATAAAATGAATTAATCCTAATATAGTGAATTCAATAATTCAGATATATGAATCTTGTTTTTTTAATGATGATGATAATTTTATGCTGTTGATTTCATTGAAACCTACTAAACAAATGAATTTATATCAATTTAAAATTCATATATTTTATAGAAAACTTGCACTTCACACGAATTTTGCGCAAATTTATTATTTTACCTAAATTTATATTGTAATAAAAAATCTCACATAATTAATATTTTTTTTTGTGTTGAAAAAAAAATAGTTCCGGTCGAGACAAGGCGCAGGTGAGTGGCTAGTATTATATATTGTATGTTCTGAGAGTGTGGTTTAAGTTATTTTTGAAAGTATTTATTGTTCAGAAATGCATCAAAATAATATTTTTCTTAATAAAATCATTTTGACATCAGCATATAAAAATGATTTAAAAGCAATAATTTTTTTTAATATAAAGTAAATAATAAAAATAAAAGATTTTTAAATTTTCTCAAAAACACTTTTGAAATACAATGAAAAACAAGCTTGTCGTGAGTTTTTTCTATTTTCAACAAAGAAAATTATAAAATAATCACAAGTTTGACTCTTGACTTTCTAGTGTGTGTATTGGCATGTTTGTTTTGTCTATTTGGTGATTTTTCAAGAGAAATCCATTGATGGAAACACCATTACCTTTTATAATTAAATTAAACCATAGTTCTTAACTTAAAAGTAAAATTATTAGTTTATTAATTCTATTGTTTTTCTATTTTTCTTCATCCGGTAGCTTTGCATTAATTAATTGGAGAATACTAAAAATATATAATGGGACTATTGTTGGTGGTACTTTTATTGGTGATAACTTTTGGTGGTGCTTATTTTAATAACAGTGGCGATTGGTTGGTGGTGGTGTTTCTATTAGATATATGTTTGTTTGTCATTGTATTTTAAAAGTGTTTTTTTAAAAAATAAAATATTTTTTATTACTTTAAATTAAAAAAAAATAATATTTTTAGATCATTTTGATGTAAAGATATCAAAAATAATTTTTTTAAAAACCTAATTTTTATATATATAATTTATAGCCCAACTCATAGCCCATAATTTATACCAAGTCAATCCCCAAATCGAATTTTAACTACAATAATAATTATTTTTATTATTGTATTGACCAAGAAAAAACCATGTTGACCTTTTTAATTCATGATGTGGACCTTGTCCCTAGTGGATCCTTAAATGATGTCACTATTCGCCAATTAAATTTAATATGTCAATAACAAAAATTTGAGCTAAAAAAAAACATAGAGAAAAAATTGATCTAGCTTGGGACTAATCTAGCTTAACCTAGCAAAAACATAACTTCACTAATGACCCAAGTAAAACCGGTCAAAAACCTAGTTTTTTTTTGTTTTTTTGTTCCGACTCTTTTAATTTTTATTTTATATGAAAGACAATAGTCAATAACAACTCTTATACTGAAAATTAGAAAAGTTTGTAAAATGGGACGAAAATTTCGCAAGTCCAAGCTCATCATTTATCAACACGGCAAACACTACCTTAAAACTTAAAATCTAATACAGAAACTAGCAAGAAAGGACATGGAGAAGGCAATAAATGAGAGTAATATTTTGAGGGTCCAGCATCATGAATGGGAACTTCAAACATAACCGACTGCAAAGTGGTAGCTTAGGGATAACCATGCCTCTGGATATAGAATGAAGGCATTTTAATGCTGTTGTAGCCACTCCTGAATTACAGAACGAAGAGCACGGTTAGGGATGAGTTCCAAGCGTTCAAGCTCCAGGTTTGTCATTGGTGATGTATCATGGCCGCACTCTAGCCAGCCTCTCAAAGCCTCTGCTTCATAAGTAAATCCATCTGCCGCAATATGAGGATCTTGCATGACTTCCTGCAAACATGAGCAATGTTAAGATAGAAGACTGTGTGTGTGTGTGTGTGTGTGTGTGTGTGTGTGAGTGAGTGAGTGAGAGAGTGAGAGAGAGAGAGAGAGAGAGAGAGAGAGAGAGAGAGATGAACTTGAGAAAAAAGACACTTTCTGGAATTTCATGAACTTGGGAGGGTTAAGTCCCAACAGATGAGCACCCCATTGATGCTAATGCAACATTAAAAGCAATGGAATTACCTGTAAAATGGGACAGATGAAATAAGGCGGAGGCCTTTGACAGTCTAGAGAACGAAACAGGAATTTTGAGAAGGCCCCACAAGAATCTCTCATTGGTTCTAGCACACTCCAGACTTCTGAGGCAAGGTCAGGGCGGCTGCTTCGGTCCATTTGACAGCATTTCAAAGCCAGACGAGCCAATTGCTTGGCTTGCACAAATGGCCAGTCCCCAGCTAAGGGATCTATAAAGGAGATCAGATTTGCCTCATCTATCGCATCTCTGATTTCCTTTGCTAGCCCAAATGCTGGTCTCCCAGTCAACAACTGTAAGAGTATGATTCCAAATGCGTAAGTGTCTGACTTGGGAGACAACTCTCCTGTTGCAAGAAAAAGAGGATCCAGGTAGAGAAAGGTGCCCTTTGGATCAGTTCTGTGATATTGCGTGATGTTTCTTGGATTGTCATGAGGTGAGAGGACTCGACAGATTCCAAAGTCACTGAGTTTACATGAGAGATTGGCATCAAGGAGTACATTTCCAGGTTTCAAATCACCATGCACGATGCTTGTAGGAGTACTGGAATGAAGAAATATTAGGGCAGAGCATAACTCAGTGGCTATGCATATTCGGGCTTGCCATGACAATGGTGGAGTGTTGCCTTCACAACTGAGGCGGTCTTCGAGGTTGCCGTTTGGTAGATATTCATATATTAGAGCACAAACTTCAGTGCAAGCTCCGATGAGAGTGACCAGGTTTGGATGCCTCAACTTACTCAATACATCAACCTGAACAAAACAGCAGATCAAATTTTGTATTATTATTTCCAAATCTTTCCATGCTAAATTCCTAGACAGTGAAGTACTAGCAAACATTCAAATACTGCAGAAGATAAATCTTCAGGATAATACAATTATTGGACCGCCTGGAACTTAGAAATATGTTTTTCCAGCTTCTTCCTTGTTTCTACCCAATAGTCCGATCAAAACATTAGCTTTAACATACAGCTCCAATTCGGAAAAAAATGTCCCCCTAAAATATCTTTACACAGATACCATGAGAAGGTTTATGATTGCCGGACCAAAACCTAAGGAGCCGTAAAGAACCATAGGTAAACGGTAACCTGTCACTTTTCAAGTATATGTTCGAATAAAAATGACCAATAAATAGGCATATCAGAGATAATTTTGGTGGTTTCTTGCATGATAAAGAAAACAGACCATTCCGGTTATAAATACCATAGTGCATTAAACTAGAGAATTCTTACCTCCCGTTTAAACTCAGCATGCCCCTGCATGCTTTCTGGGTTCAGCATTTTTATAGCTACAGGGGTATGACGAAGGAGACCTTTATAAATGTCCCCGTACCCACCTTCTCCGATCTTTACTGACGGGTCAAAATTGTGAGTTGCTTCCTGAATCTCTGAAAAAGAGAAGACAGAAAGAAGCTGATGAAAATGCATGCCCGAGGCATCCTCTGCACGCTTTCCTGAAAGTTCCTTAACCAACTCATCTCTTTCTTTCTTATATTCCTTACACTGTTCCACATAAGCAACTATTTCATCATCCAACTCTTTTATCTTACTGTCAAATCTTGAAAAATCCGTCTCCCGCAGTAATCTCTGATCAATGGAAACCAAACTTGCTTCATCTCGTTGGTCCTTTGTTTTTCTATGCTCTTGCTTTTCTTTCACTAGTGCTTCCTCGGTTTCTTTCCTGTGCCTCAACTCCACGGCATACAGGTTTCCCAACACTTGGGCCTGAAACAACATTATTAGACATCTGAATAAGACCATAAAGGTTATGCAAGCTTCTGTTTCAAGTTTGCTGGTCCTTCAACTCATAGGGACAACACATTTTTTTGCAAATCGCAAGGGCAGAATTGTTTCGTTAACTAAAATAAGCAGTAGAAAGAAGTTTTGAATAACTCCTGATAACAACCATTCTTCTTATCCACTATTTATATATAAGTGGCACTTCTGCTAAAACAAGTATGTTGCTTATTAAGAGGTGAACATCACGCTCTTGTTTGTCGTGCATAAAATAATCATCTCAATTAGAGAGGAGAAAAATGGCTTTAGAACAAAGAAATTACCTTACGAAGAGCTTTGATGGAAGCCTTTTCAGCTTCCCTTCGAATCAGGGACTCTTCAAATGCTTCTCGCTTAAACTTTTCAGCCTCCTCCATGGACCGATTCAATAGGCTATAAAGTTCTTCAACAGTATTCTGTTCCTGTAAACAAACCATTTCAGACTTTAACAAACCACAGAGTATATGTTTTGGATGGGATATCTATAACACTCTTCTTTCCCAATTCTAAGAGCACACAACCTTCTAGGTTCTTTCCTCTATGCTATTCCATTTACTCCACAGTACACTCAAACATGGACAGTTTTTACTTAATACTAATAAAACCTCTATTTCATACTGTTGATGTAGTATATCATATTGATTGATACATAGGCTGGAGAAGGGTTTTCTCTCCAGGGGCTCTCAGTTGATTTTTAAACTAATGGTTTCTCCCTTGACGACCGATGCCTAGGTCTGAGGGATTGCATCCCTTATATAGGATATTACATGATGGGTTTTTGAAAAGAACCCAATAAACTTTGAAATCTTGGCGGATTTCACATTCGCCTTTATTTCAAACTTATCTTTACTTTTATAAACATCCTAAAGAAAAAGCTAGAATAATTTCATGATGACAACATATGAATGGAACCGGTTTAACATTGTGTTCATGTGGCCTAATATCCCATGATTGAGATTTTTCCAAGTACCAAAGCATCAGGACTATGTAAATCACACCCTTCCTCCGTATCAGGAATTTCACACAATTCTAGCTCAAGTCCAGTAATCTCCCCACTTCTCTGTAGAGTAACAGGATCCTGGTCAGCAAATGCATCTGTAGAAGTCCTGTAAGTGTAAGGAAATGACAGTCAGCATTATTCGACACTTAAAGACAATCAAGTCGCTTGGATGTACTTTAAGAAGCTGTAACTTGGAAGTGCATTCACTCTGATAGATTATTACTTGAGACTGAATTACATCCATGTACTCCCAATGCTATAAGAACAGATTGACATGATACTTGTAAAGCATACCCTGTTTGTATGAGATGTCCCTGGCAGATAAACCAAATTTGACAGGAAGAAGGTGCACACTGTTGGACATATTTGGCCTTTCTGGACTGGAGATCCATCATTCCCCTACAATTTCAAGGCATATTTACGAGCAATTTCATATTACTTCATAATAGAATTTGGAGAAAACAAGAGGAAAAAAAAAAACTGGAAACTCTGATGAAGGGCATAAGAAGTCCAGAACAAGTGTGAATTGTGGCCTTTCTGAAGGCTCTAAACCATTTATTTTATTTTCTTGTGCACTTTACTTCTTATCTCTTCTAGTGTGACTACTCAGATACTCTGCATTGTCTCCCAATGGTTTCATCGCTGGTCTAATCAGGATTAAAAATGCATGGTACAGTTCATATGATGGAACCCATCAAGGCAGCATGCGGGAAAAAAACCTAGCTCTACAGAGGGCATCAGCCATAATCCAGTCATTCAAACATCACATGATTTTTTTCTAAATGACATCTGATTTTGATGAAGTACGGTGCTAAAGTTATGGAATGTACTCTGAATAATGTCTGTCAGCAGCTGCACCCATAACAAGTTTCTTGATAGCGTGCTGGTACATGAGTTCCACAATCCCCTTTCCAATTTCATCCTTTTCAATGCAAAGCTTTTCTGCAAGGACCTTCAAAATAAAGTCATAAATGCCTTTATGCATCAGTTTTGAGGGTTCATTTCTAATGTGAGCAGTTCAAGTTTACAGTTTCATGGAAACACTGACAGGATTTTGAAAGATACAATTGGAAGGGCATCTTTTCAAGGGATGAAAAATTTCATTTCACTTTTTTAGGGAGATACCAAAACATAGTTTTACGTGTTTCAACAATTCAGCCCTATCGACTAATGAAAACAAGGGAGATCTCAAAAATGTCATAAGCAAAGAAAATCTTACATCATTTCTGACAAAACGGAGACAATCAGTATTTGCACTGAAATCACTATTTAAATATCTACAAGTAAGAGTTAATCTGCATACCGCTGCTTGGTGACACAAGGGAATGTAATCATCCAAGACCTTGTGCATAATCTTCCTTTCAAGTTCTTGGAAGTCCCTCAGTTCATCTTGTTCAAGTCTGCTAACTGGGAAATTTCCACCAACTGCATACCAGAAACAATAAAAATAAACGTATGGCAGGGGACTGATTTGATCCAGGTCTATGGTTGAAACCCAAGTTTTAAAATCCAAAAAAATTAACATTATCAAAAACCTTTAAACCAAAAATCAGGATGATCAGAATTCATAGCGAGCTCAAAATTTCACTCTTCACCAGAAGAACGTTGTTACATATTGAATATGAGACAGATGGGCATAAAGCTGGTTCTTCCATCCATGGCACGAAACAAAAATGACATGTTTACTTACTTAAGGGGATGATTTTAGCAGGCTGGTGAACATGAACAAGGCAAACTTTCTTCATAGAAAAATTCTGTATTGCCCATAACAAAGTTGACTTGCTTTCTCCAACATCCTTTCCCACTGCAACATACACTGTATCATCAATCGCGAGTGACGTTGATTCCTCCGATATCTCATCGTCAACTGTTTTCATTAAAACTCTCACCTAGATTATCACCTGGTCTGAAATTGCAGGAGCAGAGTGGTTTTAGCTGATATTCAAGTAGTATTCCTTTGTGTGCAAAGAGAGAACTTCCAAGCAATTTCCTAGTCAATCTATAAAGTAAAGTCAACAGTACAGAGAAAAATCATTAGGATAGCCTTTTGACGACAGCTCTTTATGCGTCGGTGGAACAATCATCCATTATTAACTTTTGGAAAAGATTCAATATCATTTTTCTAATTCATAAAGTAAAATCCAAACAAAAACTAAATGCACAAAAATTTAAAAGCATGGACTCGGACAATAAACCCCGGCCCAACCGCTCATGAACTCAGTTTCTAAACTTCAACACTAGGCTCAACCTCCTGGTTGACCCCATTAACAATGGACTCAAGGTAATGCTTGGGGTCGCCGCCTAACGCTGGGTGTAGCATTAGACTTACCTAGCACCGACGGTCGCACGCGCAACATCTCGGGTGGGAGGCATGTCGGACATGCCGTCGAGCACCCCATGTGTTGGGCTCACGCCTTGTTGGAGCGCAAGCATTCTCTCAGCACCTCCATGCGCTCAGGCACGCAACTACGCTCAGAATGTTTGGATCCAACTGAGCTCAATGCATTTTGATCCAGATAGCATATTTAAGTTTATTTTTTATCCCTAACATGTTCACACAATTCATCTATGCCCAACATTTCCTTTAAAAAACGTTAAGCTCTCTAAATACTATATTGATTTATATGGGTGAAATAACTATTAAGTTTCTTCTCTTCATAAAATGAATCCACCAAGTTAAAGGTTTACAATCTCTTCATTCTTGAATTTTTTGTATACACATTTTTAGAGTTTATCTCTTAAAACATCATTATAATTTCTTTCTTTATAAAATTATTAACTTAAACATTTGGGAGTTATCACCTGCATTAAAGTGAATCTTTTGCAAGTACATTTACTATGCATTAGCTACAAGCTAATTTGGCTTACTGTCTACTAGCAACCTACCTTAGCTTTTCATATCAAGCTATTAAACATATTAGTTAGGAAAAATGAATTAGATTATTAGAAATAAATGAATTAAATCATGGTTAGAAAAAAAAAAGGTTTTCTAAGTGTGAGCTCCTCCTTCATAGGATTTCCCTTGCCTCTTAGAATTTTTTTTTTAAGTATAGGCCTTTCATGGTTATGATCCTATGAGTTTAGGATACTATAAGCTTTCCTCTCTCCAATACGATTTCCAATCGACATGAGACTTCTGAGCCTTATTATATCATAGAGAACAACCCTTAATAGGTTACCTCAACCGCTTAAAATATTTTTATATTGACTCAATACTTGTTGAGTGGAATACGACTTGAAATACCACATTAATGTATATGGGTGAAATGACTCTTCAACCCCTCATCTTCATAAAAGAACAAGACTTACAGTCTATAAATATTTCATGAATCCACCAAATTCAAATTTCATAATCTTTTGATTCTTAACATTTTTATCACATATATTTTCAGTTTGTATCTTTAAAATATCATTATGCTTCTCTCTCTACAAAGTTATTGACTTAACATTAGGAGTTTGGTTAAAGTTGTTTTTAAAAGTGTTTTTTTATTTAAAAATACATCAAAATAACTTTTTTTTATTTTGTAAAAATTATTTTTGACATCAGTACATATAAATAATCTAATAACATCAAAAAAATTTAATTTAAAATAAAATATAAAAATAATAAAAATTCATTTTTTTTCAAAAATATTTTTGAAACTTAATAAAAAACATGTATCATTTAGGAGTTATCACATCCAAAAAAAAATAAAAATTATAGGTACCTAGTACCTACTATAAGCGACTCTGGCTTACCGACGCTAGCTATTAGCCACGTTTACTTCCAAACTACCAGCCACAGCCACATGAGCTTTTCACATCAAACTTTTAGATACTTTAGTTAGTAAAAATAAATCAAATTACTGAAACTAAATGATGAATCCTTCATTCTTAACCAACTTGTATTTTGGGACAGCATCACTAATATTCACTAGCATTGAGTATGATTTGAGGGATCATTTGAAAGACGTTGTTCAGTTTGCGTTTATATGACAGATGCATCACACAAATTACCTAATATATAATAGGCGTGGCCATTTTACTGTATATGCACTGTATATTATGAGTAAAAACAATGTGGATTGTAATAGTATATTTTTGGGTCGGTTCGTTCGGTTAGATTGGGTTTCCGGTTTTCCAGTTTTTTTATCATTATTTGCACAGTAAAATAGCGCTTTTAGCCCTGAAAAAAGACAAAAAACCGGTTATGGGTGGAGGGGCTCCGCGGTAATTGCACAATTTCGGACCGGACCGGTCCGGTCCGGTCCGGTCCGCCTACCTTCTAATTATTTTATATATTTCCAGAAATGGCTAATTACGGGTATAGCCCCTAATAAGACAAAATTGTTGACCTATGCACAGGGGTACACCGGTAATTGACCATACTTTTTATTTTTATTTTTTTCTTTATACTGTCGGCGCGTGTGTCACACGCGGCCAACAGTATTCCGCCTCACGTCCTCTTTAAGTGGCGCGTGCGTGGTGATGGTGTCTTTGGAGATGGTCTACCGGCGTCTCAGTCGATGCGCCTCCGCTTGGTCTTCCTCCCGGTGCGGCTCGTTTTGTCCTCCAACGTCCGTGGACGCGGCGGTGGCCGGTTAAAGCCGCTGCAACCGTTTCTCTCTCTCCTACACGTCAAAGTGCAGGCGAGTCCCCTGGTTTTAATGCTTTTTCATTTCGGTCCCTGTACTTTTAATTTTGTTTATGGTCCTGATTTTTGTTATATAAGTTTTGATTTAATTCGATTGGGTCCTTCGATTGAAATTAATTGAATGTGCAATTTTCACTTCGATCCTCCTTCTTTTAATTTCTGGATTGAGTTTAAATAACTCAATAAATTCGGTACAACAATTTCAATTTTTTTAATTTTGTCATTTGATTGAAATTGATAATAAATTTAATTTTCATTTCGGCCCTTATACTTTTAATTTTGGATTTTAATCCCTTTATATTTGATTTTCCTTTCGGACCTTATACTTTTAATGTTTTTTTTAATCCCTTGATTTCTTTTTATGATTTTAATTTTCTTATTGTTTTTATGGTTTTTTTAGTCTTTCATTTATTTTATTTTTTTCATTATTAACACAATAATAATAATAATAATAATAATAATAATAATAATAATAATAATATAATTGTTTTTCTTGCTTACTCTTTTGTTAATATTTTTTAGTTTTTTCTTCCTTGGGATAATTTGATAATTTTTATTGTTTTGGCAGTGATAGCAACGATAATTTTTGTTTTTGTTTTTGTTGAAGTTTTTAGGATTTTTTTTCTTCCATTTTTTCCCTTTCATTATTAACACAAAAATAAAATAAATAATAATAATAATAATAATAATAATAATAATTTAATTGTTTTTCTTGCTTACTCTTTTGTTAATGTTTTTGAGGGTTTTTTTCCTTCAGAACAATTTGATAATTTTTATTGTGTTGACAATGATAACAATGATAATTTTTATTTTTTATTGTATTTTTTTATTTGATCTTTTTTTGTAGTTTTTACAATTTTTTTAATCTTTCATTCATTTATTTATTCTTTCATGATAATAATAATAATAATAATAATAATAATAATAATAATAATAATAATAATAATATTTTAATTGTTTTTCTTGCTTGCTATTTTGTTCATGCTTTTTATTTTTTTCCCTCAGTATAATTTGATAATTTTTATCGTTTTGATAGTAACAGCAATAATAATTTTTTATGTTAAGACTCCGATGTTGCTATTGTTATAATATTTTAAATTAATATTGCTTCCTTTTCCCCTTTATTTTTTTTATTTGCTCTTTGTATTAAATGATTTTTATAATTTTACTATCTGCACAATAATAACGATGATTTTAGTGATTACTTTTTTATTTTTTTCTTATAAAAATATTTTGCTCTTTTTTTTAATGTTAGTTCGCGTTCTTTTTTGATCTTTTATGACGCAATACCTATATTCTAAAAGATATATTCTATGCTTACACAACAAATTATACTTAAAAATTTATACATTTTATCTCCTAATCTATAACTTTTATGTAGTTATATCATATGAATTTATCGTTGTGGATTTAATTATGTTAAATTATATACACAAGAATACCGGCGGCAACGCGCGGGCAATATAGCTAGTGAAAGGATAATTAACGAGCAAAACTTGTAATAGGCCATCACAAGAACTTACCAACCGACCGCCTCTGAAATTGCAGGAACTTGAAACCAGCTGAGGAATCGGCTGCTGCTCAACTAATTACTGGTCTTCTACATGCTGCTACAATACAATTTTGCAGTGAACAAAATCTACGATCGGCTTGTAAAAGATGCGTGCGAGTCCTTAGTTGGAAGACCGAGGAAGTTTTTTGAAGGATTGAGGTTGAGTAAAACAATAGGCGTCTGGAAAATATCTCAGATTAAGAATGCTGGAGTTCTTGCCATTAAATTACCCCCTTCACAGCTAAATAAATAAAATGACAAAAACAAAAAATGACGTTATGTAAGAAGATCGAGACACAAGTTGATTCTAATTCAAGTGGTGTAAATAATTATACAATAATATGTCATGTTTTCATTTCATGGACTAGGAACACCTTGGAATGTAAAGTACGCCTTTCAATTTGTCTTTCTATATAACAGGGGATGGCTGTATCAAGCCTCAGTCAAACAAAGCAATATTGGAAAGAAGGATGAACACAAAAATGTAATGAAATTTCTTTTGCTTCTCAAGAAACGACTATAAACAACGTGTGTTGAACTAAGAAGTTGTTCAGTGCTGTTGCAGCCACTCCTGAATTGCTGAGCGGAGTGCATGGTTAGGGATAAGATCACAGTGTGCGAGCTTGAGGTTGGTCATGGGCGAAGTATCATGTCCACTGTCCAGCCATCCTTTCAAGGCCTCTGCTTCGTAAGTATAACCATCAGCTGCTACATGTGGATCTTGCATCACTTCCTGCATGTTCGAGTAAATCATCAATTCGCTGCACCGGCATTGTAAGCCAGGGAAAAAGGGTTGCAACACATAGGTCTACAGATAAAATTAGACTTCACAGCTGGCCCATATCATGCAT
Organism: Salix caprea; assembly: GCA_964035475.1. Lineage (NCBI taxonomy): Eukaryota > Viridiplantae > Streptophyta > Magnoliopsida > Malpighiales > Salicaceae > Salix > Salix caprea. The sequence goes on along the minus strand of OZ037755.1, from coordinate 7,293,727 downwards.
AGATTCTCTTGCATGTGCATACACAGAAATATTAATCTATGATGGAGTATAAAATAATCACGAACTTAATGACAAATAGCAAGAGAAACTGAGAAGCAAATCATGGAAGAATACAAGGCTAGGGTGTTTTGTAGTAGGAGGTCGGGTCTAATTATTGTATTCTAGAAGATGAAAAGTGGACTGGTATGCTTAAGAAGTCCTAATCTAGTGACAAATAGCATAACTCCAGTTGCTATAGACAAGTCACTCTTTAAGAGTTGAAAAGTAAGAGAAATGGATGAGCTTGCCTGGAAAATAGGGCATATAAAATATGAAGGAGGTTGGAAATGCTCTTCCGAACCAAGCTGGAAAAATGATGAGCCTCCACACGAAGCCCTCATTGGCTCAAGTACCCTCCATACTTCTGATACAAGATCTGGCCGGTTCTTTCTGCTCAACTCACAGCACCACAGTGCCAGGTGAGCGAGCTGTTCAGCTTGCACAAATGGCCAATCTCCTGCCAAAGGATCCAAGAGGGTTTTCAAGTTTCCTTTATCTAATGCAGACTGCACATCCTTTGTTATACCCAAGGCCTCTCTTGCAGTTAACAATCTTAACAATATAATTCCAAATGAATAAACATCAGACTTCGGAGTTAGCTCTCCAGTGGAAAGAAATTCAGGATCCATGTATGTAAAAGTGCCTTTGGGGTCGGTTCTGCATATTGTTGTGTTGTTGCTCGAACCTTCCTTGTGATAAAGTAGCCGACAGATTCCAAAGTCACTTAGTTTAGTGACAAAATTTTCATCAAGGAGGATGTTAGCAGGCTTAAGGTCACCGTGCACAATGCTTTGTTGTTTACTAGAGTGAAGAAAGATGAGAGCAGAGCATAATTCAGCGGCAATGCGTATTCGAGTTTGCCAAGATAAAGGTGGGGTATTGTCCCTGCAGCTCAGTCGGTCTTCAAGGCTTCCATTGGGAAGATACTCATAGATAAGAGTCCAAGCTTCTGGGCATGCCCCCACAAGAGTGATAAGATTTGGATGTCTCATCTTGCTCAAAACATCGACCTGATATAAAACCAACAGATGTCATGCAGTGCAGAAAGTCATAACTAAAAGGGCAGCTGTGGAAACCTATCAGATAATTATAAAGAGATGTGTGAAGTAAACAGAAATCCATGATTTTCATTTCATTTATCTAGTAACTACAACTCCTATAGAATTTCAACTGTATATAACTTCACACCAGCAGATGGTCCTACTATATGGAAAAAACAAACTGGATCAATTGACCAATCATTTATCTAGTATCAGTTGCACTAGCATGCTTTTTGCTAAGATACTAAATGGTGTAGCAATTGCTGGCACAGCAGAACAGTTTCCAGCACATGCCGCAATTGCATTGGGGTGCTAATATTGATGACAATTGCAATGCAATCTTGCAGGATCACAATGCCAGATACACTCTAAATCTATTGCCAGACCCATCACAACATAGCAGCTGGGTTGGAATGGGGGAGGCAAAGAGAGTAAGAGGAGCTGTATAAAATTCCACTCCATATCTCCAGCATCAGAAAACCATACAGCATAACTGTAATAATGTTGCTAATCAGCATTTAAATTCATGCTCAATAGAAAATCAATGCCACAACATGCCCTGTGGCTATAAGACACAGAGATCAACAATTTGACAAAAATTAAAACAAGCATAGAATGCTACCTCCTGTTGAAACTCAGCAGGACCTTGCAAGCTATTAGAGTGCAGCATCTTTACAGCCACCTGGGTTTGGCGCAAAACACCTTTAAAAATGCTACCATATCCCCCTTCCCCAATCTTCAGGGACGGATCGAAATGTTGAGTTGCCTCCTCAATTTCTGAGAAAGAGATCTCAGAGAAGAACTGAGACATGTGTGTGCCTGATGTCTCTGTTTGACTTCTCCTCAGCTCCTCGGCTTCTATCAGTGCAATGTCACGCTCCTTCTGCAGTTCATCCTGTTCTTTCTTGTAATTTTGCAAAAGTCCCACAGCAGAGATGATTTTCTGCTCCAACTCCTTTACCATCTGATCAGATTCTTCAATTTTCTTCTCCAACAATGATTTCTGATCCTCGGCAATGTGAAGTTCTTTCATGAGTTCATCACATTCTCCATTTATCCTTTCAAGTTCTTCCTTTTCTTTTGCTAGTTCCTCCTCAACTTCTTTCCTTCGTTTCGACTCCTCTGTATACAAGTTTTCTGATGCTCTGGCCTTTGAATAAGAATCATGATTGGCAATTAGCATGTATTAGTTTAAGTTTATAAAGTCACATTTATATTTTCATAAAATACAGGCTTAAGACTTCAATTTATAGCAGATTTATGACGAATTACAGAGAAACCAATGAGGAAATGGGATCATGAAATGGTGTGGTTTATTCTGTCAGCTTGTTATCTAAATATTGGTTAATGTTTTGGACTATCCAGCACCGGACCATAAAATGCATCAATTTTTTCAACTTCGAGGAATTGAAATCCATGCCTCTTCATGATAATTCACATCTAGAATGCAATCATCTTCCTTTGACAGAATAGAGGGAAAAGGTGGTTGTGAATAAATTATACCTTGCGCATGGCCTCAAATGCATCTTTTTCTGCTTTTGCACGCCTGGCTGCCTCTTTAAATGCTTCACACCTTGAATTTTCAGCATCGGACATTGCTCTTTCAAGTTGATCAAACAAAGGATCCTCTGTACTTCCATCCTGCAAGAATCCATCAATTTCACGAGTAAATAAAGCTCTCTGCATAGGAACTCATTGAGACATTGCATTAACTTGGGTAACTAGCTACACTTGGAACAAGGACAGGTTGCATGATTTTAAATGTGCATTATCATAAAATGATTGCAAGTACCAGTACACTGGGAGGGGACGACTGGCAAAGATCCTCCTTGTGCGGCAGTATGCTCAACTCTAACCCAGTCTTACTCCCTTCAGTTCCTACGAGTGGAACCAAAGCAGCATTGACCATTCCACTGGAAGAGCATGGTGAGAGAACTGAATTTTGGGAGGCACTCCTTCTTGACATCCCATCATATTCATCAGAACTCCCATCTGCATCTGACCTGCTTGATGGAGTTGATGGCCCTCCATCTGATGAAGCAGAAATTGACAATCTTCCTCCACGTCCATCAACTTTCATAGTTCTTAGCCTATGGAAAAAATCTTGAGCTGGATTGGTGAGTTTCGCATAATGGTTCTGGCCAAGGGTAATAGACTGTGATCTCATATGACTTGATTGCCCAGCTTCAGTACTTGGACTTGTTTGCTGTGATGAAGATCCAACATCCATACCAGTTCCATCCAGAGCACCTTCCCTGTTTTTGACAAGAATTATGGCCATAGATCATTACAACCAGAAAACTGTTCAATACTACAGCATTTTACAAGGATGCTTCAGCTGTTGGAGGAGTTCGAAAAAAAAAAAAAAAAAAAAAAAACTCATAGCCATGAAGAGATTTAAGAAGGTTCCCAGTTATTTTTCACTAAACAGAAGCTTCTCCTTTGAAAGTTATTCTATTCCATTTTCACATCCGAATTGCTAGAGACAAAACAAATTACTTAAGAAACCAAGATAGCAAGCATTTCAACAATACCGTGTGTGGATAAGGTGCCCCTTGCAAATAAACCATATGTGACAGGAAGCGGGTGCTTGCTGGAAAACAGAGATGGCCTTCTTCGACTTGATGCCCATCATATTCCTGCAACATTTAAGCATAAAGTTAAGCAATCCATAAGCTCTACACATATCCGGAACATATAGTTACTCTCTTTGGGAGTTCCATATTTAGGCCCCACATATGCAGAGTAGTTTCTAATGGTTCTTGAGGGCTTTACTTCGAATAGCGCTTGTCTGCTGCTGCTCCCATAACAAGCTTCCTGATCCCATGCTGAGAAATGAGTTCTAAAATTCCCTTCTCTATAGACTCCATTTCAACATACAGCTTCTCAGCCCGAACCTGAAAAAATAAATATAGAAAGAAAAAATTATGGATGCGAAAATATTTGGAAAAAAGTCATCCCAGCTCAAAAATCCAAATTAGATGTGCCAGAAGTTCCTTGGCATTTCACTGGAAGCGGGCATGAACTAAAATATTTCAAGTTTATTCTATAATACTCTCTTCTTCTTTAGAATACAAGATGTCCCTGTGGACATCCATCAACATAATTTCAGAAGCGTTCATTAAAAACAATCCATCAAACATAACACATGCAGAAGAGGAAACATCAAAGGAAATTTACCCCCATTTGTCGACAGAGAAGAAAGTATTCATCTAGCATCCTGTGCATCTCTTGCCTTTCAATTTCCCGGTATGCCCTCACTTCCTGTTCTTTTAGTGCACTGGCCAGGAATTTGGTACCCACTACAATCCCAAAACCACAACCAATAACAAAGGCAGAAATTATAAAATAAAATAAAATCCATCCCCATCCCCATCTTTCTTTAGACCACCAAAATCATTGAAATAGCAAAATTTATCTATAATTAGCTTAAAAAAAAGATTTATATACTCATAATAACAAAAAAATAATAATAATATACCAAATTCATTTTCTTTCATTTTTGTGAACTTACTTAACGGAATCGTTTGCGACGGTTGGTGAACATGAACGATGCAAATTCTTTTGCCTCCTGAATTCTGTAAGGCCCAAATAAGCATCCATTTATATTCTTTCACGGATTTTCCCACGGCAACAAAGATCTTATCTTCAATTACTCTTGCAACCGGTTCTGCCACAATCTCTCTACCACTTTCCATGTCTCCTGCCAACGTCAATGGACTCGCTTGCTGCGTTGTCGCATCAGGAACAGGACTCACCACGGCCATGTTTACACTTGCCAAACAAAATCATAAAAAAAAGAGATACAGACTGAATTCAGCTCTCTCTCTCTCTCTCTCTCTGCTTAAAATGGCAAAATTTTACCCCAAAAATCAAAAAAAAAAAAAAATTGAAAATTTTTGAGCAAGGAATTAGAGAGAGATGGGAAACGACAGTGACGGTTTTGAGAAGTCACTGTGAGCTCTGATTTGGCTTCAAAAGAAATTCCTTATCTTCAGCGGTGATGATTTATTTTTTAAAAGGAATACCGATGGATATTCCGATTTTCAAAAACAAATAAAAATTAATTTAAGCGAGGCAGTACCATCATATAGCTTCGCAGCAGGTTCTGACAGTTGCGTAAGCAGCGTGATCTCTCTCTCCCATCTAAAGTCTAACCTCTTGTTTCGGTATCTTCAACTTTGTTTCTCAACCTTATTTGTTTCGAAAATTATTTTTTAATTAAAAATATATTAAAATAATATTTTTATTTTAAAAAAAAATATTACTATATCAAAATAATCTAAAAATATCATAAAAAATTAATTTAAAATAAAAAATAAATCAAATCAAAAAAAATTAAAATATACCAAGTCAACCCGATGTTTAATCTAAAAATATCATAAAGAATTTAATTTACCAAGTCAACCTGATGTTCCTAGGTCTTTTTAATTTGACCCCTAACTCTTTCATGGCCGGTGAAAGCTAAGCTATAGCAGTTAAACATGAAGTAAGAAAATATAATTTTGAAAACATGAGCAATCCCTTAAACATGCAGTCAAGATCGATACTGCAGGGTCTGAAATGGAATATTGATAAATTTGAAGGAATTCAGAAATAGTTTACCTCTTGCGTTTCTCCTGCAGGCAGTAGATTTGTCTTCCTTCGAGAGGAAGATTCTATGAATTAGCGAGTGGGCTCCTTTGCAGTATGAGAAATTGGTAAGAATGTTCGATCATGAGAGAGAATGCAGTTGTTATTGATGAAATTGTTTTTTAATCATTATTCTTTCTCGTATAAAAATGCCGGATTCAATTTTTAAAATTTTATTTTGGTTTCTTCTACTATTCTAAACACAATATTAAAATTAAAATTAAAATTAAAATTTCATCTTAATTCTCTCCATTTTCATTCTAGACTTTTCTTTTCCAATATTCAAGGTCTCGAGGGAAAAAAAGGAAAATACAAAAAAAATGAAAACAAGGAGAGGAAAGTTTCAAGGTAAAGAAAAACAAAATGTAATGGTATCGTATCATGATAATCATAATCAACAAGGGAAAATCCATATTAGTTAGGTAAGGGCGGACATCGTAAAGTCCGTATTATATATATAGGTTAATTAATGGTTCAAAAGTCGTTCACAACTAATTTGTTTACTCAAAAAATACTATTACCTGTGAAGTTAAAAGGGGAAGAATTTTATTGTTTGTGTATTTATTATTCATTCTCTTATATTTTATCGTATTGAACTATACAAAGTTTTTCATTTTTTTTAATTTAGTCTTCAATATTTTTTAGTGATTTTGTTTTAATTGTATACCAATTAATTTTTATTTCTTAACAAATGATGGGATTGAAAGAAGAGTGATTGAGATAAATAAAAAAACATCACACATTAGTGGAAAATATACAAATACACTTTGATCTTCAAAATTATGAAATCATGGAAAATATACAATCTCAGTACATCGATATTTTTTAAAATTCAATTTTAATACAAAAATTATTTGTGCTATTTTTTAGTTTTTGGATAAGAGAGAAGATAAAGAGGTCGTCGAATTCAAGTTGTAAAAATAAAGAAATATATTGTATTCACCAATTTAGATCATCAAAATAAACAAAATTTGTTTTAAATTGTCCCATTTAATGAGAGGAATTCATATTATGTGCTTTTTTACCTTTAAAGTTATTCAAAAACACATATTTGAGTTTAAGTTGATTTTGTTTTCTTATAGTGGTTTTTCAAGTTTATTGATAAATTTATCATAATTTGTAATGTGTTTTGGGTTGAGAATTGGGTTGAAACGAGTTTTATAACAAAAATACTACATCTTGATTTTCATAAAACTTTAGCGACTGAAATTTGAGCAAGATCAGAGGATGCATTATCTATTTTTTAAAAACAAATTAATGTGGATGACATGTGTTGTGGAAAAGAGTCCAATAGTGTGGCCCATCAGCGATTAGCTTTTTTTGTCCTTATTGTTTTTTTCAATTAATGTCTCTTACACACAAACACACACCCTTCTCTTTGTATTTTGTTTAAGAGCCTTTTTTGAACAATGATGATTTTTTTGGTTGTGTTTAATTTTTTAAAATGTTTTTTTTATTCATTTGTAATTATTTCTTTATGTTTTTTATATGGATGAACTATATTTTTAAAATAAAAAATATTTATTTTTAAATAATGTTTCTAATATGTGTAGTCATGCATAATATTTTTATTTTCTTTTTATCTTATATAGTCAATTGAATGTGTTTGTTTACATCAATTATCATTTGATTTAATAAAATAAATTAAAAAATAGCAAATCATTTATATTATAAACATTTTGACTCTTTTGATGTAGATCCTTTTATTATTCACACTTTTACAATCAATTGCGGATTGTAATGATGTTTTCAATAAAATCATTTTAGTCCTCAAACTTTTTCCTTGCACCGTTGAGTCATTTTACTCCCCTAATTTTATGTTTTTCAGGGAGGGTTGAATTGAAATATAGAGGATTGAAGTGCAAAACTAGGACAGCATAGGTGGTTATTTAGAAATTATTAGAAAGGTACATTTTAGCTCCTCGTCTTTTTAATTTGCTGGTTAACCAGTCCTTCTAAGTTTAGGAAAATTAATACTAAAATTCATTTTTCTTATTTTTTTTTAGTTCTTTTTTAGTGTATGGGGGGAGGGGGGGTTCGCGGGATTATAGTCTAGGAAAAGAAAGTTGTTGTTGTGACAATTCCGACCACCAAAATGATTGATTTTCATATCAGATAATTTTGTATGATTGGGGGAGTTCAAATTAGGTGTCTTTAAACCTTGAAAGTGCATGGAAAAAAAAACAAATAACTTGTTTTTTCAGCCACCATAGTCGCTGGATTATGAGGATTTCAAACGACGCGTCATATGATGTGTCGTCTAAATATTTTGTCAAATAATAAGGCTATGACACCGCCTCATTTATTTAAAGAAAAAAGACTCGCACATGTGGGTCTGGATTTGCAAGCTTGGGCGGCAAACCTGCCTTACTATACTTACAATCTCTAACCTTGTTATTTTTATTTTTTTATAATTTTTTTTTGTAAATTAATGTTTTTTTTATGTTTTGGGTAGTACCCTTCTATGTAATTTTCTTTTTTTGCTTATTTAGCCATTTTGAAGTATTAATTATTTTTATATTATATTGGATGAGTTTAATGTTTTTACAAGTCAGTGTGATTTATCTATAATTGTTATATATTTTATATGGATTAATTTTATTTTTCTTGCAATATTTTTAATATGTTAAGCCTTGCATGATTTTTTGTTTTATTTTATTTAATAAATTTTATGTGTGTTGATTTTTGATAGAAATTGATTTCATAAATAATTTATTAAATACAAGTGAGTAAATAACCGGTATTGTGATATTAAATATTTTTCTCTACATTCATCTTTTGATTTTTCTATTTTTTTTTGTTATTATCAATAAAAAAATTTTGTATATATAATTATTAATTTATTTAATTATATTTCTGTATGAGTTTTTTTAATTTATGCTTTAAGTTTCGTTAAAATAGTTAACATAACAATTTTTTTTTAAAAAAAAAGACAACTCGCGGTAACTATAGCTAGTCTAAGAACATTTTTGGATGTCAATTCTTTTTTTTCCTCGTTCAATATTTTGAATGGAAGATTAAACTTGTATATTTTTACTAACATGATCTAGTATACAACGAGCCATAAACCCGCACTCCGCTGCTGGAATTAAATTTTTTTTTGTTTATTTTTAACATATATAATTTCTTGTTTTGTATTTCGTTTTTATTCATTTATTTTTTGGTTTAGTTTCGATCCCTTGATTTTTTCGGTCCTTCTGAGATAGTTTTTAATTTTTTATTTGTATTTATACACCTTTGCTCCTAGTTAAGATTTTTAATTTTTATTTGTATTAAATGCAACTTGCGTTAAAAAACATAATAAATTTAACTTTAGTGGTGTAAAATGAGAGTGAAACTCTCTTTTATACATGTATAGTTAAACATGAAATGTTTGAAACACCCCGATATAACTCTTTCATTTTGTCTTATTTGAGACTACAAAGGTTATTTTACTGTGCATTGAAAATGTGAAATTACCAGGACACCCTACTGACAATTCTTGATTTTTGTCTTATTTAAGGGTATTATAGTTATTGTACTGTGCCCAGTAATTAAAAAAATTGAAAATACCTCTGATATCATGACATTATTTTAACCCATTTTACATAATAAAATGAATATATACAAAACTAATATATATTTTTAGATGTTCAACGACGCTGCACGCGTTGTCCAAAATTTGTGTGAGCTCGAAAATTGACGGCGCACCCGAAGACGCGCCACCAGTACTGTGATAGAAAATATAATTAAAAAATGATAAATTACCAATACACCCCTATAGTCAACTCTTGGATTTTGTCTTATAAGGGGGTATATACATATTTATACAGCTCGTGGTGCGCTTCAGCTGACCCGGACAACCCGGTTATAAAATACAAATTGGTACGGGGATTAGTCGTGGTGCGCGCAAACTAGCCTGGACACCTCGGTTATAAAAAAAATTGGTTTGGGGATTAGTCGTGATACGTTTAAGTTGGCCCGGAGACCTGGTTATAAAAAATGTATAATGAGAAAAACAAAAAAAAGAGTTTAAGCTAGGCTGGAGACCCCGGTTATAAAAAAAAGTATAAGTGAAAAAAAAAGTATAAGTGAAAATCCCGTAAACCCCGGTATAAAAAAATATAAGTGAAAAAAAATCGGTCCGAGGATTAGTTGTTGTGCACTTAAGCTGGCCCGAAAACCCCGGTTATAAAAACAAAATGTATAAGTGAAAGAAAAACAAAAAAAAAAACTTAAGCTGACCCGTAGACCCCAGTTATAAAAAAAAATATAAGTGAAAAAAACTATAAGCGGGAAAGCACTGTATCAATCCAAAGTGTTAAAAAAAATCAGTCCAGGGATTAGTCGTAGTCTGCTTAAGTTGACCCGGAGACCCCGGCTTAAAAAAAATTGTATAAGTGAAAAAAAAACAAAAGAAATCCACAGTGTTAAAAAAAATTAGTCAAGGGATTAGTCGTGGTGTGCTTAAGCTAACCCGGAGACCCAGTTATAAAAACAAATTGTATAAGTGAAAAAAAAACAAAGTATAAGCGGAAAAACACTGAAAAAAACACAAAAAACAAAAAAAAGTATAAGCGGGAAAGCACTATAGCAATCCACAGTGTTTAAAACAAAAATTCGGTACGAGGATTAGTCGTGGTGCGCTTAAGTTGGCCAGAGAGCCCGCGTATAAATACCACGGGGAAAACACAGGGGAGGAGGAAGAGGAGATAGGGGGAAACTTTGAAAAAACAAAGGGGGAATGATAGTTAATAGAGGGAGATCGTTAATGCACTAGAAACACAAAAAAACATATACACAGAATTGGCAGAACACACGATAGGGACGACACGAGCACTGGAATTTGCAGGGGTGCTATAACCTTGCACACAGAAAATTGCAAAGACAAACTTGCACTGACAGCCACCCATTTGTCTTCCTCATATTCTTCTCCATCTTCGTCAGCCAGCCACTCTCTCTAAAAATCAGTCACCACGGTCCTCTCTCTCTAAAAAACAGCCACAACTGGTCCTCGCTCTGAAGAAATGCAGCAATCCCTAAACACCTCCAACAACAACTAGCCACCCTCCTGTCACCAGCATCTTCACCACCGTCATCTCCTCCTCCATTTGGTAGCTTTAAGTTGGTACATGAGGCTCGATAACACTAGAATTCAAAATTGGAAAGACTTGGTAGATGCTTTTGTTAAGCAATACAAGTATAATATGGATATTGCCCCTAATAGAACTTGTTTGTCCAACCTAGAAAAAGGGGGGAAAAGAGCATAACAGAATATGCTCAAAGATGGAGAGACCTGGCTATGTAAGTTCACCCTCCCCTTTTAGATAGAGAGATAGTTACTCTATTTGCCAACACACTTAGAGCACTATATTATGAGCATGTGATGGGAAGTTCGACGCACCAATTTACTAATGTTGTGGCCGTAGCAGAGCGCATGGAGCAAGGAATAAAAAGCAAGAGAATCTCTGCACCTACAAAAAAGAAAGGTTTCAGCGGAAAAAGAAAAGAAATTGATAATATTGAAGGCGTTTATAAGGGCAAGAATGCCCAGTTTCCGAAATACAACCCCCCATCATCTCAAGTCGCCAACATTAACTTCAACTCTCAATTCTCTATTAAAACACCCGAGAACCAAATTGGAAATTTACCAAAAAACCAAATCATAAGTTTCCCCAAAATGAGTTACCAAAAACCTCATGAACAGTTACCCCCACAGTCATTACCTTTGAATGAAATATACCAGAAGTTATTAAATATTAGACAAGTAGTTCCTGTACCTTTCACACCTATACAACCACCTTATCCTACTTGGCATAACCTAATTTTGGGTTATTCCCCAAAACCTATCCAAAAATAAAACAAAAACAACAAAAATAAAATAAAAGGGGTTGGTGTTGGCAAAAAAATCAAAGTGAAAATTCTGGATGTTTTCAAGGGCTCGATCGTACCTCTTTTATGCCCAAAAATAAAAGCAAATGCAGATTTCAGGATAAAATAATTTATTATTGGGTAAAAATGCATAACAATTAAGCTGAAAGGCCTAATTATATGTTTTTATAGGCCAATTTGATTTAATCATGGGCCAATTTGAAGTATAATTATGTTTAAGAATTAATTTAGGTTCAAGTTGAAGGATTTAATTAAGTGCAAGGACTTAATTATACTTTAAATTGGTCAAATTAATTTGGTTAAGGGTTTCATTGATAAAAGATAAAGTTTTTTAGCTTAATTCGGGTTCAATTGAGAAGATTGGAGTTTTCGGAGACTGAATTGAATTTTTCCCAAACCAATCGTGTGAAGTTAGGGGCAAATTTGAAAAAAATTAAGAGTTTAATGGTCAATTAATGGACAAATCACATAAATTCAAAACCAATGACCAAAATAAAAAGGTGGTATTGGAACAATCACAAATTGAGGGACCAAAATGCAATTGCACTAGGTCCCAAAACCTGCAGCAGTCACACCATTTTAAGCACGCTGCTGAGGAGGCAATCAAAGCCATTGTATCACATCGCTGTAGAATGTAACTCGTCACCGTTCAACTGTAACATGTCACTGTAGGAGGTAACCATTCACTGGACAAAGTTGTAGCATGGCGCGGACGAGCTATCTCCCCCGCCTATAAATACCACGGGGAAAACATAGGGGAGGAGGAAGAGGAGATAGGGGAAAACTTTGAAAAAACAAAGGGGGAACGATAGTTAATAGAGGGAGATCGTTAATGCACTGGAAACACAAAAAAAACATATACATACAGAATTGGCAGAACACACGATAGGGACGACATGAGTACTGGGAATTTGCAGGGGTGTTTTAACCTTGCACACAGAAAATTGCAAAGACAAACTTGCACTGACAGCCACCCATTTGTCTTCCTCATATTCTTCTCCATCTTCAGCAGCCATCCACTCTCTCTAAAAATCAGTCACCACGGTCCTCTCTCTCTAAAAAACAGCCACAACTGGTCCTCTCTCTGAAGAAATGCAGCAGCCCCTAAACACCTCCAACAACAACTAGCCACCCTCCTGTCACCAGCATCTTCACCACCGTCATCTCCTCCTCCATACAAGCCACTCAGACGTGGCCTCCAGCGAAGCAGGCACAATAGTTGCACCGACGTGAAGCAGCCACTTTCTAGCCCTCCTCCCGGCCACCACAGGAGGTTTTGGACGCCATCACGACAGGAAGATCCACCTTGGCCTCCTCTACGCGATGGCAGTGACAGGTAAGCCTTTCTTCCTGGTCGGTCGACCACCATTTTACTGTGCATCGTCTTCTTCCTCGCAGGGGAGTGAATTAATTCACACCCCCGTTGGGTCATGTGGGGCCGGTTCAGTCCGCAACCCAACTTTCAAAGGGCTAATTTGCCCACTAAGGATAGGTCATTGACCCATCAAGGCTGGTAGTCCAGCCCCCACATGATGGACCTCTCGGCCCATCAGGACTGGAACGTCCAGCCCACATTTTTCTAAATTTTATTTATTTATTTTCCTTTAAAAAATCAAAAAATATAAAAAATACAAAATTTTCAAAATTTTCAAAAAAATATAAAATGTGTTGTTTTCGTGTATACGGCCGGATTTCAAGATTTTTCATCATATTTTTCAAAAATATATATGTTCCATCTGTCCTATATTTTGAAACAAAAATTGGATATTGTAACTAGTTTACGGTTATCCGTTGGAATTCGCCCAAAATATCAAAAATAATTTAACAATTATTTTGATTTATCTATCGTGGTGTAAAATTACATTGTAAAGTACATTCGCAGATAATTCAGAAAAAAAGTGTTTAAAGGTAGTGTAAAATCGTTTTGGTTAGTCTTTCAAATTCCAATGAGGTAGAGACTCTCACGAAGAGAGATCTTTGTCGAACCTTAGCAAAAGACCAATAAAAGTGGCCTAGGAAAAACATTTTTTTTTTATAGTGTGGCAATTTCCAAATAGTAGAAAGGTTAGGCTTCCAACTCCCAATGAGATAGAGAATCTCTCATGAAGAGAGATCTACACTGAACTTTAGAAAAGACCAGTAAAAATAACTTAGGAAAAATAATCAAACAATAAAGCAACTTACCTTAGGTAGGGTGCACTGGGGTGATACGTCTTCTCCTTGCACAACAAGTTCCCTTACCTAAACTCTCGCAGACCAATAGGTTTCTAGTGACCTAAATGCTAGGTGGGGACTCCTAATATTATAGTCGTAACTTTATAACTATAAAACACACCTACATTTTCACCACGCGCCATTGTCTCCCCAAATCAAGGGATGGCGGGGCGCAAAGCGCGAAAAATCATCGTCGTGACCATGTGCATGAGCTCTGAAATTGACGTCGCGCCCGAAGACACACCCACAACACTGCAATAGAAAATATAATTAAAAATTGGTAAATTACCAATAAACCCCTATAACCAACTCTTGGATTTTGTCTTATAGGGGGTATATACGTACTTGTACAACTCGTGGTGCGCATCAGCTGACCAGGACACCCCGACTATAAAAAAAGGGTTTGAGGATTAGTCATGGTGCGCTTAAGCTCACCCAAAGACCCCCGTTATAAAAAATATATAAGTGAAAAAAACAGAAGATTAAGTAGGCCCTGAGACACCGGTTATAAAAAAAATATAAGTGAAAATGAATAATAAAAAAAAGTATAAGCATGAAAGCACTGTAGCAATCCATATTGTTTTTTTTTTAAATCAGTCCGGAAATTAGTCGTGGTGCGCTTATGCTGGACCGAAGACCCTGATCATAAAAAAAATGTATAAGTGACAAAAAAATATAAGGAAAAAAAACAATAAATTGTTCCGGGGATTAGTCGTGGTGCGCCAAAGCTGGCCTGGACACCCCGGTTATCAAAAAACAAATTTGGTTCGGGGAGAAATGGTGGTGCGCTTAAGCTGACCTGAAGATCCTTGTTATAAAAAAAATATATAAGTGAAAGAAAAAAACTTAAGCTGGTTGAGAAACCATGGTTATAAAAAAAATATAAGTGAAAGAAAACAAAAAAATATATAAGCATGAAAGCACTGTAGCAATCCATTTTTAAAAAAAAAATCCAGCTCAGGAATTAGTCATGGTGTGCTTAAGCTAACCCGAAGACCCAGTTATAAAAAAAATGTATAAGTGAACAAAACAAAATTATAAGAAAAAAAATGTACCATTGGGAAAGTACTTTAGAAAAAAATGGTTTTAGGGATTGTCATGGTACCTGTAAGTTAGCCTGGACACCCCAATTATATATATATAATTGGATTTGGGTATTAATTGTGGTGCTCTTAAGCTAGCTCGGACGCCCCAATTATATATATATATATATATATATATATATATATATATATAAGTGGAAAAAGAAAAAAACTATATAAAAAAGTATAACATGCAAAAAAAATGTTTGGGGGAAAAAATGAAAAAATATATAATAAGAAAAAAATGAAAAAAAAACATAATAAGTAAAAAATGAAAAAAAAAGCAAAAAAAAAAGAAGCAAAAAAGGGGGGAAAAGCATTGTAGCGGGAAAGTACTGTTGCAATCAACAATGTTATGTGTGGGGAGCTACGGTGCTTTCCCCACACCATTTACAATCCATATTGTTTTAAAAAAAAATTGGTCCGTGAATAAGGAAAAAAATTAAAAATATTAAATTGGTTCGGGGATTAGTCTTGGTGCGCGCAAGCTGGCCTGGACACCTTGGTTATAAAAAAAAATTAGTCTAGGGATTAGTTGTAATGCAATTAAGGTGGCGCTGAGATCCTAGTTATAAAAAAAATATAAGTAAAAAAATAAAAATAAAAACTTAAGCTAGCTCAGAGACCATAGTTATAAAAAAAATATATAAGTTATATATATATATATATAAGCGTGAAAGCACTGTAGCAATCCATATTGTTTTAAAAACAAATTCGGTCTGAAAATTAGTCGTTGTGTATTTAAGCTGGTCCATAGACCCTAGTTATAAAAAAAATATATAAGTGGACAAAACAAAGTATAAGAAACAAAGGAAAAAAATGTATCAACGGGAAAACACTTTAGCAAAAAAAATGGGTCCGAGGATTGGTCGTGGTTCGTATAAGCTGGTCTGGATACCCTGGTTATAAAAAAAAAATTGGATTTCGGGATTAATTGTGGGGCGCTTAAGCTAGCCCAGACACCCCGATCATAAAAAACAAAAAAAACATATATAAGTGGAAAAAGAAAAAAAATTAAAAAAGTATAACTAGTAAAAAACAATTCATGGAAAAAAAAACATAATCAAGAAAAAAACAAAAAAAAAGCTATAAAAAAATTTTGATCCGAGGATTAATCATGGTGCACTTAAACTAACTCAGACACCCCAATTATACAAAACAAATAAAAAATATAACCAGCAAAAAAAATATTTCATGGAAAAAAAAAAGAGGGCGACCTTCCATCATGATAAGGACGTGAGGGCGACCTTATTATAATATTTCCAATAGTACGGATAGATGGTGGGTCAGTTGTGGTGAGAAATATTCTGTAGCCGGCTTGTGATTCTTCTCAACAACGGCAGTTGCCATTTGTCTGTACCGTTCAACGATGGTCATCAAAACGGATTAGGGCATGTTTAGGAGAGTGGTTGCGGTAGTTTTTCAAAGTGCTTTTCATGCTGAAATATATTAAAATGATGTTTTTTTATGTTTTAAAAATCATTTTTGACATTAGCACATCAAAATGATCTAAAAATATTAAAACATATTAATTTAAAATGAAAAAAAATGATTTTTTTGGAAACGGCGTTTGAAACGCCATCTCAAACGGGCACTTAGTTCCATGGTTATTTCATGGGCTACTTCCATTTCAAATCTTGCCATAGTTTATCGTTTTAGTTTTTTTTTTGTCTTTGGCAATATGTTTTTTTAAAGAAAAAATGATTTTTTAGTATTTTTAAATTATTTTAATGTGTTAATGTTAAAAATAAATTTGTATATATATATATTTATATATATATATATATACACACACACACACATTTCTAAACAAAAAAAAACTTTGAAAAACAATCGCTATCACAATATCAAACACTACCTTAATTTAAATAAAAATTTATATTAATTAAGCTAATCATAAATCATAAATAATTTGATAATCATAATCAAATCTAATACAAACATTATTGAGTTAAAACTAAGAATTTTTTTTGTAAAACTGTTTTAATGAAAAAAATTAACCTAGATTATTCTAATAACTCGTTAATTGACTCCACAATATAGTTATTGTGCTAACATTAGGCTGTGTGAAATGATCAAAGAAATACTAAGAAAGATGTTAAAGATTCCATTTGGTTTAGTGATAATACTTAGGGTTAACTTTCATTCTCGATGATAGGTTTTTATTAGATCAAGTTGTAAACTATTCAAATATGATTTTAATGTATATAATCAAGCTTTTGCATCATTGTATTTTAATAGGGATTTCTCATTGGTGGGAAGTTCAATCCTTAAGTGATTTGCATACCACATCATATCATCCCTTTGATATTATTATTCTAATTTCATAATTAATCTTAATAGTTTTAGCTTTTAATGCTCCAAGAGTTATTAGCTTATGAAAATTCTTTATAAATTTCAATGTCATGACCAAATTGGCAATGATATTTACAAAAATTATCAAGGTATCTCACTATTTATATTTGGACGATGTCTTAATATTTTTTCTATGTCAACATTCCATGTAGCTTTATGGTTACCCTTACAAATATTTTATTTTATTTTCATTTTCAACAATACTAACTCCTTCAACTCCACAATCATGATTTGGAAAGATTAAAGTTCATATTTAGATATTTTAGCATAAAATGTATATATCTTGTTATTATATTTGTTTACAATATTATAATTAGATTTGTATTGATTGTCTTGACATGTTATAATTAGTTCTTTTTATAATGGTTGTGATTATCCAAACAATATGTTATATGAAAGCACCATTAATTCTATCAAGGTGTTTGACATTGCATTTCAAAAACGATTTTTTTAAAAAAAATTGTTTTTTTATTTTATTTTAAACTAATGTTTTTGGTGTTTTTAAATCATTTTAATGTATTTATGAATAAAAATCACTTTGAAAAATAACTACAATCACACTCTTAAACAATCATTATATTTTTTTCAAAATTAAGGAATTATGCTTATATAAACATTTCCTTATTTGTATTTGTCTTTCTATGAAAAATTAGCTAACAGTTTTTTCCTTTTACAATAAAAAATAAAATAAGGTTTGAAATTAGGAAAAAAAAACTTGTAATTTTCAAGAGATATCTTGTTGTTACCAGTCACCTCCGACATTGAATCTTTAACTTCACCGTTAGTTAGTTTTCATCCTTTATATATATATATATATATATATATATATATATATATATATCAAATAATTATTTTGAAGTGGATTTCATGATAAAAAAGAAAAGAATAGTTTTAATAGTCAAAGCTTATCCTTTTATTCCTAATTAAAGAGTTTAGAATGAATCAAATCTTCTCAAGTAAGATGGCAACTTACATTAGCTGTTAATAGTTTACTGCTCTATCATAGAGCTACCAAGTAACAATGATAAAATATTGGAAATAAAATATTCTAACGAATAATATATTTTAAAAATAGTTTCCACTCCAAAGGCACCTGCATTAATAAACAAAAAGACGCGGCTTGGTCTTGAGGTCGAAACAACCCCTAGCATATATACACCATCAGAATCCATCCATCTTCAGGATTTTCATTTCGTGATAATTTTTAAAAATGTTCGGGGTATATATGTAATATGACTTTGTAACACGTGTTTTAAGAAAAGGACTAACCAAAAGTCAATCATCATGACGTGTCTTAAAACTAATTCAGCCGAGAACTCGCTCGACAAAACCCACTTTCAAATTAACGCATCCAACATGAAATGCAACGAAACGAATAAACAAAAATATCATATAGCTGATGTCGTAAATTAATATCTACTCTGTCATGATTTTTTTTTATTACACGTGTAACCTTATATTTATATAAAAAAAAAAACAGGTGAAAATTAAGGGTGAATATTTTCGGTTCGGTTTGATTTTTATCAATCAAAACAATCGAACAAAAAAAAATCAAAAAACTTGAAACCAAACCAGACCTAGTTTAAACTGATCGGTTTCGGTTTGGTTTGGTCTTTTAACTAAAAAACTAAAATATAATTTCATTTTTTTTTATTTTTTACTTTAACCAAAATAGAAACAAATAAAAAAATATAAACTCAACCGGAAGAATAAAAAAAATTATAACATATATTTTTTGATTTGAATCGGTTCGGTTTTAATTTACCAATTTTTTACTTAAAAAACAAAAATCAAACCGGAAGCTTTAAAAAAATTAATTGGTTTAATCATTTTTTTTCTTGATTTTTTTTCTCTGTTTAATTGTTTTTTCAGTTTTTTTGCTTACCCTTAATAAAAACCATAAGATTAAAGGTTTAATAATCTAATATTAGATAATAAATTAAAAAAATAAGTCTAAAAAAAATAAATTCAAATTTGGTTAATTTTAAAAATATATGATATAAATCATGAAATTAGTTACATCATAAAAAAAATTTAAAAATCATGAATTAAAACTCTTAATTATTGTTACGGCGATGTAAATCACCTGCGCGCACAGAATTACAAGAAGGGTATAATATAATTGTTTTTATAAAAAGATTATTTATAAATATATTTAAATAATATTATAAAAAAAAATTATTTTTGATATTGACATAATAAAATAATTAAATAATACTAAAAAATAATTTAAAATAAAAAATTCAAAAAGCAAAATTACCATCGGACAGAATTAATACTAAAATTTACAAGTATGAAATTGCAATTAATAGCTAAGTTCAATAATAAATAAAATTCCAAAATCCACCCACCAGTTGTGTACATTGCACCCGGCCTTGTCTTTCACATCATTTTCCAATAAAACGACAAAGGAAAGGAAAAAAAAAAAGGATGCACGAGAGACATGAAAGCTGAACCGCAAGACGTTCAGCTACCGAATACATAGAATTTAAGAGGAGCCCAGCATTTACATCCGCAGCAATTCAATTTCATACCAACCATCCCAATACATATTATCCATTATTTTTCCCTCATTAACTGTGTTCAAAGAAAAAAAATATCAATTAAACATGCTGGATGTGTAATAAATTATAAAGAATCTATGATTACAGTCATGTTTAAGAAGTGTGATTGATATTGTTTTTCAAAGTATTTTTTGTTCTGAAAAATATTAAAATAATATTTGTTTTTTAGTTTTTGAAAATTATTTTTGATATTAGTACATAAAAATAATATAAAAATACCAAAAACATAATTTAAAATAAAATAAAATATATATTTTTTAAATTTTTTTCAAAAATATTTTTAAAATGTAGTTTCAAACATGAGCTCAGTCATGTTTGTTAACTAATATCTTTTACAATTATTTTAATATATGTAATTAACTATAAACCAAAAGAGCAGGGTGATTTGTTTTTTTGTTCTTAGATTTTTTAATTTTTTTATATTTATATTTCTTGTTGAGTTATTATATTTTTATGATATAAACTGTAAGTTTAGTGGATTAGCACAGGTAATTGATTGACTCTAAAGTTTTTTTCATTTAATTTTTTCATAATTAAAAATATAACTCATAATTTATTTTATTTAATTTAAAAATTTTGGACTGACTGTCTTGCTAATAAGGGATTCTGAGTTGGGAAATGAGACCTAGTGGGTGTTTGGCTCTGCGGTGCGGCCTGCGGTTGAGCTCACCGCAGAGCCAAATGTGATGTGAACCAAACACCGGGTAAAAATTTTGCTGTGGGTCCCACCGAAAATAATGTTTCGGCCGCATGTTTTGAAAAGTATCCCACATATGATTTGCAAAAAACGCAGCCGCACCCACTCGTGCATGAAAACATAAAACTGAAAGCATAAAACTGAAGAAAAAAAACCCCACTAAAACTGAAAGCATAAAACTGAAAAAACACCCATTAAAACTGAAAGCATAAAACTGAAAAAACGCCCATTTTCTGTGAGAGCCAAACACCCACTCATGCATGAAAGCATAAAACTGAAAAAATTGAGTTTAATCCTAAGTTCACACTCATCATCTTCCCCAGCTCCGGCGACAGCAACACCAGCCACCAGGTAGACAGCGCCAGCTCCTCCTTGTCTCTCCCCCAAGAGCAGCCTCTCTATCTCTCTTCCTTTGCCATAGCAACAAGCTCTCTCTCTCCTCCAACTCTCTCCCTCGCCAACTCCTGCAACATTTCCTGGCCAGCACCAGCTCCACCGTGAGCTCCAGCAACAGCCAACCATCACCCAAGCCTTCTTCTCCAGCTCCGGGAAGGCAGCAACAAAGCAGCAGAGGCGAACGGCAGCACAGCCAGACAACTTCCAACGTCCCGTCCGGCCACCACAGGCCGCCATTTTCGATGCCACCACGACAGGGAGAACCACCTCAGCCTCTTTTACTCGTCGGTATCGGTCGTTCACCCTCTAGTCACAGTCGGCCATTTGAAGAACAGTAACATGACTCTGATTAATTCATGCAAAAACGAAAGAAAAAACACATTGTTTTGTGCGTTTTTGCCTGTGTCTGTTTTTAACTACTAGGTTGGGCTGCTCTCGGCCCAGCCCAAGTCCAGCATAGTTGGGTCCTTTTGGCCCAACTTGGTTGTACCGGCCCATTTAGTTTGGGACAAGCATAGTCCGATTTTAAAAAAAAAATCATGTTTTAAAAAAATTAAAAATTTATGTACATAGAGATCAACTCTGATGAAAGTGATGTAGAACAAGTGGCAGAGACGTACATGCTCAAGAGAGTATATCCAAAATTCAAAGGTAACTGAATTTCTGCAGTCCGGGTGCTGAAGTCGGAATGATGCAAAAACTCACCTAGTTGATGCGTCTCGGCGTTTCCGGAGGAAGTCAGAGCTTTGTTGCTGATGCATGCCTTTTTTTGGTCGAATTCCATCGTTTAGGCCCCGAAATCATCATTTTTGCCATTTTAGGAAAGTTTTGTTTTAGCCGTAACTCTTGATTTCTGGAATATCGATGTTGGTCGTATTCCTTGTGATTTTCTCCTGCGTCAGAAGGGAAATGTGCGTAACTTCGTTTTACTCCACAACCCCATTGCGTTTCGATTGATTATGGATAAGAAGCTTCCAACTAGATTTTGCCATTATATCTCTACAACATGTAGATAGAGATATTGAAACAACACTATTTATGGATAGCATATGTTGTTCATTATGATATTTTACCAGATGTTATTCATTGATTAAATAGCAAGGGATCGCAGAGGCCTTGACGTATGAATTTAATTCGTGATGGAATTGCAAGTAATTTGTTAGGAGAATAAAAATGAGTGTCTAATTTACTTGAATTATTAATTACATTTCATTATTATGATAATTAAATCTACAATATTTTAAAAAATACATATGTGTGTCTTTTAAAGTAATTTCACAAGTTGACTGCAATATGAAAAGCATGGTAACCAAACACTCAAAATTGTTTTTCATTAAACTTCAAACTCAACCACAGTTTTAACCGAACACTTCAATTTCAGTTTTGAACTGCAGCTAAAAGCGCTTTTCATGAAACTTCTTTTTCTCAACCTCAACCACAACAGCAACAGTTGTGCCAAACAGGCTCTTAGTGGCCGTTTGGCTCCGCGGTTCACGCTGCGTTTGCGTTGAACGCGGAGCTAAACGATACTAATACCAAACGGGACCCCAAATTTTTTCTATGGGTCCCACTAAATTTCAGCGGTTCGGCCGTGTTTTGAAAAGCATATTTTTTTATGCTTTTCAAAACAAACGCAGGTTAATAAACTGAAGTATAAATGCTGAAAATAAAATAACACTAAGATGTTTTACTGTTCACATACACGAGCCCAGCTCACAAATGGAATGCTTCATTCCTCATCGTCGTCGTTGGCTTCCTCACCGTCGTCGTTGGTTTCCTCTCATCATTGTCGCCGCAACTCCCTTTCTCTCCTCCACAGCCACTGCCCCTCTCTCTCTCCACATGCAGCGACGGCCACAACTCCCTCTCTCTCTCCACATGCAGTCACGGCAGCTCCCCCTCTCTCCTCCACAGCCACAGCTCCCTCTCTCCCCTCCATGAAAACTCCTTCTCTCATCCTCTCTCCAACAGCACCCGAGGCAGCAAGCACCGGCGTCAGCAATGGCAGCAGTTGGTGCTGCAACCTTCCAGAGCTCCTACCGGCCACCACACAGCTCCATTTTCGATGCCACCACGGCAGGGACAACCACCTCGGCCTCCTCTACCCGTCGGTACCGGTCGTTGACCCTCTCATCATAGTTAATGAACAGTGAAAATGCACAGTAACATGCCGAATAATGCAAAACGAAAATGAAAGGCAAAACAGTGCGTTTTGTGTTTTTTTTCTTTAAAACCAAACGCACCGTTTTGCGTTTAGTCTTAACACTTGGGCTGGGTTGCTCTCGCCCCAGCCCCAGTCTTGCAGGGCTGGGCCTTTTGGCACACCTTAGCTGGGTCGGCCCAATCCAATTTTAAAAAATATAAAATTCATATTTTAAAAAAATTAAAAATTGTGTAATTTACTTGAATTATTAATTACATTTTATTATTATGATAATTAAATCTACAATGTTTAAAAAAAAATTATGTGTGTCTTTTAAAGTAATTTCACAAGTTAACAGTAATATGAAAAGCATGGTAACCAAACACTCGAAACTGCTTTTCATTAAACCTCAAACTCAACCACAGTTTTAACCAAACACTTCAATTTCAGTTTGAACCGCAGCTAAAAGCGCTTTTCATGAAACTGTTTTTTTTTCAACCTCAACCACAACAGCAACAGCTGTGCCAAACAGGCTCTTAGGGTATATTTATTACTCACCCCAGATTTTTCATTATTTTCCCCTGATTAACTGTGTTCAAAGAAAAAAAATCAATTAAACATGCTGGATCTGTAATAAATTATATAGAATCTATGATTAAGTCATGTTTGTTTACTAATATCTTTTACCATTATTTTAAAATATTTTTAATATATATAATTAACTATAAACTAAAAGATGAGGGTTTTGTCCTGATTTGTTTTTTCGTTCTTAGATTTTTCTAATTATTTATTATAATTTATTATATATTTATATTTATTATTGAATTATCATATTTATATAAATTGTAAGTTTAGTGGATTAGTTGATTGACAGGTAACCAGTAATATGATTGACTCTATTTTTTTTTAATTTTATCATGATTAAAAATTTAGTTTATAATTTATTTTATTTACTTTCAAATTTTTGGACTGACTGTCTAGCTAATAAGGGATTCTGAGTTGGGAAATGAGACTTAGGGTATACGAGAGGTTTACCCGCGCGATGCGGCGGATTTTTTTTATCTATGTAGAAAATTGATTGTTTTTTTATGTATTGTATTTTATTATTTTAATATTTAGTTAGTATAATTATATTTAAGAATATTGATACAAATCTTTGTCTTTCAAAAAATCCAAAGTCATTTTTCCTCTCTCTCAATATATTTTTAGGCGATAATATTCAATAAATGTCTGACATATTAGAAATAAAAATATTGTAATTTATTTTTAAAACATAAACTTAATTTTTTTGTGCGCTATAATTATTTATTTGCCGTATAAAAAGAACAGTGTAATGGAAACGGGAAGTGACTTGTAGATAATGCAGGTAAATTTGTCAACAATTTTTTTTTTAGATGTTTTTTTTTCCAGTAATATTAGATCAAAAATATTAAAAATGAAAACATTGGAAATTCTTGTAAAGAAATAAACTTGAATAAAAGAGCACAAAATTAAATTTTGAAGCCAATGTTTTTTTTATATAAGTTTATTAATCATATTATTATATTAAATATATTTAAGAAAACATGATATGAATTTCTGTCCTTCAAAAAATCTTAGGTCATTTTTCCTCTTTCTCAATATATTTTTAGGCGATAATATTCAATAAATATCTAAACATATAATTAGTTTTATATATTTTAATTTGACATAAATATACAAATATATAATTAATTTGACATAATTTCAATAATATATTTAATTCAAAGGATAATCTTAGGCTATTTTGTTCTCTCTCTATATATTCTTAGGTGATAACATCCAATAAATATTAGAACATATAACTGGTTTCACATATTTTAATTTGACATAAATACACAAATATATAATTAAAAAGTCAAAACATTGCAAATTTATTTAAAGAAACAAACTTAAAGAAAAGAGCATAAAATTTAATTTCGAAGCCAATATTTATTTTATTTTATAAGATTTATTCATCGTATTATTATATTAAATGTATTTAAGAATACTGACATGAATTTCTGTCCCTAAAAAAATCCTAGGGATATATATATAGAGGATTTCAAAAAATACAATTTTTTTTTATGCTATCCGATTTATTCATTATATTATTATATTAAATGTATTTAAAAATACTGATATTTTTTTTTTCAAAAAAAAATATCAGGTCATGTTTTCTTCTCTCTCTATATATTCCTAGGCGATAATATTCAATAAATATCAGAACATATAATTATTTTAAAATATTTTAATTTGACATAAATATACAAATATATAATTAATTTGACATACTTAAAATAATATATTTAATGTGAAGAATAAAATTGAAGAAAATGAAAGCATTGAAATTAAATAATTTAAAACAAAACCTAGAATCAAAAGATTTGGGACCGAAATGAACTCAAATCTATAATTAATTAATTTGACATACTTAAAATAATATATTTAATGTGAAGAATAAAATTGAAGAAAATGAAAGCATTGAAATTAAATAATTTAAAACAAAACCTAGAATCAAAAGATTTGGGACCGAAATGAACTCAAATCTATAATTAATTAATTTGACATACTTAAAATAATATATTTAATGTGAAGAATAAAATTGAAGAAAATGAAAGCATTGAAATTAAATAATTTAAAACAAAACCTAGAATCAAAAGATTTGGGACCGAAATGAACTCAAATCTATAATTAATTTGCATAGAAGGATAAAATTGAAAGAAACCAAACTTTGATACTGAAAATATTAAGGATTTATAATAAATTTGCATGGAAGGATGAAATTGAAATCAATGAAAACTTTGATACCAAAATTATTCGGAATTCCAGCCCAATCCACTAAATTAAAAGAATGAGGACCGAATTGAAAGTCCAATATATAATCAATTTCAATTGAGGGACGTAATTGAAACATATGAAAACCTATTTAATAGTATTAAGGGCAATTAAAACAAATTAAAACGTTCAGGGACTGAAATGAACTTTGACAAAAAACAGATTAGCTGACATCATCTTTGCGCAGACAGGAGAGAGAAATTGGGGGTGAAAATTCAAACGATCATTGACATGTTTCCGGACACCATCTGGCCACACGCGCCGCCCCATGTGGAAGAGAACATGCCTGAAAATTATTCTAGACGCCGGTTGGGCATTTTCCAACGCTGCGTGAAGCCGCACGCGCCGTCCAAAAAACGCGTGAGCGTTGCAAACGGACGGCGCGTCCAGCGACGCGCCAACAGTTGTCAGTGAAAAAATAAAATAAAAAAATGGCTAATTACCATAAAGCCCCTCCCCCCGAGGGCTGGTTTTTGTCTTTAATGGGGGGCTAAACCGTCAATTCACCGTTTAATGTAATGTTTAAAAAATAAAAAAACCGGTCGGCCGAACCGGTCCGGCACGGGCCGGAACGGTCAATGACCGTCCAGCCCCCGAAAATGACGGCGGTTTTTGTCGTTTTCGAGGGCTAATTTCGATCAAACACTGTTAAAAAAAAAAAAAAAATGTACACCCGCGAAACACCGGGTCAAACTGCACATGAATAGTGCACATGAGTCACGGTGAACAGTGATTTACTATTCCTTTATCTGTTTTGTTTTAGGTATATTGATAATCCTTTATCCGTTTTGTTTTAGGTATATTGATAATTTATTACACACACCCAGAATTTATTAAAGATAGGTTAAAGGATGATTATTTGGGCCTACGGCCATTCATTGATGCTCAAGGCCCTGATGTTAAAGAAAAGAAACTCATTAGTGTTATACTGGGCCTTGCATTGTCCATGGCCCAACCGACCCGACTAAGCAATTCAGGGTCACCTCGTACTACTAGCACTTGCAAGGACAAAATTTCCCGCCACGTTCTCTTATATAAACTTTGTCAATTCGCATTTCACAGCTCCATCCACTCAATAGTCTCATGGCCGATCTCTCTCTCGATACTTCATTTGAATTCAAAAATCTCGCTTAACCGCCAAACCTGGGATTTCAGTCATTCCAATTAGGTTTTCATCCGTCCTCTTCGAGACCTCAAAATCATTAGCACGATCAAATGAAGTTGAAGATCAACAAAGCGTGCGATCTCAGCTCCATTTCGTTCCTTCCTCCTCAATCAAGGTTCGGTTTTACTATCACGACTCGCTTCGGTTGGATTCTTAGAAAGTTCTCTAAAACCATAGAAATCGAGTTTCTGTTTTGATATGGTTTAACTTAGCTTAGCTTTTCAGATTTCAAAAATTCAACAACAGAAACAGCGATGTGACTTTATGTTGTTTTCTTAGATTTTCCTCTGTTTCTCGGTATCCAAACAGAAGGAATCCTTTGTTTAATTTTGTTTTTCAGCTCAATTGTTTTGCTCTTATTTAAAATGATCTAAAGGAGATTAGCTGCTTTTGATTTCTGTGAGATCTGTTTGGATGCTGAGAAAATGTAAAAAGAGGAAATCCAAAAACAGCTGCTTACCTTCGCTAACTTCCTTCTTCTTCTTTATTTTTCTCACGTGGAGAAACTTTCACTATTTTGCTTCTTCGCCCGTGTGTCTAGACTTAATTTTATACCGATCTTAAAGACCTGTGTTATCTGTTGCGAAGAAAAACTGGAGAAGATGAGAATATATGTTTTTGTAATGTTAAGATTTTCATTATGTCAGTTAATTAGGTGATTTTTTAATAGGAATTGAGAGAAGGTATTGAACGATGTTTTCATTGTTTTGATAAAAAATCTAATAAATTGTACTGTTTTTTTCTTTTTTATAATACGAAGGAGATCGAGTTCCATACCAGTTGGGCCACAACAAGCATCACAGATACGATCACAACAATCACAGCAGTCGTTTTCACAAGGGTTTTCATCTCAGCATGGCATATTTTCTCAGATCTCTCAGACTTCTCTTGATGAAGCTCAGACAAATGATCAGGTTGATTCTCATTTCTGTTTTCGATTTTATTTGTGTTTATGAGAACATGGAGCATTGAAATAATTCTAAATTAGAATATCTGTGAATTTTGTTATATTGCTTTCTAGAAATTCAAATACCTGTCCCGTTACATTTTATAGTTTTATCAGTGTTAACTTCAATTAAGTTGGGGTTCCTGGTTATGGAAATGGCTAATCATATCATTTTATTTCCGTATCTGTTTTGTGAGGTGATGAGCCTGCATTATGGAAGTTTTTGGATCTTAAGATTGTGAATCTTAAGGGAGGTTTATTGTGTCAATCAAGCAAATTTCTTCCTGTTCTTCTGTTATCATGTAAACAATCATCATACAGTAAAAGCTTACCATCGTAGGTGATTAGCTGTCAAACTGGCGATCATTTCATTTCTGATAGATATGACAGTTATAAGCTGTGAAGATCTAGTTCCTTTAGCTGTTTCGTTGCTCCATGCTCAATGACTATTTTTATACCTAGACTCGACCCTTGTCCTATGGGTCCTTCCATCTGTTATCCACATATTTTTGCAAATACATGACCTACTGTGCCGGGAGATGTACGTAGTCACTCAACCATAAGTAGAGGCTCTTATCTGAGTACGTAGTTTGTTTAGATTCGAGGGCTGAGAACCCCCTGCAAAGTAAGTGTTTTGCCTCTTTTGGAAACTTCGTTTTCTGATTCCTTTCCTTGGAATAGGTGCCTGGTCTGAACCCCTTTGTAGCTCTTTGCCAAACCTTCGATGGAATAGTGTCCCATGTAGTGGCCTTGCACTGTGATGGCATTTGTCAGACAATGTTCTGTGGGTTATTTTTTTATTGTATATAAAATACAACTAAATATCTGCTCATCATTCCACTTGTTTTTCTTTGTTTTCTCTTCATTTGTTTCAGAGATTCAGTTCTCAGGAGCGAGAGAACTCTGCGAAGAAGCCATCTTGCTTGCCAGTAATTAGCTATAGACGTGAAGATAGTGAATTGCCAATTTCTAGATCATCTTCCCATCTAATACGCAATTGGAGTGCTGCTCCTGTTCCAGATCATAAATGTAAGTTTCATATGGAATGAAACAAACTATCAGAAAAGTCTACTAATTCAACTCTCCCATTCAAGATATTAAGCAGGTCAATAAAGTTCGTATTCTTGCATGCATGAATTCTTCATTCTGTGGAGCACTAAACTCTTTATTTAACTAAGCAGATCAGATGAATGAAGAACTTCATCACCGGATTGGAATGATGGAAACTTCTCTAACCAAGTTTGGAATGATCTTGGATTCTGTTCAGAGTGATCTCGTGCAAGTAAAGACGGGAATAAAAGAAGAATCAGTGGAGAGTGAGTAATATAAACTCTCAACATTTTGGAAATTAGGAGCTTGTTGGGGAAAAAATGGTGGAATCATTACCTAGGATTGTGATAAAAACCAACTTAGATATCTAAATTGTTATATCTCCTTCCCTTTAAGTTGAATGGAACTTGGTAATCTCTTGACTTGTTAGTCAAATAACGTATATTGATGTTGTTGAAATTGAGTGATCTGAACAGTAGTTGTTTCTTGAACAGTTACTGTTCAGATCAAAATCTGGAAATCAAGACAAATTGGAAATTGCGGAAGAACATGAATACTGTTTTATTGATTTCACTTGTATTTAAAGACTTACAAGTAATGCAATTCAAATCAAAAACAAACTCTCAACATCCATGAGAGATTATTGGAATGAAATTACGAAATAATAGCACACAATCTGCTATTTGAATTCAAAATTAAAAAACACAAAAACAGGACATTATCTTGACTTTAATCTTCCTTCAAGGCAGCATCTCACACGTGTTCCAACACTCCTCCTTGAGACTTGCCTTGAACATTCCAAGCTTCATCCTTAGCATTTCCAGCCTTGATCTTGGAAGTCCTTTAGTCATCAAATCTGCCAATTGGACTTCAGTTGGACAGTGAAGAATTTTGATGAACAAATTCTTCTCAGCTTCCCTCAATGCATGAAACTTGACATTAATGTGCTTTGTTCTCCCATGCTGGACTGGATTTTGTGCAATTGCTATTGCTGACTTGTTGTCACAATAAAGCTCGGTTGGAGAGCTTTGCTTATGACCCAAATCTGCCAAAACTTTGCTCAACCATATAGCTTGATTTGCAGCAGCTGCCATGGAGATGTACTCAGCCTCTGCTGTTGATTGAGCAACCACATCTTGCTTCCTTGCATTCCAGCAAATTGCACCTGAACCAATGCTAAAAACATAACCAGAAGTACTCTTCATATCATCAACACTCCCAGCCCAATCACTATCTGCATAGCCAATCAAGCATACTCCTCCTGTTTTTGAGTACCTTAGGCCTAAGTCAGCTGTGCCTTTGATGTATTTCAGTACTCTTTTTGCAACTCCCATGTGAACACTACTAGGTGAACTCATGAACCTTGACAGCAGACCTGCAGGGAACATTAAGTCTGGCCTAGTTGCTGTCAAGTATAGCAAACTGCCCACCAAGCTTCTAAAAACAGAAGGATCTTCTAGCTTCTCACCATCATTCTTCGAAATCCTTTCATTTTGTGCCAAAGGTGTAGCTACCTCTTTGCATGATTCCAGCTTGAACTTTTTGAGCACATCAATAGCATACTTCCTTTGTGACAAGAAAATTCCTGAGTTGTCTTGCAATATCTCCATTCCAAGGAAATAATTCATCATCCCCAAGTCACTCATTTCAAATACATCCTCCATTTCCTTTTTGAACTTTGCCAGCAATGAAGTATTGCTTCCAGTCACCAGCATGTCATCTACATAAAGTGAAATTACTAACTGCACTTCATCTCCTTCTTTCTTTAAGTACAATGTAGCTTCATTTTCACTCCTTTTAAACCCCAACTGGATTAAATAGGAATCAATCCTACTATACCAAGCCCTTGGGGCTTGTTTCAAGCCATAAAGAGCTTTGTGTAGCTTATACACCTTGTGCTCATGGCCAGCTACTTTGAATCCTTCGGGTTGCTGCACATATATGTCTTCAACTAATATACCATTTAAAAAAGCTGATTTAACATCTAAATGGTATACCTTCCATCCAAGTTGACCAGCAATTGCAAGAAGGAGCCGAATTGTATCATGCCTAGCAACTGGGGCAAATGTGTCCCCATAATCAACTCCAGCCACTTGCGCAAATCCTTTGACCACCAATCTAGCTTTGTGTTTAAA
This sequence comes from Salix caprea, assembly GCA_964035475.1. Classification (NCBI taxonomy): domain Eukaryota; kingdom Viridiplantae; phylum Streptophyta; class Magnoliopsida; order Malpighiales; family Salicaceae; genus Salix; species Salix caprea. The sequence continues at coordinate 7,262,563 of OZ037755.1, read as the reverse complement.
TACAGAACCATCAGGATTGAATTTAGTCCTGAACACCCACTTAACACCAATTTCTTTCTTGTTGGGAGGCAGCACTGTCAAACTCCAGGTTTGATTCCTCTCAATGGAATCAATTTCTGACTTCATGGCTTCTATCCAAGCTGAATCCCTTGCTGCTTCAGCATAGCTGGTTGGCTCGGCATGCACCAAATTGCACCTCTCATATACCTCAGCTAGGGGCCTCACTTTGAGAACATCTGCATCTGAAGTTCCATCAACATCAAACTCATTTTCATTGCTTGTTTCCCCTGCTGCAGCATCAAGGATTGTGCTCTTCTGATCCACCTCCTTCAAGTCCCAATTCCAGCATGCAATTTCATCAAAGTGCACGTCTCTACTGATCTGAATTTTGGACTCATTCAGGTTGTAAATCCTGTAACCTTTGGATTCAGTTGAATATCCCATCTAGCTTCCCCCTTTTGACAGTGGGTACATGAAAGTAACACAAAGAACCAAACACCCTTAGATGATTGGCAGTAGGCTTAATTCCTGACCAAGCTTCTATGGGTGTTTTTCCATTGACAGACTTTGTGGGAAGTCTGTTTAGCAAGTAAACTGAGGTGTTTACTGCTTCTGCCCATAGAAACTTAGGCAACCTCTTCTCAAACATCATGCACCTTGACATCTCCATGATTGTCCTATTCTTCCTCTCCGAGACACCATTTTGCTGAGGAGAATAGGGCACTGTCAACTGGTGAACAATTCCAGTTTCAAGGCAAAATTTCTGGAAATCCTTTGAAGTATATTCTCCACCATTGTCGGTTCTCAGCACTTTAATTCTTTGTCCACTTTGTGTTTCAACCAAGCTTTTGAAACTCTTGAACTTTGACAGTGCTTGAGATTTGTTTTCCAAAAACTGGACCCAAATCATTCTGCTATGGTCATCAATGAACAAAATAAAGTAAAGGTTATTGTTCAAGGAGGCTGTCCTCATTGGTCCACAAATGTCAGAATGGACCAATTCCAGCCTTGATTTTGCTCTATTTGGTGTTGCACGAGGGAATGAAGCCCTATGGTGCTTCCCCAATTCACACCCTTCACACAATTGTTCACATTCAGAAATGGCAGGCATCCCCTCTATCATGCATCTGTCATGCAACAATTTCAAAGAATCGAAATTGTAGTGCCCAAACCTCTTGTGCCAAACAACACTCATATCAGAATTTGCACTTAATGCATGACCTTCAATGACATTTAAATCAAGATAAAAACTATTTCCATCCATTTTTATCTTGGCTATAGCAGAATCCTTTGTGTCAACAATGAAGCAGAAATTATCTTTAAAGGTTACTTCATAACCATTCCTAAGCATTTGAGGAACACTCAACAAATTTTGATCTAACTCAGGAATGAAGAGGACATTTTTGATAGTTTTTGTACCTCTTGAAGTGCTGACTGTGACAGTGCCTCTTCCCTTAGCTTGCACAAAGTCACCATTTCCCAGTTTTATTCTTGGCTTGATTGATCGATCAATTGAGGAAAAAATTGACAAATGCTTTGTCATGTGGCTGGTGCAGCCACTGTCAATAAGCCAAGTGTTCTTCTTGGAATTTGTACTGGTTTGTAAGGCCATGAATAACTGCTCCTCAGTTTCTTCAAGGTCCTTGTCTTCTTCGGATACATTAGCTTGCTGCTGGTATCCTTGCTGCGGCTGTTTCTTCTTCAGCCTACAAAACTTTTCACTATGGCCATTTTTCTTGCAAAAATCACAGTGAATGAGAGTTTTGCCTTTGAACCAGCAGTCAGCCTCTGCGTGATTTGTTCTCTTACAATAAGAACAAGGGGAAAAATGTCTACTGGCAGGTACAATTGCTTTACCTTTTGAGGGGTTTGGCTTACCAGTACTGAAAATTTTCTTGGGAAAAATTCCAGTTTTTCTCCCTTTAAAGCTTGCTTGAAATGCTCCTTCAACAGCTTCATCATCACGCATTTGAACCCTTTGTTCCTGTATATGAAGCTTGCTGATCAGTTCTGCAATTGTGAGAAGTTGCAGATCGCATGATTCTTCAATTGCAGATATTTTAGCTTCGAATTTTTGTGGAAGAGACATCATAAGTTTCTCAACAACCTTATGATCTTCAAACGTCTGTCCAAGAAGTCTCATTTGATTCACAATGTTCATCAACCTGCCAGAGTAGCTCTTGACCGATTCATTTTCCTTCATTTTCAGTAGCTCAAACTCCCTTTTGAATGCCAGCAATTTCACAGCTTTAACTCTGCTGCTGCCTTCAAATTCCACTTGAAGTTTGTCCCAAATTTGTTTTGGTGTCTCAAGATTCATAATCTTGGTGAAAATGTGGTCTGCAATTCCAGAATGCAGACATGTAATTGCCTTGTCTTTCTTCAATTTGTCTTCTTCATGAGCCCTTATTTGCGCCAATGTTGGATTCGCACGTAGTGGATTTGGATCAGCATCCGTCTCCACAATGTTCCATAATCCTTGGGATCGCAGATAAAACCTCATCTTTACGGCCCAAATGTGATAGTGTTCACCATCGAACACTGGTACAGTAGAGGTTGAATGTCCCGATGATGAAGAAGAAGCCATTGATAAATTAGAAAAATTAATCTCTCAGTGTTTCTCTCAACCCCCAGGTGTTTACACTCACAATCTCTCGTGTTTCACTCACAAATTTCCCTCAGCCCGTAAGAACAATAGCTCTGATACCAATTGTTGGAAATCTTGAATCTATAAAATCTGAAATTGATAGAAATTGAAGAACAAAAAATAAAATCATAAATATTGGAATGAATCACATTCATTCATTCCATAAAATCATAAATATTGGAATGAGTCACATTCATTCATTCCATAAAATTATAAATATTGGAATGAAGTACATCCATCCATTCATTCAATTTATTCAATTGAAACTTTGCCTATTTATAGGCTTACAAAAACAAAAATTGAAATAAACTAGAACTCTCAATAGATAGGAGAGATTATTGGATAAGGATAGGATTTATGATAAATCCTATCAAAGATAATCATAAAAACTATTTAGAATTCTATAGCTAAAAAACTTTTTATCTTCTTATCTTCATATCTTCAAAGCTAATCTCATTAAAATCTAACACTCCTCCTTGAGATTTGCTTTGGACATCCCCAACTTCATCTTTAGGAACTCCAATCTTGCTAGAGGAAGTGTCATGGTCATCACATCAAGCTGAGCTGGATTTTCATCAACTCTGTTTTGTCCCAAATCAAAATCAGCATAAACTTCAAATTTTGCTCCTCCTGTTTTCGTGTACCATTTCACACGATCAACAGTATAAATATGAGTTTGAGCTTCAAATTTTTGTGGCAAAGAAACCATCATTTTCTCTACCACCTTTTGATCTTCAATCACCTTTCCAAGTAGCCTCATTTGATTCATAACATCCATCAATCTGCGAGAATAATCCTTGAATCCAACACTCCCGTAAGAAAACTGCTCTGATACCACTGTTGAAATTGAGTGATCTGAACAGTAGTTGTTTCTTGAACAGTTACTGTTCAGATCAAAATCTGGAAATCAAGACAAATTGGAAATTGCGGAAGAACATGAATACTGTTTTATTGATTTCACTTGTATTTAAAGACTTACAAGTAATGCAATTCAAATCAAAAACAAACTCTCAACATCCATGAGAGATTATTGGAATGAAATTACGAAATAATAGCACACAATCTGCTATTTGAATTCAAAATTAAAAAACACAAAAACAGGACATTATCTTGACTTTAATCTTCCTTCAAGGCAGCATCTCACACGTGTTCCAACAGATGTATGGTCCCGTAGGGGCATGCACTTGAATTTCAACAGATATAACCATCCTCATTTTGTTCTGTTTACTCTTGTCTTATCGGTAGGATTTGGATTAGAACTAAGATATTTAATCTCATTGCACGCAATGTCGGTTTTTTAACGTAATTTCTTAAAGTTGTTTTGTCTTCTCAATTTCATTCAGTGGAAGGCATGCTAAAGAAGTTGATTGTCCTTGACACCTCTCTGAAGCTAATGGTAACACTGCAACAGACACTTATAACTCTTCTGACTTTAAGCTTTAGCAGCCCAATTGTTTGTGTCAATTCAGCAATTTTAAACATTTTCTGATATAATGTAAACCAGAATACGAGACAGGAAGATGTTAAATTTAGTCTTGAGGGGAGCCTGAAATCTATATCGGAACAACAAAGCAAGGATAGATATCAAGATAAGTTGCAGCAGATATTCTTGGTGCTTTCTACCTTACCAAAGCAGATGGAAATGTTTGTGTACAAACTACAAAATGAGCTATGCACAAGCTTCACCAAAGAAATCCAGGCATGTATAGTGTTGCAGAAGCAAAGCTACAACACCTGTCGGAATTTAAACTGAAGTTGCACTCTATTTCTTTGCTCAATTCGAATAATACTGGAAGTCAAGTCTTGTTAAATTTTTATTATTATTTACTTGTTTCTTAAGTGCTCAATTATGCCTATCAGCCTTCGCTTGTTAATACCTTTTCACTCCATTATTTCTATACATTTAGGCAATGGCTTGCAGCATGAAGACCCCCCTCGACCAAAAAAGCCCATCAATCACTGTAGTTCTGCCAAAGGTGCTTTACTCTTTGAAGAAAATTCAGGGTATTTTCTCCGATAAATTACCTTTAGTTATTGTAATTTCTTAGAAAACCTTCTCTCTATTCAAATTTGCAGGTTACTAAGAGCCATGTTACTCCACCAAGAAGGACAGAGCCAGTAAAGAAGTATGCAAAGATCTGGTTTTCCTTTATCCTTCTTGGTTTCGTGTTCTCACTGTTTCTGTATTGTTCTTTGCTTGTTGATTCCAAGAGCCGCGCATAAAACATTTGAATCCATGAGTGCGAAAGAGTGAGAGAAAAGAAGTGCATGGCAGTTCAATACTACGTCGTTGGCATCCTTTGCTTGGATTTGATTAAATGCCTTGGTTTTTTATTGTCTATGTATATATATATCTTCTAGTTGATATATATTGGTTCCATAGTTCTTAAACGTAATTTTAATACATTCCATCAAAACTAAGAACTCTGAATGGTTTCTCTTGATACCAGTCCAGCTTTGCCTCCAAAGGTGGAAACAGGAGGTTGGAAGTCTGTAAAGCTTGAACAACGCTCTGTTACACGAGCGGCATCCCTTCGGGAGCAGAGACGCAGCGGAGTTTCTTCAGATCAACAGGTAGTTGTTAGTGTGCGTATTGTTTTGGTCTTCCCGGTGTGTTGCAAGTGAAACCCGCTTGTTTGGGTTTGGTGCGTGTTGGCTCCTCCTGGTCGATTGGCATGATAAAAATAGTTGAGCAAGTTATATTACTTCAAAAATGAGGGGAAACATGAATGATGGCCTCTTCTGTATGGATTTCATGGAAAACATTCTGCTTGCTGATATTCATGGGCAGTTTAAATTGTGTTCCACGTTGCAGGAAAAACAAAGTAGAGTAATCGTTGACTCAGACGAGGAGATTGAGGGAGGTTTTTCTTGCTTGATTGATGTTAAGGAAACAGGTACTCCATGAAACAAAAATTAATTTCAGGATTGATTTATACTGCTCATTACTCTTTTCAATAGTCACATGAGAGGTGCACATCATAGCTGCATATGATATATTTAATGAACTGTGCTCAAAGGGCTATTTTAAGCTCAACTGTGGAGAGCGTAGAGTGCAATACTCTTGTTCTGAACTGGGCCGCACACATGGGATATGAAGAGTCGCATCCCTATCCGTTGCCCACACACAGACACTTCAGAATAGTCATTAGATCTGCTAAGACTGCTCTAAGTGTTACCTGTTTCCCTGTCCAAGGCATCAGAAACCCCATAACGGATGTGTCGAAGGAAGAGACTGCAAGAATTTTGAGAAAAGCTAGGAGGCAAAAGAGAAAATACTGCAATCCTATCATTATTAATTAAAGGTATATTGGGCTACACACACTTCTAGTTGTTGCTGACATTGTTAATTAAAATACTTGATGTTCTTTTACGATATCTTCCATATCAAAGTATTGGAAGACGAATACAAATTGAACTCGCCTAAAAGGGAATAGAAAGTTCGTAGATTTCCTAAAAGGGAATAGCTCCAAGCACGCGACTTATATGCGTCAGGCTCGGAAGTTTAGCCAAGACACAAGGTCTTCGGTGTTTCCACTTCACCGCAGATACATATTGTTGGTCGCAGAGTCCAGTAATTTTGATTTCTCATGTCCCGAAGCGTCGAAGAGGCCAAGGAATTATTGCTGGGGACACCCCACCACATCTATAGCTATTCCAGATCAGTTGTATTTACGATCACCATTGGGTGGGTACATTTTTGCGCGCGCAGGGGCAGTCATTTGCTTCTGTCCACCGTCTCTCAACAACCTTGTCGCCCGCGCGTTCATCAGCTGCATGTGCGGCATTAATCCGGGAAAAATAAAAATCAACATCCTGTCCTGTGAGGAGGACAAACCCATATGCTTCTAATAAGCTGGCCAAGAAGGAAAGTAGAATAATGCATGCACTTTGGAGGACCAAGGATCACATCTTAGCGAACAAAGGCTAGAGTTCGAGTTACGTCATTGCAATCATATTTGGAAAAGAATTAGGTACGGTTTAACATTCCGTTTTAAAAATGGTTTGAAAAAAAAATGATTTACTTTAAATTAAAAAGAAAGAAAGTATTTTTAAATTATTTTCCAGTATTAATATCAAAAATATTATTATTGGAATGACTTTCTGAATGAAAATCAGAAAAGAAAAAAGAAGGAAGAATAGAGGTTGGGAATCGGGATGCCCCTATTGCCGCGCATCTGTTCGTATATATATATTTGGGTCTGTGTACAATGGGTTTTGTCTGTTATATAAAATGAATTGAATTATATTTTTTAAGAAATAGATAATATTAAACTTATTAATTAATCAAATTTAAAATCAATTACATAAAGAAAATCATTCGAAAATGTCAAAAAAATCATGCGCGCTAGCTGCCGACACCGGAGATCCTTTCACGGTCCCTCTTCTTCACTGTAAGGGCAGCGTCACTGAAAGGTCACACCAGAGACGATTGCTCTTCAAAGGGCAGCTCCTGTGGGGTAAAATAATGGGCGAGCAAGCGTTATATATTTCTAATCTCTCCAGGAATGATTAGATTTATGAGCAATTCCTTCGTATATCTCAAAGGCTATATCTACCTTGTCTTGTTAGGGAATCGAAACATTATAAATGTCTTTAGCTTACCAGCTCTCTCTCTCTCTCTCTCTCTCTCAATGATATCGATGTCATGAGTGAGCATCCAGCTTGAATTTGTAAATTCGTTTGACATTAACGCCTGAATAATCTCCGGGGTAAATTTTAATTCGGTATATTAAAATCTATGTGCTATCTTGATCTCACTTGATATTTTTATTTTATTTTAATCAAACTCCATGTCTTTCATTTTAAATATCAATAAAAAATGTGTTTAATTTCAAGTTCATCCTTGAGATATATGGAATAGCTCAATGTGATAAAATAAGAGAAATTATAATTAAAGATATTTTATTAGCAAGACAAATATATAAAAAACTAAGAAAGAGAATTAAACTCATTTTGTATTTTATTTAATTATAGTATTGATAAAGAAAAAGTAATGTTTGCTGCTGTTAAGTGAGAATTGAAATCAGTAAGAATTTGTTGATTTCTTCAGAAACCAACATTCTCGAGTTTAATTTTACTATAAAAATATGTCTTTTGTGTTGATTTGCTTATCTTAATCTTTGTCAATTTAATTTTCCTTTTCTTTATCTTTGTAACCCATAAGGATGAAATTGAAAATTATATACATCTTCGTTACACATGGGAAAACAGATCTCATCTCACAAATAGGATCGCTTTCTCGAGTGCAATAAGAGTTTTTGCACATTGGCTGGATTTGCTTTTGAGACATCGGGTGTTCGAAAGAGGGGAGCATCCGATGCCTAAAGAGTGTGGTTGCTGTGGGAAAGGCCAAAATTCCAGCATGAGACAAAATCAACACATCCAACTATACAGTAGGTGTGCCAATAATAAGAATTTGGAATTAGTAATTTTGTTTTGTAGTTTCTAATATGATGGTCACTAAAGACTTGCATAGTTGTTAATTTTAGAATTCGTGAGATTTGTCGAGATGCACGCAGTCTAATCTGGACATTCATATGATGGTCACTAGAAATTTACATGGTTATTATCTTCAAAATCCATAAAATTAATCAAAGTAGACGCAAGCTAGTCCGGACATCTATATTAATAATAATAATTAAAAAAAAAAAACCACCCACTTTGACTTTTTAAAGAAGTTAGCTTGCGATTGTCCGGTAAGTGGCGCTGGTGAGGTTTTATATCAGAATCAGCTGAATGATTGCTGCAACTGGCCTAATGCAAGTAGGAAATATAATATGTATTTGTTTGTAAATTCGGTTTATGTTGTTTTTTAAAATAATTTTTATTTAAAAATACATTTAAATAATATTTTTTTTATTTTTAAAAACTTATTTTTAATATCATCATATAAGATCTTAAACTACTAAAAAAAATAATTTAAAAAAAATCAGATAAAAAAATTAAAACTTTTCAAAATATTTTTAAAAACACAATGAGAAAATAGTCAATAGTGTAATTGGCACCGAGCATCTTCTAGATAACCACTTCACTTGCCCACCTGAAAATAAACTCCGAATCATTAGTAGATCTGTCCCATCGGTATTGATGTCAGCTTCGGCCGCCTGACAAATCATGTCAGACCGATGACGTCAGCTGTCATTTGTTGATCCTTACATGGCAACCACCAATCCATCGACTCGGGTGCATATAAAACCTAGCTCAATGTTTATTATTTTCTTGAAAAACAATTATATCTAACGACCTAATAAATCCTAATCTTGACACTTCGATCTCAACTAACTAGTGCCAAACAATGGAGTAGGTTTTGTTTGATGGGAAAACAAGATACCTTAAATTGAATTATGTATGTGTGCATAATAATTTAGAATATCATCTAATGATTTAAATTAGTAAAATGATTTTATAGCATAATATTATAGTCTTGTTGATTAAACGATTATGACTTTAAATTTTATCATTACAATTGTGTATGCAAGTTTCAGCTTAAATGATTTTTAACTGAAAAAATATGCTGAAAAATAGTTTATTGTTGAGCTAGTAAGATCATAGTTGTTAGTTTCGTTTCTGACGAAATATTTAGTATCAGTTAAGAAAATGAGATAAAACAATATCGTTTTTACCTCGGTTTAAATTCTCCATTTCGATTTTTTCTGCCAAATACCACTGAAACATTCTGATATTATTTTGTCTGTGTCGTTTCAACCTTAGAAAAAAACTAATTACTACCTCCTCATCCCCTGCCGTGTATTTGAGCAAATTGTAGGTCATTAATGTGACGTGACATTTTCTGAAATCTATTTTCTTGTTTTTTTCCATCTAATCCAGCAAGCATCAACATCAAAAATTGATTTTATTTAGAAAAATATTTAATTATATATATATATATATATATATATATATAATTGTTTTAGAGATATATTGAAAATGTGAGAACCAAAAATCAAAACAATAAAAATTACAAAAATATATATTATAAAATAATAAAATTATTGCGTCAACTTTGATTTTATATTAAATAAAAATTTTATTTATTTATTGTCATCAAAGAATTAAATTGAAACACCCCTGGCACCTCCATAAAAAAACAATTTAAAAACAAAAATTTAGATAATTATTTTCCATGCTTACTTACGGTTGTGACAGACTAAATAGTAGATGATTTTTAGAGATGTTTCTAATTTTGATATTATATTTGTTTAACTTTGTATTTGTATTATATAATTTAAAGTTAATTTATCTTGAATTTGAATTATGTTTGTTAAATTAATTTTTTTATATATATATATATAATTAATTATATATGAACAGTACAACCTCGAAACGGCGCCTGAAACAATCCAAAACCAAAATATTTTGTTCCAATTGAAAAAAAAAAACACCAACCGAAGCGAAACTGACAACTTTGAGTGAAATAGATTTTTTATGTTATCTCTACGTAAACCACAATCATTTTCCATGGTAGTTAAAATAATAATTTTCATATTCATCTCAAGGTATGGTAATAGTTATTGGCACCATACTACTTTTAGTGCGTGTTTTAATAGCGTGATTGATGTTTTTTTTTTTAGAAATATATTAAAATTATATTTTTTTTATTTTTTTAAATATTTTTAACATCAAAATATGAAAATGATATAAAAATATCAAAAAATTTAATCTAAAATAAATAAAAAAATCATTTTTTAAAAAACAATTGCAAAAAAATTCCTTATTTTCACGAAAATGATTGAGCTGTGGGATCTTTTGAGGAATATCTTCAGGGAGAAGCAAGTGGAAGAAGCTGCCTTGGCGCGCCAGCATGCATAAACTTTGCACTCATGTCTACTTCGAACCCTCCCCTCCCTCTCTGGAGATGGATGTCAATAGACTCGAGATTTCACATTATCCAGTAGCCAATCATTATGGGCATCATCCTACCAATTAGTTACACGTGTAATTAATTAACTCTCAAGCTATACTCGCTAATATTTTATATTAAAATAATTATTTTTTTAGCATATTAAAATAATATAAAAAAATAAAACAAAAAAATCATTCTCCTAAAAAAATATTTTTAAATTGCTTTCCAAACATCTCATATATGTTCATGCCTGTGGTGGTCCACCCATTTGGTACCCCCATCACTTCTTTAATATTGTCCCTTCAAGACAAAACAAAAAAAACATTATCAATTACTAGTGGATTCCTTGTCCTGATTCGAACTCAATTAGCAACTTATAATTAATTAGTGCATTGGTAATTGTCGGTTCCCACTTGACTGTCCTGTTGTTTACTAATTAAACTACTTATTAATGGAGGAGTTAGGCTAAAGTTATATAAGGCATTTATCAATGGTTTTTTATATTAGTATATCAAAAAAATATTAAAAATATTAAAAAAAACCTGTTTTGTTTTAAAAAAATACAATCTGAATTTTCTAATTCTTTTTCTTGTTTATTTAAGAGTGTGAATGATATTATTTTTAAAAATAATTTTTGTTTAAAAATATATTAAAATAATATATTTTTTTTAAAAAAATATTTTTGATATCAATCATTAAAATGATTAAAAAAATATCAAAATATTTAATTTAAAATAAAAATTAAAAAATTAAAAAAAAAATTAATTTTTTTTTTTGAAAAACTACCCGAGAATCCCTTCCTCCTCTTCGCTTTTCTCAAGACCTGCCATTGAAGAGTCATGGAAATATCAATGCAGAAGTACATGCAGTGACAAGACATCATTGGACATGGTTGAGGGGCAAGAAAAGTTGCCATTGTCTTGTAAGGGCCTTCAATACGAAACATCGCTGTTGCAGTTGGTAAGTTGTGGTCCCACTGAACTGTAGTTTAGTAGGACCCTAAACTCGGCTATAGTTTTAGGCCCAACTGCTCCCCCCGCATACAGCCATGGTTAGGAAGAGGAATGGTAAAAGTAATTTTTATTTGAGAATAATTTAATATTACAGAATTAAAAAGCTAATTTAAAATTAAAGAATATGGGTGTATATATTATATTATATCAATGCTAATCAGGATCGCATGGGAAAAAACATTGATAACATTCGTGCCACTCTAGCATTCGTCCTTTGTATCCCATGCAACAGCATGGTTGTCAAAATCACGATTTTGACATGATACGAAAAAGAGTTTGGAAACTCGAATCGTAAGATTAGATCGTAAAATCGTACTTGAATTTTTCCGTAAAAAAATCGTAAAATCACAGCTAAAATCGTGCAGGTAGAAAAATTATAAAATCGTAAGTAAAAAATTTCTGAATACAATACAACATAATTATAGCTATAAAACTTCATTAGTTAAGGTTCATATATAATTCATAATAATTTAAAAATACATTACAAAACAATTATGTCCATAGAATTTTATTAGGTAAAAACTAACAAATTTAAAATAAATATTTTGATGATATGCTATATAAATTAAAATTAGTCTCATGTCTGTCATTTTCCTCGTTATTTTTAATACATTTATCAAAAGTATTATTATTGAAAGGATTATCAGTACTAATACTGGTATCAACAGTCAACATCGATATTACTAGTACTAGCTCCAACTCCAACAAATTATTTCGACATCAGGATATGAAAATAATTTAAAAACATCAAAAAATTTTAATTTAAAGTAACAAATAAAAAAATTTAAGTATAAATTTTGAAGTTAATATTACTGATTTTCAAGAGTGATTCCATGATATATATATATAAATAATTTGTCCAGCAGAATGCTGGACAAATTCAATTTGTCCGATGTGGGACAATGCAATTTGTCCCACACCGGAAAAATACAATTGTTCCTCAATTCTTCTCCAGTTAAATACTCTCCACTCTTCAGCTGAGGTAGCAAAGTTTAAATGTTTCTTTCAATTATCCCACATCGGATAAGTAATGAGAAGGTAATTTTTTGTGTGTATAAATATAAGAGGTTTGGCTTTAAAATAATGTATTAGCCGGATCGTAAAATCGGACCGATCCGGTCCGATTTTATGATATTGACCGATTTTGGTTGAGTTTGACCAAGTTTGACCAAAATCGATTTTTCTACCCGAGTTAACAAGGTTTAATGAGTTGGCTCGTAAAATCGTCCGATTTTACGAGTCAACTCGCGATTTTGACAACCATGCGCAACAGGTACCCGCCAATACATTCTTGTCTTGTTCAACAGTATATTTTGGGTGTCGCACCTAACACAAACGTTTTGGTTTGGTTAACATGTTTTTTTTTAAGAAAAAAATTGACCCGATTGTTTAATTCTGGGTCTTAGATGAGTCGGTGATTAATCATGTGATGATATAACTCCAAATTAACTTGATTAATAAGTGATTTCAAATATGAGATTGAAATAATCATATGGAAAATAAACCATAATTAGTAACCTAATATTAAAAGATAAGACACACAATTTTTTTTTTGAGTATACCAGCTTTAACTAGACTAACCCACCACCACTCATGATATAATATCAAAATAAAAAATAATTTATTTTAAAAAATAGACCTAAAACAGATCAAAATTAATTCAATAAAAAAATCGGTGAAGCCAAATTAACTTGATTAACTTATACCTACGGAAAGAAAAGCGAAAAAATCACAAAACTCAAGGACCAATAATTAACGACAAAGGATAGAAAAAATCAATTTATATATATAAAAAAAAACTTCAATCAACACTTAACTCAGCTAACCTACTATTCAGGATATGCGATTTGAACAAACCAATAAAAGGGAAAGTACAACAAATAATGAAGCTCAATGCCAAATAACTCGATGTCAAATGATATAATTAAAATAAATAAATAAAAGATAAACTAAAAAATATTGAACTTAAATTGGGTTAATATTTGAAACCATTGACACTTATATAAGACATGCATGAAAAAAAATAAGAAGTGAAATTCTCAATCATAGAAAAAATAGCAATCAAAACAATAAAAATCGTATTTTATATAAAAACTAAAAGAAAAACAATGATTAGGGACTAAATTGAAAAATAAAATGATAAAAAAATAATATAAACCAAGAGAACGATGACCAAAATTGAATTAAAAAAAATCAGATAAATATATTGAGGTGTAAAATTGAAAAATAAATAAATGATAGGAAAATAAAGATCAAAATAACGAAGACCAAAGTGGATGAAATGAAATAAAATGCTCATAGAAAAATAAACTTGGAAACACATTATAATCAATAAAAATAACAATCAAAATAAATAGATTAAAGCTAAATAAATAAATATTGGACAATGAAATTTAAAAGGTCAGGTGCAAATCTCGAGGTCATGAAACATAAAATAGGGGCAAGAAAAAAAAGAATATTGCATGTCGAGTTGTTGTTAATTTTAACACACGCACCACCCCATCAATAATGTCATCATTAAAGACTTTATAAAACACATAAATTGAACATTTTGTCATCATTAAATGATATATGTACCGCTCAAATGACATAGGGGACGTGAAACACATGCATGAATAACTTTTATTTATTTATTTAAGGTTAATTTTTTCATTTAATTGTACTAAAAATATAAAAAGGCCCATCCTTTTAAGTTCAATATTTTTTACCTTTTAAGAGTACTAACATCATTTTATCATGTAAAAAGGTTAAAAAAGACAAATAAGCCATTGGACAATGGTATGTATTTTTTTTTGCTTCTAATGGCAACAAAGTCATTTGACCATGCAAAATAAAACATGCATACCAATTTATCCCTAATTAAGTTGCTTTATGAGTATGGATTTCTTTGAAAAAAATGATTCCACCCTTAATAGTTAAATCATTGGTGTTTGCAGAGAATGACAACAAAAGTAAAAAATTATCTTGATTTACAATATTTTATATATTGTGCTACACTATATCAGTATCTCTTTTAGGCTTTTTCATAATATATTTTAAAGAAAAATTTCTTCAAGTTCACGAATATTCTTTATATCTAAACTCAAGATAATTACATGAAACAAATGTAAGTCGACAAATGATATTATATTATAGAGATCGTTTGTGGTGGATCTTAAAGTTTTTTTCTCTCTTTTTTAACACAAAAGATAATTTGTAGTCAAACAATCATCTCTGGAAAAGAAAGTCATGGAACAAGTCCAAGTTAACTACCAAACTAGGCAAGGGCGAAACCATTCAAAAGAGAAACCATGTTGGAGGCTTAGATGGACTTTAGGCCATATCAATTTTTTATATATAAAAATTTGTACTATTATAAAATTGATTAAATAATGCTTAACTTAATTATCCAAAGAAAATCATGCATTTTCCCCTAATTTATCCACATATTTCTTCATTGGAGTCTATATCGTCATGAGTTGAAAAGTATATCCTCTCTCATGCTAAATCACATCTTGCTTCCTGTATATTCAATTCATAAAACTTAATAAAAGCAACACATTTCTCATTTTTCCATTTATTTTATGATACTATCTAAAACACAAATGAAACTCAATTTTGTATTAACTACTAAAGTATTGTTTTGAACTTTTATAGATGTCAAAATTGATCTTTTTCTTGCACATGCACTATTTATTGACGCTTAATATGAGATTGACATATCACTTATGAATGTTATATATAAAAAACTACATGTCGTTCATGTTAGGAACAAGGATCGATGTCGGTTTACCAATATTATGATGCATCTAACTTGTCAATAAATTTTAAATTTGAAGGCTTAAGTTTTTTATTTGGTGACTGGACAATGAAATTCCCTGTTCTTAGTTTTGTTGTACAATAAATGGACATTCGAACAAGTTTAAAACATTTAAAGTTGATGTTGCATGCAAGCTTCTTGATGATTTTTATCCCGAAGATTTCAACAAATCAGAGATGTAGTATTTAAGATCTTTGTTAGAGTATTATCATCTTAGTTAGAGTATTATCATATTGATATGATTCATCATCAATGCTTTCAGGATATGTCGACCATTTCTAAATTATGTTTAAGATTAGTTGGAACAAATATAACAAAACACTATTATCTAATTTTAGATATTGATCTGTCTTATTTTTGACTTTGTGTTGTTTTCACTGCAATCATAAGATGAATATTTTCAACCATGAAACATGTTAAAAACATACTTCACATTTTCAGTAACTTTTGTAATAATTTACATTGAATGAAAGCTTATGGAAGATATCAATTTTGACTCGATCATAGATGAATTGACATTTTATTGTTAACTTGGCAAATTTATATGGGTGAGTTAATGATTAGTTTTTTTCTCTCTTGTTGTGTACTTACTAAAAATATTTGAGAATATAGTTGAAATTGTTTTTTAAAATAATTTTTGTTCAAAAAAATATCATAATGATAATTTTTTATTTTTTAAAAAAACACTTTTAAACGAATTGAAAAACAGGGGGTTAGTGGGCGGGAAAAAGAAAATGAGATATAGTGTAGAATCATTATATATATATATATATATATATATAGAAGTATGATAGGGGAGCACGTAAACGTGACAGAAACCTTGCTTTAGTCAAAAGTTTTCGTGGGCTATGGGATATTCATTATTTATTAAATTATTAAAACAAATCTCCGGCGGAAATAGAAAATTGAAGGAGGTGATCTTCTTGGGTAGATTTGAATTCAAAATAAACCATCGTCAATAGTTGACAACAAAAGTTAATCGAGTCAAAAACAAGCATCGATCTCTTCCATAACCCTCAGCCAATACCATCTTACTTTATCTGTTTTGTTTTCAAAGTGTGATTGATATTATTTTTAATTTTTTTTGTTTTAAAAAATATTAAAATATTTTTTTTTAAATTATTTTAGATATCAGTTTATTAAAATGATTTAAAAATATCAAAAAAATTTAAATTTTAAAATAAATAAAAAATTTATTTTCTTAAAAAATATTTTTTAAACACAATATCAAATAGACACTACCGGTACAAATAAAGCATGAAGTATTAATAAAAATGAAAATGTGAATAATGAAAAAAGAGAGGGTATGCTTGGACAAATCTTATACTTTTTCCCCTTCACATAGTCAATTAATATTGTTTCGGGTTTAAATTAAGATAACTCAAGAACAGGAGCTATCTTCATTGATTATCGAGCCTCAAATCAATGTAAAAATATAAATAAACAAAACACGGTTTGTATAATTAGGGCATTCATGAGAGACATAAGAAAAATATTAAAATATTCATTATTTAATTTCTTTTCTATTCCTGTATATTTTTCAAATATAAAAAAACTATTTTTTAGTTTTCTAGTGTAATCAGCTTTTCTATTACTGTATATTTATCAAAAGAAATCAAATATTAAAATATATTGCTATTAAAATATTCATTATTTGATCATTTAAACTCTTTTCAATAGTTTTTCTAAAAACAAATATTAATATTTTAAATATATTAACATCCAAAAATATTGTTAAAATGATCTCTCTCTCTCTCTCTCTCTATTGGAATGCATTTGGGAAGAAGAAGTATATTTACAATGTTTAAAAAATCATATCAGCAATTTAGCTTAATATTGTAATTTTAATTGATCAACATAATAAAATATTATAGGGATCTTATTGGTTTCAACAATGCAAGTTGTTCACACGGATTAATCAATCAATAAATAAAAAATAATGTTAAAATGAAAACTGTAGAGCAAATTGACATTTATTAGAAGAGATATAAAACAATTAATAAAATTATTATTATATTGTTACACAAAGTCTCTGTACGCAAAATCTTTTAATTTATTTATTAGATTAAAAAAAGCAACTGTTTGATTCCGAAACGTTTTTTCTTAACAACAAATGTGGACATTATTAATATTTTTTTTATCAGCAAGAAAAACTCAAATTGTAAATAAATTTTGATTTCAACTAAATATTAAGTTGAAAATCTAAAATAAAAATAATATTGTTTAGAAAAAAAGGGAAAGTTTGCAATGGGGTTTCTAAAATTTTAATTAGTTTGAACCAATTCAAATTAATTTGTCAAATCATACATTAAATATACTTTTTTTCGAGGTGGTAAACAAATGTTGCAGTACCAGATAAAATAAAATTACATATATATTTTACACACATTAATCAGCCTCAGTAACTTTATTTTCATATATAGAGATTAGAGAGCTGCTGTAAATACAATTCCATTTTGAGATTTTATTTTTATTTATATATAAAAAAATCTGTCCATTCCTTAAAAAAGTCACAAACCTCTCGCTATCCTCCATTCTCATTTTTTCCACCACCCACCCAGTCACCATACCACTACCATAGGCGTACACGTACTCTCTCTGTCTCTCTCCCTCCCTCTCCTCTCTCTCTCACCAAAAAGTAAAGACATGACAACCTCTCTCTAGCATTTTTCTCTGCTGCATTGGAAAGTGCAAGGAGAGAGAAAGGCTGAAAAAGTGTATTCCAGAGAGAGAGAGAGATTGCGACTTTGATGATTGTGGAGCGTGGAGGGAGTAGGGCAGCTGAGAAAAAATGGAGAGGGAGACAATATCAAAAGCATTTCTTGAATACGAAGCTCTCCCTTTCTCTCTGAGGCAGGCATCCATATCAATACCAAGCCAAACTGTCACGTATTCTCCTTCTCCTTCTACCAAAAACATTGCAAAGCTCTCGACTTTATATCTCACACCTCCGCCTCCACGTTTTCTCAGTCTTTATTGCCTGTCCATATGACAATTTTTATTTTCCACTCAAAATTATAATCGGTGGGGGGGTGCTAGATTAGAATTTTATACCCTTCACCCTTTTGTTGTCAAAAGATAGCTACCCACCTAGGGTGATCTGGATTTTCTGTGTGTTGCTGAATTGGACAGAATTGACTGGCTGCTCTGAGGTCTTAATAGAATTCGAGGAATCGTAACCTGGACGTCGATGAAAAGACTGGCTTTGTGGTTTTCACTGTGAATTGGGGAGAACTGAGGTTCTATGCTGGTGTTTAAAGGATTTGAGATATGACTTTGAAGGGGATAAGTCATGGAGCTCTTGATCAGTTAATGCATAATTGGCCGTTGTGGAGCTGAGTCTTTTTGCTTACTTCAAGGCAAGCTTGCTTGGATTTAGATTTTTTTTTTGTTTCAAGGATTTGGTCTTTTTTGTAAAAGTTTGAAGGTGAAATCTTGAGCTGTGATCCACTTCGTGTGCTTTTTATGTGATTGGTCATTTCGTTTAAGGAAAGATCAAAGTTTGAGACTTCAGGCACTGGTTAACGAAATAAGGCTTTTGGCGGAAAAAGAAGGCTTTGATACCTTGCCAAGCGAAGAAAGTTTTAAAAAGCTTAAACTTGACTATTCTGGAAGCCTTTTCAGCTGTTGAGATTAGAATTTTTGTCATTTATATTCTGGCTGTTGACACGGTATCTGGCTGCATTGCTATTCTTCTTGTCTTTATCGTATCTGAGGTAAATGTCCTATGCATTCCATTTCTTTGTTTTGTCAAAATTTATATGCAATATATGCCGGATACCGAATCTGCTATATTTTGTTTTAATTTTTTTTAGCAGATGTTAAGTCTGTTGATTATTAGCTTGATCCTTGTATCTAAATCATTCGTGGATGATCATGAAGATTAAAATAAAAGAAATAGAATACTCTGACTAAAGTTTGCTTCTGCATGACTGACGATCAATGATATTGTTATGAGAGGTTGCAGAATTTTTGATTCAGAACGCTTGTGAACATGTTTGGCCTTATGTTTGCTGATAAAATCTGTCTTATCTTCATCTCATTTTTCTTGTTCCCTAGTCAATCGTTTATTAGCAAACATGCTTTCTTGTTTGAAAAATGAGAGTGTAGTTTAATGCTTGAAGAGGTTGAAACAAGAAGCTATTTCATAGTCTACTCCATGTTTCATTAAAACCATGTTTTCACTTTGGTGTTTCAGGCTTCTTGAAAACTCGCCTTTCTGGGCATGGTTTTCTTTGCTGTCACAATCTTCAAGGAATAGTGTTTCGAAACTGTCCACCTACTTTTCTATTGGCTCACCTGTAAAAAATTATTTTTGCCGTCTCCTATTTTCTGATCTGATGATGCAATTCTAGAAATCATCACTGCCGCTTTCTATCACCAAGCAGTGGTTTTAAAGTAATCATCACCATCACTCGTTCAGTATTACAGATGCATGATGCCAAACCATATTTACTACCACTTCATTCTTTCATTCTGCTTTGCATTCATTTCCACAATGCTCATTGTCATGTGAGTTTATATGAGTTTTGAATTGAAAACAATTCTGGTTGATACTCCCTCACTCCCTTCCACAAATGTATCAGATATCAAACAGCAATTCCTGTGAGCAAATTTGGATTACAGTCAAAGAAATAGTTAATTACGATGGCAAAAAAATCACAGAGACGCCCTGTACGATATGAAAGAGAACAATCAGGCTGCATGTGGGGTTTAATTAGTATCTTTGACTTCCGCCATGGTCGTTCAACGCAGAAGCTAATTTCAGATAGGAGGCATGGGACCAGGCATGCTGTCGGTAAGAACTTTCTTTGAGATGAAAATGAATCTGAATAGTTAGCACACATGTGGATGCATGTAGGCACACAAATATATCTACTGAATCTTTTTTGAGTAGAAGGGATGAGTTTGTGCATGCAACAGGCACACGGTTATCTTCAGAGTTCTGTTGCTAACAAATTTCCTTGAATTGAAGTGTATTTGGGAAGTATCAAACATTGGTTGTATCTGTAGGGTTTTTGAATGATTGTCTTCTTGATAATCTGGTTGTCCTTAACATTGGTAATTGGTTAAAGATAAATTTGTAGTGCTCTTACTTTGAGCTCATGAATTTGCAATGCATTACAAATCGATGAATCTCTCTTTTCTTTTTCAGGTACTGGAACTCTGAAGAACAAGCTTGACAATCTTAGTGAAAATTATCAAGGCATGACTGTAAGTTTTGTCAACTTGTGTGCCCAAACTAATGCCTTTCAAAATTTGCTAGATATGTGCAAGGTTCCATACAACTGAACCTGTTCTAGAAGGGTTGAACTATCTGTACTGTACTTGATTTTTCCTATTTTAAATATATCAGGATGGTGAGGAGAGCAGAAAAGTAACCGATGATACCAGTAAGCTTAGTGTGAAAAGGCTCATTGAAGAAGAAATGTTCAGTGTGCAAGACATAAAGAAGGAAATAAACAATCCTGAAGTAGAACCAAAACAGTCTAATTCAGAAAATGGAGACCACAGAAGAAGAAAAAGTCGTACAAAAAGTTATGATATACACATAGAGGATCTTGATGTTTCTAAAAGCCTGGAATCTGAACGGCCTTACCTTCATGATTCAGAGAAGCAATCTACAGGTGGCCTTGACATAGGTGAAATAATGGAAGACTTCTGCCACCAGATCCATCATAAAAGCTTAGGTAATGTAGAGCATGACCAGCTTGATGAAGTTCACCATCAGCTGAACCAGAAGAATCCTGAATTTGAAGAGAAGTTGAGTGAGGCAATAAAACTCATAAATGAGAAACTTATTAACTGGAAACACGTTGCTGAAGATGGGAACTTCCATCCATCCAAAGAACTGAGGGACGCGCTTCAGATTCTAATTTCTGATGAGGAATTGTTTCCAAAACTTTTGCAAGGTCCACAGTCCATAATGGTGAAGCACGTTCAAAGCTTGTGGAATGCTCAGGTAGAGAATGATGAAGAGTCCAAGTCACTTCCACGATCAAACTTGTCGGATCAGGGGCTTCATGGCTTCAGACATTCTGATGAGGCTATCCAAGGTAAACAGCACAAATTTTTCAGAAGAAAGACCAAATCTCTGGAAAAGAACCAATCAAAGGAAAATAAGGCATCTCAAGATTCAAATAGAATTGTTATATTAAAGCCTGGCCCGACAAGCATGCTACCTCCTAAAAATGAAAGCATCATTGGCTCGTCACCAAACTCTCAATTCACCATTAGAGATAAGGGTCCGCATGAGAGATTTGGTTCCCACTTTTCTCTGACTGAAATTAAAAGAAAGTTGAAAAATGCAATGGGAAAGGAAAGGCAGGATACCTCTACTGATGGGACTTCAAAGAGACTTGCTAACAAACAACAGGCTGTGGAAAATAATGAGAAAGGATCCAAGGAGAACCTCGGAATGAATTCTCCAACTAAAGACCACTTCTTTATTGAAAAAATTGCTAGACCTCCCATGGTTGGCAAAATGAGAGAGAAGACTGGCAAGTTGAAAGAGTACAAAAAAAGCATGGAATGTGAGGCCACCATTTATCCCAAGCATAGAACATCTGACATCTACATTGAGGCCAAGAAACATCTTTCTGAGATGCTGAGTACTGGCCAAGGGGATGTGGATATTTCATGTGAACCGGTTCCAAAAACCCTCGGCAGGATTCTCTCCCTTCCTGAGTACAATTTTTCACCTAGTGGTAGTACTGGAAAGGATTGGGAGCAAGGCTTTCTGACAGAACAAATGAGATTTTCTGCCAATGACGAGTTCCAGAAACATGAAACCAGTACCAGCCATTTAGGTCAAATAGCATTAAACTCAGAGCCTCAGTCATCTGTCTCCAATGAAAGTACCGATAGTAAAGAACTAGCTTCTTCAAACCCCAATGCAAGTGCCTCAAATGAACTTCATGATAAGGAAGACAATACCTTGGGTTCTGTTGGAGATGAGATGCCTTCTGAAGGTAGTGTTTCTTTATGGCAGGACATAGATAGATAAATATATCATTGTGCTGATAATTCTTTCCTGATACTGGCCTTATTGTTTCTGCAGGTGAGGTGGAGGTTGTAAAGGAAAGTGAAATTGCAATTGATGAAGAGAGTGATGTCTTGGATACTCTATTTGAACCGAGTAACTCTCCTCTTGATGGAGATGGTCAAAATGGCGATATGTCTGAAGTTTGTGATAAAAAGGAAAATTCAGAATGCTTGGAACATGTAATTTTACTGGTTGCTTATCACTTCCAGTTTTTCATCACATATCTTAACATTTTATCCTAATGATTTTACTGTTATTTCTCAGGAAATACAACCCATATCTTCTCCATTAACATCTCCATCCACCTCTTCAAACACCGAAAAACTTAACTGTCTAGAGGGTTCTTCTGAGATACCAGAGCGGCCTAGTCCTATATCTGTTCTTGAGCCACTTTTCACAGAGGAAGAAGTCAGCCCAGCAAGAAGCAGATTCGAACCTGGTAAGTCTTTATAAGAAAAGGTCAATAACTCTCAGCTTTTGTTTAGGACTTCTCATCACTTGGTTTTCAAGCTAAATCTTAGTCCATCTCTAATCTATCAGTTGAACGACCAGTGCAACCCTTGAGAATTCGATTTGATGAACATGAATCTTCAGCTGCAAATCGAATCCCTCTTAAAGCTTCCATAGATGACAAGGAATCGGTATTTGAGTATGTAAAAGCAGTGCTTCAAGCTTCTGGCATGAAGTGGGATGAATTTTACATGAAGTCTCATTCTTCAGAACAGCTTCTTGACCAATCAATATTTTTTGAGCTGGAATTCTTTTCCAACCAGCTTTGTTGTGACAAGAAGCTTCTCTTTGATTCTATTAACGAAGTTCTCATGGAGGTATATGGGCGGTATTTTGGTCACTTCTCTGGGTTATCATTTGTACAATCTAACATCCGGGCTGTCCCGGACATGAAAAATGGCATCTATGAGGTTTGGGAAGGAGTCTCATGGCATCTCCTCCCATTGCCAATGCCTCATACTTTGGATCAACTTGTCAAGAAAGATATGGCTAAAACTGGAACGTGGATGGACCTTCGATATGATTTCGAAACTATCCTTGTTGAAATTGGTGAGGACATTTTTGAAGATTTGATGGAAGAAATCGTTTTTGGAGATCTGATGGAAGAAAAATTATTCATCCATGTAAATGAAAGTTTAGAGGGTGGAAATCAGTTGATTTCAATTGAGTAGAAGGAAACTGAGAGCAGCATGAGCTCCTAGAAGACATTTTCTTCTTGACCAACCTTGTGTCTAGATGGGAATGATAGCGAGTCATTGCTTGTGCATCAGGAGGATGAGTAGCAATGCAAACATGGAAGATATATATGGCCCTCTTGTTTGACTTGACATGGCACTTCCTTAACTTCGCTATTGAAATCATGTACATAACACTACAGCTTGGAAGCTCGACTAAACACAAATCATCAAATGAATGAAACAAGGAGCCACACTACTTCATGGGCAAAACTCACGAACCCATTGTGCAAGTGTTTTTTCCTACAGTATGAAGACTAGTTTTCACTTGCAGTTTTGCAACCAGGGCCAGATCAGTGAGTTGCACTCGTTGGGAATAGTAGTGTTCCACTTTGTAGTATTTTTAGAAATTTGTTTCTTCTTATATTAGGCTGTGTGCATTTTTCTTCTCTGGGACTCATTTCATTTATTCTTCTGCTGAGTCTGTTGATGTTTTTTCTTCTGCATTTACAAAGCCGGTGTTGAGTTGTGACCATTTTTGTGCGTAGGGGATTTGACAGTGAGTGGTGTATCATGTATGCAATGACAAGCTGTGGCTGTTGTGCTTTAAAACAATAATAAATAATACACAGTACATACTTGATCTACTTGATAAATGTACTTTTCTCGAGATTATCCTATCTCGAGGTCCTATCATAATATTCCTGGTCTCACGTTATTAATTCTGTTTTGATTGATTTTTATTTTTTCAATTAAAATAAAATATTTTGGTTTTGGAGTATTTTGGTGTATTGTTTTGAAGTTGTACTGTTCATAATTAATTAATTAATTATATATAAAAAATTAAAATATTAATTTAACAAACATAATTCAATTTCAAATTCAAGGTAAATTAATTTTAAATTATACAATATAAACATAAAGTCAAATAAATATAATCTCAAAATTAGAAACATCTAAAATTTCAAAATATTATAAAAGTAAAATGTCCTAAAATAAAAAAAATATAAATCAAACATCCTCTACATCGTTAATATAAAAATAAAGATCTTGATCTTGTGGTATATGTAAGGAAAATCATCAACTAGACATTCTAATAGTCGGTCATTTCCACCAAATTCATTCTTCTCATTAAAACATGTCTCTTCATCTTATAAATTTAAAATAGATAAAGGTACTTCAATAGTCTCTCAACTTATATCATCTCCATCATGAAGGTTGAGTTCTTCATAAATCCATTCATTTAACAGGTCAATGTTATCAAGACTAATGAGATCTAAATCATCTCTTGTTTTGCTTAAATTCCTACAAAGAATAAACATGAAAGAAATTAAAAAAATTAATATCAATGTAATACAAAATAATTACTATTTTCAATATTATTATTAATATAATAGTAAATATTTTATCTCTATTGAATCCTTAGATTATAACAAACAAATATTAAATCATTTAATCTCTTGTGCTCAAGCTTATTTCGCCTTTTAGAATGGATAAATTCAAATACACTCCAATTTCTTTCACACCAAGTTGCACTACAACATTGACTAAGAACTCAAATTGCAAACTTTTGAAGTTTTTGAGTATCATATTGCTCCCACCATGCAACTAGATAAGAAAAAATTCAATAAATCAGATATTATAGATCCAAAAAAACAGTATATTTAAAAAAAAAGTTATTACCTGGATTTAACCTTTCTCTTTGACGAATTACTAGGGGCATGATAAAACCACTAGTTGCTTTCTTATACTCCTCAAGTTGACCACTAATTATATCTTGAATGTCACAATCAAGAACCAATCTAGTAATTGCACTAAGCAAACCTCAAGTAATCTCCCTTTTGTTTTGAAAAAAAAGACCTAAAATATATTCCAAGATTAAGAAAACAACCTCTTACATGTAATGGACTTTGAAGTTGCTTATCCTATCTACCATCAATTACCCAAATATAAGGTCCATATTGAGATACTCTATTTTCAACCTTGTCTTGATGACTTCTTTTGCTTTATCCATTGTCTCGTATAAATAACCCATTGATGGTTTTTCTTCACTATATGCTAACCTAAGAACTCGTACTAAAAGCTCACTAACTTTGACTATATGTTCACTTCTTGGCCAAAAGTCTTTATCTTGTAAAATTATAGCAACAATTTCCTTTTCAACTCGACTTTTACCATGACTTGATTCTAGCCATTTTGTTCAAGTAAATATCTGTTGAAACTCATTCTTAAACTTAAATAAACATTGGATGCTTAAAAAATGGGTAGCAAACCTTGTTATGCCAGGACGACATAAATCATTTATATTAGTAAATTCTTTCCTCATCAAAGCTAAAACCCATGCATGATTATATATAAACTTGATTATATTTCTTGCATTTTTAATGATTTCATTAATCATCAAAAAATATCTTGGATCACAAATATTTTCTAACATTAAATTAATGCGATGGGCAGCACAAGGAGACCAAAAAAATGTGTCATACCTTTGTTGCAAAGCTTTCCCAGTAGCCTTGAATGTAGACTCATTATTACTAACAAATTGGACAATATTTTCTTGTCCAACTTCTTTGACAACTTCATCAAATATCTCAAGCAATGTCTCTTTATCTATTTGAAGACTTGAAGTGTCAATAGACTTCAAGAATATGATACCTCTTGGAGAATAAGCAAGAAAATTCACAATCAGTACATTCCTCCTATTTGACCACCCATATGTTATAATAAAGCATACATAAAGTTTCCAATCAACTTTGATTCCTAAAAGATATTCATGGACATCATGAATTACATCTTTCAAAAGTGATCTCCTTAAATCATGATATGTTGGTCCTTTAAAACCAAGTCCCATTGATGTTATGGCATTTATCATTGATTGATAATAGTATGATTTAGCACCATTAAATGGTACATTAACATCAAACCACCATGTTGTTATGGCCTTTCTTGCATTATGTCCATTCTCTTTAAAAGCCATTGCACTTTTAATACTAGGTTGTGAACCTGGGGTAGTTCGTGGAGTAAATAAAGTCATCTCTTTTTCTAGTTGCACTTATGTCTTGCATTGTCAATCTTTTATTTGTTTGTGAACTCATATCACTTAAATTATGATTTGCATCATCACCCTCTTCAACTTCATCATTGGAAAATGTTTGAGAATTTCCAATATCAGTTCTAAGTCTCTCTCTTTTCTCTTTCTCCATTGTTAAGTCCTCTATCAATTGCTTTATTGCCATTTCACATCTGGAGGATCTTTTTACAAGGTTCAACTTGACCTTTAATACCAGCAAGATGATACTTCAGACGAGTAATACCACCACCATTGATTCATTTGCTACAATGAACACATATACACGATTTCCTTGCACCGAAAACCACCTGTCCATGAGCCCATGCTAGATATTCTGATCTTGGTAAAGCTGAAACTATGAAAGTTGCACCACTAGATGAGTTTTCAGCCATGTAATTTAATCTGAAGAAAAAAAGAAAAAATGTTAGCAAAGAAAGTATGTTTTCATTAATTATAAGCAACATAGAGTGGTCATGGTTTGGTAATGTTGTGTGTGTGGAAGAAAGTAAAAGGCTCTCCTTTCTGCAACGTGATTAACTTATCTAGAACATGTGAATTCTTCTTAGCAAAAGACTACCATGTACACTTCCTACAGCAATACAAAATTCTCTAGCATTAAAATGTTAGTAATAAATAAATAAATTTATTTCAATTAAGCAGGAGATTAACAAGACACAGTTACACAGTTATGTTGCCTAAAAAGTCTATGAACAAAACCCAGTCAAGTCAACGTTGGGAAGTAATGAATTTGTCTTAGTTCTAATGCAATGTTAGTTTGCTGGAACTCTTCAATCTCTCGTTGGCAAGTAAACGAGAGAGGCATCTTGTCTTCTTATATAAAATGGAGGAATGAAAGGGAAATATGATGTTTCCACACCCTTTTCACTAAGTTGAATGTTGAAACAAACAAGTGGGTCCCTATTTGACTACAGATTTTGTCAAGACACAAGTGTCTTCTTATTATCATTATTGTTTTTCTAAACAAACAAAACAGTCTTAATTCTTAGGGTAGGAACAATTAGTAATAAATCCATATTTCCCTTTTCAAACCCCCTTTGCCTTCTTAATCGTTAGTATTACTTGCTACTGCCCTTTATGTATGATCCATCCATCATCAATGATAATTTTGATGGTGTGAAATAATTGATTTATTTATCATAATAGGACTCAATAATTGATTGATGTGTATTTATTTATCAAGACCTTGATAGTTTAAATGAAATAAACACTCCCTAAAAAAACAAGGATTTCTCAGTTTTATAGCTAATAGCTACTTGCATATATTACTTGCAAATCTCGCCTGATCTTACTTCTATATTTGTAATGAACTAAAACGAAAAGGAAAACTTTATCATAAATTCAAGCATTCGATTTTTGGTTATAAAAAGATGTGTACCTTTCAGAGAGGGTGTGTCAATCACTGCCATGGGAAGAAATTTGGGGAAGGGAAGTTAGGGATTTGGGCAAAACTATGGGGGTGCCGTTAGCCCGTCAATCACTATTGTGGGAAGAAATTTGGGGAAAAGAAATTAAGGATTTGGGCAAAACGATGGGGTGCCGTCAATCATTGCCGTGGGAAGAAGTTTGGGGAAGAAGTTAGGAATTTCAGTTTGAGGGGAAATGATTTGGGGTTGGGGGTGCGGGGAGTTCAATTTAATTCTTTGATATTTTTTCAAGGCCGAAACTGCACATGCAAAGTGATATCGGCGCGTTTCGACCGATATTTGGTCGAAAAATCTAGAATGTATTGGAATTTTAACCGAGGTAAAAACAATACCATTTAACTTGTTTTTTTAACTAGTAAGAAACATTTGACCATTTTGGCCGAAACGAAACTGACAACCTTGCTAAAGAGAGATGGCATTATCTTCTTTAATCATTAAAAGAAGCACACTATATCATATCAACTCTTTCCTTTCTTTCTTTAGCATTTCACTAAAATTCCCAAATCTTATAATCATATATTTTAATCTCCCATACATGAATCACTTGTTTGATGTTTATTCTTCTTCTTCCTTCTTAGACTTTAAGCCTTTATTTGTAATGTGACTGGCACTTCACCTTATTGAATAGGATTTATGTAGGAATTTCTTTTGTTAAAGAGCCTCCAGTATATAGTGGTTAAAATGCATCATTATATGCACAAAAAGCCCATGTTATAACGTACATGATGCCTATAAACCATTCAAAAACATTAGGCAACTTCAGGACTTCTCAGGAACCATTCGCTATGGCCCGCTACCATAATCTGATTAGATGAGCCTCATAGTTGAGAAAGATAAATTAATGGTTTTAATTTACCTATCATATCTCAAAAAGTTGAAGAGTTTTGGAAAATTAAAGAGGCCAACACCATCTAATTTATAAAAAGGCAACACAAAGACCTTTTGGAAGGAAGACCAGGACCATCTCATTATATATAGTTTAACTAGTCCCAACAGTTTAGTCGCAAATTTTTTTCATATGTTTGAATCCTGAGAAGGAAGAGCTTGAGTGGGTATCAGGGAATCTAAGTAGAGCTACTTTCCTTTAAACAATCCATTTAATGACCTTATAATTGTTTCAACAATCAAAATGATCATGCTAAAGAATCAAACAATTACAAAGACTTTTCAATGATAATCTTCCACCCTAGAATTGTTGCTTGTGGGTTTGATTTATACAAAGTGTATTGTATGGCGATTATTCTAATTATAGAAGGATTGATAACAATTATACTATAATTGTTTTATATGTGCATTTACATTTATGATAGATATCGTTGGCATTATTTTTGGTGATAATTTTCATGATCTTTGGCCAGGATTTTGGGTTTGTTATTAACAACGTGATTTTCCTTGATACACCCCATCAAAATTGAATTGCCATCAACAAGAGAAATTTTGCGCTTTAGGATGTTTGTTCTTTGTCGTGATAGAGGAGGTTTCCTCAATTAGTCAGGTAGCTGGTCACCAGTGTGAACATGGCTGACTTGAAAGATGCCTCATTACACCAGGTCACGAATAAAGTGAAGGTTTATTGAATATGCTTAATCCCGGAGTGATAAACAAGGTTGAAACTCAGATGAGTGGCACCAAGGCTGTCACAGAGTAGGGATGGAGACGATGTAAGTTGGAATCTAAGTTCCTGTAGAAGGGAAGATAACCACATTGTTTCAGATGTAGCATTAGCAAGTGCCTTGTACTCGGTTTATGTGGATGATCGTGCGATGACGCGTTGTTTCTTAGAGCTCCAGGAGACAGGGTTGGAGCCAAGGAAACTGATATATGCTGAAGTGGAGGTGCGATCATCAAGGTTACCTGCCCAATCAACATTTGAAAAATTAGTTAGAGTGAGATGTGATTTAGATATAAGTTGAGACCACAAAATATAGTGTGCTTCAGATAACGCATGAGACGCTTAATGGTTGTTCAATGAGTTTGAGTGGGCATGTGCATGAACTGAGAGCTTGTTCACAACATAAGAGATGTCTAGTCGAGTGAGAGAAATATATTGGAGATTACTAAGAACTTTACGATATGTGTTGTTAATGGAGGTTATGCCATCCATGAGTTTAAAAGGGATACTGGTTGAGAGAGGTGTAGAAACAGCCTTTGCCCTAAACATGTTGGTGGTGGTTAGTAGATCCTTGACATATTGATGGTGTGATAGAAAAAGACTATTTATAGTGGGTAACAACTTCACTCCTAAGAAAAAATGTAAAGGCCCCATGTCTTTGAGGGAAAATTAGCAGTCAAGTTGCCTAACAATATAATTCACAAAATTTGAGTTATTTCTAGTAAGTACCAAGTCATCAGCATATACTAGAAGGTAACAAAAATGGAATCATGTTTGTAAATAAACAATAAAGAATAAGCTAAAGAGTTCTTGAATCCAAACTAAAGCGAAGCATTTTTCAGAGCTAAATACCAAGCTCTTAGTGTTTGCTTGAGGCCATAAATGGCTTTGCGAAGGCGACAAACATGATGAGGTTTGCTTAGGTCTTTGAATCTTAGGGTTGTAGCATATAAACAATTTCATTGAGTTCCCCATGCAAGAAGGCATTATTAATATCCATTTGCCTTAAGCCCCAACAATTCATCACATCAATAGAGATGGCAGTTCAGATGGTGGCTGGCTTTATCATAGGACTGAAAAACTCGGTATAGTCCACTCCAGGCTATTGGTGATACCCTCTGTCCACAAGGTAGGCCTTGAAGTGGTCAATTGACCTATTGAGATTTTATTTCACATGAAAAATCCATTTACACCCTACGAGAGTGCAAGAACTGGGAGGAAGAACGAAGTCCCAAGTCGCATGAGGGAAGTGAGTTCTTGGGACATAACAACACACAAGTGAGGTTCAGATAGTGCTTGACTCACACAAATGGGTTTAATGGATTCAACTAATGGATGTTTGGTGACTATGCTTAATTGTTTGGGTTTAAATATTTGGTTTAGAGATCGAGTGATCATGAGATGGGTTTTAGAGGCTTGTGGATGAGGTTGTTGTGTAGAGGTATGGGTTTCGGGTGGTGATGGATAGGTGGAGTCTAAGGTAGGTAAATCTAAGGATACGAGGGTTGTAGACAAATTTGGGGGTGGAAAGGGACAATTAGGGTTTGTGTGTGCTAAATGTGAAATAGTAGACGGAAAGGGCAATAAAGAATGAGAATTAAAGGAGGTGGAGACTGAAGGCATAACTGGAGGAGCAGTAATCTTAGGTGAAACATGTATTAAAGGCACTGGTGGCATAGTAGGCAATACTGGTGAGAGTACAACTGGAATCGAAGATAGATGATGAGGGGTTTGAGTGAGAGTGAGAGGTTGAAGAGGTTGGTGGGTAAGAGAATAAACTTTGGGTTTCATTAAAAATGACCTGGCGAGAGATATATATTCAATGGGTTTGTGGGTCAAGGCATTTGTAGGCATTTTGGGTTGGGGAATAGTCCAAAAGAAGATAGGGGGTGGATTTGGGTTCCATTTTGTGTTTAGTGTAGGGTCTGGTGAGAGGATAACACAGGCAACCAAATTTTCTCAATTTGAGATAGTTGGCTTTTTGATCAAAAGTGTTTGGTACAGTGATATATGGTAGAACAATGGTGTGGGTTGACGGTTTTTCAAATACTTTGTTGTGTGGAATGCATGTACCCAGTATTTGAGGGGCAAATTGACATCATAGAGCAATGTGAGACCAATTTCCACTACATGATGATGACGATGCTTAGAGACACCATTTTGTTGTGATGTGTGAGAAGTGGTTGTGAAATGACTTATGCCATGAAAGGAAAAAAAAAAGGATTTGAGACTCACATATTCCCCCCCATTGTTCAAGTATATGGTTTTGATTTTGCATTGAAAACTGTTTTTGACAAAAAGTCTTGAATTGAGAAAAAATAGTTTTAACGTCAATTTTTGTTTCCAAAGAATAAACCACATATATTTGGTGTAATAATCAATAAAAAGAATATAGTAGCGAGAGCTATCTAGACCAACATAATGGGTTGGGCCCCAAATATCTATGTAAATAAATTCAAGAGGGGCATTGCTAGATAGACCGGTAGACCAAAAAGGTTGTTTATGAGCTATATTTTTTATTTTGGTAATGATCGTGGCATTACACCCTTCTAAATTAAACGAGAAATAGTAGACCCAATCAGGTTATAGTACAACAAAATATAAATCTCTGCCGATGGGTCAGTTATTACATCTGACCCTCTGTCTATCAAATCTCTAGTTAACCCAAAATTAGTCAACCAATCAACCACACAATTGGCCTCCCTGTAAACATGAATTGTTCTCACTTCCCAATCCCTACCCAATATATCTTTAATTTGCATAACAAGGTTATAATTTCTATTTACCTTCACATTATCCCCATTAATAATCCCAACTACAACTCTGGAATCTGACTCTAAAATTACTTTTCTAAACCCTTTTTCCCATGTAAATTGTAACCCAACATATATAGCCCATAATCTGCAGTCATGGACAAACAAATACCAATATTATTGATAAAGCATGACGAACACAAAGAAGATTTTTTATTTTGTGTGATAGGGAGTGAAAAACTGTGAACAATATGCTGAACAATTTTTAAAGATGGATGACCAAGTCTTTTATGCCAGCTGTAAAGAGAAATACGCTCATGCACGTTTGTGACCATGGGAAAGGAAGGAGCCACCAATGTGTCTGAAAAGATGTAGACACCATTTTCACATGCACCTCTTACCAGGGTCGCCCTCGAGATCCTGCCCTTCACAAGAAAGTAATAGGGATGAAATTTATTGAACACATTATTTTGAGATGTAAAGTGATGCACATATATAAGATTTTCGGAAAGATTGGGAACACATAAGGTATCTCTAAGGAAAAAATTGTTGGATTTTTAGAGTGAGGGATCCTATATGTGAGATAGTCAAACCTGAATCATCACCTAACACAACTTCATCAATGCCATCATATTCTAAATGAATGGTTAGATTGTTGAGATCGCTCGTGATATTATGGGAGGCAGCGGAGTCCATGATCCATTTAGAATCTGTAACATGAGGAGCAGAGGTGCAACTAGTGGTTGCCGTAGCAATTGTATTTGAGGGCAAAACTTAGCAATGTGGCCAATTTGTTCACAAATTTGGCATTTGGGTTGGTAACGTTTCTGAATGGGACTACTTCAACCCAAATTTATGTCACAATTTATGGTATATTGCCAAGTTTCCTGTTGTTGGCATTGGTTGTGTGAAAAGCTAGAAGGCTTGTCGTGAGCCCTCTATGGGAAACGACCAGTGGAGGTGCTACGATTGGTGTAGTTTGCGGACACCAGAAGATGAGAAGAAGCCGATTTTAAGCGGTAAAGGTAGCTGTCATAACCAACTAAAAGATTATGAAGCTCATCAAAAGTCATTGATTTCTCCCTAGCACGAATGGGTGCAGTGATTTCCCTAAAATCAAAATCTAACTCATTCAAAACATCAAAAACATTAATAAAGAGGAACCAAGAAAAAAAACTAAAATTATTATTTTTATTATTAATGCGTTAATAATGAAAAAAAAACAAAATTAAATCAAAGAATAAAAAAAAATCTATTTTTTTTTAACAAAAGAGCAAACAAAAAATTAAATAATGATAAAATAAAAACTAAAAAAAAGAACAAAGAAAAAAAAAGAAATATCAATTTTCAAATGATCATAAACACACACTAAAATTTTCAAAAAAAATACCACATCAACAAATAAGAAAATAATAAAAATTAAAAACCGAAGCTAAGAGCACATATATATAAATATGAATAAAAATAAGGATGATTTCAGAAATATAAAAAATAGAGGAATTAAAAAAAAAATTAAAAGTATAAGGACCAAAATGAAAACCAAATATATTATCAATTTCAATCAAAGGACAATTGAAAAAATCAAAAGTTCTGTACCAAAAATATTAAGGGATTGAAAACCATTCCCATAATTAAAAGAACAAGGACTGAAATGAAAACGTAATATATAATCAATTTGCATCAAAGGACACAAGTGAAACAGATCAAAACTTATATAATAGAAATCAGGACCATACATAACAATTAAAAGCTAAGGGGATGAAATGAAAACACTATAGACATAAGGGTCTGCCATGTAATTTAACATGTAAAAGAGAGAAAAGGGCCAAAAAAGATTAACCGACCACCGTCACAACTCCATCCATTGTGCGCGGCCATGCGCCACACCGTGAGGATGAGTACATGGTGGCGCATTGGGTGAGATGCCGAATGAATATTTTTTACTACCAGACACTACACGCTCCGCCTGAAATGAGTATGAGACCGAATACTGTCGGCACATGTGTCAGACAATATTAACACAGTATTCAGCGGAAAATAATAATAATAAAATGGTAAATTATCTAAGTGCCCCTACAACCAACTCTTCTATTTGGTCTTATTCGGGGGCAGATAAGTATTTAGATATTTTCAAAAAATATAAAATATCCGAAACACCCATAGACAAACCTTTGTTTTTGTCTTATTGGAGGGTAAAAGAGTTATTTTACTGTGGAATGAAATGTGAAATTACTGTGGCACCCCCTCCGACAGTTTTTTTTTTATTAGAGGGTGGAATGATTATTTTACTATGCAAAAAAATATAAAAAATCAAATAAACCGTGACCAGCCCGAAACTCAGAAACCGAACCAAAAAAAAAAAATTACAATCCATAGTAAAAACACTCACAATACACAATAAAAAACTGAGCTCTTCTAGTATATTGTATAATAAGTGACTGGTCCCATAAAAAAGGACGAGTCTTCTCATTCTTTTTTAGTAACAAAAAAACTCAAAAAGGTTTATCTTATAACAAATTAACAGTGATTTCTAAAAATCATTTTTTTTTTGAACCTATCAAAATGGATTAAGAAAGGGGAAATTTACAAGGAAGGGGCCGCCCACTTTGATCTACCGACAGCAAAGCTGGGGGAAACACGATCCCAACCAGAAAAGAGAAAAGGCCTAAAAAGGCTTACAAGAATACCCACCCATGCCTTAAAAGGCTTACAAACCCCCTGCAAAGAAAACAAGAGCAGAAGCTCGAAGTAGAGATGAAGCCAGTCCAAGAACCCCCCAAAAAACAGTCTTTCAAGATCGCCTGGCCCAGTCCAGCTGAAACAAAGAGGACTCATACCAACGGCATTTGGCCAAGCCCACAGCGCAGCCCCAATCCAAACCTGGGATTAGTGAACATCCCACTGTTGCAGGAGACTTTGAGAGATCTGGGCTTGACTCCCCAGATTGGTAAGCTTATCCCGAATAGTTCGAAGAATCTCATTTCTTGTATGCGTGGCACTACAATAGACTTGGTTATAGAGGCGTCTATTCCTCTCGCACCAAATGTGATAAACCGAAGCAGCCATGATCAAACCTGCAATGTTGTGCTTAGGGTGGTTTTTGTTGTGGAACTCATTAACTGCCCACTCCCAGGCCCTATCCCACGGAAGCCCTGGCCAATTGAGACGACCCCGAGAAGCCACCTCCTGCCAAACTTCTGTGGAATACCTGCAAGTGAAGAAAAGATGGTCGTGGCTCTCTGCAAGGCCACTACACAGAATGCAATCCCTGTTAACGGTACCCACATTGTGCACCCTGTCCATCGTTCTCAGCCTGTTCTTAGAGGCTAGCCATAAGATGAAGGCATGTCTCGGAATATGCCATCGATTCCAAATCAGGATACTTCCCTTCACTGTCTGCTTGGTAGTCCTGACATGCTCCCAGATGGATTTGATTGTGCAATCACGCGATGCATGATGAACCCACTCCTGGCGATCAACACGCATAGCGCTCGGGTGAAAGGGAATGGTTTGCCACGCTGCTTGAAGGGGACCATAATCAGAGGGAAAATCCCATTGGTTACCCGAGACGATGGACGAGACCTTTGCCTCCCATGCAAGCCCAGTGTGACTCAACTCACGAGGGGAAAACATATCACACAATCTCTTCCCATCAGGGAGCCAATAATCCAGCCACAGGAAGGTGTCTTCCCCATTCCCAATTTTCACAGTGAAACTGCCCCTCACAAGCTCCCTAACCTGGAGAAGCTTCCGCCAATTCCAGGACGGTTTGGCTGGGATTGGGATGGCCCAAAAGGATCTCCCCCTTAGGAGATAAGATTTGACCCACGAGACCCAGATAGAGGAGTGATTTGTTAAAATCTTCCATATGTTGAAGATAAGAGCTGCATGGTTCCACTCCTCCAGCCGCTTGAGCCCCAAACCACTGTTGAAGAGGAGTGATTTCTAAAAATCATTGCTTGGTATCAATATGTGTTCTAGAAGGCCTCAGAGTTAGGGGAGCCCACTCTATCGTATTCTTCAACCTCTATTTATCAATATGTCTTTGTTATATTTTATTTTCACATTATAAATTGTTCCAAAGTCCTATTTGCAACATAAAATATTTATGTTTATGAATTAATATACATCCATAATATTAATTTATTCTTTTATTATGCTCGAAAGTAACTTTGAATTCTAACTATCACATAATGTGGGTGATTAATTGACTGTTTGACACTGCCATTTCAAAAATTTCCTTGATATTAATTTATTTTCACATTATAAATATTCTCAAAATCCTATTTGCAACATAAAATGTTTATGAATTAAAATACATTCATAATATTAATTTATTCTTTTATTATATAACATAATGTGGGTGATTAATTGACTGTTTGACACTGCGTTTCAAAAATATTTTTGAAAAAAATAATTTTTTTTTTAATTTTTAACTTTAAATTAAATTATTTTGATGTGCTAATATAAAAAATAACTTAAAAATAAAAAAAATATTATTCTGATATATTTTTATATACAAAATAATTTAAAAATCAACCTTATATCCATACTCTCTGATATATCATAAACTAGCCTAGAGCTATAGTATTTGTGAGAAAAATTAGAGGGTTGCGAGATGATGCAATAACGAGGAATGTTGTCCAGAGTGTTGATCTGAACTAATAAGAGGGCGGTAATTTTTATTTTATTTTTGACACTAATAATAATAAAATAAATTTCTTTTTTCAAAAAATTTTGTACGCAAAAATAAATAGCGAGTAACCAGTAAAACCAAACTTAAAAAAGAAAGAGAAAAATATTTTTTTAATAATAATCTCGTATGAACGAGCAGATCGTTTGTGTTTTTCTACTCTTTTAATCTGTAACTCAGGAAACAAGCAACGACATCGTCGTCGTCATCCTCATCATCAAAACAATCAAGAAAAAAGCTATAAGAGTCAAACCCCCTCCTCTACCTTTCTCTACTCTACTCTATTATAATATATTTATAAAAGTAGACTATTCTTCTCTCTCTCTCTCTCTTCAAATCTTTAATTTCTTTCAAGGTAAGATTTTTTTTCACATCCTTTCGCACTCTCAATCGCAATATCTTTCCTTTTCCCTTCAATTTACGAATTTCACATAAAAAACCTAGCTTACTTATCGTGTCCGAGCTTAAGGAATCAGAGTTCGGTGTAAACCCTACCTTTTGATTTATGTCCAAAATTAGGGCTTTTTCTACTCGTGGATTTTGTGATTTCGGGTGTAATTGTTGATTTAGATTGATTAAAGGTATTGCTTTTATGGTAATTTGGATTAGACTCGTGGATACAGTAAGGGGTTTTGTATTCATTTTGTGTTTGTTTGGGGTTTTAGTAGTTTTGAGGTTGCCGGGTTTAGAGGGAAGGATTGGATTTTGAGCTATCGATGATAGTTTTGAAGCTTAGGTTTTGTAGATCAAAGTAATTTGAGCAGTTGTGTTGGTGTTATACCACTAAGTTTGCAAGCATGGTTATTTGATTATGATTTTGAATCAGAGGAAGTAACACATGCTTGGGTCTTTTATTTTAAGCTGAAAAGTATATTACATTGATGTTCATGTTCAACCTTTTGTTCTTAATATTTGATATTAGAATCCCTAGAAATACTTTTTCTGGGACCATTGGATGTGGCTGGGAAGAAGTGACCTTGGACTGGTTCAAACTAGTTACTTGGAAAAAAGAGATGCTCGCAACTCCAAAATGCTGACTTAGGTTTTGAAATTTTCAGTTTATTTGCGAAATTAAGGGTTACTTTGGCTTTGATACCCAATGCTTGATTATCAGCAATTTAGAGTTCCCAATCTTTATTTTCCCTCCGAAACACCATTTGAAGTTCTGTCTCAAGTTTGTGTTGATCTTAAGATAACCTAGCATGTGATCAAAGCGAACATTTTTTTTATTTTAAATTGTATTTCGAGGACATATTGATTTTCGTGGCATCATTCTTCTGTACATTATCATGTTACTGGATTCTTTTAAACCCTGCAGTTTAGATTTTATTCTTCTTCATGTTTTCCTTTTCCATTTTGTTCAACAGGTCAGTAGTTGTGTCTGCTATGAAAAATAGTTGGCTTTATAGCCACAGGAAGTTGTGCTCATCATCTAACAGTTTGATGCATGGGAAAAATAGCCTTTTCTATTCAAATTAATTGGATGTTGATGGATTTTTTACCTGCTAACCTGTAGATTTCATGCTTGAGGTCACACAGCTGGGTTTGTCTTTGCATTTTTTTTAATCTGTAGCTTCAGTGCTCTCTTGGCTTTCTATATGTTTTAAATATGTTTTTCCCTATGCAGTTTAGTTACAAAGCTTGTAGTTGTTCAATGTTGGGAGCAGTATGTGGATGTTAGTTTGGAGAAATGCAAAGGTATCATATTGCCAACTGCACTGGTGCAGTTAACAATAGCTCCAGTGGAGGCTCATCTTCTAGAGATAACTCCCGGACTGATTCATCTTCATTGGCATCCAACTTATCTATAAACCCCAGGTAAATTGGTTTTCAGTATCTTTTTATCCCTGCATGAATTGTTGATAATAATTCAGTGGCACTTGATTCTGAACACAGTCACATTTTCTAGTTACATGTGCAATACAATGCACACATGCCTTTATTCTGTGATAAGTTCTTAAGCATTGCCTATTGATAATTTTTGAACAGTTGTTGGATCTCCTTTATGTGCTCACTTTCTTGCAATGATCATTTGGGGTCTGATGAGAAAACAAGATATTGTGTGTGTTGATTGCCTGGATACCTTTGCACACCCCCATACATTTGAATTTCCATATCGAAATCACTTCTTAGCTCGCAACACATTTGTGCACGTGTGTGCTTTGTCATAGCCTCATAAAGAATAGGGCTAGGTATTCAACTTGTTTCATTGTTACAGCAGTTAGTGCCTAGTTCTCTCATTTTAGTTCAGCTTCTTATTAACTGTTAGACATTTAGTTTTTTCTCACATGCTCCTTTTTCCTGCTGCCAGTAGGATGTTTGTTCTTTTTTCTTTACAAATAGACACTATCATGGCTGTTTTCTTCAAAGAGGTGCTTCTTTTTTATTATTTTGAAGGGAAAAATTTACTGTTTACTCAAAGTGATGTTTTGTACTGTGTAGGCGGCCACCTCCTCTGATTCCATACAAGTTGAAGTGTGACAAAGAACCTTTGAATTCCCGGTAATTTCATTATTAGAACCACTTACAATGAAAAAAAAGTAAAATAATATTTGTTGGCGCCAAATTTTATCCAGTTAGTTATTTCTTCATCTTTTTGGAATGATATTAGTTAAGATTTTAAATCCTTTCATTACGAGTTTGGATGCTTGTTGTTTAAACTTTTTTTCCTAGTTGATCTTTATTGATTGGTTATGGTTCTTATCCATCGTATAACCATCTCCTTTTAAATCGTAGACTTGGTCCCCCTGACTTTCATCCTCAGACTCCAAATTGCCCTGAGGAGACTCTCACTAAAGACTATGTTACATCTGGATATAAGGATGCAGTTGAAGGACTTGAGGTTTTTTTTTCATTCATTAATACTTTGCCACAGACATGTATAAATCTGGACAACATGCTACATTTTATTGTCCTTCCCATTTGACCTTTTGTTGAAAAGCGCACTCATATGCATGATTCTTGTGCTTAATTCAATTAGCATATGAATCTTGATGTTTTCTCAAAAAGAAAAGAAAATTTTGATTTTTTTAACTTCATATAAAAACTAATATTTTGAACATTTCCCCAGGAAACAAAGAACTTTATTGCCCTTTTCCACTTATGATTTTATCTCTGCTTACATTTTTTAATCTCAAACCTGCAAGAGGAATTCATATTTGACAGACCCCTTTATATTTCCTCGCATAAATAGTTGGAATTGTGAGAATTGAGTTGTTAATATGTGCTCATCAAAATTAGATCTTAACATTTTCATGCAAATATTTACAAGCCTTGATATCTATAATTCATCCATTTTTTATCTTATGAGCTCTCAGGAAACCAGAGAAATCTTACACACTCAGGCTCAAAGTTTTACCAGTCCTGTTGTCAAAAAATGCAAAGAGGTTATTCACTTCAATTTGAAGCTATAATGCCTTTTATTTATTTGTAATCCTATAGGAAGCTACTATGTTTGTTTGATTTTTGTTGCCCATAAAAAGCTTTGGATATTTTCTTGCGTAGATGATTAACAGTTACTGATAGTGGAACTTTGCTCTTTCAGGCTATCAGAAAATGTCTAAGGGCCATTAATGAGTCTCGCGCACAAAAGCGCAAGGTATGCCTTTACCCTTTCTTATTATGTGTCGTACTTATGAAAACCTTTTCTGCTTTGAATGCTATCTTGCTCCCTATATGTTCATCCCACCAGTAGGTGAAAATGTGTATTTTTACAATCTCATCGTCCATTCTTAACATCTATACTCATTATTACAGGCTGGCCAAGTATATGGCGTGCCTCTTTCTGGGTCAT
Organism: Salix caprea; assembly: GCA_964035475.1. Lineage (NCBI taxonomy): Eukaryota > Viridiplantae > Streptophyta > Magnoliopsida > Malpighiales > Salicaceae > Salix > Salix caprea. The sequence goes on along the minus strand of OZ037755.1, from coordinate 7,221,663 downwards.
TATTAACTAAGCCCGGTGTATTTCCTGAACAAAGACCTTGTAGCGTAGACTTCAAGAAGAAATGGATTGAGGTATATGGTTTCCAAGTTTCTCTATAAGAAAGTGCATACCTGATTGGAAAAGGCACTTGTCAATGGACCTACTTTGGCTGAGTTAGCTTCCTAAAAAAAACATGTGGGTGCCTTGAGGGAATGCGATGCAATGTCATTTTTAAACTTATTCAGTTGTGATACACAATGAATTGTGGGAGGGAGGGAGGCACTCCTAAGTTCAAATTTTAAAAAGCAAGACTTGCTGCACTTTATCTTGGAGATTACAAATAACTACATGCTTGGCCTTTCTCTCAAGTTATGTGTAAAGTGGGACAATTTGTTTTTTTTTGTTTTTTTAATGGGAGGCAGTGCATCATGAGTCGAGGGAGGGATGAGCTTGAAATATTGTTTTAAATTTTCATATATCACCATCTCCAACATGCTTTATTTTGTATAGCAGTGCTTGGTAGTTGCAATAGCTTGTCATCTTTCTCAACACTTAAGCTTTATTTTGTATAGCAGTGCTTGGTAGTTGCAATAGCTTGTCATCTTTCTCAACACTTAAGCTTTATTTTGTATAGCAGTGCTCGGTAGTTGTGATAACTTGTAGTTGTCATCTTTCTTAACAGTTATGCTTTATTTTGTATAGCAGTGCTTGGTAGTTGCGATAACTTGTAGTTGTCATCTTTCTTGACTCTTATAATTGGAACAAAGTAATTGGATGTGGGATGTTAAAGCCAACAATTAACCTTGTGTAGGCTAGATGTGCAATTGCTTGGCCACTGGAAAGAACTTGTCAATGTTGTTGAGGAAATTTTACATGTGCACAAGTAAAAATGCCTACACATGAATTGGAGTGCCTTTTCTATTTCTTTTTATATCTTTTTTGTTGATACAAATATAAATTTTTAGTAGCACTCGATTGTCTCTATCTGATATGCACCACATGGTTGTATTCATGAAAAACATTGTAAGTAGCAAGTAAAATTTTGGAGCCTTGTAGGCAGGTTTTGCTGAAAGAAACCGGGAAGAACATTATATTAGCAAATGTCTCTGCATGTGACCTTAGAAATTGCATGTTGGGTTGCATATGAATACAAGTTTGAAATTTAACTGATAAAAGTCTTTTTTTCTTATTGTCTTTCTTGTAACATTTCCCCCCATCTTTATACCAGGGTTTATCACAGCCCCACAAAAGATTACGCTCTTTGGCCGATCATGTGCCACATGGATATAGGAAGAAATCACTTTTGGAAGTTCTAATCAGGAACAATGTGCCATTATTACGAGCCACGTGGTTTATTAAAGTAACTTATCTTAATCAGGTAGAGCTACTTGATTATTAGCACTGGCATATGGATACACTTGCTTATTTTACTATTTTCAAAAGCAGATTATGGTTATCTTTTGTAGGTAAGGTCAAGTTCTTCCAGTACCGCTTCTGGCACATCTGACAAAAATCAGTTGTCCCGCACAGAGTTCTGGACAAAAGATGTAGTTGATTACTTGCAGTCTCTCCTGGATGAATATTTATCCAGAAACAATCCACATTCTGCTCCACACAGCAAAGATAGATCACAACAAATGCTTTATACAGGCTCAGTGCAACACAGAAGTGATCCATCATCAGCCATACTTGATGGCGAGGAGCCTTCCCTGCATTTTAAGTGGTGGTATGTGGCCCGGCTCTTGCACTGGCATCATGCAGAAGGGCTGCTTCTTCCTTCAGTGATCATTGATTGGGTTCTTAGTCAACTACAGGTACAGTTTTAGATTAACCGATTTTTTTACTGAACTTTTTCCAAGGTACAAGATAAACTTATGCTTCACATATTAAGATTTTGAGTACTTAATTGGGTTTCATGGCTTTTGGTTGGCTTTATGTGCTCCTGCAGGAAAAGGACTTGCTTGAGATTTTGCAGTTGCTGCTGCCAATCATATATGGTGTTTTAGAAACTGTTATTCTTTCTCAATCATATGTGCGCACTCTAGTGGGGGTTGCGGTTCGTTTCATTCATGAACCTTCTCCAGGAGGTTCAGATCTGGTCGATAATTCTCGAAGGGCCTACACAACCTCTGCTTTAATTGAGATGCTTCGGTATCTAATACTAGCTGTGCCGGATACATTTGTTGCTCTGGATTGTTTCCCTTTACCACCAAGTGTAGTGTCTTATGCAGTTAATGATGGGACATTTCTGTCAAAGGCTTCTGAGGATTCAAGAAAGACAAAGGATAATTCGGCAGAAGTTGCTTGTGTTTTCAGAAGTAAAGGCCTTGATGCTCAATATCAATCTTTGTCATTTGATCGAATTGTTTCATCCATTCAGAAGCGTGCTGATAACCTTGCGAAGGCTGTTAGCTCAGACTATCCAGTTCATAGTGCGGCTAAAGCCTTACAAGCTTTGGATAAAGCTCTTTCACTTGGGGACATTAGAGAGGCTTATGGGTACCTTTTTGAAATTTTTTGCGAGGGAGCTGTTCATGAAAGCTGGATAAAAGAAGTCAGTCCATGCCTGAGATCTTCTTTAAAATGGATGAGGGGTGTGAGCTTGTCACTCGTTTGCTCTGTATTTTTGCTTTGTGAGTGGGCAACATGTGATTATAGGGATTTTCGGAGTGCCCCCCCTTGTGAACTGAAATTTACAGGCAGAAAAGATTTTTCTCAGGTTTATATTGCAAGGCGGCTTTTGAAGTCAAAGATACAAGATCTGCAATGTCCATTTCGACAGAAGAGTGAGAAATCCCCTGGAGTGAATAGCCTTGTAAAAGGTCTCAATCAGCCTAATTATTTTGGCAGGATCCCTGTGGGAAATGGATATGAAATTAAAAGCAACTCAAAAACTGTGAGTGGACATGGTACTAATATGTCAAATATATTTGAAAGTCCAGGTCCTTTACATGATATCATAGTGTGCTGGATTGATCAACATGAAGTGTGCAACATAGAGGGTTCAAAACGTCTTCAGCTACTCATCGTGGAACTTGTACATTATGGAATTTTTTCCCCCCTAGTGTATGCTAGGCAGTTGATAATTAGTGGAATAATGGACGCAGCTGGTGCACCAGCTGACCTTGACAGACGAAAGAGACACTATCGAGTGTTGAAACAACTACCTGGGCTCTTTGTCCAAGATGTTTTTGAAGATGCAAGGATTGCTGAAGGGTCAGAACTTTTGGAGGCAATACGTATTTATTCAAATGAACGTCGCCTTCTCCTTCATGGGATGTTTTGTGAACGATATCAAAATTCAGTTAAATCAAATTTATCAGTGAAGAAGCTCAAGCATCATCCACCTATTTCTGGAAAGGATAGTGTTTCCCCATCTTCTTTTGAGCAGTGGAAAAGTACCCAGTCCTGCCCTTCTGCAAAAGTGAAGAATGAAATGGACATCGAGGAACTGAAGGCATCCATATCAGCACTGTTGCAACTCCCAATATGTTCCACATCTTCAGAAACAGGACTGGATGAATCTCAAGGAAGTGTTAAGAGGCCTGCTGAGTCAACAGGCAGCAAAATGGATGTAGTAGAAACACCTGGTTGTGAAGACTGTAGGAAGGTAAAGAAACAAAAGTTAAGCGAGGAAAGGAACTCATATCTTCAAGGACATTCTCCTATATCAGATGATGAAGATACCTGGTGGGTACGGAAGGGGGCTAAACCCTTAGATTCCTCTAAAGTTGATCCACCACCAAAGTCATCCAAACAGGTCTCCAAGGGCAGGCGTAAAACTCTAAGCCTGGCTCATTTAGCAGCAGCCAGAATTGAGGGTAGCCAGGGAGCTTCTACAAGTCATGTTTGTGATAATAAGATAAGCTGCCCTCACCACAGAACTGGAACAGAAGGAGATAATCTCAGGTCAATGGATGGGATGGGAACAATGTATGGTGGAAATATTGTTTCAATTGGTAAATCCTTAAAAAAACTGTGTCCTTTCGAGAAGAGGACAATTACAGTTTGGTTGAAAACTGTTGTCAGGCAGCTTGTTGAGGAGACTGAAAAGAGTGCTGTCAAGGCCAGTGAATGCTCTAGATCTCTTGTCAATGTAGATGATAGGAGCTCTGTTAGTTGGAAGCTTGGTGAGGATGAGCTGTCTGCTATATTGTATTTGATGGATATTTGCTGTGATTTAGTTTCAGCAGCAAAGTTACTGCTCTGGTTGCTGCCGAAGGTCCTTAGCAACCCTAATTCTACAGTCCATAGTGGGAGAAATAGTATGATGCTGCCAAGGAATGTGGAAAACCATGCATGTGAAGTGGGAGAGGCATTTTTGTTATCTTCTCTCCGAAGGTCAGACATGCAAAATTTATGTAGTTACAAAGTTCCAGTTTGTATTATGCTGTTTCTAACATCTACAAAGTGCTTCTTGCAGAGCTGTTTCTAATATCTACAAAGTGCTTATTGCTTATTAATTTGTATAAACTGTATCACAGATTATCTGCTTAACTGTTTTTTGGTGACATATTAGTCTTTATTTGTGGGATCCTGTTTTTTTAGGGTAAATTCTTTTTTAGTTCTTTAGATTCTATTGTGGCTAAATATTCTTCTTACTCATTTATTTCTTTCTTGATTTGGTTCACTGAAAACTACAATGTTGGTCTTACAAAGTACAAGAAATAAAGTTTTAACTGCATAAACCTCAGGGCTTAGAAATAAATTACCCTTTATTTACTGTTTAGCTATTTTTGCATGCTTAAAAGATATTATTTTTAATAATTTGTACATGTTGTCTATTGGTTTTGCTTGAATGTGAGAAATTCTTCACATTCTTCCTCTGTATTTGTATATCTTCCAACGTACATTTGCTTGCTATTTTTCACTAGAGTTTTATTTCAGGGTCCTTGCATTCTGTTCCCATCTCATATCTGCAGTTGAAATTCAAGCTTGTAGCTTATTCATATTTTGTACTAGTGCTGTACTGTTTAAAAAAGCTATGTCCAAACTCTTTCTTGAACAAAGAATTTCTGAACTCTCCAAATCTTTAGACATGCTTACCGCACATGCTTGTTGAGCCATCAGCATATTCTTGTAAAGAGTACTGTTTGCATATACATTTTCCCTACTCTATTAGTTTCTGGCCTGTAAAGTGATGTTTCTTGCAGACTTTTTATGAAGCAATTTTCATTTTGCTGTTTCTTTTTTGCCATCTGGTAGGATGTGTTGTTCTTCATTTGTATATTATTCTGTTCCCTCTTGTCTCTAAAATTTTCTTCCTTATAAAAAAATAAATTTGTAATTGTTATGTTCATCACAATGAAAATTTTCAGGTATGAGAACATAATTATTGCAACAGATCTTATTCCTGAAGTCTTGTCAACCACAATGCACCGTGTTGCAGCACTGCTGGCATCCAATGGAAGAATTTCAGGCTCAGCAGCCTTAATTTACTCCCGACATCTTTTGAGGAAATATGGCGATGTGCCAAGCGTTTTAGAATGGGAGAAGAGTTTCAAGGCATCGTGTGACAAGAGGCTTCTTTCTGAACTTGAAATCGGACGATCACTGGATGCAGATTTTGGATTTCCACTTGGTGTTCCAGCAGGAATTGAAGATTTTGATGATTTTTTTCGTCAGAAGATAAGTGGCAGTCGATTATCCAGAGCAGGTATGAGCATGAGAGATGTTGTCCAAAGGAATATTGATGATGCTTTTCACTACTTTGGCAAAGAGAGAAAACTCTTTGGTACAGCAAAAGTTCCTGGTATGGAAAAATCTGATGACACATATCAGATAGCTCAACAAATAATCATGGGACTTATGGACTGCATGAGGAAGACTGGTGGTGCTGCTCAAGAAGGGGACCCATCCTTGGTGTCTTCAGTTGTTTCTGCCATAGTCAATAATGTTGGACCAGCTATAGCAAAAATACCTGATTTTTCTCCAGGCAGTAATTATTCAAATGCTTCAGCTGGGACAGATTCGCTAAATTTTGCTAGGCGCATTTTGCGCATCCACATAAATTGCCTGTGTCTACTCAAGGAAGCTCTTGGGGAGCGTCAAAGCCGGGTTTTTGAGGTAGCTCTTGCAACAGAAGCCTCCTCTGCTCTTGCTGCAGCATTTGCTCCTGGAAAGGCTTCTCGAAGCCCATTTCAGTTGTCCCCTGAATCTCATGATTCCAGCGGGAATGTTGCTAATGAGATCTTGAACAACTCTGCAAAAGCTGCAGGAAGAACAAAAAGTGCTGCTGCTATTTCTGGACTTGTTGTTGGAGCTATTATCCATGGTGTGACTACTCTGGAGAGAATGGTGACTGTATTCCGGTTGAAGGAAGGGTTGGATGTAATTCAGTGTGTAAGGAATACAAAATCCAATTCAAATGGTAATGCTCGTCCATTTACTGCTTTTAAGATGGACAACTCAATTGAAGTTTATGTGCATTGGTTTAGGTTACTTGTTGGGAACTGCAGAACTGTATCTGATGGTCTGATTGTAGAGCTCTTGGGTGAACCATCTTTAGTTGCTCTTTCAAGGATGCAGCGATTGCTCCCTCTGAGCTTGGTTTTCCCACCTGCCTACTCTATCTTTGCCTTCGTTATCTGGAGACCATTCAGTGCAACTCGTGAAGACATCCATCAACTGTATCACTCTTTGACAATGGCCATCAGTGATGCCATAAAGCACCTGCCTTTTAGGGATGTGTGTTTAAGAGACAGTCAAGGCTTTTATGATCTTATAGCTGCAGATTCCAGTGATGCTGAGTTTGCTGCCATGCTAGAGTTAAATGGTTTAGACATGCGCTTCAAATCCAAGGCCTTTGTTCCGCTCCGAGGAAGGCTTTTTTTAAATGCTATTGTTGATTGTAAATTGCCGCACTCTGTAATCATGCAAGACGATGGCAATAGGGCTTCTGGACATGGTGGATCTAAGGTTCAACATGCAGAGAATGAAATCAAGCTTCTAGATAAGCTTGTGAATGCATTGGATGCACTGCAGCCTGCAAAATTCCATTGGCAGTGGGTTGAACTCAGGCTGCTTTTGAATGAACAAGCCCTCATTGAAAAACTTGAGACTCATGACATTTCCCTAGCAGATGCAATCCGTTCTTCCTCTCCTGGCCCTGAAAAAGCAGCTGCTTCTGAAAATGAAAATAATTTCATTGAAATCATTCTTACAAGATTATTGGTCAGACCTGATGCTGCTCCACTTTTCTCAGAGCTGGTTCATCTTCTTGGGATGTCTCTAGAGAACTCAATGCTATTGCAGGCTAAATGGTTCTTAGGAGGCCATGATGTTCTTTTCGGACGGAAAACCATTAGACAGCGGCTTATTAATATTGCCGAGAGTAAAGGTCTTTCAACTAAAACTCACTTTTGGAAACCTTGGGGTTGGTCCAATTCTGGTTTTGATCCTGTGATGAACAGAGGAGATAAGAAGAAGTTTGAGGTTCACTCTCTTGAAGAAGGAGAGGTGGTTGAAGAGGGCACTGAGACAAAAAGGTCTGGAAAAGGGTCCTTTCCAATATTTGAGTCTGAAGGTTTTAGTCTCATCCAGCAGAATGTGACTGAAAGGGCTCTTGTTGAACTAGTTCTTCCCTGCATAGATCAAGGTTCTGATGACTCCCGCAATACATTCGCAACTGATTTGATCAAGCAGTTGAATAATATTGAGCAGCAAATAAACTCTATCACTCGTGGTACAAGTAAGCAAACAGGAACAGCATCTTCTGGACTGGAAGGTCCAGCAAATAAAGGTAACAACCGCAAAGGAATAAGAGGCAGCAGTCCTGGGTTGGCGAGACGAACTGCAGTAGCTGCAGATTCTACCCTCCCCTCCCCTGCTGCTCTGCGAGCTTCTATGATACTACGGTTGCAGTTACTGTTAAGGTTGCTTCCCACCATATGCACAAATGGGTAAGCATACAAATATTTCCTGCTCATTTGATATCATGTAGCTTGCACATTACTTTAAGACAAATTATTATATGAGGGTCCCCAACTATTTTTTTTTCTTTATCAGTTGTTCACACACTTTATTCTCGCATCAGTGTTTCCAGATATTTTGTTTCCTATGTTGGTATCCACAAGAATCATTTTACCATGTTGTGTGTCATTCCTCTCACCTTTGTCCTGCTTGCTAAATCCCAGACACATGCATAATGAAAGAATTCCTTGAATGAAGACAAATTGGCTTCAGTAATGATTATTCATAGAATTCGATTCTAGTGTAGTAAACTGCCGCAGCAGACATTTAATTGTCTTATTAAACTGCTGCAACAGACACTTAATTGTATCATTTCCATTTTCTGGACTTGTCAGTGAGCCATCTGGGCGGAACATGAGACACATGCTTGCCTCTGTCATACTTCGTCTTCTTGGTAGTAGGGTTGTGCATGAAGATGCAGAGCTATCTTTCCATCCTTTGCAAAGCTTCCAATCTAAGGGAGAACTTGAGTTGCCATTGGAAGCTGCTTCTGCAGATTTTTCTGGTGAGAGTCTCTTTGACCGGTTACTGTTGGTCCTGCATGGTTTGTTAAGTAGCTCCTGGCCAAGCTGGTTGAAGTCAAGACCTGCCTCCTGCTCCAAATCAGTCAATGAATCCTCCAAGGACCGTGCTGGATTTGATCGTGACGTGGTGGAGAGCTTGCAGGTTTGTTTTCTGACACCTGTATTTTGATCGACTGCTATGGTGGTGTCAAATATGATCAATTGACTGCTTTGGTGGTGTTAAATTTGACTTTCACTTGTGAATATAGCAACTCTTAAGGTGGGCACTAAATTTGTGTCTCAACCCCCATGTGAGATTGAATGAGCTTTTTGGATTTGTTTTGATATCTAGGTGACATTTATATCCTCAGTCATGTAAAAGATGACCTGTTGAATCTGACTTCTTTAGGGAATCTAAATCATTATCTTGATACCAGTGAAATGCATTCAGGCTTAGTGGTCTATAAACGAAGTAGAACACCATGATTTCAATTTATTCCATCTCAGTTTAAAAAGTCTGTTTCTCCACCTCTTGAACTCTTGACCTATCTGTACATTAGGGGGGGGGAGAGTAAAAGGTCCAGTTTCCAGTGAACTTGTGAAATTTTACATGATTATCAAGTTTTATGCAGGGTTTAAAGTAACAATCTAATTGACCAACATGAATTCTTTTTATTTCCCTGATAAAACCAATGGATGAAAAACCAAAACTTGGTATGCCACTGACAAGATCCTGTCATGTGTTTTTTCTTAGTCATTTCAAGTGATTACAATGCACAATCAAATTGGCTGACATTAGAACTTGTTTCAACACTTATTGGAAGTTTTTTTTGAAAATTTTCAAAAGATATATAGAAGAAGATGGAAAATACAGGGAGGCTGATCCTAAACGAAGCAGCCCAAAAAAAAGGAAAACAGGCTTTCCTTTACAACAAACTGAGGCCTAAAGCTACTAGAACCACAACCAAAACTAACAGAGGGGGATGGGCCTGAGGGCCAAGAGGCCATAGGCCTCAGCTAAGCTAAGCTAAGCTAAGCTCACTTATTGGAAGTTGTGATGCCCTTGAATTGAATATCCCACAAAAGTAATGATCTAATATCTTTGCTTTTGCTAATGAAATCTTAATTTACACAAAGGATATCCATCATTTGTTGGGGCTGAGTTTAAAAATGTTGAATGGGTGCAAAAAATTCTTTTCATTCCTTTCTCTGGAATCTTCGTCCAATTTTCTTTTTCGGTCTGCTCTCTCTATCTTAAGCTAAACTGAACTGAGTCTGTCCCAAATAAGATGGGGATAGTTTACGTTGATCCACAATCTCCATTCATTTGTTATGGGATAAACTCAAGAGCTACTTAATGCTAGCTCATTTCCCTTCACTTCAGCTCCACCATTTGGTTGATCTCCTCTCATATCTGCAAAACACTTAAATTTGATCACTGAGTCTAGTTATTACTTGTTAAAATAAAATAGAGGGTGACTGTTTCTCATCAGTAAATCCATATTTTGATGTTGGATACTTGAAATCAAATAAAAGAAAAGGAAAGAACTAAATGGTTGTTTTAGTTGTCTATGAGGGTTAACCCAACACCCTTTTCATTGCTGTGAATGCAGAATGATTTAGATCGTATGAAGCTGCCTGGCATGATTCAACTGCGTATCCAAGCTGCAATGCCAATTCTTCTACCTTCGGTTCGATGCTTTGTCTCTTGCCAGCCACCACCTGTCCCCGTAGCTGCTGTTGCTTCACTTCAACCCAGCAATGCAATTTCAGGGTTTTTAAATGGAAATAACTCTCAGAAAAATCCAGCGCCTTCAGCACGCTCTGCAAATAACATATCAACAAAGTCCAAGCCACTGCCACTTCCACTGCCACTCCAACTTGATAATGATACGGAGGTTGATCCATGGACATTGCTGGAAGATGGCACTGGGTCTGGCCTTCCTTCAAGCAACACTTCTGTGACTGGCATCAGTGACCATGCAAATCTTTGTGCTTCCAGCTGGCTTAAAGGGGCTGTTAGGGTGAGGCGGACTGACCTCACCTACATTGGTGCTGTTGATGATGAAAGCTGACCTCAAACTTCATTCTTGATTTTGTTCTTGGAGTGCTCAAATCCCCCTTGAGGGAAAGCTGACATCAACTTCATTCTTGATTTTTTTCTGGAGTGCTCGAATCCCCCCCAACAGGTAATTTAATGCTTTCACTTGTCACACAGAATTGGCATCAAGATTCTACCTTGTTCTTGTCTTTGATGGAAAAGGGAGCTGTTTGTAGGGGCGGCTTTTCAGAGGCGGGGCGGGCGCTGGTGGAAATAGAGAGAGTAATGACGCTACTACACAGCCTGCCAACTAGGTCTTGGGCCTGCTCAACTACTAACCTTTTAATCACCCACAATCTGCTGTATTATCCAGGTGCAGTTCAGAGTATTGTTGTATATATGAGATAACTGTTTTACGTTGCAATTGATCATGGTAAAATATCCTCAAGAATGACCTGTATCATTTTCACAGGCATCAATCTATTGTTGCAACTCCCCCCTCCCTCCCTCCCTCCCTCCCTCCCCCCCTCTCTCTCTCTCTCCCATTTGTGCACGTGTTCCTGTTTATTGGCATGTGTTCGATAATTACAATTTTATATTTGCATGCTCTGTTGTGTATAGTGTGCATTTATTTGTTGTGTTTTAAAAAGATTGCAATATCATTTTTTGGAACAAGGGGCTTTGTTAAAAAAATTATTTGCTGTCGATGTTAATCAATCATGCATGTTAGATTGGGAGGTTTTTTGGATTAGGCATTGGATTTCTAGCTCATAATTCATCTCATTGTTTATTATTTTATTTCAATTGAGATCTGGATGATTGTTCACTGAATTTAAATAAAATCTAAAATGTTGATTAATATGATGTATTTGCCTTCTTTTGTTGTCTGTCACTGATGATTATTTCACCAATGTTTGTTTTGTTGGAGTAACAGTTTTCTTTTTTATTGTGACGAACTGTCAACAAAAACAACTGGTGTTCCCCAATGCATCTGTCAGTTTTTTGTTAATCTATCGACCAATTAATTAAAGTTACCCAAATTTAAAAAAAAATGGAGATTGGCCGAGGGGCTTGACAAGAGGTACTGGGACCTCTGGAATTCAGAGTCTTTCTGCTGTGCAGTGCTTAGCAAGACTATTTACTGGCCTGCATCTATTCCCTCTTGCATAGCACAGAAACCATGGGTCTCTTCGTTTTTGCTGTTAATGTTGGTGCCTGTTCTTTCATGTTTCATTTGTTGGATATTTATGTTTTCTTCCTGTTCACATCCGTGGTCCACCGATTTGTGGGTGATGCTATATAAATTGTTGATCTCTCAGTTGTCAATTTCTTCATAAAAGGTCACTGGCCTTTAGCCTTGAAAAAAATGAAAGAAGAAATTGTATTGCGTTGAAGATCACTTGACCAGTACATTTACGATTTGTTCATCAATATCTTTTTTTCTTTTTTTCTGCCTCGCTCTGTACATCTCCTCCTCATGCCAATGAAATATGCAACTGATGTCCATCAATTCCTGCTAATCATCATTCAGACTGAAATGCCACTGAGCTAACTTAAATATGCGGTGTAGTATCTGTACTCATTCAGATTATTAAATACTTTCTCTTCCATATTCATCTACCCTGACAATACCATGGAAACTACTGCATTGTTTCCCATTTTCTTTTTGAGCAAAGACATGGAATAGAGGGTGGATAGCTGCAGTATGCATGTTACTAATCCATTCCCCGGTGCATCTATGTTTAAGTCACTTCTTTCGTTGTGCAGTCATATAACTCAAATAAGTCTCTAGATATTGATTAACCCTCTCAGCCTGTCCATCAGTCTGATGCTAACCATGCAACTTGGAAAAATGATCTAGGAACATCTGGGCCACGCCTTGAGCAATTGAAAAACGTCTTCATACAGTGAAGTATCCGTACGTGGTGGATCTTCTCACCATCATGGTATCATCTCCCTTTGATTGTGGTGGACTTTCTATGGAAATCCATTATGATATTCCTGGAAGTTCCCTCCAGTGTTGGAACGGATTGTAGAAATCTTTCTGCCTTTTTTTTTTTTTTTTTTTATCAAATGTAAGTATGAATAAAAGATCAAAGACTAAGACAAGCTGAGAGCAGCAAAGTCAAAGAAACCTAAAAGAGAAAAAAAAACCTTAAGGGAACACACTCCCGAGGAGCAAACTAAGGAGAAGCCAAAACAAGAAGCACCGTATCCGTCCACAATCCAACTAAGAAGCTGACAGGCTAGGAAACAACCAAAAACCAAGAACTAAAAGAAATACAATAGTTATATGAAGAAACAACAAGATCTCACAATCTAAGCAAAGGCTAGCAACACACGCTGTGGATGAAGCAGCCACACATCAACCCAACAAAACAACCCAGCAAAGCAAGCAAGGAAGCAACTGGCAACCAACACCACCCCATAAAGACCAGTCCATATATTAGCCAACATCAATGGAGAAGTGATCTCTTTCATGGAAGTGAAAAACTGTGAAGAACAGAACCTGGAATCTCTGTAAGATTCTCTCCACTGAGGAAGAAGAAGAATCGAACAGCCTTTTATTACGCTCTTCCCAGATGAGATAAACCGAGATGGCAAGAGAGACTCGTCGCATTCTAGAAACCATTTTTTTCTGTATTGGGGAAAGACATCGAATAGCACTAGGAAGGGAGCACATCCGACGATGGATATGCAGCCACCAAATAATATTTCCCCACAAGTTTGAAGTCCAGGGACATTTGAAGAATAAATAACTATGCGACTCCGGATCCTGACTACAAAACACACAGCTAGTGTTAGTGGGAATGAAGTGCAGGCGATCTTTAGTTCTGAGCTTACCTAACACCGCAATCCACAACACAAAACAGTTTTTCGGCAAAGACCATGGCTCCCACACCACCCTATCCTAGTGGATCATGCGGCCCTTCACTCGAAAGTGCTCATAAGCATTGGTTGAGAAACAACCTGTACCAACAGACCAAGAGGTCATAATAGTAACAATAGAGGAGCTACTCCCACAATCTTGAACAAGTTGATCTTTTAAGGAAACAAGAGTTTTCCATAACGGAGATGAAGCTTTCTTAGCTTGGGCATCCTAAATCAATTGAGTCGGAAGGTAGAAGTGATGAATCCATTTGATCCAAAGAGAATCAGTCTTTAGATGGATATTCCAAAGATACTTCACCAGAAAACTTTTATTACGGGCTTTGATGTCAAAAAGGCCCACCCTACCTTCCTGCTTGGGCAGACACACATTCTTCCAAGCAACTAGAGCTGAATGGGATTTCTGAACATTACTTGTCCATAAGAAGTTCCTGCAAAGACGGATAATGTTGGTAATGACAGTTTCCGGAAGAGGGAAGATACTAATCCAAAATTGAACTATGCCATAGAGGACAGAGTGCAGGAGCGCAAGCCTTCCTGCATAAGAGAGATGCTTGTCTACCCAACTCTAAATAACAGCCTGGAGCTTATGAAGGAGAGGAGAAAACTAGCTCACCAGCAGCTGATGAGGGCTTAAAGGCACACCAAGATATTTGAAGGGGAAAGACCCTACAACAAACTCTAAAACTTGGATGATTTCTTGTCTCAAACTGTCACCCACTCCCCCAAAATAAATGGAGGATTTGGAAGGATTTACTTCCAAGCCAGAAGTTTGCCCAAAAATCTCTAATTGACGGAGAAGCGTTAGGACAGAAGACTTATCACCTTTAGCAAGCAGCAGAACATCATCTGCGAATGCAAGATGGGTGATATCGTGGGGCTTACATTCCGGGTGGAAGCGGAAAGCTTTCTGCCGAGACATTCCCTTTAGCATGCAAGAGAAATACTCCATACAAGTGATGAAAAGATAGGGCGAAAGAGGATCCCCTGCCGAATACCACTTTTACCTGGGAAGAAACCATACAGATTCCCATTGATTGCAATGGAGAAGGAGGTAGTTTCAACACATTGCATAACCAAGAGAATGAACCTAGAAGGAAAGCCCAACAGCTCCAAAAGCTCTCGGATAAAGGACCATTGAACCGAGTCAAAGGCCTTCTTGAAATCAATCTTCATTAGAGATTTAGGAGAGGTTCGCTTTTTACCATATTGCCGAAGCAACTCTTGAATCAAATTTATATTATCCGCCATAGCCCGACCTCCCAGGAAGGCATTCTGCATAGGACTGATGATGTCCTTTAGAGCAATAGACAAACGATCAACAAGAAGTTTTGAAATAACTTTGAAGATCACATTGCAGCAAGAGATGGGCCGGAAATCATTAGGAGTGGAAGCATGAGCAAATTTGGGAATCACAGAAATAACCGAGTGATTAATCTGCTTGAGCATCCTCCCTGATCGGAAGAAATCCTGAACCGCCATACAGAAATCATCACCAATAACCAACCAGGCAGATTTGAAGAAAAGAGAAGTATAACCATCCGGCCCCGGAGCCTTATCTTTCCCAATACCAAACAATGTTGTCTTAACATCATCATTAGAGATTGGAGCAGAGAGAAGAGCATAAGAGCTAGCAGAGATACAATGACCACAACTAAGAACATCAACATCCAACGACAAGATGGATTTGGAGGTCCCATATAGTTTCTGGAAGAAGATCACAAATTCAGCTCCAACTTCCTCATCCGAAATAGTAAGAAGACCATCTGACTTCTGAATCACAGGGATATAATTACGCCCATGCTTATGGTTCATCATCGCATGGAAGAACCGGGAACCTCTGTCGCTATCTTTAAGAAAGTCACACTTAAGCTTCTGACTAAAGAACATGTTCTCAGCAATCTTGAGATTCATGAGCTGGAGCCGGAGCTTTCTATCTTCGAGAACAAGCTGCGGGTTATTAGGATCTCCATGCAGGGCAGTTTGCAGGGAGTCTAGGCCCAATTCAACTCTTGACACTCTTTCAGAAATATGACTAAAATGCAGCTTGTTGAGATGCTTCAAGGGGTTTTTCAGCGCGTTGAGCTTCCTGCATAATGAAAACATGGGAGAGCCAACAACTTCCAAGTGCCAACTCTCAGATACAGTAATGAGAAAATCAACATGAGATGTCCACATATTGAAGAACTTGAAGCTACGATGACCTTTGGCTTGCTGATCAAGCCGAACCATAGCAGAAGAATGATCAGAAAACGCACCCTGATTACCAAAGTGAACAAGGGTTGATTGCTGCAGAGAAGCCCAATTAGGATTAACAAGAACCCTATCAATTTTACTCCAAACAGTTTCATTAGACCAAGAGAAGTGACAAACATTATTGGGGAGATCAAACAAGCCCAAATCAAGATAACATTGATGAAAATCAACAATTTCATACATAGAGACAGCACAACCATTCAATTTATCATCTTGCGACAAAATAGAATTAAAATCACCCAACACCATCCAAGGACCCGAGGGGCACCATAAACAAAAGTTACATGAAAACAAATTTGACTCACACGGCTACAAATGGAAACATGAATACCTTAAGCAGAGGAGGCAACTAAATCCACCCGAACCGCAAAAGGGTTCCAAAAGATTACAATACGAGCAGAGGAAGACGTACTAGCATTCGACAAGTAATTCCAATGCTTAAGCCGAAACTTTTGCATTGTCTCTACCTTAGAAGAGTGCAACTTAGTCTCCAACAAACCATAAACATCCACTTTATTCTTCTTTATGAGGCTAACAACCTCATGTTGCTTTAGAGGGATGTTTAACCCTCTAACATTCCAGCAATGAATAATCATCAGAAAGTAGGAATGGTAGGATGAGTCCTACCTTGGCCGTTGGATCCATAAATGTTAGGTTGAGTGACCTTTCGTGTGGTTACTCCCTGAGAAGTCCCTGCTCTATCCTGCCCTTTACTATGTGCCACTGATTTGATCTTATGCATAAAAGCCACACCAGAATCATGAGGAACAACAAAACCTGCCCCCATATGCACATCACCCATAACTGTCGTTTGCTTTGCATGTTTGCTGCTGTTTTTCTTCTTCTTGACAACTTCCTAATCACCAGTAGTTGATGCTACTTCCATGAACATAGGGTGACTGGAAAAAGAATCAAGAGCAGCCTTGCAAACACCATTGGCCTTAGCTCTTGAAGGCCGCAAAACAAAACTGGGAGCAGCACTATCAACTCTTGCATCAGTTTTGGCAGCAAGCATTTCCTTTGCCATCGATCTGCCCCTTTTACTTTTCTTATTTCGGTTCACCACAGCAGGCATCTCCTTGTCTATGTTGGCAGTTTGATCCACATCACCTGCTTTAGGAGCTTTAGAACAGGATGCAACTAAATGCCCAATGACACAACAATGTTTACAAAATTTCGACAGGGTCTCATATATAACTTGTTGAGCAAGAGAGGAGCCATTCAGCAAGCGAACATTAATGGCCTGAGGGAGTTCCTTAAGAAGATCAACTTCAACCAATATTCTAGCATATGAAAGCCTAGTCATGGAGGATGTCAACATATCACATTGTATTGGTTTTGCCAAGGACACTAGCAATCTTAGAAAGGCAAGTGGAAGACCAACATTTGAGAGGCAAATTCGGCAGCTTAATCCACACCGGGACAATAAACATTTCAGCCGAGTTGAAATCAAAATATTCAGGCATTTCTCGTAAAATCAAAGGTCTACCATATATGAGATACGGACCCCCTTGTAACACTGCAAGCTTGTCATTATCATTCGAAATAATGACACTCAAAGCTTGAAAACCAGGGAATTTGCCTGAAACATAACCAATAAGACAATGTTTCCAAATAAACATAACTTTCTGCCCTTTTAACTTAGCTTGCTTGCATACACAACATTTATTCACTAGTTTTCTTACTACTGCCATCAATATAGACATGTATTCTCTCATAATTTGACAATCCTTGATGTTTAATACCTAATGCCTTGCTAAAAAAAGGCTAATGGCGTCCCATCCTAGCTTAAAACCATACCTAATCTTATCGAGCATGCATTCATCTCCAACACAGATTCTTTGAAATTCAGAAAATCTAACATTAGAGTTTTACATAATGCTTCTTTTAGTTTGTCAAAAAGCCTCCATGAGCCTTTTTTATTTCAGCCGAAATTGTCTTTTTTTTAAGAGTGCAGTTTAGAGCTTGCTGACAATTCCAAACCATCATAGGAACCCTCTCAATTCTTTTATTGAGTGTGGAATGGGCCATTTCTTCTCTATCTTCTGTTTTTCCAGACCAATGGTTATACCTTTTAATGAGATAGTATGTACCAAGTATTCCATTTGTTGCTCATAAAAATAACATTTTGACTGCTTAGCAAACAACTAATTAGCCTTTAAAGTTTCGCATTGATATATAGTAATGGGACATACCTATATATATAAATATCATCAAATAACATTATGTGGTCAGTGCATTGGTTAAGCCAAAAGACATTACCTTAAACTTATGGTGCCCATGGTGAGTTCTAAAAGTTTTCTTTTTCCACATCTTCATGCATTCTCACCTGATGCTACTTGGATTTTAAATCATTTTCTGAAAAGAATTGAGAGCCATGTTCATTTTTTAGGTCATCCAATAATGGGATGAGAAGCTTATTTTTTATAGTCTAGTCATTGATTTGCCTAGTCAAAACAAAACATCTAAGTGTTATCTATCTTTTTTACCAATAAAATAAGAAAAACCAATGGACTGCAACGTGGTTGAACAATTCCATTCTGAAACATCTCATTTACCAATCTTTCTCTATTCTCCTTGTGCACAAATAAACTTTAAACTTAGCTCCAAGAACAAGAGGAATCTTATGATCTAGTTGTCTTGCAGGTAGGAGATGCTTTGATTCTAGAAATGTTGTTCTGTACTCTTCTAACAAGGCCTTCGCTTCTGAATTCTGCACAACTTATTTTACTTCCTTAAACATGTATATGGACAAGAATTGTCCAATCAAATCATCAACTTCTTCCTTCAAGCATTTTTATGTCTTGTAGATGAGATCATTTGTAGTCTTTCTTCTTCTTCGAGGATTCATTTCAATTCAATTATTCTTCCATCCCTCTTAACTTTATTGTAATGAAGTCCAATAAGATTGGCAAGTAAATCCTTAGCCCGTAATACCATATAACATATGCTTGTTTTTAATATTCTCAAATATATTTGAAATTCATATCCCTACATGCCCCATACAAAACCTGGCATCGCACCTCGTGACATTTCTATTGGCTACTGTTATAGCATGTAAACAGTCCTCTTAATGAATATCTTGATTTATTTTTTATAATTTATTAATCAATATAGCTATGCATGCTGCCACTAAAATGATAACGTATAATTCCTTGGCAACCATCTCTAATTCTATTCTTTAATCTTGTGACTGATTGAGAATGTGGTTAAGATTGTTTTTGAAAATTTTTTTGTTTATAAATATATCAAAATAATGATTTTTTTTAAAAAAAAATGACATAAGTTAATGAAAAATAATCTAAAAATACCATTTTTTTTTAATTTAAAGTAAAGAATAAAAATAAAAATAAAATTCAAAATTTTTCAAAAATATTTTTGAAACGCAGTGTAAATACCCTTGTTTTATTATACAATAATTCTTCTCTATCTCCTCATTATACACATCCAATAATTCTTCCCTTTATTATATCATGTTCATACTATGCTAATTTCCGGGGATATGTTTCTGTCCACATCTGGAACATTTTTTCAGCTCATATAATATGTTAGAAAAATGTTTGGAACCACATGACACTTGTACTTTAGAATGATTAAGAGATTTAGGTGGCATAGTCTTCTTATACTTCATGAATGAGTAAACCCTGGAACAAATCTCTTCTCTTTAGCTAAAGCATTATTGGGTTCTTCTTTCTATTTAGCATAATAAAAGAACATGTGTAAAAGTTGTTGGCGTAAGAATCTTGAGCATTGGTTACTGCCATTCTTGAGCCTACTACTGGAGTTGGAAATATGAAAGGATTTTGGAAGAAAATACATTATTGATAATGGAGGAAATTGAGATGAAACATTAGAAGAGTATTGGCGGAAACAAACGTTTTGAAAGAATTTGTTAGAGCTCATTTACATGAGAGGTTGAAATGAAATTTACCCTTTCTTTGACGAGACTGCCGAGCAAAAGAGGAGCCCACAAAGAAGCACGCAGTCAATACGTAAGGCAGCAGCATACATGGCTTTGGCTTTGTTGGAGAACCAGACAAAGAAGCACGCAGTCAATACGTAAACGCGTGGTGTGCGACTGCGTTGATAGACCCTTTCTCTGCTACTTCATTCTGCCCAGAACACCCAATTACTTCACTCCAGTTACAGCCCTAAAATTACTCCACTATTTCCCACTTGAAAAACCCTAAATCACAATTCACTCAAATCAAGTTAGTTCACCAACAACATAGTTTTCTGGTAAGAAAATCGGGAGGTTTTTGATAATTCAACACCAGGTTCCCTGAGTACTCTGTTTGTTTGTATTAGTAAGGAAGTAAAGTAGTCATGAAGGAATCAGGTTTCGGTGTTTCTTTTATTGATGAAAGATCTTTATTTTCTTTCTTTTCAAAAAACTGTGTACAATAACCTTTCTTGATGATTTATTTTATTTTATGCGGAAATTGATGATCTTTCAGATACAATGGATAATGAGAAGGGAGAGGGTGGTGGAGATACTGATGGCACAAAGAAGAAATTGTCTGAAGATGGGGCAGAAGCGCTACAGAAGTGTTTGGAAGAAAACAAAGGGGACCGTAGCAAATGCAAGTCCAGGATTGATGCTTTGCGATCTTCTTCTGCTCCAAGAAAACAACGTGTGCTACCATTAAGACTCAAGAGTGGTTCATTGACTGATGTGTAAAACAGAGTGGCAGTGGATCTTGTTGATATCACTAGATATAAAGGGGCGAGAAGGGTTGCCTGAACTGCAGACTTTTCCTGGATTGATGATGCTATAAATATAATTTGGGTTTCATTGCTCCTGTTTTCTTTAATCATCTTTTTCTCTATTTATCTCCATGGATTGCATATCACTTAATGCTTGAAAAGGTTGATCTTTACTTTCCTATTTCAAATTTGTACGAGGGTGAAAAGAACAGTGAATTGAAGCTGAGTTGCTCGAAAACAAAATTCTTGAGGTTTCAGAATTAAAATTATCTTAACTGGATGCGGAATGTACAAATCTTTCTCAAAGATTCGAACCAGTACAGAAAATGTTTCCTGTGTAAGAACTACTGCCTTTAACTTCTTACATACAGCAGCACATGGAATTTCTTAGATTCATCACTCTATTCCTTACAAAACTCGCGCCTTACAGAAAGTTGTTAGACAATGATCTGAGATAGAGCACCTTGGTTAAGATATCTTATATATCACTAATGTTTGAAACTCATGCGGTTTCTATTGATCTTGGGTTCTCACTGACTTGTCCACGAAAAGAACATCATCGATCCAAGCGACAATGTTGAATGCTAACCCTTCTAATACTCTTGAGTAGCTCTCTAGTGTTGCTTGCCCCACATCCTGCAATATTTATCTTTCCATTTAATTCTGGTTAAAAAATAAAAATAAAAATGTGATTAATGCTTACGCAACTTACCCGATTGTACTGGATTTTGCAAGTGTCCAAGGATGTTTGTGAAAGTTCAGGGTATCTCTGCTTCAAGCAAAATAGCAAGGTCTCTGCTCTTTCTGCTAAAACTTGATTTTTATCAGTTCGATCAATGTCAGACATAAGATCTTTTACCATGTCCCACGAGGATTTTGAATGGCTTAGGCATGCTTTGCGTCTCCATGTGTACATCGAAGCTTCGACTTGGTCTGCGAGCTCAAGTGCTTCGTGTTCAGATGCTATGTTGAGACAGTCAAGGAGATGGTCTGGGGAGAATCTGTCTGCTGTATACAGGTAACGGTAAATTGTGTCCCCCAGACACGCTCTTCCACTCTGAAATAAAAACATTTTCATATGACATACTGGAGCGTGTCTTCGGTATTCCTCGAAGCCTAAATGAATGGGATAATTTCATAGTGCTTTTTCAGAAAATGGAACCTAGTCATCACCCCTCTGAGACCTCGAAATCTAGAATCATTACATTTTTGTAAAGTTATTTGAATAGCAGGAAGGCTAACCTTTGGAAGAGATGCCATGTAGGTGTGTGGAATTTCCATCTCAGCTAGAATGCTACTGTTAATGGCCATGGCAGCCTTGTGAATTTGATATGCACAGTCGCGTTTGTGTCGCAAGTGCTTCCTCGACTTCTCAGAGAGGCCATCTGGCGGGACGCATGGGACTGGCACCCACCACTTCTCCTCTTTGCGCTGAATAATAACTCTGCGAAATGAGCCTGAACGGGTTGAGTTCGATGACATGCTTCCCTGTTCCGCATACCAAAATTCTCTATCCTGGAAACTATCCAGTACTTCCTGTCAGGTAAAATCCAAGTTATAATGAATATATGGCACTGAAATGAAAACAGAGTTGTTTTAATTCCTTGCAAAAGAAAGCTTTCCATACTATGAGCATCTCGTCTAGCTTTGTTAATGCCGGAAGGTTGATGTAAATATCTGATCTTGGTCTACTTTCCATCACCTGAAAGACCAATCAATCATTTTAGAGATAAGAGAGTACAAAGCCCTTTGAAATCTGGGTTCTAGTCAACGAAACTTCACCTCAAGAGTTGTTCCATCTCGTGAATTCTGAGACTTGGGGACAAATTCTACTATGTAATCACATACGGAAAGAAGGCAGTCCATTTCTCTCTTCCACATCGATTTCTTCTCAGGTTTCAGAGGCTCCAGTCTCAAATTTTGCCCAAACACAGTTGCTGCGGGAAGCATCAAAGATGAGCAGTGATGGTGAGCTGGATAAAAGAAGGAGAGACCCGTGTAATTTAATAAATCAAGGTGATGTAATTGAATCATACATACCATAGAGATTGGTTATGGCATTTGATATAGTAACAGCTGTGCAGACACCTTTGCCACTTCCAGACATGTCCTCTCCTAGCAAAAGCTTTGAGAATCTTTCTTTCATCGTCTCAAGTTCTGCCATAATGAAGCAAAAATCTGTCAACGTCTTGCCCATTACATGGACAGATTTTCCAGAAAAAAGACAAAACTATCAAACGTAACCCCACCTAAATCAACCGATTCTTGATCATCCACAACTTGTTTCTGCTGCTTCATTTCTAGTCTTCCATAGATAGCCTGATCTCGTGCTCCAGATTTGGTCACTGGCCAGTGAGAAGGAGAAGGTTCACTTGAATAGCTGTTGTCATCTAAGGGATCAGAAAAGGCTGAGGTCTCTGAATAAGTCCGACCGAACATGGAAGAATCACCACTCATTGTTGAGTACACTGGAGTTTCCACGGTTGATTGATCATTTTGATCCAAAGAAGAAGGTGAGGGTTGATAACCGGGCTCAGAAATTTCGTCAAAATTCGATGAGTTATCCATTTAAAGACAAGTACTTTGTGGCGTGCCTGCTCAGAAATCTGCAAGATAACCATGAAAGTGTTAATAACTTCGGTTAGTGGGCTGTAGACTTAGGAAACTTCTTTTGATCATTGCCAAAACAAGATCCACAGATGGGAATCTAGGAATACTCGAATCCGATACTTTCACCCGGGATTTGGCTTAAAATTCAGAATTTATGATTTTGAGAGAAGAGGAAAAAAGGATTACAAAGAAAAGAAACGAAAGGGCAGAGAAAGAAAAAGAAGTGCTCCCCTTTCTAGCTACAAAAAGGAAAATGGGCTTAATCATAAGTCGCTGTTGTTACCAGGATAGGTAAACCATGCGCTGTATTTTCTGCAAGACTTGCAATTGAAGCCAGTCTTTGATGAATTCCATCTTTTATAAATGAACCAACAGAAATTTTAAAATCGAAAGAATACAAAGAGAAACGGTCTAATAACAACTCCTTTCCTTTAAACTTACCTTTAATAGGGAGAATTTGAATTTTGTAATAGCTGATGACAGTTGCGAGCTAGCAAGCTGGGTATTGTTGAGTACCGTTGGGAACACTTGCTTCTTCTCCTCTTTATTTCCCGTAGCCTTTTCCTTCCAAAAGGCACACTTTCTTTGGACAAGCAGTCATACCTCTGTGATCTTAAGAGACAAGAACAAAAAAAAACCCTTCAGCCGTCGGATTGTTGTGTTTCTTTAGAGAGACAGAAAGCCCCCAGTTGCAGAAATGGCAGTGTTCTTCACAGAGAAAGAATCAAGAATGGATGGAAAAAGGTTGAGGTTGTTGGTCTTTTGGTTGAATGAGCATGATAGAACAGGCGGAGTGCATCTGTGGTGGGCATGAATATTTATGGGTTTGCGGTGCGTTATTATATATATGGTGCTGAATTAATGGTGGATAATAAATATTGTATAATAGAAATTCAACGAATCATTTTGGGTTATTTTAATGGCAAGTCTACCATCTTGAAACGCAGGAAATGCCAGGATGAGCTTAGATTCGATTCACCTCAGGGGTTGTCAAATGCTTTTAGGGACATGATTGGCCTCTTAGGATAGGACCCTTTGTTTTTGTTTTTGTTTTTGTTCTTTTCTTTTTGGAATGCAATTAAGACCGTTTGATATATAACTCAACAGGAAAGAAAAGATAGAAGAAGAAATGGCTATGAACCCTTATTTAGGTCTCCAAATACGACTTGATGAATCACCCATTTCTATGATTGGTGGGAAAACCTAAAATTTGTCTAAAAAAGTCCACTGATAGGGTAGTAATCTACCCTATTGTAAGTTTGCTTTAAAAAAAATGATTCTTCAATCATTTCCTTCCATCAAAACGACAAGGAGGTTACAGGGTTATAAATACTACTAAGACATCTAGATAAATAATTCATAATTTTTACTTTTCAAGTTTTTATATTTTACTTTTTGGAGCATTTATCGTACCAAAACAGTAACAAACACCCTTATTTGCTTGTTCTTGAAATTTTAGCTTTTTTTCCCCGTCTATTGTGATTTTATTTATAATAGTTCTCTATTTAAAAGTCAC
Source organism: Salix caprea (assembly GCA_964035475.1). Taxonomy (NCBI): domain Eukaryota; kingdom Viridiplantae; phylum Streptophyta; class Magnoliopsida; order Malpighiales; family Salicaceae; genus Salix; species Salix caprea. The sequence continues at coordinate 7,197,191 of OZ037755.1, read as the reverse complement.
TACTTCATCATCTAAAAGCCCTCTAAACACACACAGAAAAAAAAATATATATATATATATATATATTTTGCAGGTGCTAACTAAGTTTTCTATCATCAATCATGTACTATCTGGACTGCAGAAAAAGAAATATGAATATGAATACATGATTAAAAACTATCCAAACGTGATATTATTTAATGTATAAGCATATTAGATTTTTTAGTACATTATCACAACTCAACTTTATTCCTTGAAAGAAAAGGAAAAAAAAAAAAAGGAAAGAAAGAACATGCAATCCTTAGTTGTATTATACTTTAGAATCTAATAAGAAGTAGCTGTTAACTCGGTCGGAGGTGGGATACATTAGCCTTTGTATATAATTGATGTACTCTCGCCATCGGTCTAAGCAAAAACTCGTACCAATTTGAAAAGAAATCCATTTCGTGAAAACTTTTTCTGACGAAACACAATTTGGATCGTGGCTCCTGAGACAGACGTGCATCCCATTTTCCCACTGGTTCCATGTTCTTTTAATTTGGCCCTGAATGTGTCGTAGGGTTGGCAAAGAAACATAATCGCAAGATTATCAGGTCAAATATTTCTTTATTAAGCACATGCAAGAACATCAATTATATACAAAGGTTGATGTCTATTCAGAAACGATTATTCAGAGTTGACTAGATATATATAACACAGGGAGAGAGCCCTGATGTTGCTCAACTTATAAATCAATCTATGGAAACTACAATGAGGAACATATTCTGATGAGTTCCCGAACAGATTTCATCATCGGAAACATTTTCCCCATTGATAACCGATCCAATTCCCACAGGCTCAGTCCATCTTACTTGATTTCTTGTTGAAGTCTTTCCTTGGACTAGGATTCAAGTTTATGATCTAACTAATATACCTGTAATCTTCCTGTCTTGGTGTTAGTATTTCTCTGGATATGATAAAGCCAGAACCTCCACCATGAAAAATTTCCACGGATTTACAATGGAGGTGCATTTCGATTGTCTTGGTTCATTCGCCTGTTCAAGGAAAGTGCTCTCTGGGAGTTCTTCTTTCTGCCCAGGATGGTGATTTTATGCAACTTCAGTGATCTAATCCACCGATGCGTGGTTAATAGAAATCGATAGATGTCACATAAAAATGTTTGCCTACATTAGCAATGATTTGAGTCCAGTCTTTGTCTCCCTTGTTCCTCTACTGATCCCCTCTTTTATTATGCTTCCAAGGTAAATTCTAAATCACAAATGAAACATAAATTAAAAACAATAAAAAAAAAATCACAGGAAGACAAACTGGCTAGTGGATTGAGAAATCAAGTGTCTACACCACACCTATGAGAGTATTCTTTGAGGAAATTCCTCATTGCAAATACTTTTAGGGTACAAAAAAGCACCCTGTAAATCTTATCTATTATTCCTCAGAACGAAAGTTTCATTTACTTTCGGACTTCCACAAATTAATTTAGCCATTTAGGAATGACAATATTCCAGGTGAAATTAAAAGTACAATCTTGTCAGCTTTGTTGTGTGTCTTCTTTGTGTTCCATGATCCCCCAATAGGTCAAGGTGTGGAAATTTTGAGACAGAACAAAAAAATATCATGCAATATTAAGCTTATAAAATAAAAATGGTGGCAAGAGTGACATTTAGACATCACATATTCTCAACCTTTATTAAGATTAATTATTTTGTTCATCTTTGCAAGAGTCATGAAAGTAATTTATTAAGATACTTGAACAAACTAGCCATAGAAGCTCAAGATACCACCTAGTAAATTGAAAGCAAGGTGTGAACCTGATGATACTTTGCTTTTTATCTAGAATCCAAATCTTATTTGTATAAGGTTTTAGGGTTTTTAGTTTAGAGTTTTGGACTAATTTTATAAGTAGGTTAAATCATTTCATTAGGGTAGATTCATCACAATTATATTTTTACAAGTATATAAACTATTGTAAAGCCTAAAGAGGGGGACCTATTTTCATCAATAAGAAAAAAACTTTTTGTAATCTATATGAGAGTGAATGAATCTGACTTATCGAAAATTAACTAGTTTTGTGACATCATTCAATTTCATTATAACAGTTATGGTGTCTTGAGATATGTTCCATTGTGTCATACTCATATAAGATATTTTTTGGCTTTTAAGGATCAAATCTCAATTTTGATTATGAATTACACGACCATGTGATCATGAGGTTAGCATTGGTTAGGTTCTACTGAAATGAAATTTGAAGGTTTATTTAATTTTACCATATAAACACAACTCTTAGAGAATCATAAGCAAATCATCTCAAAATTAATTGAAATTTCATATTCTATCTACTAGGGATTAAATTGCATCATATATTAAATTTAGACATATTTTGACATCATTTTCTAGAGGTTTGAAATTATGGTTAGGTTCTACTGCAAACTAATCTAATTCAAGTTATCATGTCATCGCTATATAAACTTGTATATCTCTATAAAAAAAATTCATGTCTTCATATGTAAACTCCATTTTTCCATGAAAAATCTCTCTAAGTCTCATTCAGGTATGAACAACCCCTTTACACATATGCAATTACCCACCTCGGTATAATGTCATCTCTATTTAGGTACAAGGATGACTTAACTTGCAATAAAGATATTTTTTTCATGAAAGTTCTCCAACAATCTCTTAGAAAATGTTCATAAGTCTCTATGAAACCATTATTTTTTTGGCATACTTTCCATTCAGACATATTTTTAATTTAGGTAACCTTTATCCTTAACAAAAACCTATAATAAAACCATGTCTAAAAGAGCCCAATATAAGTGTTTAATTGACTCAAACCAGAGCTTATTATAGCTAAAACCAAGCCTAAAATAAATAAAAATAGCGTAAAAGTCAAGGAGAAGAAAAAAAGAAGAAGATAGAAATAAAATAACGACACTCTTTTTTTATTGACCTTTTGTTGACATACGTTGGACAATAAAGATTGTTACTTGGAGAAGAACCCAACTCCATAAAAAAAAAAAACTATCTACTTGACCATTAGAAGTAGCTACCCATTACATGAGTAAATAAGAAACACTACTCAATGCACTAGTGCATGAGTGGTCACAAGCTTGACATATTGTCCCTTTCCTTTTCTTTTTCAACCCCTAGTTTTACAACATCCCTCTAATTTGGTCTCAAATCTTTGTTATCTGTCAAAATCACCCTTAAAAAAGTTTAAACCAAATCAAGGACAAACAAGCAAAATCAGCTCAAATTCTAAGACAAGAAAAATAGTCTTCATCCTAAATGGCTTCCTCACTAAAGTTCTCAATAAACAATCATTATGTCAGTCTCCTCCAACATAATCACTAGAAACAAACCACTCCTTTAATGAATTTCTCTTATTTACAATTTATAATCTTACCTGGCTAACTTGTTATAACATCAACGACACCTCTTAAAACTATGTGGTTAACTTTAGCTCCTAAGAGCTCAATTCAAATGAGATTCTTAACTTTTCTATGAAACAAACTCTTGTTTGAATTGTTTTATGGACCTAAGTCCCACTTGCATTAGTATAAATATGTAGCACCCCATTAAAAAAAAAGGACACTTACAATGGCAATATATATGAGGTAAAGTGTTTATATTAAACGCTCATCCAAGGAGCCCCTTCTGAAAGAAGGTTTGGATGCAACTTTAAGGCTTTGCACCACCATAAACACAAAAACTTGAGGGGCAATAACTGTTAAGGAACCATCTCACCTAAAAGCTTAAGCTTATAAGTGAGGCTCCATAATATGATTTATATTATTCTCTAACACACACCCTCAAGTGAAAGCCCTTTGGGCTTGAAACTTGCACAGGCCCACATCACCTTGTGCTTGATTTTTATCAAATAGAATGAGGGTGGTGAGATTCAAACTCGTGACCGCTGTGTCAACAAGGCTCTGATACCATGTTAAGGAACCATCTCACCTAAAAGCTTAAGCTTTTAGGTGAGATGGTTCCTTAACAATAACGAGGTAGGTTTCTAAACTGAATCTTACTCCATAATGATGGTTTTTTTTGTTCTTAAGACCACCAACTAAAGAGGGTGGGCTCAAATTCAAACCCATTCCCACCCTGGTAAGTTCGGTTAGGGATTGTCCAAGTCCACCATTCACGCGATATGGGTTCAGGTTAGGCCATAAAGGACCCAACTTTTTTTGTGTGTGTCTTAGATGATTACGAGCGAATTGCCCGCGCGATGCGCTGAGGTTTTTTTTTAACTATATAGAAAATTGATTGATTTTATACATGTTGTATTTTGTTATTTTAATATTCAATGAGTAAAATTATAATTGATAAAATCTATTAGAAACGGGTGTTTTTTCCACCAAAAAATGATTGAATATTGCTACTACTAAAACTCTTTTGATAAAATCTGTTAGAAATGCTTTTTTTTTTATATGTAGGAAATTCATTGTAAAATTTATTGCTCATATTATTATATTAAAAATATTTTAGAATAATAATAAATAGGTCTCACATATTTATAAGAAAAAAAATAATCATTATCATTATTTTGAATGTCTTATCTATAATAATAAGAAATTTCAACACCTAACAGTATTAAAAAAAATTAAAAAATTAAATAAATGGAAAAACAAAAATAAATATTATTAGATTTAAAAAAAAATGAAATGAAGAATAAAAAAAGAGAAAATAGAAAATATCATTTTTGAAATGACTACCAATAAAAATTAAAATGTAAACATAAAAGAAAATAACCTTAATAACAGTATAAATAATAAAAATTGGTGAGACCATAATTATTGTTAGAGAAAAAATTTCCATAATTTTTTTTATTTTTATAATATTATATTAAAAGTATTTCAGAACAATTATATTAATTTTTTTTTCCAAAAAAGCTTAGGTCACACGCGTGCGCGCACAATATATATATATATAGTCTAACATATTTAAAAGAAAATAAAACTTACAAATAATCATTATCATTATTTTGAATGTTTTATCTATAATAATTAGAAAATTCAATACCTAACAATATTAACAAAAAATAAGTATGATTATATTTAAAGAAATTATTTAACTTGAAGAATAAAAAAAGAGAAATAATAACAAATATTGTTTTTGAAATGATTACCAACACAGATTAAAATTAAAAAATTAAAAAAATCTTAATAAGAGAGGAATAAAAAAATTGAAACAAAAACTAAGAGCATGTATATATATGGACAGAAATAAGAATTATGTAAGAAATATAAAAAAAAAATCATTTGGTAATGAACAACGAAAACCACAATTGAAATAATTGTTCATTACTGTTTGAAATTGCAATTTCCTTTAGCTATTTTATAAAATAATAATAGTGGTTCCCGTAAGCTGACCCGGACACCCTGTTTATAAGAGAAAAAATTATAAGTGGGAAAAAAATAGAAAAAAATTAAAAAAGATGGGTCTTGGGATTATTCGTGGCGCGTAAGTTGTCGCACGCATCACAATTATTATAAAAAAAAAAAAACGTATACGTGGGGAAAAAATCAGGGAAAAAATGTTAAAAAAATGGATTTGGGGATTAGATGTGGTGCACGTAAGTTGTCACAGATACTTTGGTTAAAAAAACACAAAGAAAGAAACCCAATTAAAAAAATATTAAAAAAAAGCTAACCAGAACACCCCGGTTATAAAAAAACAAAAAAAAGTGTAATTGGAAAAAAAAAAAGGAAACAAATGTTAAAAAAAGATGGGTACGAAGATTAGTCATGGTGCGTATAAGATGTCCCGGCCACCTCGTTTATTAAAAAAAAAGAAAAGGAAGTCCGGTTATAGAAAAAAAGTGCAAGGTGAAAGCACATTTTTAAACAGTAATGAGAGAAAAAATTGTGGCGCGCATAAACTAACCCGAACACTCCGGTCATGGAAAAAAAAATGTATAAGTAGGAAAAAAACAGGGGAAAAAATGCAAAAAAAAAAAAAAGTGGATCTGGAGATTAGTCGAGGTGTGCGTAAGCTGACATTGATACTCTGATTTTTTTAAAAAAAGAAGCCTAGTTAAAAAAAAAAATCAAACTGTAATGAAAAGTGAAAATCATTGTTTATCAGTGTTTAAAAACATTAGCAGCCGGAGAGATTCGAACTCTCGCTCTCATGGTGCGGCAGCAAACGCGTTAACCACTCGACTTAGTTGTTCATCCTAGCATACATATAATACTTATCTTACATTTTTGTGTTTTTTTGCATTTATTTTATATATATGTGACAAAATATATTTTTAGTTTAAAGTGTTTTTTATTTAAAAAATTGATTTTTTTTTTTATTTTTTAAGATTTATTCTTCATATTATTATATTAAAAATATTTTAGAACACTTAGATTAAATTAATCTGAGATTTTCAAAAAAAACTTAGTTCATTTTTTTATATATATTTTCAGGCTATATCAAAAGTATATCAAAACACCGAGATGAAATTAATTTGAGATTTTTTCAAAAAAAACTTAGCTTATTTTTTTATATATATATATTTTAAGGCATTACTATTAAACAAATATCAACATATATAATTAGCCTCATTTATTTTAAAGAAAAAAAATACCTTTAAAATAATTGTTATTATTATTTTAAACACATTATCCATAATAAAATAAATATATAAAATTATTATTATTATTGGGTAAATAATGAAAATAACAAAATTACCTAGAAGAATAAAAAAACCAAAAAATTTTAACCAAAAAGCAAACAAAAAAATAAAATAAATGAAAAAACAAAAATAAATATTATTAGTTGAAATGTTTTTTTTGACTTGAAGAATAAATAAATAAAATAAAAAAATAAAAATGGTTAAAAATAAGGAATATGAATTTTTGAATAATCATCGACACAAATTAAAATTTAAGGACTAAATTAAAAAAAATAAAATCTAAACAGTATAGAAAATAGTAAAAAATAAAAATAAAAACTAAAAGTGTGTATATATATGTAAAAAAATTAAAGATTATTTAAAAGATTATATAAACATGTATAAAAATAAAGATTATTTAAAAATATAAAAAAAATAAAATGAATTTGCCATCTTGGAATCACACTTTTATCCTATATAATACCACCAAGCGCTTTTGAAAAACCATTCACACAGCCAACAAAAATAAAATAACATTCAATATTTCATTTTATCGTTTTTTGGCTGACCATATCTTTCACATTTCACACTCACGCACACAAATTCATGACGCAGGCTTTTTTCTGTTTTTTATTTAGCACAACAAGTAACAGATGTCGCTGGTAGCGCAACTTGTCAGTTAATAATTCTAAAATATGAAAAAGTGATCTGCGTATATGTCAGAGCTATCAAATAAAAAACTCACTTAAGAGAACCATCAGATCTCCTGCCGAAATCATTAATTGCAAGGATAGCTGCCCGCAAATGAAAACCATTGAGAGGGCAGCTAATTAATTCGATGAACACAATGCAAGAACTCATAAACAATTGACGCAGGATAAATAGAAGTCATATAATAATTATCATTCGCCATTACAAGTCAATGCAATGAAATCTGAAGCAGCAAATCATGCACCCCAGTCCACAATGAATCTGGGTTTCATGGTTCAATTATCTTGCGAATTATGTGAACTTTGTGAATTACATTGTTAATTATCTTGGTCGTCAATTTTCCCTCAAAGACATGGGACAATTACATTTTTTTTCTTGGGAGTGGAAGTGTTACCCACCCCGCATGGTATATTTCTATCTCAACACCAATATATCAATGATCTTTTGACCACTACTAATATGCTTGGGGCCAAGCCTGTTTCTACACCACTCTCCACTTGGCACAGCCTCATTTGATAGCACCATATATCGTCAAGTACTTGGCAGCCTCCAGTATTTGTCTCTCACTCGGCCTGACATTTCTTTTGTTGTGAACAAGCTCTCCCAGTTCATGCACAAACCCACTCAAACTCATTGGACAGCAGCTAAGCGTCTTCTTCGCTATCTCAAACATACTATTTTTTATGGCATTCATCTCACATCTGCATCACATTCCACTCTCACTACTTTTTCTGATGCTGATTGGGCAGGTAATCTTGATGATCGCACCTCTACCTCTGCTTATATTATCTTCCTCGGCTCAAATCCAATTTCGTGGAGCTCCAAGAAACAACGCGTTGTTGCAAGATCCTCCACAGAAGCAGAGTACAGGGCCCTTGCTAGTGCTGCATCTGAAACCATGTGGATATCCTCACTTCTGCAAGAACTTGGGTTTCAGCTTTCATCGTCTCCGTCCCTACACTGTGACAATCTTGGGGCCACTCACTTACAGTTCATCACTCCAGAATGAAGCACATTCAGATTGACTTGCACTTTGTCCGAGACCTGGTTAACAAAGGCATCCTTCGTGTTAGTCATGTTCATACCAATGATCAACTTGCCGATCTTCTCACTAAACCTCTATCTCGGCAACGTACTGACCTTCTCAAGAGCAAAATCTCACTGGCCGATGGCAGTTCAATTTTGAAGGGGTGTATCAAGGCAGATTACAGCAACACAAAATCAGCACAACCAGATGAAGATTAGGACAAATATTCTGCAAATAATGTTAACATATCTCAATCATAAATGTAGCATAATCCCAGCATCACAGTCACCACACCTTCTGTATTTAGAAATGCTATCGTTACAACACATTAAAGCCATCACATATTCTGTATTTAGAATAACTTACCGTTACAATTATACTTGTATAAATTGAACACTGTGATAATATTACAAGTGTGGGAAAACACTTATTTATCACCCTCTGTGTCATTAGTCTCTTTAAATAGTAGATCTACAGTAAAACAACGATCTACTTTAGTTTCTTTACTAATGTATTTAATGTTAACATGACTACTCAACATGATGAGGCATAAAAAATGGTGTTAAGGCATGCTCATGCCAGAGTCGTCCACCTAAACGCCTCTTTTTATAAGGTGATAGTGCAATCACCTATAATGACAATGTGATTGTTCATAATGATAGTGTGGCCATCAACATGAGAGTAACAATCCCACGTGATTACACAGCAAGTAGATTCACACGATTCTTGGATATATAAAAGCTTACATTCTCCTCTAATCTCTTATTATCTCTTGTATCTTTCATGCAAACACACCTAATCCCAGATGATTAGGTGTTGCATATTATCTTTTGTATCTTTTTAACTACCAATAAAAAGGTCGCTATCCTTTGAAGCTTTCTCCAACTTCATCAACAATCATTTTCTTTATTATACTTTTCGATCTTTTTAAGGTCCAGACCGGCAAAGATATGGGAACGTGCTGTTTCCTTTTTGTCTACATTTTTGCTGTTTTCCTAAAGAATAAATGAGAAGATGATGACGATAATGGATGCTTGAAGTCGGCACTCAGCAGTTTGTCTCTGTTTTGGAAAAACAAATGGAACAATATACTCTCCTCCATCAATTTTTTTAAATTCTGCACCTGGTCAGGTGCACATCAGATAGGTTAGCTACATCCTATTTTACAGGAATATCTGAGATATAATGAATTTTAGTTTACTTCAAGAATTCTAGTTATAGCATTAGTCAAGGTTCCGTGTGCCTCTTGTAAAGTAATGTATTTCAAATGGCTACAAAGATGCTGGAGGGTTGAAGATTTCGGTGCAGTGAGATTTCTGTGAGTGTGATTTGGGATGAGGATTGCTCGAGTCTGGAAGAGGATTGCTCGACTTTTATAGCCTACTGTTAAGAAACCATTTCACTTAAAAGCTCAAGCTGTTAGGTGAGGCCCCAGAATATGATTTATATTATTCTCTAACACCTACTCTAATTATTTAGGATGTCATCTTGGCAGGGATACAAACTCTTATGACGATGGACTTGGAGAATCAATCGGCAGAACAGCAGAAAGAACGGCATCATTAAAAGCAACACTTTATTGAAACGAGATCCAAAATGGTAGGAAAATTACATGGAAGGATTTGATTCCTCCACCACTTCTAACAAGTCACCACTTGATCTAATTAACAAGCACTAAGGTTGAACATTTGATAATGGAAAGAAGGTTAAGAGGGAAATCGAAGTTACACAGTTACTGCTTCTACATGTTACATGAGAATCTAGGAACTAATTTCTACTGAATGGAGAAGTCCTTCAAGCACCAGTTGATATATGACGACTCAAGGCTTGCCGGCAATTTTCCAAAGTGCTTGTTTGATCATCCCTGCTGGTGCAGCTGCTGCCCCTCTAAACTGAAACCAAGTTCACAAGAGTTTAGCATTTTTCCAACAAAAAAAGGCATCGATGTATGCATCAGAAACAACTTCTGTGACAATTGGCCTCTTCTAAAGGCCGTGATGATAATAATCTATTTCAGTTATGGATTACAATACTCATTAGACATCATATTTAATCTCATCGGAAGTCAGTGCACCTCACATTTCTTAGCTATGGATTTCTTAATGCGTCTGAAAGACAAAAGACAAGCAGAAAGTTGGCAATTGGATTGATCTTAGGCACAAACCTTAGATTTCAGGGTCAACACGAAAATGCCATCAAGAGTGGATGACTGGACTGAGTGCACATCCAACTGCAGTTTGCTGGCTTCATCCATGATATCAAGCAGCATGTACTCCCTGTAAGGACATCTAATCTCAATGAGAACCTCTTTCTCTTTCGTGCATACTTTCAAATCCAAGGGCACCCCATCCTTGGGAGAAACCCCATCAAGCTCTGGTTCAGCTTCATCAATGTCACGGGCCTTCCTCTTGTTTACCCAAGACTTGTTTCCATTGTCAATCTTCTTGATGTCGTAGTTATCTGATGTCTGGTCTACCATGTCCATGTAACTCCTGTGTCCTGTCTCGTGATCTATCAAGCCTGTGCAAGATTCTAGTTCTGCTACTCTTGATTCAAGCTGTTTCAGGTAGCTAATGGTGTCGCCGAGGATTGATGCTTTGTCAATCTGAATAATTATGATCGAGTTTATTAGTGAATAGCATAATTAAAAATTCAAAGATCAGAATTATGAACTTCTCAGAAATAACATTATCTCAGAACAAGTTTACAGAATTCAGTATAAAAGATGTTGAGGAGAAAAGATGTACATAAATGCTTCGTAGCTAATTACAGAAATTAGCATAAAATCAGTTGAGCATATACATATTTAAAAGTTGAAGATTGGTTTCCAGTTTACCCAAAAATGTATTGCAGTTTCTTACAGTAACACAAGTGTAAAGAATTATGAAAAGTCCAATTACTATCGAAGTCTCAATAATAACAAGATTTCCAACAAAGGCAATGTAATTACCTCACTAATAGAAGGAACCATCGATCTGAGTTCTAGAAACTTGTCATTCTCTCTTCGTTCATCTGATTTATAATGGCCCTTGCATGTTTCACAGCTTTCCAATTTCTTGAGGCAATCTGTTCCTCCATTTTCCTTGTTGGACCTAAGAGAGTGGCCACCATATATCAAAGGTACTGCAAATAAAACCTTCTTCAACAAATTTTGTTGTATCCGTGACTTAAGGCCATCAACTGCTCCGTTTTTCCAACTAGAAAAACTGGACTTGTAATCTCCACTTCGGAAACATAGATTATCAATTGACTGACTTGAACTTTTCAGAATAACACATACAGTTCTTCTGTAGTGCAAGTCATCATCAGCGCCAAGATCAAAGGAGCTCAGCTTAGTGTGGTTTTCTTCTTGAAGTGCTTGCAAATGAAGGCGGGTTACGTTTTTTTCCTTGGAAGAGAGTACGGCCTGGCCTTGTTTCACTACAGCCTCTGAAATGCACTCACTAGAGTTCATAGAATCCCGAGCATCATCGCTCAATTCATCATCCATGAAATGCCAACTTTGAACTTGAGAAACACCTCCATTTAAACCTTCAAGCATGAAGGAATCTTCAGTCTGATGATTGTACTCACAGCCATCTGAACAATCATCAGGAAAGCTCCTTTTGAAATCTTCTCGCACATTTCCATGTAAATCGTTAATTCCCTCTTGCTCAAGTTCTATATCTTCTGTTGGGGTGTACATGTTCTCCAAAGCAAATGAATCGACTATCTCATGGCTGATCTTGGTAGACATTGGGTCTTTATCATCATCTCCATTGTGAGCAGAAGAGGAAGATTTCTCAGAGCAAACAGGCTTCGAGAAATCTAATAAGGAAGCTTTGATATGTTGAATGAGACTGGGGTCTTCTGTGACCTTGAAATAAGCCAAAAAGAGAAGCAAGAATGCAATTATGGCATTTATAAACTATTCCATGCATGCTTATATGCATATATTCTGAATTAGAAAGTCATTGATCTATTTTCCAGACAGGAAATTACCAGCTCAGTTACACCTAGCTCTATCACTCCCTCAAGATAGGGAAAACACACCACGGTCTGCAAAATTGAAGCCACAAGCCATGTGATGTTAGAGCAGAAAGATAAACACATCTGTATTTGATAATATGTGGATCGAGCTATGGGAGTTGAATTTTAAAGCAGGTGAAATGAGGTTTTTTTTAAAAAGCCCCATTAAGGTACATAGCTTCTTTCTCCTTAATTTAGCAAGCAAAATTGCATATGACAGCAATGTTGGAAGCACTAAGGAAGGGGGAAATCTTATCATACTCCAGCCAGGTGCAACATTGCTTCCTGGAGTTCATGCTTGCAGAAAAAGAATGCATAGCAATGTAAAAAGAATGCTAATCTTATTGTGACCACTTCTCTTACTTCGGTAAAATGTAAAAAGAATGCATGGCAGTTTAAACAAAGCGAAATGGCCAAACAGAAAAGGTCAACGCAGGGACATGTATGGGTGAGTGTGAGCACAGATTAGAATTATGTGTTTCTTTTATACAAGGATCTTCCTAGCAAAGGCCACTACGTGTCCACAGCATTCACACGATGAATAGATTCACAAGGAAATAGATCTCTTGTTACCTGAATAGATGCGCTCTAAGGTCAGTGATGGCCCGGTCATAGAGAAAACACAACACAGGAAAACAGAAGGTCAGTTTTCCCTCATAGAGTAGATGACATTACAGGTATTAAGATCAGATGAAATTTGCATTAAATGTGAAAAGGGATCTCAGCCAGGGAAACCAACCTTTGCAAGCAAAGAGCGAGAGAATACTTTGCTATCTGCATATTGAGCATTGCACAACCAGATGGTCTGTTTATTGGCCAATGCTCTTCCTGGCAACCTGTAAGAAGATAATAAGCTGGGTTGGTAAATATGACAGCATTATCCGAATAGAAAATAAGAAGATGTTTGGATCAGTGAAAGACGGATTAGTACCCTTCACCAGGATTGAATACAAAGGACATGCACACCAGGTAATACCACTCCTCATCTGACAGATCCTCAGGAGACAATGCAGGAGAAGACCTCTTAGCCTGCTGGCCAGCATCGCCTCCAAGGAGAGACTTGTAAAGTTCCTGCAATTGCTCACTTCTCTGTAGGCCTATTTTATCAGCTTTCAGCTCCGTGGCTTGAACTTTCCTAGTCTTGATGTCTCCATTGTAGTACCCATCACCCCATTCCAGCACCCTAAAAGAACATGATCGCATTGTATTTTCTCAGCATAAGCATAAAACGACATGGACGAAAAGCCATCTCAATTAACTTTTTCACAGCTGCATTGTGTTACCCAAGAGAAAGGAGGCGTCTTTAAAACTCCTGGCATTATCTATTCAAAAGCAGAAACTCCACAACCCTAATTTCATTCATTCTTCAGCAACAAGATCGTTACTTATAGCAAATTATGTAAATGGGGGGTGAGAAGAAAAGGAAAACAAATCTGACGGCTAGTTCTATTAGCTTCTAGTGGTCAAGCTCTACTGCAGCAAATCATAATCTTCCAAGCTCTACTGCTGACAAGGGAAAGTCTTTATCTTGGATAGGATATTTTTATCATTACATGTGAAAACCAGATATGGAAATCGAGAAATAAGAACAGAACTGTAACAAAGAATCGTTCGTGAGAAGAAAAGAAGTAGTTTAAAGTGAATTAGTTCAGCTAATGTACCCTTGCTGTCTGGCTGACAGTGACCAGAAAATTGCATAACTCCACTGTACACTCCTTACAGCAATTGCAAGCTGTTTCCTCAACTTCTCCTGTAACGCCTGCTGGCTTCGCACAACATGAGCCATTGCCAAACACAGACACCCAACCTCGAACTTACAGAAGTGAAACCCTGCTCTCTAACACATTAGTCAAACAAGAAACCCTGACAGCTCACTTTTTTGGCGGACCCCAGATGCTAGTTTACTTTCAATAATGCAAAATATTGTTTCATGGAAATTTTGTCAAGCAATCATGGCCTTTTAACCAATCAAGCTCCTTTTTTTTTATTGACAAATATGTTTAGCATACCAGTAGCACTATCTTTGTAGGTGGCAGTGACACTATTGTTTTCTTCTCATTAAAAAAAAACAAAAACTAATAAAAATGAAATGGACTTTGCATTGTTTTTTTCTCAATTAATTAGCAGTACCATCTTTTGTGGTTAAAACGATGGTGACGATGCTGAAATTAATGAGCAATTAATGAGAAGAATCTATCGGACAGGGTAATTAATTTTTTGTTTAATCTAGAAAAGAATCTCCCTTGGCCTTGTCGTTCTTTGATGCGTTATCATGGCATGGAAATGCCATTAAAATACTACCCCGTGAAATAAAATAGTTTGTGTTGCGATTGGGAAAGGATTTCACTTGTTTATGTTTAACTATTTCTGAAGCTGCAATTGGATTGGATTTCTTGCTCCGTACCTTGTTAATCTATCCAAATCATTTTTTTCCAGCAAGTGGATGGATCCCGTTGATGAATTTTATGTTTCTGCCCTGAGGTTTTTTATATAAAATTAATCTTATTACCTAAAACGAAATCGTGCAGGCCCATTACTGAAGAAATTGCTATTATTCACGCGCGCACTAATCAACATGGGTGAGCGATGTTTGTTTTCTTATAATCTATTTTGCTCTCTAAATTTTTATATTTTAGATGATATGATCTTAATTTGAATCGAAATAAAAAAGACATCAAACATGAGTGGCGTGTCAAAAATTTCAGGAAAGATACACTTTGATCTTTTAACTTTAAAAATAACACAAATTATATGATTTTAGCTCCTCAATTTCTTTCAAATTCAGTTTTGATATTAAGTTTATTTTTGTTATTTTTAGTATCCGGTTGAAAGATGAGAGAGATGTTGTTGGATTCATATGATAAAGAGAGAAATATTGTTGATACCGATTTAAGCTACCAAAACAGTCGATGTTTGTTTTAAATGGTTTTGTTTGATGAAAAAAGCTCATATTAAGTGTGTTTTTAAAAAATATATTCGAGCTTGTTTGATTTTTTACTTCATGTTGATTTCAGTTTTATGATGTTTTGTTTTAAAACTATGGATAGCCATCGCGGTTCCTAAGGTATTTTTGGTTAAAAATAAGTTGAAAAAAAAGAGTTTTTATTTCAAAAAAAACTTAAATTATTTTCCTAAAATGTTCTCTTACGCGGTTTTGTATTGGGAGTTTTCCATACGCACCCTTTTCTTTTTCATTCTTTTTTTCTTCATTTCTTTTTTCAAAAATCAAATTCCTTTCACGGTCTTTGGGTCAATGAATTATAGTATAGTACGAGCCATAAACTCGTACTCCGCTGCAGGGATTAAAAATTTTTTTATCTAGTTTTAATATATATAAGTTTTTTATTTTGTATTTTGGTTTTTATTTTTTTATTTTTTAGTTTAGTTTCTAAAAAAGTAAAATTACTGAGATATCTCACTAACAATTCTTGGTTTTTGTCTTATTTGAAGGTATTATGATTATTATACTATGCACAGAAATGAAAAAAATTAAAAATACCTTTGATACCATGACATTATTTTAAACACATTTTACATAATAAAATAAATATATAAAAAACTAATACACATTTTAAAAAGTTCTACGACGCTGCACGCGTCATCCGAAATGTGCATGAGCTCTGAAATTGATGTCGTGCCCACAACACCCGACATAAAATATAATTAAAAATTGGTAAATTACCAATACACCCCTATAACCAACTCTTGAATTTTGTCTTATAGGGGTATATACGTACTTATACAACTCGTGGTGCGCATCAGCTGACCCGGACACCCCGATTATAAAAAAAGGGTTCGAGGATTAGTCATGGTACGCTTAAGCTCACCCAGAGACCCCGATTATAAAAATATATATAAGTGAAAAAAAAAACAAAAAAACAAAAGCTTAAGTTGGCCCAGAGACACCGGTTATAAAAAAAATATATAAGTGAAAAAAAAGTATAAGCATGAAAGCACTGTAGCAATCCATATTGTTTTTTTTTAAATCAGTCCGGGGATTAGCCGTGGTGCTCTTAAGCTGGATCAGAGACCCCGGTAAAAAAAAAATATAAGTGAACATAAAAAAGTATAAGGAAAAAAATAATAAATTGATTCGGGAATTAGTCGTGGTGCGTCCAAGTTGGGCTGGACACCCTGATTATCAAAAAACAAATTTGGTTCAGGGAGTGGTGGTGGTGCACTTAAGCTTGCCTGGAGATCCTGGTTATAGAAAAAATATATAAGTGAAAAAAAACAAAAAAAAGTATAAGTGTGAAAGAACTGTAGCAATCCATATTGTTTTTAAAAAAATTCGCTTCAGGAATTAGTCGTGGTGTGCTTAAGCTGACCCGAAAACCCTGTTTATAAAAAAAATATATAAGTGAACAAAACAAAAGTATAAGAAAAAAAAAGGAAAAAAATGTATCAGCGAGAAAGCACTTAAGAAAAAAAAAATGGGTTTAGGGATTGTCGTGGTATGAATAAGTTGGCATGGACACCCTGGTCATCAAAAAAAATTAGATCTGGGGATTAATCGTGGTGCTCTTAAGCTAGCTTGGACACCCTAATTATAAAAAAAAAACAAAAAAATAAAAATAAGTGGAAAAAGAAAAAAATATATAAAAAAGTATAACAGGAAAAAAAAATGTTTTGGGGAAAAAAACAAAAAAAAAATATATAATAAGAAAAAAAAACATAATAAGGAAAAAAAAGGCAAAAAAAGAAGAAGCAAAAAACAGGGAAAAAAACATTGTAGCGGGAAAAGCATTGTTGCTATCAACAACGCTATGTGTGGGGAGCTACACTGCTTTCCACACACTATTTACAACCCATATTATTTTTTTAAAAAAAAAATTGGTCCAGGAATTAGTCATGGTGTGCTTAAGCTGACCCGGAGACCCCAGTTATAAAAAAAAATTTGGTCTGGGCATAAGGAAAAAAAAAATATAAGGAACAAAAATTAAAAAAATAGTAAATTGGTACAGGGATTAGTCGTGATACGCGCAAGCTGGCCTGAACACCCTAATTATCAAAAAACAATTTGGTCCGGGGATTAGTCGTGGTGCGCTTAAGGTGGCCCATAGATCCTGGTTATAAAAAGAATATATAAAGAAAAAATAATAATAATAAAAAGCTTAAGCTGGCTCAGAGACCATTGTTATAAAAAAAATATAAGTTAAAGAGAAAAAAATAAGCGTGAAAGCACTGTAGTAATCCATAGTGTTTTAAAAACAAATTCGTTCCGGGAATTAGTCGTGGTGTACTTAAGCTGGCCCGTAGACCCCGACTGTAAAAAAAATATATAAGTGAACAAAACAAAAGTATAAGAAAAAAAAAGTATCAGCGGGAAAGCACTTTAGTAAAAAAAAAATAGGTCAGAGGATTAGTCGTGGTACGTATAAGCTGGTCTGGACACCCTGGTTATATAAAAAAAAATGGATCCGAGGATTAATTATGGTGCGCTTAAGCTAATCCGGACACCCCGATTATAAAAAACAAAAAAATATATATAAGTGGAAAAAGAAAAAAAATTAAAAAAAGTATAACCAGCAAAAAAAATATTTCATGGAAAAAAACGGAAAAAAAATATAATCAGAAAAAAATTAAAAAAAAACAGAAAAAATGGAAAAAAAAATATAAAAAAATAATTAGATCCGAGGATTAATTGTGGTGTATTTAAGTTAGCCCAAACACCCCGATTATAAAAAAAAAATAAAATTATATATAAGTAGAAAAAAAATATAACCAATAAAAAAAATATTTCATGAAAAAAAATAATTAGAAAAAAAACAAAAAAAAACAACAAAAAGAAAGAAACAAAAAAAGAAAGAAAAAAAATAATTAAAAAAAATAAAAATGAAACGTATTGAGAAAAACAAAAAGTAAAAAAAAAAAAAAAAAAAAAAAAACACTGTAGAAATCCATAATGCTTTGTGTGGAGAGCTATAGTTAATTCCCCACACGGTTTAGTTTCTTTGTAATCTCCATGATTTCCCGGCAAATTATTACTAATCATAACAAGATGTAAATCATTTATCCGAATAATAATTGATTTCAAAATATCAAATAAAAAAAATAAACAACTATTTTTTTAGCACGTTGTAAGGGAAAATCTTGAATATTATTTCCTAAATATTATGAAAGATGAATCCAGGTATCCATGTCCACTTATTAACACTTGAAAATGGAGTTGTTTTACCCTTGGCATCCACGCAGGAGGAGATGTGAAAATCTTGGATAGGCATGATGGCAGGGCTCGCAAATAGGATGTTTGCTATTACGTTTCAAAATATTTAAAATAAAAAATAAAAAATATATTTTTATTTTAAATTAAAATAATTTTATGTGTTTAGATATGTTGTTGTTAAAAATAATTTTTTAAAATTATTTTGATGTATTTCTGAACGACAAACATTTTTTAAAAAAAAAAAAGCTCAACCACACTCACAAACAATCAATTACTCTTATGCATAATTTTGAAAGCTTTCAAGGGTATTATTGTCGAATTATTCTATTACATTCAATAAAGTTTTAAAACAAATTAGCACCAACAACAATTAATTAATTATCAACGATTAACAGTAGTCAGTGACCATCAGATGAATCATTCACTTAGAACTGACCAATATATACTTGCTCGAATTTGATCAGTTCATGGAAACTATTTACTAAACGATGATCAAATGTTATCAGCATATAATTCTTTCATTTTGTTTAGAGAACCTCATTCAAATCATGATTATTTTTTATAATTTATGATTCATCTATAATGTTTCTAATATATGCAACATTGTATTTTTTTTTCTTTTTTTATTCAATCAATTTAATTTGTGTCTTTATTTATATTTTTTTTCTTGAATAAATAAAATATTTTAATAAAAAATATTAGTAAACATAACTGGGTAAATATCCCAACTTATATAGTTCCCAATTTATTTGATTATATATATATATATATATATATATATATATATATTGATTTTCACTTAATAAGTTTTTATCTTATTTTTAATTTCAAAGTCATAAATGAAGTTATTTAATAATGAAGATGTTAAATTTTGTATCCAAACTAAGATATTCAGTAGCGGTGAGGAGTTTTTTCTTTTCAAATAATGAGCAAATCTTTCCATGATGCTCGGTGCCGATAACCACATCTCGGCAAGTAGTAGAAGATGAGTTCAACGATCGTGAAAAGTCATGTTCAAGTGAAGTATTATTTTAATGAACACGTTGGAAAGAGGTTTCGCAAATTAATGCAAAGTCAAAAGAAAGATAAACTATTTCCGACATATCAAAATAGGATATATATATATAAAGGAAGTTTTCATGAATTAAAACTTAATTGTAAGAAATACGATAAGACATGATAACAAATTAAACAAAAATCTTCCTGAATTATAGTTTAATAAGGGTATATAAATAGCTTTATTGGCTTGTCATGAAAGAAGAGAGGTCCCTTCAAACATGGATCCATTTATTAGAAAGTAAACCACTTGATGTAAGTTTTTTTTTTTTTTTTTTTTGCATGCGCTACCAACAAATAAAGAATGATTAATGATTTTTGAAAATTAATTTTAATTAATGAATGTAATTTTAGTTTTATAAATGTTAAGGTTTTCTGGACGATAACATTGATGATGAAATTATCGATCAAAATATTATATTTTCAATAGTCTAGTTTTTAAAAATCCTGATTGAAAACTCATGATTGATAAATGATTTGAAAAGCTCAAGGTTAGTATATATTTTTAAAAAAAATTATTGTTGTCGTTGTATTCAATTAGTTTATTTAATGAAATAATTCTTTTACAATTTTTAACATGCAAGAAAATTTTTACTAGGATATAGTTGACAACGTTGTTGCTGGGTTTAAGAGATTGAAATCAAAATAACTGTTTTTTTTATTCAAATATTAAATTTTATTTTCATTTTTTAGCTGGTAATTCATCTATACCATATAAGTTGTTTGATATTTGGTATGAAGTGCAAAAAAACCAAAGAATATGCTAAAGAAAAAGAGCTTTTGAGTTAGAAAGATGTGACAATTTAGAAGAATTTTAGAACTTTGTACAACTTCAAGGCTATATGGGAAGAATATATTCATCACGACATGTCCGAGCATTTCATGTGGCGATCATAATCTAGTGCGGAGAACCAGAAAAAAGATCATTAATTGTTCCATTACCACATATACTAGCATATCCATTTTGTTCATTTCGCATCTGAAGTAGATGGTAAATTTTTTTTTGATTACTTTCATTTAAAAAAAAATATTTTATATGAATATATTTAGCTAACAACAATTTTCTACTGCAAGCTTCAATTCTTAGACATGAACCAAGTTTGATAATGTTTTTTTTTATAGAACACACATGCAATATGATGATCGTTATAAAGGGATGCTATAGCCCGTGAACATCTAATCTTAGAATTTTTATTATGTTGGATTTCAACAATTTATTTTCCTGATTTATTAATATTTTAAATTTGACGATTTTTTTCAAGAAAAAACATGTAGCATATGGTTGTAAGAGAGATACAAGTATAATCATTTTGACCCACATGGAACTTGATTCAGAATTGTAATCGGAGGCAAGATCATTAGATGTACCCAATAATTTTAAAAATATATTATTTTAATATATTTTCAAACAAAAAAACAAACCTAAAAAAACAATTCCAATCACAATAAAATGTGAATACGATGGAAGATAGCAAATTGCAAGTAGCTATGGATACATTATTGGAGAGGGGCCAAGAGGGTGGAAGAAAGTGACCATACTTTGTTTGCCACCTGGTAAAATTCCAAATATGTAAATATCACTATTAAAGTTATGAAAACAATGTTTTGGCTGCAAGCTCGTACGTGTTCACTTGCAAGGAGCGATGGCTAATAATTTGGAGAGGGGCCATATTTTGTTTGATGTGTGGTTAAAAGAATATAATTGAAATATTTATTTCTTGTCGTTTACTTTGTTTTCGAGTTTGGACCTCAACACATTCCGGGTCAATGAGCGGGCAAGAGATCTGCTGCCTGCTGTGCTTCGTACATTTCTTCGTGCATGAAAAAAGTGCGGTGTCCCTTTTAATGGAGGCCATGCAGGTAGCTGGTACATGATATTTAGTACAGCAGAATACGAATCATAATTTCATCATACGTACAAAGCTGATGGAACGTGAATGCCCTGCAGCTTGTGGGCTCGTTTCCCAATTCTGCACTTGGATTCTTGCCTTTCGTGAACCAGCTCTGCGTGCTGAATCTCTGGATCATCCCCTTTTTCTTGAAATTCTCTTTTATTTATAAATTATGATTACTATGGTGGAGTTTATAAATTTATTATACTTTACATTCTACATCCACCTCAAACAGATTATGGTTTACCACCAGATACAAATTACCGTGCGGTCAAATAACAATAATACCTCTGAATAAGTAAAAATCATGAGTTGTTTGCGGGGATGCAACGGTAATTTTGAAATTTCAGTGCATAATAAAATAATTTTTTCACTCTCAAATAAAAAAAAACACATGAATTGTCTGCGGGGGTGTTTCAGCCATTTCACATTTTTTTCAAAAATATGTAAGTACGGCTCTGCCCTCATAAAAGATAAAATCCAAGAATTGGATGCACATGTGTAGAGGTAATTCTATGTTTTTTTTATATATTTTATACATGGGATACTGTCGGCACATTGCTAGACACGCTAAAAATATTTTGCCTGATGCTCCCTTAGGACGGTGCGTTCGGTGTCTAGGTGTTCAAAAATATTCATCTAGCGTCTCACTGGATGCTCCGCCATGTTGTCATCCTCATGGTGGTGCACGTGTCAGCTCACGGTGGACGGCAACATGACGTTGGCCAGTTGAACTCTCTGTTCCACTTTTCTCTCTCCTGCAGGTTAACTTACATGAAAATCCCCTTAGTTGATTTTGATTGTGTGTTCATATTAGTCCCTGATCTGTTAAATGTCTTGTCTAGTCATTATTGTTGTGATAGAAGTTTTGATTTGTTTAATTGTGTCCTTCCATTGAAATTGATTTTATATTTTATTTTCATTTTGACCCTTATACTTTTAATTTTTTATTTTGATTCCTTTATTGCTTTTTATTTCTGAAATAGTCCACAATTTTATCCATGTTTATATATATATATATGTTCTTTGTTTTAATTTTTGATTTTTATAATTTTCTCTTTTATTGAGGTAATACTTTTTTTTTATAAATTTTGTTCTTAAATTTAATTAGTGTTTGTGATCATCTAAAAATTAATATTTTTTATCTTTTATTTTTTGCTCTTTTGTTAAAGTTTTTAGGTTTTTTTTTAATTCTTTGATGTAATTTTTTTTTCTGATTATTTAAGCAATAATAATAATAATAATAATTTTAGATTTTTTTCTTGCTTCCTCTTTTGTTAAAGTTTTTAGGTTTTTTTATTCATCAGGGTAATTAAATAATTTTTATTATTTTAGCAGTAATAGTAATGATAATTTTAGGTGTTATAATCATGATAATAATAGTGGTATTATTTATAATAATGATAATAACAATTGTAATTTATTATGATGATTATAATATTTATGGTGTTAATAATTATAGTTTTGATTGTAATAATAAAAATAACTCATAAAATAATATAGAAAATATCAATAATGACATAATAATAATAATAATAATAATAATAATAATAATAATAATAATAATAATAATAATAATAATAGTTTCAATTATATTAATAAAAATAAATGTGTTGATTATCGTAATGATTATTGTTGTAATAATGACAACAATTATAACAATAATGGTGGTGGCAGAGATAACACTACCAATAATAATCACAATATTGATTATTTACAATAATAGTTATAATAACAGCTATAATAATTATGATAATTTAATAATCATGATAATAACAATGAGATAATAATTATAATAACTCATTAGTCCATATTTTTTTGTGTTAAAAAATGACTTTTACGACCTTTTTATATATGATATTTTAGATTTAATATCGCGTTAAAACAAATATGAAGCCACATGTAGACAAAATAGCTAGAAACATTAGGCCAAATTATTTATAATGAAAAAATATACGAGCCATTTGCCCTCCGCTTTGCCGTAGCTAGAACCAAATTTTTTAACATGTGAAAAAAAATATTAATGGTCCTAGATTTTTTGTATGATGATATACATCTGAGCGAAATAATCAACCAACAAAACTTTTGATTATTTAGATTTTTTTATATATACATTTTATTATGGATATGGCGTTTAAAATAATGATAACAATTATTTTTAAGGTTTTGTTTTTCTTAAAAATATATGAGGCTAATTATATATTTTAAAATTTGTTTAATATTTACGCCTAAAAATATATATATAAAAATGAACTAAGTTTTTTTTCAATCTCAAATTAATTTAATCTTAGTGTTTTGAAATACTTTAAATATAATAATATGAAGAATAAATCTTTAAAAAATGATTTAATTTATTTTAAATAAAAACCACCTCAAACTAAAAATATATCAAGTCATACATAGACAAAACAAATGTAAAAAAACACAAAGATAACAAATCACTAACAACAGAAGATTAACTATACATGCATAAGAGAGAATTTTACTCTCATTTCACATCACCAAAGTTAAACTTACAATGTTTTTAACGCAAGCTGCATTTAATATAAAGAGAAATAACAATAAAAATTAAAAGTTAAAACTAAAAGTATAAATACATAAATACAAATAAAAAATTAAGAATTATCCTAGAAGGACCGAAAAAAATAAAAGAACCGAAAGTAAATAAAAAAATAAAAACCAAAACACAAAAAAAAAATGTTGTAACGAGGCAAAAAAAAAATATCCTTGCGGTGGAGCTCGAGGTAATAGCTCGTCTATACTGTAAGACATCAGATAAATAAATAAAAATAATATTAAATGATTCACGTAATAAAAACAATATTAAATTAATAAAAAATAATATTAAATGATTCACGTAATAAAAACAATATTAAATTAATAAAAAATAATATTAAATGATTCACGTAATAAAAACAATATTAAATTAATAAAATTAAATGATTCGCGTAATTGCTATTATATTTTAGTTAATAATAAAATAGCTTTTGTATTAAATATTATATTTTTGCTATTAAATTTTAAAAAATAAAAGATCAAACCCTTGCCACCATCATCATCCTTTTCTCCTCCCCTATGATTTGGCAACTCAAACCCAAACCTTTTCAAAACTTGAAATCCACAAATGAATATAAAAATTTTACAACAAAGTTGTTGAATCATGCAGAATTGAATGATTAAGAACAAAAAAAAAAAGTTTACATTATCTCATACCAATACTAGAAAATTAGCAAATAGAAATAATGATATAAAAAATTAATGTGTCATGCTTACATACAATATTACCAATAAATAAACTTGTTGCTTATCCTTTGGTAAATTCATCAGTAATATTAAAGTTATGATCTAGCTAACAATCTCCTCCCTCCTTATTTCTTCTTCTTTCTCTATTTTTCTTTGCCAATAACAGTGAACCTTCTATTTTATCATAAATAAAACTTCCATCAATGTAAATCCAGTCACCTCAGCACTCAACTCATTAGCATCCTTGTCCTAATTTTTTTAGAACTTTTCATATCAATCCAACAAAATTATTCATTTAAATCAATTTGAAAATGTTATTTATCATTGCATTTTGATGTAGTTTATTTAGTTTGTTTGTGTGCTTACATATTTTATAGCTTTTTTAATATAAAAATTTGTTGTATGAATGTATGATGTGTACACATTAGGGTTTTTTGAGTTTTTTTTAAATGTATATCTTTGTAATTTGTTAAATTGATTTTAATTTTGTAACTTAGGTGTTTTGTAATGAAATAAATCATGGCTTACTTAATTAGTACATGTCATATTTTGTGAATTTTATTGTTAAGTTGAAATTTTTAGTAAATATGGAAGAATTTTTATTTTTATTTAAAGAAAAATGATAATAATTAAGAGTATTATTAAATTATATTAAATAAGTTTGAGTTAAATCAATGTTAAGTTAATTTACTTAGTTCACCTAATTAATTAATACATGTTATCATCAACATTCTATATAGGTTTGATATAAGTAATAGATAATTGTTCTTAGATATATATTTATTGTAATGAAGTTAAGGGTATTATTAGTTGCACATTATCTAATCAGAGAAATATTGGGAGACAATATTAAATGCTCGCGTAAGAAGATGAAACCTCATGGCCTAAGATACAAAAAAATTGACATGTGCTCAAACTTCTAGATATTGTATTTTATGAAATCTTGAAAATACAGAGTGTATAACTTAAGAGCATACTCGTTATAAAACCTAAAACTAGTAGGAGAAGGACTCTTGTTGCACATAGAAAATTATATATTTTTTAATTACTCATAGACTACAAAAATTATTCATGTCTCCAAATATTTTTTAGCATATGACTTGACATCATTCATATGAAAATGACAGATGAAACTTGGTACACCCTCCTAATAGTGAAACTTAGAAATAGTTTAATAAGATGCATCACTAGTTTTTAATGGAATCATAGAACATACATATTGGATTATTTATAGACAAATTCAATTCATTCATTTCATTTGCTTATTCTTATTCTTAGTGGTTATTGATACTCACACCTCATAACTTCCAACAAAGATTGTGTATGAGGTTAGAGTTTATGTTTTATCTATGGTATATGAACAAAATTTGATAGGAGAACTTAAGGTATATGAACAAAATTTCATGCTCTTTTGGCTATGATAAGATCTTAGGGGATGAGAGGTATATTTTAAGTTCTTCAAAAGCTTCATAACATTATGACATCCAATTAAAATTAATGTTTTTATAAAAAAAAATAAGTTGCATTTCCCCAACCTAGATATGAATCTGTTGAGGGCAGTCAACCTTCCTATGAGATGCTGAATATATATAATCCTGTAGGGAGGATTTATATATGGAATTGCTTAAATCTGCTTAGGGTTAGACTATATTCATTTGCTACAAACAAAGAAACCTATAAATTCCATCTATTTAATAGAAAACATATATTTGGTTGGATTCAACTTCATTTGACAATAGAACAACATAAAAATTAGGTTTTCAAGTGTTGTTTGAAATCATATTCTTCACCTATATATTATCTATATAAGCCTTCATATTTTTTCACAATTAAGTGCTTAAAGACTTTATTGACCATCCGTTAATATATAACCCCTATATTTTTAGGCAAAAAGCATGACTGGTTAACAAAACCTTCCATGTTTTGTGATGAAGAATTTTTTTTCCTTATCTTGTGAGTGCATTGGGATTTTATGGTACTTGTAATTAGCTTATAAAGATATTAACAACTTGTAATCCACTAGCTTATCAATCTTTAGAAGGGAGAAATTATCCTTCAGATATGTTTGAAATTCATACATATCTTTAATTCTCTTGTGCTTATCCTTACCATAACCATATTATCCCACCAATCTAGATACATGACCTTATATATGAAACCAACAACTCATAACTTATCCACTTTTATGGTTATTACTCGTTGTTTTTCTTCTCTAGAATTTATGTTCTTTTTTTGGATAAGAGGATGACCTGGATTAAATTGAGGTTTATAAGTGGCTATATCTGGATTGATCCTTAACATATTTTATGTGCTAAAAGCAAAATCCCTTTTATAGTAAAAAAAAATGACAAGTCAATAATTGGTATTGGTGCGACTCTAGGGTGGAACCCATACTAGCAAGTGCCTTTTCTTATCCCAATAACACCTCTTTCAATTCTCTTATGCCCTTTGTTCTAAGCTTTGCCCTATCCTTTAAAAGACCATTGCTAGTCCGTAGCTAGAGTCTTTTTAACTCTTAAGCATGATAATACACAATGTCTAAAAATTTATTGGTTTCCCCTCTTAGAGGAATTTCAAGATCCAGTATAGTGTATGACTTGATTGATCTTATGAAGAAGAGATCTCTCTACTATAGCAATGTAGGCCAAAACCATATTTAATACCATAAAAGGCTACTTGAAGGTGACGTGTTTATGGTGTGTACCAATTATGACCGTAAGCTTCAAGGCACCCTTCACTAGTATAACACCTTTAACCTTACAATACCAATAATAGGTCTTCATCATAGTCAATATGGAAGGGTATATCCTTAAATAGGACATCATTTCCTTGGAGAGGATGTTGATAAAGTTGTCATTGCCCACTAATACCTTATAAATCTTACGATTGTCTAGAAGTGTAGAGATGACCATGGTGTCTTCATAGGGATAACTCATCTTCTTGGTCAGGATATTGATGTTAAACCTTAACAAGAGTTTCACACAAAAATATCTAAAGCTCGTGATAGAGTTTGACTTTAAGCTCTTATATCATGCTTTAACCGACCCTTTAAAGGTTGGTGGCAAGATCTTACATTTGATATAGTTGTCTTGTATGACCAACTCAAGGTTATTACGTGTGGTTTGGATGTGTTCTCATAGATCTACCAATTCATTGTAGTTGTCCAAGCTTATTATATGAAGATATATCATTGGGACATGCGTGCTTAATACTTGTTTAGATAAGGGGAATCCCCTTATCATTTAGAGATTATTGGTCCCATCATAGAGATATCCTTTAGTCATGCTTCTCTATGATTTTTACGGAATCAAAATACTTTGGTGTGGAATGGTAAGATCAATAATTGGACGTTTTCTCATAGTATCCAGAGGGATCACTTCTAGAGTGATAACTTATCAAGAAAGTCTCATGTTAATAAGAGTGATCTCTTAGTGGGATAATGGGTCGTTTGGGCATTCTCCACATTATTTTTGTATAAAACAATTGAAGGTATCTTGTTCTTGGTTAAATCAATGTTTTTGTATTATGGATTAATAAATTGGCTTCTATTATTGTAGGCATGATGATGAATATGGAATAAAAATCTCATTACAGTTACTTGAAAGTCCTGTGCGCATTCCATAATTTGATCACCTTGTGATGGTGTTGCTATCCATAAAATAATCTAAATTGTTTGATTTCAGTGCATTGCCATGATTTTCATTGCTATGCATGCTTATAAAGTATACCCATGCACTTCTATATCTAATATAAATGATTTTGCAAATCTCTAACATCTAATGTAACATGTTTAAGTGGCTGTTTGGCACATCTTCTGAACCTATGGTTTGAAAAAAGTGGCCTGAAACAAAGTGAAAAAGTGTTTGGTTAAGTAAAAGATTAAAAAAAACTGTGTGGGTCCCACCTTTAAAACCATGGTTGACGAGAAGCAGGATTTTTATGCTTTGCTTGCGTTTGATGAATTTGGCATTAAGCCACTACAATGACTGATTCTTACATATCTCTGCCAAAATAATTCCACCTTTATCATTGACCAATTCCAAGCAGACAACCCAAATATGAATGAAGACGTGATGAAAAATAATTCCCCTGAGCTGTAAATTCAAACCAACCCAAGACAAACCCTTCTCCTCCTCCTAGACTACTGCTTGGCAAAATGAAACCAGAGCTTCTCTCTCTCTCTCTCTCTCTCTCTCTCTCTCTCCATGGCAACGCTTTCTCTCTTGCTGTTGGGCGTGAAGTTGAAAACTCAGAAGAGTGTAGGAGGAAGCCAAAGCGTGCAAAGCTTCCCAAGAAATGAGAAAGAGAAGAAGAGACTGAAATTGAAGCACGAGGAGAAGGGAGACCAAGATATTGAATTGGTCTTCTTTGAGACCCATTGAAATTGAAGCACGAGGAGAAGGGAGACCAAGATATTGAGCTTGTTTATTGTTTGCCCCTTTATTTTAAGAAATTAACGATATTGCCTAAAATCCCACTTAGGGCTAATAATCCCTTTGATTAACATGAAAAGAGAATATCTTGTGTTTGCATTATATTTCGAAAATATTTTTAAAATAATTTGATTTTTTTATTTTAAATTAAAAAAATAATATTTTCATATTATTTTCATGCCTAAAAAACCCCTTCACCTAATTGTTGATATTAACATTTAAGGGGAGAGTTATACCATATTTGTTTTATGTAGTGTTTAATTTAATAACAACTAAGCTTTTTTAAATGCAATAATTAAAAGCAAAAAAAATTGATGAAAAAAAAAATATAATTGAACTATATATATATATATATGTGTGTGTGTGTGTGTGTGTGTGTGTGTACATATTTATGCCCTTTAAAGTAATTTCACAGGTTAAAAGCAATATGAAAAGCTTGGTAACCAAACACATGAAACTGCTTTTCATTAATCTCAAACTCAAAAGCAGTTTTAACTAAACACCTCAAAACTTATTTTGAACCACAAC
The DNA here is from genome assembly GCA_964035475.1 of Salix caprea. Taxonomy (NCBI): domain Eukaryota; kingdom Viridiplantae; phylum Streptophyta; class Magnoliopsida; order Malpighiales; family Salicaceae; genus Salix; species Salix caprea. Next base: position 7,167,547 of record OZ037755.1, on the reverse strand, counting down.
TAAAATGCTTTTTATGAAACTGTTTTTTTAAAACCTCAACCACAAAAGCAAAAACTGTGCCAAACACACCCTAAAAGTGAAGCTCAATGCAGGCTTTTAATTGTTCTGAATATCCATGTTCTTACATTAAATTATACCTACTATCTTATTTTATTATGTCTTTATATAGTCATCATCTACATTACCAGATAAGATGATAAATTTTCACTTTAAAACCATTACAAGAATAAAATTATTTTATAATATTGTTTATCATGGATTAGAATTTAAAATAATTTAGACGTAAATGTGAAAGGGATTTTCCAAGTTGGATTCCACTGATGATTGACATTAATGGCATGGATGCAATAATATTACTCCTCGTTACTCGAAGCTGTCCTCATTTATGATTTATCCATGGAAAACAGACATAGTAACCACCACGTGTTATTTTTATTCTTACTATAATATGAACATTGAGCGGAGCGGACTGACCGCTTACCTTTTCAGACAAATGGGAAAACGGTCCGTAATAGTTAACCACGAGTGTAGGTCACGTGACTGGGCCCCCTTAAGAGCACACTAACATCTCCTGTAGTCCGACTTCCAGCACGTGCTACTCGTGTGTCCCGCGAACCCCCTTTCGAGCTTAACTACACACGCCCCATCCGTGTCAAACCAAAACACACACACACAAAACACGCTCGAGCCTCGCCACACGCGCGAAACCCTAACCCTCGCACGCAAACACGCATCTCCACACGCGCCTCCTTACTCTCTCTCTTTCTCACATTCACCGTCCGCTACCTCCACTCGCCGGGAGAAATTGAATTTCTCGCTTTTTTGCGGAATTCTGTGTTAAATTAGGCTTTAGAGAGTGGCCGTGGAACGACACCGGAGATTCTCCGGTTGTCGGCGAAGTTAGGGTTTCAAGAGAGGTAGATGGATCTGCTGTTATGATTCAGATATAAGGTGAGAAGATTTGTGAATCTGTTGGTTTATAAGCGTTGGAAATGGAGAAATAGAGGGGAATTTGAAGTGTTGGCAAGCCAAAGGTGAAGTTTTTACGCTGAAATGTGCGGAAGACTGTTACAAGAAGGTGATTGCTGAGTTTATTTTGTTTATTTTAGTTAAAAAGTGCAATTTTTTTTATTGAATTTTTGCTATTGTTTTATAGTGACGCCAGTGGTCTCTACTTGTTTGGTTGCCGAGAAAGAGGTGGAAAAGAGAAAGAAATTAATTTTTTGATTCTCCTGTTTTTTATTTCTATTTTTCCCTTGACTTGAAGGAACAAAAAATAGTTGTCAAAAAAAGAAGAAAGAAGAACATAAATGAGAAAACTGACATGTTTATGCCAAATGTAGCGTTAAAGATAATGTAGCAGAGAAATTTGTCTTCTTGACCTATTAGCAGTAGAAAACACTGTAAAAGTTTCACATATAGGCTTAAATTGAAAAGAACATTCTTTTTCCTTCTTTGTCTATTATTTTTACCTCTTATTTACTTTTTCTTGGTATAAGTGATTGAGTATATTTGGGTCATAACTCTTAAGTTTTTCATTGTTGCCAGGGAAGTCGAGAATGAGGGTAGCAATTTTTATTTTTATTTTTATTTTTCCAGTTTACAGTCTGCATTATTTGAAAAATGGTAGCTTTTCAGGTATTTGGATAATCAGAGTGGAAATGATGGCCTTTGTCAACATAGAAGTATTCAATGACTAAGTCCTAGACATTTGGTTGTGGACGAGAGAATGGCAACAGATATTCAAAAATTAATAGGAACAAGTGAAGAAGACGATGATGAAGAAATGGATATGGATGTTAAAGAGGAAGACAATGAAGAAAATGGAGGGAAGAATACTGTTGCACAAATTATGGCAGGAGTGAGCGGAGGAACGACATCAAACAGTAGTGATAATCAGTTTCAACATCAACAGCAATTTCAAGAGCAAGTAACCACTCCATCAGGTGGAGCTCGGAGGTCTAGACCACTTGAAGAAAAGGAGAGGACGAAGCTAAGAGAACGACACCGGAGGGCAATCACAGCAAGGATCTTAGCAGGATTAAGGAGGCATGGGAATTACAATCTTAGAGTTAGAGCTGATATAAATGATGTAATTGCTGCTTTGGCTAGGGAAGCTGGCTGGGATGTTCTTCCAGATGGAACTACCTTTCCTTCAAGATCTCAGGTGCTTATCTCTTTCAAGTACAAAGCCTTTGTTTGATTCGTTAAATAAATGTTAGTGATAACTGATGAGAATGCACACTAAATTGTTATTACCCATATGGATTTGAAGAGTTGGGGTTGATCATAGTACCTCCTTTTCATTCCTTGATTAAATCTAGAGGGAACGGCTATCTACTTGTCTTTTTTGTAGGGCTCAAGGCCTGTGGGTGGCACTTCTGCTGCAGTAACATCATCTTCTTCTCATCTGGTGTCACAACAGACTCCACCGGCTTCCCTTAGAGGAGTCTCCCCTGGTTATCAGACCTCGGTTGAGTACAATACATGCCGTATGAGAGGTGTTTTTATGCCCAACCCTTCACCTTACAATCTATCAGCAAATACTCAGTCACAGATCCCAGCAATGGGGGAGGGAGGAGAGCAAACAGAGTGCGATCTCCATATTGGTGGCTCCATGGACACCATAAATGACAAGCAGGTACTATGGAATTCTTTTGTACTCTGTATGTGATGAAATATTCATCACTGAATATTCTAATATATGTTGCTCTCAAGTGGAATGTTTTAACCTCCCTGGTGAGCTTCAAATGCTGAAAAGAAATGTGTTGTTGCTTGTTCTTTACTCTACGTATATCTTGCACATTACATGATAGACATAACTAAGTCATCCAAACCTTTGATTAGCAGTGGAGCTCAATTTTGTCAATATGTAGAACTTGTTTTCAGTCAAGGAATCTAGAGTACAAGTTAATTTTCTAACAAAATTTGGTGACAAGTTTAATTTCATGCATTTGTCAACTCCCTTTTTTCATAGATTGCTGACATACCTCCAATTCCAAAGTTACCAGAGCGGGATTTTGCTGCCACTCCATTCATACCAGTTTATGTGATGTTACCAGTGAGTTAATCAATCCTACTTTTCAAACAGTTAATTTTGGAGATGGGTGCTATCTTATTTTTATTTCTGCTCAGAGTTCAGATTTTTTTGAGGAAGATACATTATTTTCGTTGATATGTTGTTCTCAATCTAACCTTGATGCCAAATGCCAAACATTTCTAATCAAATTCATTTATGTGCCATAATTTGTTGGTGTCAGTTGGGTGTTATAAATATGAAATGTGAGCTTGGTGATCCAGATGGCCTACTGAAGCAGCTCAAGGTCTTGAAATCTGCCAATGTTGATGGCATTATGGTTGACTGCTGGTGGGGCATAGTAGAGGCTCACACTCCTCAGGAGTATAACTGGAATGGGTATAGTAGGCTCTTCCAGATGGTGCGTGAACTTAAGCTCAAGTTACAGGTGAGGGTTGTTTGAAACTTGTTATCCTGTATTGTAGCTCATGCTCTCTCTCATTCTGGACATAAAATTAATGCTTATCGTTGGTTTTTTTAGCAACCTCCCTTACTCTGGTACACCACTTCATGGATTGTTTATGAATGCATCCATGGATGTGGATGCTGGTGGTGTTGATACAATGCCCTGGATTCTGCAATATTATGATATCAGATATTTTCAAGTGTGTGGGAAACTGAGCAAGTTGTTGCTGTTGATCATACTGTCAATGATATGAGCAGGTGTGAGTAAGCATGTTGATGGATCATAGCTGGGAGATTATTCACAGATCAAATTTAAGGACCTTACTATTATGATTTTGATAGGAGCCAATTTCATTAAATGGCTAAACAATATCTTTGAGCTAATGAATGGGTGGTGGTTGGGGGACTTAGATGTATAAGACTTTGTTGAAACTGTCATGAAGCCAGGCACTAATGAAGGTGTGGTCAAGTATAATCCATGTGTTTCAGTGGCTTCCTGTCTATGAAGGGAGATGGTTGATTCATTTAGGTTTGAGATTGCAAATCCCCACAGCTTGGGTGCTGATATTGGCTGTGGAGTATTTCATTCTTTCTTTATTATTATTATTATCCTTTTTTTTAATGTTACAATAAAACAATAATTCTGAGTACAGAAAAATTTATTAACAGGTTTTATGATGTTTCTGTTAAGAAGGGATGGTGTTTTCACTGGGTTTATTTCGCTTTTAAAGATTCTATGAAGTATTGAAATGTTTGTTATGAATGTATCTTCATCTAAACACACTATAGCAACTCATTGCTGATTTTGCTGTAGTAGCTTTTCTCAACACTCTTGAAGATTCCTTCTGGATGAGGTCAACTTCTTTTGCTGATTTTTTACCCCAGGTTGTGATGTCATTTCATGAATGTGGAGGCAATGTTGGTGATGATGTATGTATTCCCTTGCCACATTGGGTGGCAGAAATTGGACGAAGTAATCCTGACATTTTCTTCACTGATAGAGAAGGCAGGCGCAACTCAGAATGTCTTTCATGGGGAATTGACAAAGAACGAGTGTTAAGGGGCCGTACTGCTGTTGAGGTACATCCTGCTGTGTCTGTTCTGCATCAGTCTGTCAGGCTTTACAGAATTATAAAATAGTGCATGGTTGATACATTAAGCTTTTCTGTCACTCTTTGCCAGTATCCACATGAATATGTGCTTCTGTGATAATCATTAAATTTTCTTAGACACCTGCATAAGCTAAATACAAGGAAAAAATTATTCCATTTAATTATATTTTTGAAGTTGCGGTTTGGTTATGGCTAACACTTTGAATGTATATGTTGCTGAATTCAAAATGGACTTTATGTGTGTTCCTAATTGCAATGGTCAGAACATTGGTGATTTGATCTGTTGCTTCCATGTAATTTGAGAATTTGAGCTGGATTATTTTTTGAGGCTAGTAAATTTGGTGTTTTGTCTCTATGGTTAACTAATGTAGGTGTACTTTGACTACATGAGAAGCTTCCGAGCTGAATTTGATGAGTTTTTTGCGGATGGTATCATCTCCATGGTTGAAGTTGGACTTGGTCCTTGCGGGGAGCTACGGTACCCATCTTTTCCAGTGAAGCATGGCTGGAGATATCCTGGCATTGGTGAATTTCAGGTAATCTTTTGGCTATGTAATTTTAGCGATCTTCTTTCTTAGTGATGTAAGCTTTCATCATCCATATTTGCTTGCTACAACTTTTCAAGTTACTTTGATCTTTGAGGTTTGCAACACAAAATCCATACATGCAAACTTGTCAATGGCTTCCAACATTTGCGCTCACAATGCTCTGGTCTTGAGAATTGTTGCTCAGGCAGTATGCTCCAGCCACCTCTTTTTCCAACACCACGCAGCCTCTCTTCTTTTTCTCTTCTTCAAAATGAAAAAAACTGAAATAGAAGTCAATTTACAATGTCATTCCAGAGTTCACTTGGACACAAGTTGATTTTTCTGATTCGTATGCCCATTTTATCAAGGTACTTCAGAGAAGTGGAGTTGGACTTGAATGTTAACCAGAGTTTATAGATTTTAAGAAACCATTTAATCTTAAAAACATACTTTGTAATATGTCTTGTTCTCAATTTTTTGTTTTGTTACTAGGTAATGAGAAAACAGTCATTACCTTAGGTAAATTGGTTGCTCCACATTATGTGAATTGGGTGCTTGATTCTTTCATTTATTTTCTCAACATGTCATGTCGATTTATCTTTTATTATCCCAGTATGGTTAAAAAAGGCCCTTATTTGCAGTGTTATGATCAGTATTTGTTAAAAAGCTTAAAGAAGACAGCAGAAGCAAGGGGACATCCATTCTGGGCTAGGGGACCAGATAATGCTGGTTTCTATAATTCCCAGCCGCCTGAAACTGGTTTCTTCTGTGAGGGAGGGGACTATGATGGGTACTACGGCAGGTTCTTCCTTAATTGGTATACTAGGATTTTAGTTGATCATGGTGATCGTGTACTTTCTTTGGCAAAGTTAGCTTTTGATGGCACTCAAATTGCTGTGAAGGTGAGTCAGCTTTTCAGATATTTCTTCTGAGATTTTGTTGTTTGTTTATCTAAGATTGCTATCTAGAATTCTCTCTTTTTTTTTTTTTCTGTTTAACAGCTTTGGTCCTAATTTTAAGCTCATTTAAGATATTTGTTCATGCTCACTTCAAAATGCATTTTGAATTGAAAACTACGTCTAAAAGCTATTTAAAAAGTTAATGCTTGATCCACTCTGTTTGCTACATTTTAATTGGCGAGCAGCTATCAGGTATTCATTGGTGGTACAAGACAGCCAGTCATGCTGCTGAATTAACTGCTGGGTTCTACAACCCATGCAATCGTGATGGCTATGCTGCAATTGCAGCAATGCTAAAGAGGCATAAAGCTGCTTTAAACTTCTCGTGTTCTGAATTGTGGATGGTAGACCATCAAGTGGACTTTGCAGAGGCGCTTGCAGATCCCGAGGGATTAGTATGGCAAGTAAGAAACCTACTGCTCAGCTTCAACATTTCCTAAATTGAGCCTCTCATTTTTAGAAAAATAGGTCGTCTTTGTGAAAGCCTGTTATTTTCACATATATAAAAAAATTGGATGAACATAAGGCTATATCTTGCTTCAGCTATGCTGGCTTGAAAGTGTCTATGAGCATTCTAACTGTCTATTTCAGGTGCTGAATGCTGCATGGGAAGTTGGCATTCCAATTGCTAGCGAGAATGCTCTTCCATGCTATGATAGGGTCACATATAACAAGATTCTGGATAACGCCAAACCATTGAATGATCCAGATGGAAGGCATTTTTTGTCTTTTACTCACCATAGGCTCAGCCCACTTCTAATGGACAGACAAACCTTCATGGAATTTGAACGCTTTGTCAAGAGAATGCATGGTAAAGTACTGGAGCAACATACAATTATTTTTGAAATTTTGAGTCTTTTCAATGCTATAATTTTTTTCCCCAATCAATCACGCTGTCTTTGCATTGCTGTAAATTTAATCCAATTAGCCATGCTAATAAAAAAGAATGAATCCGTTTACCTATTGTGAGCATGTATTTGGTGGGCAGGGAGCTAGTAACTGAGGGAAAAGGGTGGAAACAGAGGGTGACTGATTTCTTTATCTAAAGGTTCTGGATGCTTCAATGCTTGCCAGAATCCGAGGAATACCAAAATCGGTGCTACCAGCATGAATTTCACTGATATATGTAATCTGCACCAGTTCTGTTTCATAAACCCGAGATGACTTTGAAAGGTTCTGCCAACAGTGCCCTGTGTGAAGAACTGACAAGTCATAGCCTGGTCGCATTTTCTGGCCATTAGAACCAAAAAAATAATAAAAAAGGCTTTATTTTTCAATCTGAATCTGTTAGATGTTGATAAATAACCAGCCCTTCAAAGGTTCATTTAGTCACATTAATTTCAAAATGAAAGTGATTGTGAGCCATCTGGTTAGTTCGCTGTTGGCACTGATGGATGCATTTTCATTTTCATCGTAATTCAATCTGAATGTGTTTGATTTCCATTGCAGGGGAAGCAGCTGTCGATCACCAGGTATAGCAGGAGGAGGAAGGGCGTCCAGATAGAGTAGTAGTATTTGTTTTTCTCCCACGCAATTGATGGGGGCTTACCATAATGTATAACAGTGGAGTAGTAGTTTTTATATGATAACTAATGAATAGTACTGAAATAGTTCTAACACTCTGTAAATGAAATCTCAAACTCAAAACAGCCAGGTTCTCCGCTACCGCTAGGTTCGAGCCTCCTTTGATGCTCGAGTTGAAACTTTTTGAATTGGCTTTTGTGCAGTTCAGAAAGTTGAAATTAGTAATTCATTAGTGGCACATCTTTCCCCTTCCCCTTTCATTTATTATTTCCTTCTCATGTTCTACCGGATCTTCAATTGTATTCGTATGCTCCTCAAAATCCTTCTAGCCAGCTACTTCCAGACCGTAATCTTTGCTCAAGGCGAGGCAGAAAAAAATAGTGTATAGCGGGATCTTAGTAATTTCTAGATGCGCTCGCACAATAGGCTGCCGCCAAGTTCTTGTTTACAATGATCTCGCCACGCCTGAAGGCGGTAACTTATTCTTTCCATGTATAATTTTTTTTATCCGTGGTTAAAGCAGAGAATTCCACAGGCCATCAAAATACAATCGAATAACAAATTGAACCTATTTTGGCTGACAAATTACAACAAAAAAGAAGAAAAGGAAAGTCTAGGTGGAGGACTTCTTGAACACCATTCGACCAGATTCATCCACATCAAAAAGACGCTCTATAAAGTTGTCCCAGTGCTCCCTCATTCTCTTTAGCGACAACAACGAACCTGCTCCACTTGAGCTGCGAGAACTCTCCCCTTCCTCCACTTCAGCAAAGGTTCCATAAGAAGGTGAGTAGGCTGCCTGTGGTATGTTCAAAGCAACAGCTCTCCGAAGTGCCGCCTCATATTCTTCACTGTGCTCACGTGCAAGACACTCCTGCCGCTGCATCCGTTGTTGTGCTGGAATTTCCATGATCCGATCTTTCTCCAGCATCAACTGAAAGGAAAATGGTGTTCCAGTTTTGTCAGCAAATGTAGAAGTTAATTCTCCATCTCCGATCATCTAATAAAACAATGTGAATACACAAGAAACACATGACTGACAGTCTGACACTGACTTTATAATACATAATAGAGCTACAAGATCCGCTTGACTGGCATAGCCTTCATCATATACAATGGAGCTATAGATATGGCAGGTCTCGGGGTGGGGGGTTTACAAGAAACTTGCAACAAATATTCCAGATGCTGTTATTTGAACTACAGAAGTTGTGAAAAAGCTGACTAACCTCCCTAGGCTGGACAAACCAATTTTTTTTTTCTTAGAAATAAAAATGGCTTTACAATTGGTTCATGACTCAAACTAGACCAGTAATGAAAGTAGTCTCAATCTTGGCCCCAACTCACACTATCATGTCTTACTACTTGCGAAGGAAGAAGTTAGGCTTACATCAACAGCCCATTGAGACTCCCTCTCTAACCAGATAATGGTGTGGTCAGAAGTCGCGTTGCATGAAAGAACTATGTGCTCAAAGCGCCTATCCACAGGGACTGCTGTTCTGACAACTGGAGGAAATCTTCCTAGCCTGAAACCAGAGTGTAAAGGTACTGTCATTACAATTAAGATAATAATAAAAAATCTAAAACACATAAATTTTCATAAATAAACCTCCAGAAATCAAAATTGAGAGGCAACCACCACATCATGGTGACAACTGACCACTCTTTTGCTCATAAAGTATTCAACGCTAATAATCAGTTACTCTTTGAGAACTGTTCCTAGCACATGAATGAAATGCTCCCCTGCCTTGGGGAAAACACTGACATCTCAAATGGAAGAGTGTATGCACAGCCCTCGATGAATGTTGGTTTCAGGATTCCTGAGGCATTGTTAATCTACTTTGGCTTTGAGGAAGAGCCTTATAAGTCTGTCTTTATCAGTATTGTAGGTCAAATTGGTAAGCATAACCCATACCATCATCAAGACTCCCTATTTCTATTTTCACTCTTCCCCTGCCTTTTACTCTTATTTCTCAGCAGGAGAATCCTTCTTTGTATCCCCGCATTCCTTCAGCAAAGGCATATAAACACCTGGCTGGTTACTTTGTTAGGCGCATATAAAATTGCAACAAAATACAGCTGAATTTACCTGAAGGGCTTCCTCTCAACAATATGGTATAGGCGGCCAGGTGCATATAGCCGCCTTGGATCCTTAAGCATATTCTCCTCGAGAGTGCAAGTATCCTTCAAGCACATCAGGCAAAGCAGACAAGGCAAACTGTTCAAAATACAAAAATCAGCTTCGTATCTTAACGAACTCCAGTAGAGCACATGATTGTTGTAACAAAGACTACATGTGCAAGCATAAGAGTCCATAGATGACTATCAGCAGTTTTTTTTTTTTTGGATTCGAGGAAACCCCACTCCCCGGAAAACGCACTTTGTGGGCCCAGGTGAGCGAGTAAAACCCCTGCTGTCCTAGGCTCTTATAAGAGATGCACGTCCTGACTCGAACTCGAGACCTGCTGTACAAATCTCAAGCCCTTTACCATCACGCCACGCCCCTTGGGGACTATCAGCAGTTTCCTCAACTAGCCAAATGGAAAAGCTATGTTTAAGTGTATTTGCACAGCTGCACTCTTTGTTTGTGAAAAGCATATTGACCAGATTGATTTTTTTTTTCTTCTTATTTTTAAAAAGTCTCAAATCTCAACATATTTTCCATTAGAATATATGCCAGGCTACCAGATGCCATAAAAGAATATATATATATATATATATATATATATATATATATATATATATATATATATATATATTAAAAGGTGAGGAAGACATACTATCTTTTACCAGAAAATTGATTTGAAAACATCTTCCAGAGCAGTAGTTGTCCGAGGTAAGAAATCATCCTGGTTCATTCAGTAACTCATATTAGAACAGAGCACATAACACTATTCCTAGGCACAGAAAGAGAAACTGACAGACTAGAAGTCTAAGGGGTCAAGCTCTTTGCTTGTTCCATCATTCAGAGTTTGGCAGCAGGTTACAATTGTAAGACAAGGGACAGATTAAAATTGTCAATCCTGCACATAATTAGTTTTCGAACCAGCAGGGTTTGTGATTCTTATATAAGCTGATGCTTTCAACATGCTTTGGTAGCCACTTTGACAAGGTTTTATTCATTTCAGTAAAACCAGAAAATGCTCCTACCGCCATTCTCATCAAGACCACTCATCATCATCATTTTGGTTGGTGTTTCCAATCGACTGATGAATTAAAAATTTAAGCACCTTTACTTAATTTCAAACATAGCTGGAAGCACAGGGAAGTCCTACCTGAAGCACGACAGAACTGATAACATCAGCATATCTCACAGCCAAATTCAGCGACACGCATCTAGCAGGAGCCATGGCAAAGCATCTGATCCTCTTCCTCTCAATGGTCCCCAATCTATCTCGATTTTGAACAGCATACATTGCTATCAATGACACTATACCTGCACCTAACGAATGTCCAGCAAAAGTCAACCTATAATCTGGATTCATCTCAGCCAAATCCCTCAAAAGCTCACATTCTGCATCAAAAATCCACTTTGCAGCCTTCAATAGCCCATTGTGCACGTAACCACCATCAAACTTGGTCTGCCCCAGTTTATTATCAAGTAAAACTGCATAATCACTTTCCTTTGCCAAATTAAGCCCTCTAATAGCCAACACTATATCAACATTATCATGATCCAGGTAAATCATATAAGGAGTAGCACATCCCCCAGTCTCTTCATAAGTTCTCTTCACAATTACCCAATCAGGGTTAATACCATAGCCACCTGGCGGTGCCCAAAGGGGATGCCGAAGATCATCTTCATAGACTGATAGGATTAGGCGACAAAGACGAGGCACCGGCTCAAATTCCTCAGCTGTGGCTAAGCCCCAGTTCTCACTTTCAAGACCAGCAGTGTATAGGCATTTTTGCCATAGCCACCGAGCACAGCCAAGGCAGTACACACATTCAACGATTGGAAGGCCACAGAGGATTGACATAGAGGCCTATGATTAAAGCATAATAATATATCCATCAAGAAACATGACTCAAGTGAGATCAACACATCAATGAATACAGGGAACTCAGATTTTGTGGGAAAATCCAATTGGGTTTAGAATAACAGTGAGATTATACAGTAAAGAATTAAACTTTCTTGTTGAAGAATTAGTGATCAAAACAGCAATATGAAGAAAGTATACATACAAGACATTTCAAAAGCTTATGAAAATCTTTAAGACATTGATCACAACAGAGAATGAAGTTATTCAGCTAAAAAAATTAAGAAACGAGTGACCCTCATATATAAAAGAAACAACAAACACTAAAAAAAGTAAAAATAAGAAGCACTAAAACGGGTTTAAGTACAAAGAATTGGTTGGTGTATCATGAGTTGCAAAAAGTTGGGTTCTTTGGAGTCGCTACTTTTGATTGGTAGGTTTAGACGACAAATGAAAGAGAAAGAAATAGTAAGAACAACAAACAAAAAACACAGCTACGCAGATAGAGAGACTAGGCATCTTGATGGATAGCTTACCAGTTAGTCAAACCCATTTCCCTGTAGAGTGTGTTGGCTTTGCAAGCATCTACCCTGTTTAATGCTTTAAGATGCCCAGTGTTTATTCAAGTTTCATTCATTAAAAATTGGAGTCTGTCCGTCTTGCTGTCTGACCCAACGGCCACTGCTCTTCCAGCATTTTATGGTTAGTTGACTGTTTTAAAAATGTTTTTGAATAAATTTAATTTAATTTTAATTTTTAATTTTTAATTATTAATTTTTGATATTTTAATATGTTAATGTCAAAATTATATATATTTTTTTAAAAATATTTTAATATATTCAGTTTTTTTCTCTTTTGCTAAGTGAAAAACTAGGTTAGGAAGAAATAAATTTCACTTAATTATTTGGTTGTTAAGAGTTGAATTTAATTGAGGGTATATCAAAAAACTAAAAGTTAAATTTTAATTGAGAAATGGGATATCAAGATAAAAAAAAAAAAATTATCTAAAAAAGACACAAAATATATTAGTTATTTCAACAGGAGCCAAACACAATTGATAACAATGATTGAAACATTAATTTCACTATTTTCAAGAGAGGTTGGGAGGAGTATATTAAATAATTACCAAAGAAGATTATAGTTTTAATCCATTTAAAACTCAATATAATTTCTTAGTAGGTTAATTGTTGTAAGTTTAAATCTCGGTATGTTAAGTAGTTATTACGAAAAAAAAATGGGAATAAAGATGTCATAAATTAATTGTTTTGATGGGTTTATGAGAACCGGTGGCTAAACAATTAAATAATTATTTGGTTGGCAAACAATTAAATAATTATTTGGTTTGCGGAGAAAACACCTTAATCCAGGACTGTTAGGCTAATTTGGTTGGCAAGCCCTCCCTTCATTTCCGCAGCAGGATCATGCATGGATCTACTGTACAGATCGAAGACAGCGCAGGCAACCCTGGCCATTCACCTTGAAATTAAGACCAGATGCTAAAACTAGAGCAAACTCAGCTTGTCTTTTTCTTTTTAAAAGCCGGATGTATGTAGGAATCTAGTTTGCTAATCCTAGAAATACAATCTCTCATCCTCTTCAAAACTACAGGCACAGTGGAGACATTGCCGGAAATTTTCTCGATCAACAAATGTGCTTTCTCGGCAGTCTCTTGGTCCTCTTTTGTTAGGAATGCCGCTCTACTGGATTTGTCCTGTCCTGAATCTGCATGATGTTAAGATATGGTCAACGCAACAATCACAATAAAAAATCGATAAATTTAGAACAAGATAGAGGTGTCAAAGATATATCTAATTTTGAGATTCATACAAACTCACACTATTTTGAGCTATTAATTGATTTTAACTAGAAAAAAATAGAGAAAATTAATTTCAAACTTGTGATCATTAAAGTTCTATTATTCTGTAAAAAACCCAATTTAAATCAAAAGCTTAAACTATAAGATAAGATGGTTTAAGTTATTAGATAAGATTTTAATACACAATTTATATTATTTTCTAACAAAAATCTCTAAAGCCTTGAATGCAAACATCACCATGTCGCTTTCTCAACTTCAAAGTAAAGGAACAAGAAAAATTGGAAAACACTGTTCTGTTATTTAGGTTGAAAAAGAATTGCAATCAAAACAATTGCAACGATGAACCTCCAAAAAGTAAATATAAATGCAGTATTGGACTCGGACAACAAGCTTCAAATTATATCATTTCCTATTTTTTTAGTGTTATACTCTATACTGATCACACTAACGAACCAAGAGGTGAATATTTGGCTACCTCTATTTCCATAGAAATCAGCAGAAAACCACAAACTTCATCTTCATTCAACTCTAATCATCACTGCACATGCCAAGCATGCAATCCTGCTAAACAGGAGTCTTTACAGCGCACAAAACAATGTCTGCCTTCCTAGCTTCCTTCCAATTTACACATAATTCAACACAGCTTGTAGATGACACATCCATTGGCCTAAGACTAAAATTGTTCATTAACATCAGGCAATCCAGCATAAATTATCTGATCTTCAATATCATCAACTTGAATTAATTAATTGATAAAGTCTTCGTCAATTAAATCACACGACAGTCATGATAATAATACTTCCATGAAACTTGTAAATGGCATATCATTCGAGCCCACCCTAAAATTAAAATCTTTAACCGACCTTGAGCAACGGTTTAAGACCTAATCTTTAGGTACTAATACTATATAGCATTAAAATTATGCTGGCCCAACAACTCATTAACACTCGTAATCAACAAATTTTGCAATTATGTAAAACTTCAAAAGAAACAGCACACGAATCACCAAATATATCAGTACCCAACACAGTAGCACATAATTTTCACTTAACCCAGATTGCGTTTAAAACCTAAAAGAGAAGACAGAAACTAACTAACCTGGGTTACGTTCACCGGGGGGACCAGGATCCGTGCCGGAATCGCAATCAGGTAAAATGGGTCGTTGCGAAGAAGGAAGCGAAGCGACAGTAGTTTTGAGTTGATCAGGTAAAGTGGCTCTGTACTCGAGAATCTTCTTTGCAATTTGCTTCACTTGTGTCTCCAACCGCTCCAATTCCTCCGCCTCCTCCTCGTCTTCGAATTTGGATTCGGGTTTTTCTGGGCTCCGAATGGTTCGGCTCGACAACATGTTTGCTTGGATCTGTAAATGTAGAGCAGAGCAGAGAAGAAGAGCAAGAGGAGGGTTTCGGAGGGTATTTTTTGGGTTTTTGAAATTTGAAACAAGATCTTTTTGAGCTTCTCGTAATATTTTTTGTTATGGAGGATTGGGTTGGGTGTTCCATTTTGAGCGTCTAATATTGGAGTAGAGAAGCGGAGGTCTGCACTGACAGTGACTAGACCCAGCCCGCTCCTATGTTTCGGACAATGACATCATCCTTCTTTTCCTTTTCCTCTTTTTTTATAATTAAAATGCATAAAAATTAAATTATTTACAAAACTATTATTATATATTAATAAATAATTAAGGAATTGTCGTTGTATTAAATAAAAAATAATAATTCCTACATTATCATTTTATTTTGAATTTTTAATCTGTTTTCTCCCTTTAATTCTCGGCCTAAAATACGATAAAATATAATGGTAGTTCTCCTTCACGAGATGAAATGGGTTGAACGAGCCGGAAACTGAAAAAAATGTTGTTGCATATTATCACTTTGAATTTTATTTTATTTTTTCAGGAAAAATGATCCTAATTTAGTGAACTTAGCATCAATATTTTAAGGTTACGTGAACATAATTAACTCACCCGAATATGTTGCTTCACCAAAGCCGAACAAAGAACAATTTATTCTTCAAGCATTTGTAGCTCTAAGAGTAAAGAAGAAGAAGAATTGGTCGATTTCTGAGTGAATATCCAAACAATAACCCACTGCTTCCATACAAAAAGGTTTGTTTTCTAAAAAAAAATTATTTTCTGTTTCTTGATCTGAGAGGGAAAATAGATGTTGGTTGCTTTGATTTTTTATATGGGTTTGGTTTCAATATGGGTTTTTGATTGATTGATTAATTGTCATGATTTGTTGTGATATTTGGAGAGTTTTGATTCTAGGTTCCAGGTTACAATTTACAAGTCAGAAGTTGAGCGAGGGAGACAAGATTTTCTTGTGGGTCTTATTTTATTTATGCGTTTTGGGTTCGGGAGCTAAGAAAGAGATGGGAATTGAGTGAAAGTTTTGAAATCTTTTACAATTTTCTTGTGGGTCTTATTCATTATCGTGTTTGGTTGCTGAGAAAGAGAGGGAATATGAACGAAAGTCTGGAAATTTTGTATGGGTTTTTGATCCTTGCCTTGCTGAGACTTTTCTGGGTTATTTTTAAAACGATTGCCATGAGTTAACGAATCTTCCACTCTGTAACTCATATTACCTAAATGATCTTCATAGCCACGGTTTCTTGCCTTGTATGATCCCCAACATCTTACCAAAAGTATTCTCTCCCTTTTCAATTGGGTTTGCTCTCGTTTCTCTATATTGGATTGTCCATGACGACATATCCTTTTAGTTCTTGCTAATTGAATGATTCTTTTCAACTTTTGATAACTGGAATTTGTCCCTTCCACTCAGTACTACGCATGTGTGTTATACATTTTGGTATTAAACAAAAGAATTTGTGTTCTGAAATATAAACAAACATTTGTGGTTTATTTTTGTTTCTTACCTTGTATGATTTTTGTTTATGGGAATAAATATAAAAATGTTTATGCATTTATATTTCTTGCCTTGTATGATTTTTCTTTCTAGGAATATGAACAAGCATTTGTGGTTTATTTTGTGTTCTCGTGCTCTGATTTTCTAGGGTTGTATGAGAATATATTATGCTAACTATTGGATGAGCTTATTTTGAATTCTTACACCAACTTTGAGAAGCTGAAGTGTTTCAGTGAGTAACTAAAATAGGGAAGAACATTCTAAGACATTATCTGCATAGTTAAAGAAAGAAAGAAATGTGTTTAACTTGAAATGATTTTTTATTCCCTGTTTATATTTTTTTCACTTATGTATTTTTTTTTTGTTTTTTCTTTTGGTTATTTTTTTTATTTTCACATCAAATGATTTTTTTAGTTAATAATTTTATTTTATTTTTATTTTTATTTTTATTTTTTGTTTTCTCTTTTATTAAAGTTATTGGCTTTTTTTTTCTTTGATTGAATTTTTTCCCATTATTAACGCAATAATAATAATAGGTTTAGTTTTTTTTCCTTCTTTCTCTTCTGTTAATGTTTTTGATTTTTTTTTCCAGAGTAATGTAATATTTTTTATTGTTTTAGCAGTAATAGTAATGATATTTTTAGATTTTAAGACTTCGATGTTCCTATTGTTATAATAGTGTGTGTTGATGTGTTTCATTATATCAAATCTTGCATGTATAGATGTTATACTTTATTTGATTTTTTCAATTTTTTTATTTGATTGAAATTGATAATATATTTGATTTTCATTTCGGTCCTTATACTTTTAATTTTTTATTTTAATTCCATTAATTTTTTATAGTTCTTAAATAATTTTTATTTTTGTCCATGTATATATATATATATATATATATATATATCTGTGTGTGTGTGTGTGCGCGCGCGTGCGCATTTAGTTTTGGTTTTTAATTTTTATTATTTTTTCTTTTGTCGAGATAACATTTTTTTCAAAAAATTTGTTCTTAAATTTTAATTTGTGTTTATGATCATTTGAAAATTGATATTTTTTATTTTTTTTCCTTTGTTGTTTTATTAGTTTTTATTTTATTTTCACGTCAAATGTGTTTTTTTAGCTAATAATTTTTTTTTCATTAATTTGTTAGTTTTTTTGGGTTTTTTTTAATCTTTTATTGAATTTATTTTCCTATTATTCACATAATAATAATAATAATAATAATAATAATTTTAGTTTTTTTTTCTTTCTTTTTTATTAATGTTTTCTAGTTTTTTCTTCTCGGAATAATTTAATAATTTTTATTGTTTTAGCAATAATAGTAATGATATTTTTAGATGTTAAGCCTTTGATGTTGTTGTTGTTATAATATGGTGTGTTGATATGTTTTATTATATCAAATCTTGCATGTATAGATGTTATATTTTATTTTTGAACTAATAAAATCTATTAATTATTTCAATTTCAACAATTATAAAAAAATATTTGTTGGACCCGCAACGTAGTGTAGGCAATTAACTAGTATATACTATTCTTTAACATATTTTCTCAAGTGAAAATTTTTGGGTTTGAAACTGTTACATAATCTCACATTATCTTGCATTTAATTTTTATCAAATAGAATAAAAGTGGTAGGATTTGAACTCGTGACTGCTAGGTTAACAAGATTCTAATACAATATCAAGAAACTATCTTATCTAAGAGTTTAAATTTTTAAGTGATTAAATTTTTAAGTAATATCTCAAATATGATTTATATTATTTTTAAAAAAAATACAAAAAACAAAGTTATAAATGACATGGTTAATAAACTGTTTGTAGTTGGGTGTCCCATGAATAGATTATGGTTGCGTTAAGAAGTTGAAGCACTAATCAAAGAACTGGAAATAAATAAATATATTAAGGAAGATGATCGCAGAGTCATGGACATTTTCACACAAGATAATAAGAAAGGTAAAGCTTTCTGATGGAGCCTTGTTCCCCAACAAGGTCCGTAAATGTGAATTCAATGGATTTTTGCTAGTGAATAGAGACTTAATCCGTCTGCAACTTGGCATTTTTGCTGATCACCTCAGAAGCCTCAGAATTAATGTGGTTAGCATTTATACTCTAATTATTTTCCTCCTGTAAAAGAATAAATTATATTTTAAAACCTCATCTAACATGCTAGATTTTTAGGTGAAATAATTTTTTAACATGATATCAGAGCTTTGTTAATCCAACGGTCACAAGTTCAAATCTTATCATCCTCATTCTATTTGATAAAATTAATCACAAGATAGTGTGGTACGAGATATATCGGAACCTCACCTAATAACTTAAGCTTTTAAATGAAATGATTCATCTTTCTACAGGTTGGAAACCATTCAAAATATGATTGGAAACTGTGATTTTTTACCCTCTAAATTGAGTACTATAACACGAAACATGGTTTGGACAAACTTTTTCAACACCATCCAATACGAGAGGGACAATTTTTGCTCTCCCATTACAAGATAATTCCACCTTCCATCTTCTCATTTTTGACAACTCTGCTTGTAAGATTCATTACTCAAATCAAGGTAATGGCTCCAGTAATGGCGATAATGAGAGGAAAACTGATGCAGGAGGTTCTCTAGATACTGAACGCAACTGCATTCTTGAGAAATTATCTCCAATATTCTTGTTGGACTCCCATCAAATCATGAATCTCTTGTCACCTCGCTCATCACCAAACTTGAGCCAATCACCTTAGATGCTCTCTATGGATTTGTTCTCATGCATGAATTACATCTTGAATAATAATCCAACTCATCTTATCTTACTCTTCCTTCTGTCGATTTTATAAACCGGTAACCCTCGTCTGTCCATTGCATCTTTCTCCTCCAATTTGCAAAACAAATTGTGTTACTACAAAAGAAAATCTACTCTTAATTTATCAATTTTCTAAAGATAATAATGTTTAGTTTGAATTCCACCCCATTAAATATCGGAATGGTTGGTTTAGATTCGTGAAAGATTATTTGCGTTAATGAAAATAAAATTGTTTAGATTGTTAGTTTTTTCAAATTAGATAAACAATAAATCAAGTTTATCTTATAGAATATTGCGTGATTATTTATATAATTATCTAGTTTGTTTGGATAAACTACATACAAAGTTCAAATATGTTTTATCAAATAAGAATAAATACAAGTTATTCAAAGATAACTATCAAAAAAGTATTTTTGTGAAACACAATTAGCACTTTGTTAAAAATATAATAGACTAGGAAGCTTGCAAATAATAATTTTAGTTTTTTTTCTTGCTTCCTCTTTTATTAATATTTTTGAGTTTTTTTCTCCTTGAAATAATTTAATAATTTTTATTGTTTTAACAATAATAATAATAATATTTTTAGATGTTAAGCCTTCGATATTGTTATTGTTATAATAGGGTGGGTTGATGTGTTTTATTATATCAAACCTTGCATATATAGATGTTATATTTTATTTTTGAACCAGCAAAATCTATTAATTGTTTCAATCCCAATAATTATAAAAAATATTTGTTCGACCTGCAACGTAGTGGGGGTAATTAACTAGTAACAATCAAAAGCAAAAGCAACACTGGTTAAAGCACTTGCAGTTGAGAAAGAGTGTCCAACTAACTAATAAGTTACACAAAATTTTATAGTAGATATTCTTGACACACAATTGAAGTGTAAAGAAATTATCAAGAAGAATTGTTAACTGAAAATTGGAGAGCTAACAAACTCTTGGGGAGGGGGAGGGGTTCTTGTGTTAATTGTTAGCAATTGGATGTTCAAGGTAGGATAACAGCAATTTAAAGACTTTCAGGTATTCTGACAAAATATTGCGATAGATGGAAAAACATATTATTTATCTTAACAGGTAAGACAATATAGGTACAAATAATATTTATATTCTTGTAATCTTCTAAATTAATGAAAGTTGTTTATCACGGGTTTGGCTATTTTATATTTTTTTTATTGATAAGAGTTTACAAGGTCAAAAAGGATTGTCAAGTAGTTTTAGAGCAAGTTCACTCATTAATCATTAAGTGAGATATATTTTTCTTGTTGAACATGTCAACATTGACTTCACCACTGTAATTCAATGGTGAGAATTATTCATGCTAGAAGGTGAGTGTAATAGTTTTTGTCAAATCACTAGATGAGAAAGTTTGACACTTAACTAAGCATGGATGGACGAAACATGAGACTCCGTTCAATGATTGAACTAAAGATAAATCCATTGATTGTAATTGGAATAATAAAACCCTGAATGTTTTAATGATGTTAGTGTATCCTGATGAATTTAAAAGAATCTCCATATGTGAGATTACCAATGAAGCCTTTGGATATTCTTGAAGTTACTTATGAGGAAACCAAGATGATGATAAACTTCAAATTACAAATGTTAATATCAAGACTGGAGGAGATAAGAATGATGAAGGATGAATATTTTATGAATTTTATTCAAAATTTTAATGATATTTTAAATTTCATGTTCAATTTAAGAGAAAAAAAAAATAGAGGACTCGTGAATTGTAAGGAAGATTTTAAGAGCCCTACATAAAAGGCTCGGTCAAAGTTAACAATTATAGGAGAAATCAAGAATGTAGCACTATAGGTTCCTTACAATCCTATAAATCTACATTGCCTCATCAAAACAAAGATAGGTCTATTACACTTAAATTTGTTAAGATAGAACATGTTTTTTTTTTTTTTTTAATGATGATCTTAATGGGGAAGATATTACTCTTGTAACTAGAAAACTCGTAAAATTCATGTGTAAGAGAAAAAACAATAGTAAAAATAAAAAAAAAAAGATAGATTTTTTCAAAAGAAAAGGGTCAAAAAAATGGAAGTGTAGGCAAAATTGAATCTAATGAATGGAATTCAAACATGTAGCCTCGAGTAACTAAACCAAAAACCCCACCTAGAAAAATCATAAAGTCCAATTCCCAACAAGTCAAATGTTGAATACTGAAATTAAAAAAAGATATATATACAAAAGGATAAAATAGAATAATGATCAAATCTAAAATAAAAAAACAAATGAGAGGACAACCTAGAATTTTGAATTGAAAATCAAAATCAAAAAAGGATATAGAGCAAAACAAATAAAAATAAAAAGAAATGATTGAGGCCATATTTGAAAAAATAACAAATTACAATTATGGATTCAAGGATGCAATTGAAAATAAATCAAATCAAATAAATAGAGATGAACTAGACCATGCCTGAAATATAATAAATCACAATTATGGATTCAACAATGCAATTGAAAATAAATCAAAATTGAATAAAAAAATAAACAACAGAAATTAAAAATCAAAGAAATAATGGCCAAAGTTCAAATATCAGTAACTAAAAGGACAACTTTGAACTTTTGAATGGCTAAAGCAAATTTTGAGGGGAGAAGTGAAAAAAAAAGGTCTCTCGCGAAACATGGTCTGCCCACGTGGAAGTAGACTTCCCAATGCTTCCAATGCCATTAAGAAAGTTGTTGTTTAGATATTAAGGGTGTGTTTGATATTGCTTTTACTTTTGTGGTTGAGGTTTTAAAAAAACAGTTTCATGAAAAGCACTTTTAGCTGCGGTTCAAAATAATTATTGAAGTGTTTGGTTAAAACTGTGGTTGAGTTTGAAGTTAATGAAAATCAGTTTCATGTGTTTGGTTACCAAGCTTTTCATATTGCTGTTAACATGTCAATATTAAAAAATATATATTTTTATATAAAATAGAAAATATAATACCCCCCCCCCCCCACTACCAATACTCCACTCCTCCCTCTTGCCCCTCTTGTGGTCTGCTAGATAGGTAGATGAGTTTGTATATTATTTGATAAGTTTGTATTTTGAGTTATCCCCCTTGATACTTCACTCCTCTCTCTTGCCCCCTGTGGTCTACTACATGGGTAGATGAGTTTGTATATTATTTGATGAGTTTGTTTTTTGAGTTATTTAATGGGTTTGTGTTTTGTGGGACGGGAGGGGAAACACATGAAAAAACAGGAGGGGAAACGCATGAAAAACAACCTTTAGCTGTTTTTCATGAAACAAAGGTTTATTGATTTTATCAGCGGGAGCCACACCAATTTTTCAACTTTTCTATCTTAACCAAACACCTAAAACAACAAATTTTTTTTTAAACCTCCGGTCACACCTCACTCCTAAACACCTTCTAAGAGACCTAGCACACACGACTAAGAGACAACAGATGCCTCTAACCTGTTGGCACGTGCAAGCACCAACTAATTTTGATTTTTAAATTATATTTTTTACATATTAAAATGTCACTCTTCTAAATCAACTTAATAATAACTAAAAGATCATGATGAAAATATATAAAAAAAAACCTTAAAACAAGTTAAATAACTTAATTATTTCAATGTACTTTTAAAATATAAAAGATTCCCATCATTCTAATAATAACTAATTAATATTGTTAAAATACTATGTTAACTCTAATCATCATTTCATCATTATTTTGTTGGTTGTGAAACTGTTTAAATGAACAATTAATTCTATAACAGTAAAATAGAGTTTTTTTCTGTTTTTTTTTTTAAAATTTTTTATCTTGTCAAAAAAATATAAATCTGGTTTGAGTAACAAAAAAAATATTGCATTATGTTTTAATGAATATTAGATGTTTTGAGGTGAAAAATAGATTCATTAAATTTTAAAGGATGCGTAAGTTAAAGTGACTATTTAGTAGCGTAATTGAGATTATTTTTAAAAATATTTTTTTAATTTAGAATACATTAAAATGATATTTAAAAAAAAAATTAGTTTAGCATTATCACATGAAAATGATCTAAAAATATCAAAAAATAATTTAAAATAAAAAAAATTCAAGTTTTTCGAAAATATTTTTAAAACATATCATCAAAAGGGGTCAAAATAGATTAAATAATTACTTTTTGGATTGAAAAACTCATTACTTGATGTTTCGATTAGAATTTAGATGCATCGTCTAGTTTTTTTCAAAGAAAATAGGACAGACAACAAGGTTGTCAGAATTTACAGTGATCCGATAAAAGAGGATAAAACAAATATATAAAATAAAACACATCCTGGCATCAAATTGTCTGGGTGGTGTAGTTGGTTATCACGCTAGTCTCACACACTAGAGGTCCCCGGTTCGAACCCGGGCTCAGACAAATTATGTTTTCGGTTTTAATCCAACATATTGTTTTTGTCCTTTTTTTTCTTCTTCTGGAAAGAGTATTTAGTTCTTGATTTAAAAATATTTTTAAAAAAATATATTTTTTTTAATTTTTAATTTAATATTTGTAATGTATTTTTTTTTTTAAATAAAAATATATATTATGATAGTGTTAGTAATCGAACGATTGCCATTGAACGTACAGACATTCTAAAAAGGAAGGCATATGTTCGGGGATCTCTTTTTCCAGGATGTTTATCCTTGAAAAAGCGCTGTGGCCTTCGCTGTTGTGATCTAAATAGCAAAAACAAATGCTGCCTAAATCTTATCCTATGCCCAATAGTTCCCTCGTTTTAAGCAGTGAAAAATGAGACAAGCTTGCTGGTGCAGATGCTATGCTTTGACAAGCAACTTTCATTGCCTATTTTTTTATATTTGGATTTTGTCTTTATAAATATTTATTTGTTTTTATAATTTAAATTTCTATTATCATGTTAAGGAATATGATAAAGTACTTCTTGTGTGGAGTTTGATAATATCTTTTATTTGAAAAATACAAAATTCATTTATTTTAAATTTAAATTTAAAAAAAAAATAGAATAAACTAAATATTTATTTAACAATGCAATGCAATGCATATAATAATAATAATAATAATAATAATAATAATATATCGTGGTCTAAAATGGTTTTTAAAAAAAGGTTTTGAAAAAAAATGACAGATTATCAGTTTATTTTCCTTAATTTATTTATTTTTAAATCCAAACAAACTCTAAGTAAAAGTGTCAGCATCTCAACTCTCAAGTCTGTCTGAGACTTTCCCAGCAAATCTTTTATTTATTGCCTCAAAATTCCAAAATCAGCACGAGGAAAACAACATGAAGTCAATGGAAGAGCCACAACCAGTCCAGGACCAGGACCCACCAAACCTCCAAAACCTACCCGTTCAAAACCCAGATCCGAATCCAAACCCAGACCTACCTTTCACAGCACCATCTGACCCTCCACCACCACAGCCACAACCTGCAGTACCGACAGCACCACCTCCTCCTGTCCCTCCTGAAAGCAAGAAGAGATCACTTGACAATTATGGTCCAATTCAAGAATGCAGCTACTTCAAGATGCGCGCTGTTGTCAAGGATATCAGACCCCATTTTCTTGAGGTACATTTTTAGACGCCCGTCATTAAATTTTAAGTCTTTGGTTTTAATGTAGGTTTGAATTCATTGTTTCTTTTTTGTTTTGTGTGTTCGAGGTGATTTCATTTCTGGGTTTGAGTTATAAATCATTAGCTGTGCTGAAGTTGTGCTCTTTCATAATTATTGCTTCTTCCTGGTAAATTTGTTTCCTGTGATATGATCGTGTTTTCCATTTTAAAATTACGGGGTGTTTTTAATTTGTTGATCCTATTAAGAAATTCTTAATTTAAGATTGAATTATGATCTTCTGATACAAACTTCACTTTATGCAAGCCCTTGGTGGAGTTTATTTGCAACAATTCTTTATTTTTGCCCGCGTGGTCTAATTTTGAGTACTAATCTATACATTTGTGTTTGAGACTATGAGAACTTGTCTGCGAACGTGGCTGGAGTGTGGTAAGTGACAGGGTATACACTAGCGAGTGTTTTTTTACTACCATTTGGAGAGTTGCAATGATTTGCAGTTGGCCATGACGTGGCTTCATTTGTTAGTGCGTCAATCAATTGTATATTTATGCTTGAAATTTTGCTGTTAAGATGTGAAGGGTTTAAAATTCTTCTGTTTTGTTGAAGATGCTTCGAACAGTGGACTTCCGGAGTTGCAAAGGAGCTGAGGAACTTCAAGAAAGTAAGTTCATCAATTTCACTTTGTATCATTGAATGACACATAGTTAACCAAGCACGGTAGATGAATGCAAGTGTGATCTTTCTCTCTGTGATCAATTTACCTCCTGTGTGAAGGACTGTTTTGTTGTTTTTCTCATTGCTTAGCTATCATAAGTTTCTCTTCATTCTTATGGTGAGAGTCATCTGAGCCTGATTTGATGGAATTGGTGGAGTTCTATCTTCTTATGACTTTTAATGTTTCTCATAAGCTGGTCAAATAACATTTGCATTATTCATTTGCAGTAATCCAAACCACTCTTCGATGGTAGATTTAGTAATCTGTTGTTGGCTCATAAGAAGCAGTGTAACTTGTTATTGCAGAGCTGAAACTGCTCATGGAACTATACAAGCAGATGACAGCAGAAAAGCTCAGTACAACCACGCCGATGACTGCACCTAATTCTGGTGAAAATGGGGTAGGACTAAAGCCCCAGGAGCAGCTTCATGACACAGCAGAGCAGTCTCGAGCTGGCGAGTTTTTTGCAAAACCATCTGAAAAGCAGCAAGGTGAACATAGCCAGAATCAAGGGACACATATTGTTGGAGGATCGGCTTTTGGCTGGAATTTTATCACCTTTCCTGGCAACATGCCAATCTACTATGGAAGAACAAAGGAATTATTCCGAGCTGCTCAGGTGATTTTGTAGGCTACCATTCTCCTCGCTCACACAATTTGTTAGTCGAAAGGAAGGCATTTGACTATAAGAATATTCAGAGCCTCACCCATGAGCATAGCACAAGGGGATGCTATCAATGATTTAACAGTTGTAATGGGTGTAACCTATGGTGGAATGATTGCACAATTGTAGGTTTTACAGGAAATACGTTGAAATCTCCATATTGGCGTTACAATGTTTTAGTCATTTCCTATGTTAGTCATTTCCTTGCATAGGCTGTATTTCTCCTGGCAAGATGAAAATGGTGCACAGGTGCTTTGCCAGGATGCTGACCTAAGTGGTGCACGTCCAGCGCATTTTGGATCATGTACATCACCGGTTCGTTGTCAACTAGTTTCGTAAACAAAACAAACCGTACAGAGTAGTGAGTTTTCACTTACGAGGATGATAAATATATTTTGGTTGATTTGGTTTCATTTAGTCTTTTGGCTTTATTCTGATAGCTGGGAAATTCGATTTCTTTTCTGGGACATAATACGCTGATCGTCTTTATCCTATGCTGGATTAACCCTCTTGAACGGCTGTTGAAAAGGTATGGTCCCACCTGTTTAGTTTCTGACTGGTTCTTCCCAATGGTCAACTGACGTTGCCTCTCATTGTTGAATTACAGGATTTGTTTTCCATGGAACATGTTTCTTCTCTTCGTGTGGCATTGAATGTGTGAGATTGTATCAGCCTCACGAGATGGTGTCATATGATGACACGGATACTGTCATTCCAGATTTTCCAAGCGAGATCAAATTGCCTCACATGTCTTGTATAGATGTTATGCGAACTATCAATATTCTAGCTTAGCAAATCAATATCCAGTTCCTTCTTTGAAGGTGTAAAATGTTATAAAATATAGTATTAAGTGAGAAATGCCTAGCTAATGACTAGGATAATCCAAGTTAAATGACAATTTTATCTCTAAATAGATGGATTTTTTTGGATAATTATCTTATCTCAAGATTTATATTTGTATTATATAGAAATATATATAGAAGATTTTTATTTTTTTGAATCCAATTTAATAAATACATATCTCAATATCACATGATATATACATATTTATAGCATTTATAAATTTATCATTTAATTTATATACATACTTCAAATTTATATATTACTATTTTATTTTTTATGAATGATGAGTAACGAGTACACCTATATAAATACTCGAAATCTCGAGGTATGTATATCTAAATTTCTTACATGATATCTAATAAATAAATTATAAATATATTAAAACTCAACCCATAGATATCCATTGAACGTAAACTGAAAGTTCAATGCCTAAAACAATCAAAACCATTTAATTTAGCAAGAAATAGCCAGGGACTGGATGTAACTTTTACATGAATTACATTGTTACAGATGTTTTTCCACCATCCCATCAACTTCCTTTTTCAAAGAAAAGAAAAGGGAGAAATTCCAGTTTATAACAAAATTAGCAGGAAAAAAATTTGGAATCAATACACACATAATGGAGCAAACCACGCAAAGAATGAAAGAAATGCCAAAGCCTGCCAAAAAAACATATATCGAGACACCTCTACTCCAAGATATCATCATAAAAAAACATCAACAAGAAGAATTGCTTTCTTCACAGAAGTAGGGATTTGAGTAAAGCTTTCACTGCCATGGAAGTGAAGATCCCGCAATAGGTGCCACATGGTAATCTTCAGAAACATAAAACCGCGATAAGATGGGATTGAGGAGATTCATCGACCAGAAAGCAAAGCATGTTACGTTTCACTTTTGTCAAGAATTTGCATTCCTCTCAGCTTCAAGATCTGTACCCTCCTCGAGCGCATCATGCGCTTCATTTTCCATTCCAAGGGTAGCAAGAGCAAAGCCTGTAGATATGATGCCACGTGCCATACAGGGGAAATGACTTGGGCTTGCATTGCATTACCTAGAGCTTCCTGAGGCAGGTCGCTCATGAGTTAGGACAGACTCCGCCGGGCAAAAACAGCTGGGGAAACCATGGTTCCCACATCTAAGTCATAGAAGAAAGTCTTTCAAATACAATTAGTAGACTTGCTGTTAAAACAAGTGGGGTGAGATCTAAAATCAGGTAGCTTGGTATGGTAAGGAGGTTGTATTATTAACCAAGAACAGCACAAAGTAATGTAAAAACAATTCCTGACATAACTCATGAATGAAAACTGAAAACTTTGAAATGAGGAGGAAACCTGAGTGTAACACTCAATTGCAATTCTATAGTCCTTCTGCTTGAAAGTAGAATCACCTTTTTTCTTTGTATTTAAAGTCTCCTGCATCTCATCTGTCCACATCTGGAATGAGAGCTGCGCATAGGAAAAAAATTAGAGTTACAATCTTAGCTTGGTTCTTGACAAGTTAGAGAGCATGCAAGTAGAATGGGCCTGTGAGCGTTTGCAATTTATATGAGAAAGAAGCAGCAAAAACACTATGGTAATGAATAATTGCTTGAAATGTGAATATAACAAGAACAGCAGATAAGCCCTGAGTGAAAAGTATACAGTTTATAACATCTGCTATTTGGAACCAGGTGCGAGCCTTAGTGCCCGTTTGGGACGGAGTTTCAAACGCAGTTTCCAAAAAATTCAATTTTTTTTCTTCATTTTAAATGAATATGTTTTGGTGTTTTTAGATCATTTTGATGTGCTGATGTCAAAAATAATTTTAAAAAAAATATTATTTCGATGTATTTCAGCACGAAAAGCACTTTGAAAAACTACCGCAACAACTCTCCCAAACAGGCTCGTTTGCCACTCGTTGATCATCTTTATAGCCAATATTGTCTAAGATCTCATTTATGGCTGCCAGGTCCCTTCTAGAGCAAGCCTCGCCAAATGTGAACAATTTTCTTGAGTGTTACATTTATGTGGACAAGCTTGTGGAACAAGTTTTTGTAAACATGAGGAGGAAAACACAGTTTTTTTGTGTGTTTGGTAGCTAGATATAGAATGTCAATCAATGGATCCATACAGAAGTTATACTAGTAAATTTACACTTCAATGATGAACACTCACATGACTTGGGGGGATATGCTTTCCACTGAGAAGGTCAAGCAAAAGAGTGCCAAAACTATATATTACACTCTCTGTTGCTACTCTCCCTGAATCAAATACAAGGAACATGAGCTGCGTCTTGGATTAAATAATATCAGTGCCCGAATCCATTGGAGGGAATCAGGCAAGAACACAATTAAACAGCTATGATGGCACAAAATAAGCACCATTACAAGATATTTTGCAGACAAGTACAATTTAGTCAAAATTCTCTATTCTGGGATGCAATCAAAATTCATAAATATGACCAAAATCTTCTACTCCATAAATTGAAAGAAAAGCATGCCTGGCAGGGAAATCACCAAGAGATCGCACTTCTCAAAACTATAATTAAATGCATTGGCCTAGATAGTATTATATGAGTTCCGTTATTTGGATCTAATATTATGAAAACCTTTTGGGCAGGTCAGAAGAATAGTAATGTTACGCGTCATAAATTTTTCAGCATGAACACACTGAACATTCCAAAAGAACAATATGGGAACTACATATTTGTGCTTTGAGGATCTAGATTATATAACACCTTGAGCATGTAAAGTGGTCTCACCATTAGATTTAACTACATAAATCCATTAGTTGTTCATGGATCTTCTGATTTCAATTTTGAGAAAATCGCAAAATCAAAGCAGCAAGAAATGGTATTGTTAACAAGAAGCACCTACCAGTTCTCAAATACTCTGGAGGAGTAAAAGCCAGATTTGTCCTATAACTTTTTCCATCCCTGCTGTTTTTCATGAGGCCAAAGCTTGACAGTTTTGGATTACCATCCTGTATAATTCTAACATATAAAATAAATGGAATCTAACAAAATTGGTTGCAGAGAATCTAATTAGGAATTGGTTTAAGAGAAATGGAGACAGAATTATCTGCCTCGTCAAACAAAACTCTATAGGCATTAAGGTCATGGTAAAGGGCAGGCCCTTTCCTTGTGCAGTATTCTAAAGCTTTCGCAAGATGTAGAACAACACTTAATCTCATTGTCCATTTTATAGGTTGAGTTTCTGATGCAAACCACGGAGTTGGATATGTTGATCATGCACTCGGGAATGAGGCTGAATTTGTACAAGACCCTTTATCACTTCCAAGTGGTCAAATTACAAGACTTAGAGCCAAGCGTTTCAAGAAAGCACTAAATGGGCTAATCCAAGAGATTTGGGTTGATTCTAAGAAGACCAAGATGGACTCAAATAATAATCAAGGCTTAATCCACATCATCAAAACAATTGAAGAGGCTAATAATTATGCAAAAACGTTTCAGCATGGTTTGACCATCAAAGGGCATGAATTTAATGAGTTCAAGGATATTAAATAGAGGAATGGATTTAGTCTTGAATGGTTATGTTAAATACATTGAATTTAGTCATTTAGCTATTTATGGTAGCCTCTAGAAGTCCAAGAGACCTAAAAACATTGGGACTTGTTTATGTTATTGTTTGAGCTGTTTTAAAGCTTTAGTTATGACTTTTCTTATTCTTGGAGGGTTGTTCCAAGTACATAGATGAGTATTTCAAAATGAATAAACAGATCATGTTTTTAGAAAATTATCATTATTGTGAAGCGCGTTGCGTCCAAAAGTGGCCAGAATAGTTCCAGTTGGCAATCAACGTTTGTCCCCCTTTTTCTCTCTCTTGTCAGCAAAAGTACTTGGCAATCCCCGGTGTGGTTGAAATTTTCATTTCAATCCCTTATCTTCCGTTTGATTGTTGTGGTCCTGATTTCTATTATAGAAGTTTTGATTTGTTTCAATTTTGTCCTTCAATGAAAATTGATTATATATTATAGTTTCATTTTTGTGCTCAGTCTTTTAATTTATTCGGTATTAAAGTTCTGATTTGTTTCAATTTTATCTATCAATGGAAATTCATTATACATCTGAGTTTCATTTCAACCCTCAGGCTTTTAATTTCCAATTTGGTTTGAAATTCTTTAATTTTTTCGGGATCAAAATTTTGATTTGATTCAATTTTGTTCATTAAATATAATTCAATATGCATTTTTTTTCATTTCGACCCTTATACTTTTAATCTTTGATTTTATTTTAATTCCTTTATATATATATATATATATATATATATATATATTTCTGAAATGGTTGTTATTTTTATCCATGTTTATATGTACATGCACTTGGTTTTTGTTTTGAATTTTTATGATTTCCTCTGTTATTAAGGTTGTTTTTTTAAAAAAAATTATGTTTAAAATTTAATTTGTCTTTAAATCATTACTTGCAGGCAAAATATCATCTACATACAGGACTAGAAACACAACTTTAGTCCCACTGACCTTAAGGTATATACATTGATCAACAAGGTTCTTCATAAAATCATGTGAGGTAATAACCTTGTAAAATTTGATATACCATTGATGGGAGGCTTGTTTTAGTCCGTAAATAGATTTCCTTAGTTTGCAAGCTTTGTGACTGTTATCATCAAAACCTTCAAGTTGTTTCATGTAAACCTCATCTTTAAGATCCCTGTTTAGAAAAGTTGTTTTCACATCTATTTGATGTAGCTCTAGATCAAAATGAGCTACTAATGCCATGATTATCGTAAATGAATCCTTCTTAGATACTGGAGAGAAGGTTTCATGATAATCAATGCATTTCTTTTGAGTGAAACCTTGGCCACAAGTCTAGCTCTATATCGTTCAACATTACCGGAAGCATCTGTCTTGGTTTTGTAAATCCATTTGCAACCTATGGCTACAGCTCTTTTTGGTAACTCAACGAGATCCCAGACTTGATTTTTAGCCATGGATTCCATCTCTTCTTTCATGACATTAAACCACAATGTGTAGTGTTCTCCACTCATGGCTCATGAAAATATTTTTTGGATCATCTTTAGGCCTAACATCAAAATTGAACTCTTTAAGATATACAACATAACCACTAGAAATTGCAAGTCTAATTATTCTAAAGGATCTTCTTAATTCTACATCCTCTGTATTTGGCAGAGTTTGAGGAGGTTCAATCTGAACTTGTTCCTCATGAGTTGACTGTTCTGTAATTGATTGTGGTTCAAGGTAATCATTCTTAAGCACAATCAAACGTCCTTGAGGTAAAAGAGTTCAGTCAACTCTTGTGTTTCCTCAAATTCAATCATTTGAGGACAAAGACTTTCACTAGGTTCAGAATCCTCTAATATTTTGCATTTATAGACTCAACAATTCTAGTACTATGAGAAGGACAGTAAAACCTAAATCCTTTGGAGTTTACTGCATAGCCAATAAAATAACTGTTGGTTGTCCTTGAGTCTAGTTTCTTCATGTTTGGATTATAAATCCTCACTTCAGCAGGACAACCCCATATGTGTAAGTGATTTAAACTTGGTTTCCATCCATTCCACAATTCAAAAGGTGTCTTAGGAACATCTTTGGATGGGACCCGGTTTAATAAATACACAGTAGTTTTTAAGGCTTCACTCCATAAAGATAAAGACAACTGAGAATTACTAATCATGTTTCTTACCATGTCCATTAAAGTGTGATTCCTTCTTTTTGCCACACCATTTTGTTGTGGTGTGCCAGACATTGTGTATTGAGCAACAATGCCTTCCTCTTCAAGGAATTTTGTAAATGAACCTATCATTTGTCCTTTTTTGTGTACCTACCATAGTACTCTCCGCCTCTATTAGATATTACGATCTTGATTCTCCTGTCCTTTTGTTTCTCTACTTTTACCTTATAAGTCTTGAAAGCATTTAATCTC
Organism: Salix caprea; assembly: GCA_964035475.1. Classification (NCBI taxonomy): domain Eukaryota; kingdom Viridiplantae; phylum Streptophyta; class Magnoliopsida; order Malpighiales; family Salicaceae; genus Salix; species Salix caprea. The sequence goes on along the minus strand of OZ037755.1, from coordinate 7,134,851 downwards.
TCAGCCTTATCATTTAGAAGACAGAGAAACATGAACCGTGTATGGTCATCAATAAAAGATATAAAATATCTTTGATCATTTAAGTAGAGAGTAGGATAAGGTCCACAGATACATGATGTATGATCTCAAGAATTCAAAACTCCTTTTAGCACCTTTAATGGTCTTATTGGTTTGCTTTCCCTTTATACAATCCACACAAGTACCAAAATTAGTAAAATCAAGAGTTTTTAAAACTCCATCATTTACTAACCTTTTGATTCTCTCTATGGAGATATGTCTCAATCTCCTGTGTCATAACCAAATGGAGTCCTCATTCATAGGACTCTTCTTTACGCCAATGTTTGTATGTAATGATAAATAATTGTTTTCAAAGTTGGGATCTAAATCAATTTTGAATAAACCATCAATTTTTATTCCACCGCCAATAAGGTTTTCACCTTTAAAAATACTAAAGGTTGCATTAATAAACCAAAAACCATAACCAATAATATCCAATTTTGAAATAGAAATTAAGTTCCTTGAAAAATAGGGAATAAAAAATACATTATCCAAATCCAAAACATATCCGGATTTCAAAATCAACCTAAATGTCCCAACCGTCTCAACTTGAGAAAACATTTTATTTCCAGAATATACTCGTTGTTCATGGCTTGCTGGTTTTCTTGTGTTAAGAGAACCTTGCATTGTATTGACAATATGGATTGTAGAACCAGAATCAATCCACCATGTATTACTAGGAGCCTCAATAAAAAAAAAAAGATTCATGACAAATTAGAGATATAATATTTTCTTTCTTAAAAATATCAACCTCTAGGGACTTCAGTTGAGCAGACATGTCCCTCATTTCCATGATGTGCTCTCGCACACTTTTGGATTTTTCAAAGGTTTTGCTTGACAGCCTTTTCATTAAGGTGTTGGCTAAAGCTTTATTAGAACTGACAAATTGTTCCACAATAGCTTTAATAAAATCCTTAGCCTTGGTGCATTCTGGGATTAAACCCTGAATGCCTTTAATGACGTGAGATTTCATAAACATGAGACTTAAGCGATTAGATTGCTCCCACCATTCATGTTTAGCAATCTCTAGTGTCGTACTGGAGTCCGTTTGGGCGGGTGGTTCGTCCTCATGGAGCGACAAGTCAAGTTTCATTCACCCCAACATAAAAAACAATTTTTCTTTCCATTCAGAAAAATTATTATCATTTAGCATTGGAACTATATCAATCAAAGCAGAAGGAATACCTGCAATTATCAAGGAAATTATAAATTACTTTATTGCTATGAAATAACTTTATTTAAATTAACCAATTTCAATTTGATAGTAAATTTCAACTTGCCTGTGGGAAAAGGTTGCATCACGCATGAAATTTACTACTTATTAATAAGTCTAATAAATTTAAACATTAATAAATAAAATTTTCCGTACTTGTGGGCCTAAGATAAATTTTGTTTCTTAAAAATTAAATTTATTATCTTATTCTAATTAAGTCATAAAAATAAAAACATCCTTCTGGGGATTAGCAATTAAATTTATGAATTAATTACAACCCGATGTTAATTTTTCTTATGAAGTTCACGTATATTTTCTTGGTGTAACTATCATTTATAAAATCAGACGTTGTGGCATTTCTAAAATTATTTATAATAATTACTACTTCATTAACATCTAATAATTATATTGATGCCTAGATAAGATACTTAGGAATCAAACAAACCAATATGAATTAAAAAGTATTTTTCCAAATTATAACCAGGTAAGTTCTCATGAAAGTGAGGTGGGTTTTAATAGACACACTTAAATACCAAGACTTTTCTAGACATTGAAAAATGGATAGTACCATAAAATTCACTAACATTTCTGGTTTAATACCATTAGGTCTATGCATCAATTATATTCCTAAATTAATATAATGTATTAATTCAATACTTTACAACATAAAACAATAGGAATAAAAACTACATTACATAAGCATAAAAGTAAGCATAATGTACTTTAAAGTATAAAATAAAAGGAATAAACATTACATTATGTTGACAGAAAGGAAGCATAGCATAATGGATGGGTTGTCTTTATGAATTTGGGTAACCCAAGTTTGAACCCCAGCACCCACAATTCCCCTCTTATTATTAATTTTTTTATTCCTGTTGTACGGTCGAGTCAACCATTGGGTCGGTTCTGTATTGGGTTGGACCAAATCGATCCACCCACTTAATGACCTTTTTTTAACTTGACCCGGTTCCTTATGAGTTTGAAAACCCTACCCGAATATTTAACCCGATGACCCGTTTAACCCAAAACTTGCACCGGCTCCCTCATGCACCGGAAATATGATCGCCGACCGGTGGCTTATGTATCCACATGCGGCGGCCATAGAAGCTGTTGCCCAGTCCTGTCACGGCGACCCAGTTGGTCGTCGTTTCTCTTAAAGTGTCTAGCGACCTTCACAGGTTGGTGGTACTGTCACAAAATGGGGAGAGGCCAGTGGCCTCTCCTTCTGTCAACTGGGGAGAGGCCATTGGCCCCTCCCATGAGGCAGACGATCCGAGAAGGGTTGTCGCCTGTGACAGTACGAGGAGAGGTGCCCCTCCCTGTGAGGTAGATGTCCCTTGAAGGGTTGTCCCTCCTCTCATCGGCGACCCTTACGGGTTGCCGATCACAAGGCAGGGAGTGGCCAATGGCCTCTCCTTCCGTCAATTCAATTTCCAATTTTGTTACAGGTAATGTTGTAAAACAACTGTTGTCATTTTGGTTACACATGTTGTCATTTACAACAGGTCATAGACACATAGTTACGTAAAATAACAACACAAATTTATAAACTAGAAATCAAAATAAATGATTCGATACACCGAGAATCACTAACGAATATACTGAGCAAAATAGCATAAAGGCAGGCTATGATACCACATGTTATACATACTTTATATAATCAAATGCTAAATTCATTTAGCAGCGGAAATTTAAATTATAAATACCTCCAGTCATTGTTGCTCAAGTACCGAAAATGAATTTCCAATTACAACGGCAGCAACACAGCCTTTCGCAAAATAGCAGCAACAATACAACTTCAAAATAATAAATGTTTTACAAGAGGAACCCTTCTGATCTATGTCTGCTAGTAGTCGTAGATGGAGTACACAAGTTATTATTTATAGGTAGATCAGAGACCCCTCTCATTAATTTATTTGTCAATTTTCTCCTTCCATCAAAGAGATAATTAGACAATTGATCCCCGTGATCAAACCTCATGATCTATCTCCATGATCATAGATTTGAATAAACAAAAACATGGATGTGTCATGAGGGACATAAATGGTAATTTCCAACACAATTGGTTTTGTGCATCCTGTAATTGGAATTAGAATGATATTTTTTTTTAATCATTTCCTTTTCAAGAGAGTTTGTCGAGCTTCAGAAACAGCTAAATTAGGTTTTCTTAAGATTTTATGAAGACTTGAAAGATTTCTCTCAGTGAAAAGTCAATCATGGAAGCTAATTATAAATTCATCTATGTAGCAAGAGTTTCTATCAAAACTGTTGTGATGCATGCGGTCATACGGCTAACAGGACTGGTACAAGCTCTGTGAGATAGTTTGCACTGACTTGTGATAAATTGTTTAATTATCCTATAACCCGAGGCTCCTAACGGGGAAACAAGGCTTGAAAGTCTTGTAAATAGAAGGCCATTGGCATCGAGAAATATAAATGGGTGTTCCCTTGGGTAGAAGTTTAATATTGAAACACAAATATTTTAGATCGACTTGGGTTAATTGTAAAATTCATGACTAAAATTTGGCCATAAAGGATCTCAATTAAGGGGAGAAATAGTTGATGGCCAAAATGAATAAAATCACTGCATGAATCCATATTGATTTATGAGAGAGTGATCGCATTTGTTCATATTTTTTTTTTTTTCATGCTATTTTGTTTTTCTACTATATTGGCTGTCCGCAATACCCCATAAGCCATACAGAATCTTCTTAGCATAAATAAAAAAATGGTGAATCTTCACACCTCTTAGTTTTTTTATAAATTTTAATTTAATAATGACCCCAGGAGGTTTGAAATCCTGCACATCTGTCGAGTCTTGTACACATTTCTATTGCATAGGGCTTCATGCTTGACAATCATGTGCAGCTAGGCTGGTCAAGGCCAGACATCTGTGCAGTCTGTGTCGACATGGTGGGCTGCATAAGAATGGCTCGTGCTCTCAGTTGTCTGCAGGTGCAGGGTGAGCTCTGATGGAAGTTTTGGTACTCCATCAATTTTCACTGTAATAATGTTTTAGCTAATGTTTTCACTGAATCCCTTTTCGGGGAATCTTTCTTCAGGCAATTATCTGTAAAATTTGATAGCGACAACCATCCCCCCATCCCTTTCCTTCGCCATTTACAGCCACAGGTCAACAGTGCTCATCAGTACCAGAAGCCTCGTCTCAAGGTTCAATACTTCAATTAATGTTTCGCTAGCAGGGAAAATGATGCATAATATTAGAGAATAATATAAATTATATTCTGGAGTTTCATTTAATAATTTAAATTTTTAAGTGAGATGATTATTTGACATGGTATCAGAGCTTTGTTGACCCAGCTGTCATGAATTCAAATTTCACCACCATGGTTCTATTTGATAAAAATCAAACACAAGGTAATGTAGGCATGTGCAAGTTTCAAGCCCAAAGGACTTTCACTTGATAGAGTGTGTTAGAGAATAATATAAATCATATTTTAGAGTCTCACCTAACAACTTGAACGTTTAGGTAAGATGATTTCTTAACAACAAGGACTCTAGTTTTAGTCATTAATCCCATTTCTCTTTTTTTTCTTGAAAGTACAAGGATAATCCAAGAGGGCCTTCAAGGGGTTTGATGACAAGGTTTCGAGTTCGAGTAAGGATGTATATTTTTATAAAAATCCGGAACAGTCAGAATTTTATTCGTTTATCTGGACCCACAAATATGTTTTCTAAAAATTGGGTTTTCACTGCATCCAAAAATAAATAAAATCCAAGAGGGTGTTCTGATGCAGGTATGGAAGTGATCGCAGCCAGTTAGCTCATCAGGCACTGTATTTAGATCTTGAGAGAAAAGTTCCAGTTCAACACTGATGTAAATAAAAACAGCTGTCCAGGTACGGCGGAGACCACCGGAAACACACTCGTGGTTGCCCTTCGCCGTCCCAATTCGTTCAAAGTTCGAAGCATGTTGGGCGGTGGTAGAGTCCATTTATGTGAAGTCAACATCAGCAAAAGCATTGGTTTTGACGACAGAAATTGATGTGTTGAAAGGGCTATTTACTGGTAGCAGTAAACCACCGCAATCTCCTCGGCAAGCTCCTTTGCCTTCACCAGTCACTTCACGGTGAAATATTCATTTTGCTCTTCAAGAACAAGATCGTAGAAATAATCTACTGGGGGTGATTCATTAATTTTATAAGGATTCGTGTGGTCATTATCGAATTCATAGGCAACAGTTTTATACTTTTGCTCAATATTATTCTATCCTTGGATTCAAAGCTACTCCACAGGAACATCTTCTTTCTTTTTTCAGTACAATAAATATTCATAAAAATAAGAATTTTCTTTGAGTTGATATCCAGGGATATTAGTATTTTTATTTGGTTTCTAATTTTTTTAATTTATATTTTAACATTAAATTAGTTGAAAAATGATCTTATTGATTGAGATGTATCCAAGATTTCAGGAATGACAATTTTAAAATTAACTTAAGTTTAAAAGGTCCACTAGAGTTTTGTTGATTTATTTATTGTTTCTTATAATTTAAAATATATTTAATTGAAAGTTGAACTTTGTTAAAAAAAACATACATAAACTTTGACCTAAAATCTAGAATACGAAACACATGATTTTACAGAACTTGTATTCAAAAGCCGGGTTCCATAAAAAATAAAAAATAAAAAATAAAATAAAAAGGGAGCGCCCTCTGAAAGTTCATGACAATGTGACTCCGATTGCTATATATGTGTGTATTTATTTATTTATTTATTTATTTATCTCTAGGAATAAATATATTTATTTATTTGATAAATTGGCCTTTAAAATCCGAAAATGACATGAATTCACCATAGCAGGTCCCGAAGCTTATAAAAAAAGCCATCGAGAGTTCAAATTCTTATAAAAGAACATTGATTCCAAGTAAGGCCCAGAGAATAAATCTTATGAAACTCATTCTTTAATCTATTAAATTAAAAGAATATTGATTCTGCATGGACATGAATGCCACCTTCATAGTAATCTGCTAAATATTATATTAATCCTGTCTCCAATCAAGTCAACCACCTTCACCCATCAACAAATATATATATATATATAATAAGCAAATGTATTTTGAAAACCGTTCTCAGCCCAAAAAAAAACACACGAGGCAAGTCCCGCAGCTATTATGATTACAAAAACGTATTCGTCAACTGCATTCTATATGAGTCCTCGAAGTGTTATATATACTATTTTTTAAATTGTTTTTTATTAAAATAATATTATTTATAGCATATTAAAAAATATATATAAAAATAAAGATAATAAAAACTCAATTAAACAACCATATATATTTTCAGAATTCAAAATATTTGAAAATAAACATTTTTATATTAAAACATATCATTAAAAAACTAATTTAAAAAATTTTAAAAATTCAAAATTGGATGGATGATTTATTAACCGGTGGGTGACTGAAGAAGTACTATGCAAGGTGGTGTTATCACTGCTTTAGATATTTTGGATTGATGCTGGGCAAAGTTAGTGGTAACAGAGAAAAGTCACGTGCAGACAAAGTTTACGCTTTTGCTTCCGGGCCCAAACCCATTTCTATCAGCTCAAGCACTCCACGCGATTCACTGGCGCACGCCGCCGCCGTTGACGTTTTGACTTCTTGCAAATAAAAAAGCTTTTAAATTTAACTCCATCTGGTTTTCTCCGGCCAATCATGGGTGTAAAAGTTGCTCCCATGATTTCCCAAAAATAATAATAATAATTAGGGGTAGTGGTGTCTCACGCGCCAATGACTGCGAATTGGGGAGAAGGTATGTCATATCAGATGATACATAGCTAGAAGTCTTTATAATTTTGAAATATATATATTATATATCTTTTCAGTATTATCCAAAAAGTGTTTTTTATATATTTTTAAATTGTTTTGGTATTAAGAATAAGTTAAAAAAAAATTACTATATTATTTTAAAATATATAATATTTCCAAATATGTACATAATAAAAAAAAGAGATAGAAGTGCAGATATAGATAAAAGTCTTTTTAGATAAAGCTTTTTATTTATGAGAACTTTAGAGAGAGAGAGAGAGAGAGAGAGAGAGAGGTCTACCATAGAAGGATGGCCTTCTGATAAGGACTCGTGTTAAATATATCTGGTTGTATCTACTTCTTCTTCATGCCCATCCTGTCTTTCTGTACATTTCTCAGTCCTCACCAAAACTGTTCGACCTTTAGTGTTCTCTCCTCGCATGTTTTTTTCCGATCATACTTGAAAAAGTGTTCGACTTTTAATCCTGTTTATTATTTTGATTTATTGTATTTGTCCCTGATGGTTTTCAATTTCCTTTTTTTTATCTGGGAGAAAAAAGGGTTGTCTTTACAGTTTTCAAATTCTGGGGTTTGAGTTTTGTTGATGTAGGACTGTGAACAGTTCATCATCTTCAAAAATGAACCTTGTCTATTTTCTATGTGGTTTCTTGTGGTCCGGTTTTGTAGGCTGTAAAAATCACCTTCCATTCCTGTCTTATCTCTTAAGCTCCTAGCTTTTTCAGATTTAAAACTTTTCTTTCTCTCTTCTTCTTGCTAGCTTTTGCCTTGATTCACTTGCATCTTTTTTTTTTAAAAAAAAAAGTTTGTTTGAACCTGAAAGTTCTTTTCTTTCTACTTTTCTCTGACGGTGGTTATTGTTTTTTCATCGGAATGGAAGTACATTTTTATTAGAATGTTAGCGGGCTTAAAAAAAGTTTTCTGATCAGCTTTGTGTTTCAAATTAACTGGTTCTGTAACTAGTTTTGCAAAGAATTGAGAATCAAAGGAGTAGATGCATGGATAGAAGGGATACTATGACGATTTCGGGCTCTCCTCCCTTTTATATGCAGAGTAGTGTTACTCAGCCTAGTTTAAATGTTTCATCTGGCATCAATACTCTATCCCATATAAATGCACCATTTCAACCAAATATTGTCGGAGCCAATTCCATGAGATCTGCACTGCTGATGGAACATCCGGCAGCAATTTCTGTGGGCGAACTATCTACCGTGGTATCCGGTCAGCCTGAGAAAAGGAAAAGGGGGAGGCCACGGAAATATGGAGCTGACGGGGCTGTATCCTTGGCATTGTCTCCCTCATTGTCTACTCATCCCGGCACAATAACCCCATCCCAGAAGCGGGGTAGAGGGCGGCCACCAGGGACTGGGAAGAAGCAACAATTAGCTTCCCGTGGTAAGATTTCTTTGGAAGTATCGTCTTCTCTCTTTCATTTGGATGGACTTAAAATGAATTGAGGACTGTAGCTGAGTTCGACCAAAAAGGTTATTGCCTTCTGTAGGGGATCATGTAGACATATGCGAGTGCAATTTTGCTGCTTTGTCCTAGTGAGTGTTGTGTTCAAAGGCGTTAATCGCATCTTTGAATTGCAAAAGAAGAAGAATTCAAAAAACTGTTAGAGGCATTCAATGACATTCTAAGCTAGATCAAGTAGGGCCAAACAGAGCCTAAAACAGGTTAATTTAACTTTAAAATGATGATTTAGTAATTCAGTAACAAACAAAAAGGAAAAGAAAAGAAAAGAAATGATTAGTTAGGAATGCAACCTTTAGTCAACTGTAAAGCGCATAATATAAGCATCTAAGACAACTTAGTCTATTAACAAGTCTCAAAGTTAACCATTAACATGGATGAGGCTTAAATCAAAGGCCCTGAAAATTTCATATGAAGCCTTTGTTTCTATATATGTATGCGTGTGCACATGTATTACAAAAAACAAGTGATGTTCTCGTGTTTATTTATTTATTTTTAACAAAGGTATCTACATTTGTTTAATTCTTGGATAATTTTAAGTTCCTTTCACCTTCTGAGATTGCAAAGTCATTAAAATAAGACCAAGTATTGGTGGATTTATCCAAGATCTATAATCTGAACTTAATTTTGTTTTTTTCTGCTTTGCTGCTGGTTTTTGAATGACGCAAACTGTAATTGATTTGCTAGGTGAATGGCTGTCTGGTTCAGCTGGGATGGGTTTTACCCCGCATGTCATCACCATTGCAGTAGGAGAAGTATGTTATTTCTTCTTTAACAATCTATTTGTATTTTTTTGTCTAGCCTATAAAATCTATATGGAAAGGACAAGAGGTTATAGCTAAACGCTGTTCCCTCTATAATTAGTCTGGTCAACCTATTGTTTGGAGCAGGGCTGATGCAACATATTGGCTAGTCTAGTGTTATAACAGTCCTGCTATTACATAGGATTCACCTAGAATTCTGATGATGCTCCAGTTGCGTATTTATTATATCATGAGATAGATCTTGAGAGGGATGAAGCAGGAGGATATTGATTACATTGGCATGCAACAAAATTTAGATGAAAATGTAGTGGAAAAAAAAGGAAAGAAAGAAAAGAATCTACTCTTCGCCGGTGCTGTGATTGCATCTGATCTGTATGATGACCACTGTCTATATCATTCAGTCTTTCTCAAAGAGTGCAACATATTGCATGTGCCCGATTGCTATCTCCAAATGGTTACAAGAAAATAAGAGCGCTTGATTTTCTGTTTGTGTTTCCCCAACATACTTGCTTCATTAGCTTCCTTTGACATTTTGGTTCCATCGACACTTGTTATTCCTTTCCTATTAATTTCCTATTAAAAGTTTGTACTCCTTCTGCAGGACATTGCAATGAAAATAATGTCATTCTCGCAGCAGGGTCCAAGAGCTATATGCATCTTGTCAGCTAATGGTGCTGTCTCTACCGTTACTCTGCGTCAGCCAGCAACTTCTGGAGGCACTGTCACATATGAGGTCTGAGTTCTTGATCTCTTTCTTTGGGTTTATCTGGCAGTCATGGATGTGTTTAGATGTTTGAGCTTTATACCTGGACTTGAAGCTTCAACATTATGCTCACACCCTAAGAAGCTTGTGATTAATGTGTTATCCTAATTGACACTTGTGCAACTGAAGCACGTGCCTTGGGCATCAATGGAATGTGGAGTTATTTTAATTTTAGGAAAGTTAACTTGACTCGTTTGATTTAGATAAAACAAGCCATTTGAAGTGGTTGTGCTTCTAGACTTTGTTAAATGCTCACTCTGCATGAGTCCTTTGCTGGTTGTTGAGGGAATTTCTATGAAAGGCTAGATACTTCTTTCTTTCTGATTAGTGAATCTCGGAAACAAATTAAATTTGACTCAATTGATTTTAATAAAACATGCCATGTGAAGTAGTTGTGCTTCTAGAACTTGTAAAATGCTTACTCTGCACAAGTCTTTTGCTGGCTGTTGAGGATTTAGGCTCTCTGATAGCTCGGTAACTTCTTTTTTTCCGGACTAGTGACTCTTGGAGACCATTCTGGCATTGAGTGAGAAATGCATAGTTTCCCCACCACCCAATTCCATCATATACCGACAGGGACTCAGATTGACATGAACACTTAATCTTTCCCATTAAAACTATTCAGCTAGATGGGCAGAACAGTCTCCCTGATTTTAGGCCCTTGTTTCAAAATATCTTGCCATTCTATTGTCTATTTTTTTGCATTTCTTATCAGCTGATATCCCCTTTTTGTTTATTTCTATAGGGGCGCTTTGAGATTTTATGTTTATCTGGCTCGCTCTTGTTCTCTAACAACGGTGGCTCTCACAATCAAACTGGTGGTTTGAGTGTCTCCCTAGCTAGTCCTGATGGTCGTGTTATTGGTGGAGGAGTTGGTGGAGTGCTTATTGCAGCAAGCCCTGTTCAGGTAGCTTTGTGGTCGTACTAGCTCTCTAGTATATGTGGTTTGCACTCAAAACTGTAATCCTTTGCTCACTGAACTTCTCAATGGTGATTGTACAGAACTATATTGTACTGATCTCAAAATGTTCTCAATGGTCGTTCTATTAAATGTTTTTATGCCATTTACATAGAGATGCAAAAGTTTTATCAACTGGCATCCAGTAATTGTACAGAACTATACTTTGTCAATAAACTTTCAGCTGCACAAAATATTTGTTTTTTAATAGAACGAGGCAGGGAATGTTTTCTCTATAATTGCATCTTGCAAATTAGTAATGTTCCTCTAATATCATGAAACTCGAGTCCCTTTTGTTTTGTGCTCAGTAATTAGGTGTTAAGTTCACACCACGAGTCCATGATAGAAAAAGGCTTGATTTTTTTCATATTGTTGTAAAATGCTTTACTTATTGATCCATGACTCCAGGTGATTGCCGGAAGTTTCCTGTGGGGTGGTTCAAAGACTAAAAACAAGAAAGTGGAAGGTCCAGAAGTAGCCAGAGACACAGACCATCAGATGGTTGAGAATCCAGCAACTCCAACAAGTGTTCAACCAAGTCAAAATCTTTCTCCAACCTCTTCTATTGGTGTATGGCCTGGTTCACGGTCCCTGGATATGAGTAACACCCATGTTGACATTGATCTGATGCGCGGATAAGGATTTTTCTATTGATTATTCTGTGAGCAATGTATATACTCTCCTGTTTCAGTGCAGCATGGATATAGATCTTCTGAAGTCCAATGATGAAGATTGAAGACGGCTGATTTTTATTGACATTTCTCACTTCATTTACTTATGATTGACCATGGGTTGAACTCGTCTCTTGTAGCTTGATGACAATGCAATTCCAAGTGTTAGTGCTTGTGATTCCAACTTATCTGTTTTTCTGTTAGCTAAAAGCTGTTTTCTACCCTACAGGGCACGTAGGCATAGTGATTCTTCTTATCTTCGTAAAGTCATCCTCTCTGTAGTTATAGGGCTTGCATGCATGCCATTTTTCTGTGCAAATCAGCAGGTTGCCTTTTTATCCTCCCCTCATGTTGTCCCTCAATCTGACAGTTGATGCAAAAAGGTAAATTATGGAGGTTCATATAGAAGTTGCCTAAAGCTACAAACAATGTGCAGAAACCCGCCTCTGTCATCAACAATGCATGGCTAGCACAATAGATTTCACTTCTTTTGTATTACTGGAGATAATGAGGTGACTACAAAACGATTGAAAACTATTGTGCTAGCCATGCAATGTTGATTAAAAGGTTTGAAAACTTCGGTTAAAGTAAAAGCGTGCCTCCCCTAATTCCATCCCAACCCTCAACTGGACTGAATTTATTGTTCTTGTACCCACCCTAGCTAAACATTCGCCATCTCCACCTGACGCGACAACTCTTCGAAGAGGTGGAGATCGGCTGTATTAAATGTACTCACATGGGAAGGTAGATGCCACCAGGGTAGTCTTCTTTGTTAATTGATAGTAATGAAAAACTATCAAGTGAACCTTTAAGCTGTTTGATTCTCCTAGTGATCGCTTCATGTTAACTTTCCCATGGACGAGGTAGCTTAAACCCGGATGCGCTCATATTTTATCTATAGGAAAATTTCACAGATATAAGCTTATCAGCAGGCAAATGTTACCTGGCCTATTGTAATATAACAGTAATTCATAACACCAATGCGCAGACATTGGCACAAAAAATAATTAAATAATTCTGCTCAGGAACCCAGGAGCAACAATGGCATCTGCGGAGCCACTATTACATACCAAATGTAAGAATACAATCGCTATTATTAAACTTAATCTACTGTCATGAATGAATTTTTATCGATTTTAAGGTTAACAGATATTTATTTACACGAAAAACAAGATATCCAAAGATTTGCAGGCGCTGCTGCGAAAAACCAGAGTCTGACACACGGGCAAGAGAGGCTTTGCCTGAACACCCCATATACAGCTTCACAACATGCTATCTGTCCTCGCTGGCAGACGACGGAAGAAATTGACTGGTGCTGATGGAGCACGGTGACGAAACCTGGGATGCCTCATAAAGTAAAACCCCCCAACAAGAGCAAGCGCCTGAAAAGGTGTTGCATATAAAACAATGGCAACCACCAGACAGAAAATCAAGAAAATGGTTGTGGCACGAGGATCCCTCCAGCTTAGTAGCGCTTGAACCCGCTCTCCTTGGGTAGCCACATCACCCACAACAGTCTGGATCCTCCCAGCAACACTCCTTAGCCGATCATACCTATAACGAACAACCTCCGGACTCTGTCTGGATGGAAATGTGTCAAATTCCTCATCGAGCTCATCATGGCTCACTTCATCCGCACAAGAAATTCTTATATTCATGTGAGGAGGGTAACGTGGTCGGAAATAATAATTCCAAACCCCTATTACAAACATGTATAGAAACACAGTTGGCAAAATCAGTTCTGGAATGCAGACAAGCATCACAAAGAGGACATGCACTAGCACTGTAGTGATGGGATTCTTCCACATGCAAACTTCACCAAACCATTTTCCTGCGGAAAGTAAACTGGAGAAAACTGACATCAGCCTAAAGAAGTTTGCCTTGCTGCGCCTCATGCTCCAAAGATGTGAGTCTGCATCAGACATGTATTCTACAACTTCTTTCCTCAGAGAAGGTTCAGCCCGACCAAGACGGGCTGCTACTAAATTGACCGCCTGGAAACGTAGCATGTCCTGCTGCATTACACTCAATGGCCTTACATAGTGCATCTTTGGCAAAAGTGGTCGTGAGTATAGAAACATCATGTTCGAAAATGATGTGTACGAAAATCTTATGGCCAGATGTAACTCGCCCATCTTCTTGACACCAGAAGGATGAAGAACCAAAAGTGGATACGAGTGTGTATAAACATGACCAGTTTCAAGGGTAGATAGTCGTATCCGAACCTTACCAATTTTTGTGTCTTTATTACCATTGGAACCAGCAAGCTGGTTGTTATCGAACACACCCACAGTGAGAACTGTTGCAGGATCATAAACCTCCCACGTGTACTGCTCATTATATTTTGGACTGAGGCTGTTGATTATGGTTCGAGTCCGAACCCATTTCTGACCATACTTCACCACACAGTACGTATCTGAGGTACCCTTCTCCTCTCTTGTTTTCATTGGGTGGAGACCATCAGCATTTAAAATCCCAAGCTCCAAAACACCTATAGATGGCCTCCACAGCTGCTTTGCTGTTGGTCGAAGATCACTACTATAGTGAGTTGACTCGTCAAGGACATGATACCCTCCATCAAGCACAACTCGAAGATGGAGTCTACTAGAAAACTTATCCTTCTTTGACTGATGCTCATCCAAGGAAGCTGACACAGACTTTTCAAGGCTGAACCAACGACTGCGAATAATGCGATCATCAGCACGCTTCTCAACAGAGTTCAATGGTATAACAACCTTCCCTATGCTCTCATCTTTGTTGGGTCCAGTGCGGTCTTCAACCGAAAGGATCAGATGATCATCGAAGGGTTCAGCAGCAACAAACATTAGATCCTCATTCCACACTGGGCTCATTGTCCGACTCTGAACCATCTTTGTCTTCAAAACCTGGTTACCAATCTGTACCTTAACGTAAGAATCTGGGAAACGGCTCTTATCAGATGCCACAAGATCTTGCGCCTCAATCACATTAACACGGACATACCACAGTCTTGGAGAATGATATACTTTAGAGCGGATAAGTGTGGAGATGTTGGAAGAACTATCAGGAGAAATTGCATCCGAGTGCCAAGCATCAGGGAATGCCTCGTCAGCTTGTGTACCATACCAGACAGCGAGCATCAGTTCCGCTTTTGATTTCTCTCCTTTCTTGTCTTCAAGTCGATACCATTCTGAAGCCAGTGGACTGTCAGGTGGAACCCTAGTGGGAACCTCATGCAGGTCAAACCTTAAAATCCCAACAAAGTCATCCTTAACCAGGTCCTTATCCTTGACCACAACTTCCAAGACAGAAGACTGTATTCTGTCCCTTGCAAAGGCAAATACCTCATTCCACTCAGGGTTTCGCTTCTTCTCAAAGTGTTTTGTGATTCCTTTATAATTCCCGACTTTTACTTCGACATATGGATCAAGGCTCCCAGTCACATCCATGGTAGGAAGGTCACGAGCCTTCACAACTCGCACAAAAAGGTACTTCATCTGTTCAACAAGATCATAAGTACTGGCTGATCTTTCTCCACGTATGACTCGCCCTCCAACTATTTGCCCCCCTCCAAGAAAAGGGTTTGTCTCTTTAAGTGTATAGTCAACAGGCTGTGCAGACAAGCCTGAGAACATGTTAACAACTCTTGGAGCCCGAGATTCAGATTTCATCTCACGTATCCCATAATCCATTGATGGCTGAGTTGCTGCTGGTGGAACATGCTGCTTTTTCTGTGACTGATTAGGGTTTGGAAGGTGATGAAATGAATGTCTTGACTCAGATTTGTCATTGGAAAACACTTTTTGGGCCACGTTTGGAGCCTGTTGTTTTGGAGCTTGAGCTTTAGTAGAACGAGAGTCTGAAAACAGAGAAGATTCCATAGCAGGAAGTGGATTTGAGGATCTTATTGAAGGATCATTCGTAACAAATACTTTCAAACCAAGCTCTCCTTTGACACGAGATAAAATGCCTCGTTTTTCAAGAGGGTAGTGCAAAATAATAGCTTCTGAGTAGGGCACAAATGATGTCCCAGTGAGACGAACTTTTCCAAGGGATAATTTGGAGTTGTTCTGTCTGTTATGATGGTAGACATGGGCCTCAAGAGAGAGGTTAGAAAGGCTGCTTGGATCCGAGATGTTGAAATAAAAGCTTTCATTCCAAACAGGACTGAGATCTTTGTCTTTGATAGTAGTGCGAAATTTCTGGTGGTCAAAATGGAGCTCAACAGAAGCACTGACTGTGCCCTGCCCATCTTTTGCCAGAAGGTCATGGGCACCAACAACCTCCACTCCCAGCTTGAGACTACTCATCAAGCCTCTTTATCAAATTGACAAAAGGTTCCTTCAGGGGAAATTTAAGTAGCTTTTGCAGGAATTGACAGGAAACAGCTGATACCTGAGATGAATGAAACAAAGAAATTACATTATATTCAGATAATACTACAGACCAATGTAAATGTTATTCCTCGCACACAACATTGATTTGAATGCTTAGCAACCTTTGGACCCCAGAAGTAAACGGAAAAGGAGATGACGCAGAGAGACTTTAAATTCATAATGGTACCAAATGGTAAACAAGAAGTGAACAATTTGAAGGCAGAACTCAAAAGTGAATCAACAGAACAGATGATCAGTCCATATATGCATGGAACAACCATGTGAAAACAGAAAAACGACATGAACCAAACATTTGCAAATTAGCCTAAGAGATAACCACTTAGGAAAGTTCAATCTAAAATGATGGTAGACTAATTTATACACACCAAATTACTTCATATACGTGTTCCAGCAGAGAGAGTTTTAACCTAATCTTCCACAAACATTTTCCAGCAAGTCCCTATATAAAATGCTTAACAAAAATACCAACGGTTGTCAACAAGAAGTTCGTAAACTAAATGTATTATGTTGATTAAATCTCTACATTTTATTACTTTAACCCCATCAAAATCCTCTAATTCATAAGAATGACCCTCCCTCCAGAAATATAAAACCCATACACAACAGAGAGTTTGCTTCAAGCTTATCTTTCTGTGGTTATGAATAAAGTAATTAAAAACTAAAAGAAATACCTTTTTATACACATGGAGAACAATAAATACATTCAAAAAAATAACAGGGTAGGGGGGGTTATCTCATATAAAGTCCAGAGACCTTTCAGCTTCTTATCAGAAATAACGAATCACAAAGTTAAAAGGGAGAATCGACAGGCCTTTGGCTGTCCAGATTCCATAGTTGACTGAACAAAAGAATTTTCCCTTTTTGTTTCGCGCAAAAAGATGGACCAGAACATTTGCAATTCTCACACTTTGCTTTTGCAATTTTCTAAGCCATCAAGCAGAGCATACGAGGATTTTTCATGACCCGGGAATATCCTTTTCATTTATTGAGTATATACCATTTATCTCAAGGTCACAGAAAATCAACAAGGACCCACTTACTCCATGCAAACGAAAAAAACACACAACTTGATCATCTGATCATTCAAAAAAAGAGAAAGAAAAGGCCAGAAACTTTATCAAGACCAAAGCTTTTTCCTTTATCTCACAAAACTCAACCATTCTCTAATTCCATCAGCGATCAAAGAGTCACAACCCCCACAAAAGAAGAATTTCCATACAAACGTGAAGCAAGGACAAGCAAAAATACAAAACGTGTCTCACCTAAAACCCTTTAAACCGAACAAAAATAAAAAAAATGGAATGCTAAACTCGCCACCAGCTGAAAAGAAAAGGAGAAAAATAACTGTTAAAATTAAAGGAAAAAACAATAGGGTAGCATACCTCTTTTGCTTAAAAAAATCCTCGGAGAGAATTGATGAAGTGAAGAGAAGAAGAGAAGTCACGAAGATTTTTGATATATTTGACAAGTCTCCAAACAAGAAACGGAGACTTGATAAAGAAGTAGCGGAAATGATTGATCTAATTTCTGCGATGCTTCCCTCGCAGAGAACGACTGCAAAATAGTCTTCGGAAACGAGTTGAAGGTTGCTGTTGCATTCATTTCATTGACGAGAGAAAATAGAATACTATATAGGGAGGTAGGGAGGGAGGCGAGGAGGGGTCCGCTTGTACTTGCCGAGAAAGAAATTAATTGGTTTCTGATATCGCTCCACCCTGTTCGACACGTAATCCTAATTCGTATTCTTCGCTGTCAATAAGGTAACGGCAATTTAGAACTTTTATCTTTGAAGATTGTTTTTTTAATTGAAAATATATTAACAATTAAAATATATTTTTTTTCCCAGAACAAAATCCAAAACACAAAAATTACTGGCAGATGTTGGCTTTGAACCACTTTGACTTTCAAGTTCGTATCTATCTATGATATTGTTTTAATGATGTTTACTTCATTTACAAATATGAGCCTATTTTCTTGTATGTTGCTATTCTTAAATTTACCAGTGTTTTCAAAATTGTTTTTTTTTTTTAAATTAAATAATTTATTTTTATTTTTATTTACTTATGTTAAAAAAAAAAAAAAATTAAATATTATTTTAATATATTTCTAAATGAAAAATATTTTCAAAAACAACGTCAACCATCCATAACATAAATGGTTGAAAAAATATAAAAATATATATTAAATGAAAAACACATGAAGTGTTTTGTTGTTCAAAAATATATTAAATAATTTTTTTATTTTTAAAAAATTATTTTTGAAATAAATACGTTAAAATAATCTAAAAACACTAAAAAATTAATTTAAAAAAAAAATTATTTCAAAAATATTTTTAAAACACATTTCTCAAACAGCTGAGTAATTGAAAGAAGGTGAATAAAAGTACTTGATTAAAAGTTTATAAAAAAAATCAAGGCATTCAAATGAAAATAAAATAAAATATATAGTTGAAATTATAAAGTTGGTGTCATGCTAGTCAGATAACGTGTTTGAAAACGTCATCGTGCTATAAAAATTAAAATAATCCCATTGGAATTTTTGCACACCAACGACGTGCTTGAAAAGGTTATCGTGTTATAATAATAAATAATAAAATTAAATTAAAAAAAAAAAAACATTGTCGGATAACGTGTGAGAGAAACAGTGAAGGGTGTGATCAATTAAAGCTTAAAAAATACTCTATATTTCATTACCAAACACATTAAAGTATTTTCAGGTTACCATAGAATCCATACACACAAACTATGAAAACAAAAATTAAAACCCTTGATTTAGATTTATTTTGTTTAAAAAATGTAAGCTAACTTGTTTTGAGATTTTTTTATTAAATGTTTAATATACCGTTATTTAAAATAATCTAAAAACAATATTATCTTAATTTATTTTAATTAAAAAGTATTCTTACAAAAATACTTGTAATCGGGTTTTTTCCTTAAACAAACCATGATAGAAAAATAATTTTGCATACAAATTTAATTTACATTTAATGTAAATAATAATCAAAACATGCAGTCGATTGTTTTGATTGTTTAAATGATTTTAAATTTTTAATACCATTATTGAGTTTTCCATAATACATATACATATAGAGAATGATAAAAAAAAAACTTCCAGGATCTCAAGATCATATTAAATAAATCTAGAGTTATTTATTATTTATATAAAAACTATTTGAAGATCGTATGCTTTTTTATTTACTTTAAATAATTATTTCAAGAACAAGTTTATTATTTTATTTATCGGTCTTTAAAAGCAACCCGCATGATTTAATAGTGAAAACCCTTCTAAACTCTTTTAAAAGAGAGATATTATTATATTTTTGAGTGCTAAATCTTTTATTTTATGTTTTTCAAGTGTTAGGAATTATATTGTTTATTGTATGATGTTTTGTATATAAAACAAGAGGTATAACAATCTATTTATAGAAAACCTAAAAATCCTAAAATAGTAAGATATTTTTGCTAATGATTTATCAAAAGTTGATTAAAAATTAATGAATTTCATAGCTCAAAGATATTCCTAATGAAAAACCTCAAAAAATATTTTAAACTTTACGAAAATTCAAGCCAAAAAATTAATGAATGCTATTTGAATAAATTATTTTCTAAAGCCAATTCATACTTAAAAATAGTGTTTGAGATTGTGATGTGTAGTGCTTTGAAAATAAATTAAAATAATTTATTTTATTTTCGATACAAGTGCATTAAAATAATTGGAAAGCATTAAAAAAATCATATTCTCTAAAAACTAAAATACTTTTAAAAAAACACATGAAAACGTAAAACTAAGCTCTATAAAACACCCCTTTAGGCATGGAAATGGTGCATGTCAATTCGAAAAACTAATAACCTCACACTTCAACAACAAAATCATTAACATCCAATTTGTTTACATTTAAAAGAAATATTTTTTTTCCTTACTTGCAATTAATTTCTTCCCACAAATAAACAGTGATTTTCATTGATAATGGGCTAAAGCCCATGACAACAAAAGGGTTACCTGGCCCCCGTTACAAGAGCCGTAAGTTACCAGCCCGTGAAACCAAAGGAAGCTCTGGAACCACGAGTCCTTATTGAAAGGGTAAGTGTATGGTTGTTGTTGTTTTTAAAAATATTTTTTTATTTAAAAATATATTAAAATAATATTTTTTATTTTTAAAAAATAATTTTTGACATCAACACATAAAAATAATTTTATAATACTATTTTTTTAATTTAAAAATTGTTTTCTAAAATATTTTTGAAACACAATTTGCATCCTCGGGGATTTGGACTTAGACAGAGGACATGAAAGAAGAAATCTGAGAGCGAAGGTCTAATTCCATGTGTAACCCTAAATTTATAGGTTTCATGGTGTTTGGAAGTGTAATAACAATTATTTCTTAAAATTATTTTACTTGAAAATAAATCAAAATATTATTATTTAAAAATAAATTATTTTTCACATCAACAAAACAAATATATATATATATATATATAAATTTAAACAAAAAAAATTCAAGTTTTAGCCATATTTTTTTTATAATCAGGGTTTCCGGGTCAATTTACACGCACTACAACCAATTCCCGAATCCGCTGAACATTCTGCAGATTAGTAGATAAACAAGACATCACATGGATGACAAATGTGCATAACAAAGTTCGAACCCTAGTGTAAAATAAAAGAACAAGTCTCTTCCCCACTAGACCCACTTGCCAGTGGGGTTTTAGCCACATTTGTTTGAACTTTGAACCGCAACAGAGGCTTCTTATTGGATTGAAACACAAGTTAGGGCATCATGTAGGTATATTTTTATATCAATCTATTGATTTTGGAGCTGTATTTGTCAAAATGTTTCGTGAGTTACCATCTATCCATAATGTAAATGCTATGCCCGTATCAGAAATGAAGAACCTACTGCTTCTTAATTATTATTTTTTCTCGAATTTCTTTCTCCCTCTTCTCCACTTGTCTGATAACATTCTCCTTCCTCTCATTGAAAGCTTCAAGCGCACGAGACTCGTATGGAGGCGGCATTGTACATGGGAGTGTATCGCTAGGAAAGTTCACCTGAGTCTCCGCCATGAATTCCTCCCATAAACCTCTCCGAGGGCGTGCCATACTCTCTGAACACACCTCAGCTGCTCCTTCTGGAATTCTCGGTTTGAATTTCAAGAGCTCCGAATATTTTGTCAATAAATGAAACATGTAATCATAAACACGCTCCATTTTTAGATTTTCTTGAATAAACTTGCTCCCTGCCTTCCCGATAGCCTGTGCCTACAGAATTTATGAGCAACAAAAAGTGCGTTTGCATTCAACTTACTGATAACTAGAAATCATTGAAGAGAGAAAAAAAAAGAACAGCAGGCATGTTTTTACCACCTTATCAGTATGGCTGTTGCCCCATTCGACAGCAAACTTAATATCTCTGCACTTGTTTCTGGCACTCACGGGCCAGTAGTGCTGCAATGGCACCATGCTTCGAATGAAGAAATCATAGTACTCGGGCTTTACGAACAGAGTCATGGAATCGCATGCTAATATATACTTGTCACTCACTGACCATCCTCTTCCTTCTATATAAATCTTGTATCTACTCATGCGAAAATCATTAAAAATGAGTTTTTAATTTCTGTTTACCATATACTAGTAATATATACCAATCACTTTGGCCTATACCTGTGTGTGCACTGGTCTTCCAGCTTCGAGTGTTCATATCCCTGCTCACTTTCTGCACGCCAGTCCTGAAACACAGATCGATGATGAGGTTATTACAGTGGCTATGATCATTACCTCAACAGTTCCTCATATAGTCTTAACCTATATATGTAGCTTGCCTGTCTGTAGAGACGAGCATTCCAGTCATATTTGTCGGAAACATTGCACCACATAAGCTGTCTCCTAGATGCAGCCACATTTGGGTTCCCTCTCCAATACGCATAGGGTACCCTATCCTTCCACCTGGTCCTTTTGTTGGCTTCTTTTAAGTCCCTGGACAGGATTTTCCATGGCCTTACGTTTGTCTCAGCCCTGACCAAAAATGAAATTGTGTCAGTAACAAAGAGCTCGAGATGAAGTGGCTATATATATATATTGTCTTGTATCTATTCAAAAGGGAGATTTTACAGTCATTACCAACCCCAAAAGGTCCAATCAGGAAAGACAATGCCCAAAGCATCCTCATGCCCACAGTATTGGAATATGGAAGGTGATGAAGTGGCATTTGTTCCTTGGTAGTCTTTTTTCAGGATCACAGGCCTGTCTTCGCACCAAAACATCAGTTCCAAGTCTGGTACCTTTCCAGGATACAACCTTAGCAGCTGCGAAATACCCCATATTGTAAACACATCTCTCGTATGAAATGACTTCTTATACTTCTCCACGTACATCTTGCCCTTTAGAATCACTAATCTAAAATGTGCATAATCTTTAGCTCTTTCCACCATGGCCCTTGAGATCCCCGTGCTCTTCCAGATCCGTAGATCCTCGTGGATCCACCGAAAGTACTCTGGACATGCTGTGGATGATAAATTGTTAGGCTTGGATATCACTGGATGTGATGGCTCCATGCTTCCATTGAGGGATTTTTTATGTCCTCTGCCACTGAAGATCGTCTCAAATAGAGGGGAACTTGTCATGACAGTCTGAGAAAATAAAACAAATGACAGGAAATAAGTTCATCAGAGAAGCAGCAGGGGAAGTATTCATTCGGATGGAAACAGAAATAGCTATCTATGATTTGACTTACATGTTCAGTCCAATAAAAGAAAGCTCCAAATAGTAGGACCAAGAAGAAGAGGAGGAAAACAGTTGGCGAACCCCATTTCTTCATTAAAAAGCTGACAAACTCGATGGGGTTCTAGTTCTTCTAAGAACTGAGCCTGCACTGAACTAAGCTTCTGCTGAACCCAAGAGGAAGGGATCCTAGAGACCACATAATAGAATAGAACATTACAGGTGACCATCTTACGTTGACAGTTATCTAATGGATGCAACCATTAAGATGGAGGTCTCGAATAGAGTGAGTTCTAATTTTTAATATCAGCCCATTAAAATAATTTAAAATCATAAAAAAACCAATTTGAATAAAGAAATATTTTTATTTTTAAAGAATATTTTTTAAATGAGAAAAAAAAAAACAAGCGCCTAGTAACTTTCTTACAAGTCGTAGTTAAAGTTTACTATCGAGATATTCTTCTTCCATAGATTGCAGGTCAACTTTCCAGGAGTTGTATAGAAAATTTCTTCATTAATTGACAAGCTCGGAACTCAATTCGTGGCCTTAATAATAATAATAATAATAATAACCGAGGCAAAATGGAGCCCACGATGTTCTCTCTCCCATCCAATCCGCTGTCCAAAATATATTATGATTATATTTTGTGATTTGAGCTCTAATTTATAAGAAATTTATGAAAACAATGAAGAAAGCATGTTCTTGTCAAGAAGGTGCGTTGATACTGGTATAACATGTAGGGTTTAATAACCATTTTAAGAAAACTAGTTATTTTTGTGTTATTAGATTATCTATATCAGAAATAATTTTTTAAAAATAAAAAAAAGATATTTTAATAAATTTTTGAATAAAAAATAATATTACTACATTCTTAAACTGAAATTACTCTAAACAAAGGATATAAAAACAAAGATGAATAAATAAATATTTACTCATTACAATATTTATCGTGGCTAACATGGGTGCTAGAGAATCTCGTATCTCCAAGATTATAATACAAGTTTGACTTCAAACGTTGTCAGATGCCTTGTATTCTTTCAACAAGAAAACTTAATTATTAAAGGAGGAGCTTGTCTTCCTACCAGTAAAGTAATAGTAGGATGGAAATCCTTCAAAAAACAATATGGAATATTTCTATTTGCTCCCTAGTTAATTATATTAGGGTGGAGAGAGAGGCTTCTGCTGTTTCTTGCTGAATTTTTCCCAATATTCATCCCCCCACATCTCCACTTGCCTTCTCGCATCCTCTTTCATCTGAAATTTCTTTTGAAGGGTGTGAGTTTCATAAGGAGGTGGCGCAGCGCATGGAACAGGAGCCTCACCGGGAGACTTCACCGTGGATTCCTCAAAGAACATTTCCCGTAAGCCATCCAGAGAGCTTGCCATTGATTCAGAGCTGATCTCGACAGCTCCTGCCGGTATTCTTGGCTTGAATTTCAGGAGTTTTACGTACTCCTTGAGCAAATGAAACATATACCCGTACACATATTCCATTCTGAG
The DNA here is from genome assembly GCA_964035475.1 of Salix caprea. Taxonomy (NCBI): domain Eukaryota; kingdom Viridiplantae; phylum Streptophyta; class Magnoliopsida; order Malpighiales; family Salicaceae; genus Salix; species Salix caprea. The sequence goes on along the minus strand of OZ037755.1, from coordinate 7,110,576 downwards.
GCTCTCCTGGATAAACCTGCTTCCTGCCTTTCCAATGGCCTGTGCCTGTCATCAATCAAATTAATGCTGCTGATTTTCATGAATCAAAAGAGATTATCAGAGAGATCTTACAGGTATAAACACATACATCAACCGAGTGGTTGTTGCCCCATTCCACAGCAAACTTGATGTCTCTGCACTTGTTGCCGGTCCTGATGGGCCAGTAGTGCAGCATTGGCTCCATGCTTCTACTGAAGAAATCGTAGTACTCAGGCTTCACGAGCAAAGCCATGGAATCGCATGCTAATATGTACTTCTCACTCACTGACCATGAATTTCCTTCTATATAAATTTTGTATCTTCACCCAATTTGGTGCACAGCCGAATGTAAGTAGTGGTGATGTTTTTTAATGATTAGAACATTAGCAGTAAAATAAATAAATACCTGTGGGTGCATTGGTCTTCTAGTTTTGAATGTTTGTACCCTTGCTTCCTTTCCTCACCCCAGTTCTGAGCACAGATAACCGGATTTTATACTATTATTTTCAGAAATCAAGTGCATATTTGAGAATATAGTGGATGTTACTTTTCATTAAAAAACCCCATCAAAATAAAGATTTTTATTTTTAAAAATCAAGCGCATGATATATGTTCTTCCATTAGCTTTTGTGAATTAAAAACCTTGTAATATATGGCCGAGAAGACTTGCCTGTTCATAGAGGCGAGCAAGCCAGTCATATTTGTCCGAGACATTGCACTTCATGAGGTCTTCCCTACTCGGAGAGACATGGGGATTACCCCTCCAATAAGCATACGGTTCCCTATCCTTCCACTTAATCTTCTTGTTGCCTTCCACCATTCCTTCCAGCACAATTTCCCAGGGTTTTATATTGATCTCGGCCCTGCCATAAACATAATAATAATAATATGAAGTTACGACTTCGGATTTCACATAAACATAAAAATAAGAATTTTTTAAAATGATTCGATTATTGGATCTCAATAGCTCGTGCATTCCATGCGCCTCCCTGTCACGATTGTCCAACTTTGGTCGGAGATGTGTGGAAAGTGGAGCATGTTTAAGGGCTCACCAGCCCCAGAATGTCCAGTCAGGGAAGACGATGTTCGTCGTCGAGCTGTGTCCACAGTACTGAAACAGTACAGGCGGCGACGTGGCGACGGACCCCTGGATATCATATTTCTGTATGACAGTCTTATCTCCACATCGAAACATCAGCTCCAGGTCTGGTATCTTTCCAGGGAACAATTTGAGAAGTTGCAGAATACCCCATATCGTGAACTCGTCTCTTGTTTGATAGGGCTTGCTGTATTTTTCCACATACGCCTTGCCCTCGACGATCACTAGTCTGAAATGTGCATGCTTTTTAGCTCTTTCTAGCATGTCCCTCAAGATTCCCGTACTCTTCCACGGCCGTAGATCCTCGTGGATCCATCGGAAAAACTCTGGACAAGCCGTGGCTGGTGATTCTTTGGCCCCAACACACGACGTGGTCATGCTTTGATCGGAACAATTGAGTGAGAACTCGGTCGAGGTCTTTGGTCTTCCGGGGAAATGATTTCTCAAACTGATCAGAGGCGCAGCGATTATAACAGACTGAATATCAAAGAAAAAATAAAAATAAATCGATCGTCCGTGCTCCATAAATGTGTGTAAAGTAAATTTGTAATAATCTAAACCGAAAACTAAAGCAATTACTACATGATTTTGTGCTGTCCGAAGATCTGAAATTTTCTTATTCAAATCATGGAGTCGAGCCTGTTGCCAAAATTCATTTTTTTTTATTTTAAATGAATTTTTTTTGGTGTTTTTAGATCATTTTGATGTGTTGATGTCAAAAATAATTTTTAAAAAATAAAAAAAATATCATTTTGATGTATTTCTAAACGAAAAGTACTTTCAAAAACAACCACAACCACACTCCCAAACAAGAAGAATTTAGTAAATTCATCCAAATTATGTACTAGTATGATATGGAATGCATTCTTAAGATTGTTCATGAATGAAATTTAATTTCGACCAACACGTAATTAAATTCTTTTCTGTATACCAGGACTATATCAATACACCATACAATTAATTATGAATCTAACCTAAACCACTTCACCAATTTAAACCATAGTTTTCAGTTATTTGTTTTAATCAAAATATTTTATACCAATTAAAAAATAAAATAAAATAATATTATTTTTATCTTAATTTAAATTTCAATTTATTCTAGATTTTTCGATCATATTCGGTAAAAACATACCGGTATCATCATGTGCAGTTTCGGGTTTTAAAAAAAATCAAATCTAAGGCTCATGTCTGCGTAAGAAGCAACCAATCACAGCTTCCAAACTTGTCTTAGTGGGACCCATTACAGCTTCCATCTCATGAAAGAAACCCAAAACCCCACAATCTCTTTGTCAATCAAACTGTGCAGACCCTTTCAATCATTCAATCCAACGGCTATAAATAAATCTCTCCCCTTTCTACGGCTAAGGTTGTTTCATCTCTCACTTTCTCCACTTCCCTGGCTAAATTGTGCAGACCTTTTTCCATTTCTATAACCCAACTACATCACGTATCGTTGAATTCCAAGCAACTCAATTGCTCACTCGTTATAATCTAAGGATAACAGAGGTAAAATATCAATACTATTATATTAATAATAATATTGAAAATAATAATAATTTTCTATTACATTAATATTATTTTTTTAATTTTTTTCATGTTTATTTTTTAATTTTTTTATTATGTTAATTTCTTTTTACTAAATTAATATTAATTTTATTTTTCATATATATAATTAATTAATTATATATGAACAATACAACAACACTAAAATGACACATCAAAACATTCTAAAACAAAAACATTATGTTCTAATTAAAAAAATGAAATCAATCGAAGCGAAACTAATAACTTTGTCCCCGAGGGTGGGGTGCAGCGGTAAGTGCCTGGGTGCAGAATGTTTCACCCAGGTTCGAGCCTCTGCCTTGCACACTCCCCCTCGTAAGAGCCTGGGACAGCCGGGGGTTTTAACCGCTCACCTGGATCCACAAAGTGCGCTTTCCAGGGGATGAGGTTTCTCTCGTAAAGAATGATCCAAAAAAAAAAGAAACTAATAACTTTGATTGAAACCACAATTCAAACTTAAAATAACTTTTGAGTGGGAAGAAGACATGGATACCATGAGGTTAATTACAAGGCCAAACTATCAATGTGATTCCACAACATCACATGACGACGACGACGACTTCATATGTTGTTAAATGAAGGAGAAAAGGAAGGAAGGTGATAGAAACCAAAAAGTAGATTATTATTTCAAGATAAACGTATCATATTGATGTGATCAGGATTGTGAAATCTAAAAGTTGAGAATACAGAGTGAGTATCTAATACAACCAGATGTAGACTTAACTCAAATAGATTATATGAAGTAGCTACGGGTTCAAAGCTAATCCCCTCCACTAATTCAGACATCTAATATGATGGGTTATCGTATTTTCTCATTCCAAAAACATGAGAAGATCTTTATAAATGTTAAATTCAGAAGAGAGCAGGTGGAAAATAGGCTGAGAAACTCACAATGTCAATCCAAAAACACAAAGCACCGGCAAGGAGGACGATGAAGAAAAGAAATAGAATTGTCGAAGCTGATGTTCTCTTCATTGCTCGGAAAGTATCTATAAAACTCATCCTCTTCTCTATTTCTTGCAAACGATGAAGTGTGTCACCATAAAAATTCAGTAGATGTAATTTCTTTTTTCTCTCCTTGGTGCGGATGAGCAACGACCATTCCCCCCCATGGATATTAATGTCACGTTGCTGTGGTACCGGGTTAGTTTCAAATTAAGTATGTTTTGGAAGGCAGAAATCAGGTAGCAAATGTAAGATGTGTGATACCAATTTTTAAAAACATTTCCTGATTTCAAATCAAGAATCGGCAAACAATTCCTGCATAGATCCGCAATACCTCTTCGAGTTTTCTTTTGTTACGGTTGCTGATGAAAAAAATTAACTCGTCAGACAATTATGTTCAAGTTCATGCAAACCAGAGATATTAGAGTGGTGAATGAACCGATTAATTTTTGGCCCTTTATAGAGATATTGGAGCCGTGCATCAAGAATAAGGACCAACCCAATTTGTGCTGCGATGATACATCTAAATTATAGTTGTTAATTCCGTTCCGTTTCGGCCGGAATGCGTTCCGTTCAAAAAACCGAGACAAAACTGTGTCATTTTCGTTTCGGTTTTAATTCCAGTCCGTTCCGAGAAATTCCGGCCAAATTCCGGCTGGAACGCCTCGGTTCCGTTCCGTGCGTGCCGTCCCGGGTTCAAAATCTATTTTTTTATTTTTAAAAAATTATTTTTGACATCTATACATCAAAATAATTTAAAAACACCAAAATATTTTAAATAAAAAAGAATTCAAATTGTAATTATGCTTGTTAAATTAATATTTTATTTTTTTCATATATATATATAATTAATTATATATGAACAGTACGACACCGAAACGGCACGCCGGAACACTCCGAAACCGTAACGTTCCGTTCCAATCGAAAAACCGGAACGGCGACCGGAACGGTATTGACAACTATGATCTAAATAGGTCAGGTGATTAATTTTTTTTTTTTGTAAATACACAAGAAAGGGCTTGATTGTAAGAAATTAGTTGCCAAAAAAACCCCAAGAATTTTACCACAAAGATAATTTAACAGATATTACTAGCGAAGCTTCGAACTTTCATAAGGTTGTGTGAAAGCGGTCTGTTCTCTCTTTTTATTATTTCGTGAACTAAAAATTCGTGAACTTCAAATTACTATAAAAGTATGAGCGTCCATTAATTAAGATCATCATAAATAGGATTTATTCCTTGTTAATATATAACCTAATCTGATAGCACTGGCCATTGCGTGTAGGGGTAGGGAATCTAGAGGTAAGTGCTTCGAAATGAATAAGGCTATATATGGAGAGTTTACGATACCTCTTCTAGCTAAGTTTCTTTTATTATAATCATTTGCTTAAAGATACAATGAGTTGTTGTGTAGGAAAATAGTTGACAATTAATGAAGTTAACAAAAAAAAAAATAAGCGTGGAAACCTTGGAAAACACATGTTGTGGATCTAGATGAATGAGTCAAATTTTCGTTGTCCATGTTTTTATAGAAAACGCACGCCCTCACTTAAACTCGAGACATGGTATATAAATCGTAAACTTTCTTCCATCACCTCATGTCTCTTGGGGACGAAGCTAACAATAATATTAAAACACTATGTGTGGTTAGATGATTATGAATGGAAAAATCATAATTGAAATGGAGGAATCTGAATGATATTTGTAATTTAAACACCGTATTTAAAATAGTAACAATAAATTAGAATGAGACTTAGATTTTTGATGCCCTGTTTTTTTTCCAAAAAAATAATAAAGAAATAATGATTAAAAAGGATTTTATTAATAATGGGGGTGATAAAAAAAATGAAGATGATTGCAATTGTGAGGACAATAAAACTATAATAATATCAATGAAATATTAAAAAAAAATATCACCACCATGGTAGGTGACGGTGGTGGGAAAAACTAAAATGATAGCAGAGTTATATGGCAGTGGTTAATATATTTAATAATTAGAGCAACTACCAATAAGGTGGCATTAGTAGTGGCTGAGGTGGTAACAGTAACATAAATATATAATTAATAAACAATAAATGAAAATACTAAATTATTATTCAAAGCTAATAATTTCATTTTTTTTATTTCCAGCTCCACCCGTGACAATAAAACTATTTTTAGTTTTTATTTTCGGTGTCACTACGTGTTCTCTTTTCTATGTCATAGAGTATTTATATGGTACATATAGTTTTATATGATAAGTGGATTTATTTTTAATATTATTAACTTGAAGTGGAATCAAGAAGAAAAAAATAATAGATAAAGTATGAATATATTTGAAACCAGCATCTAAGTACACGTTGTCTTTCTTCCTGACCTGACTCTCGGACGTCGAGGATAAAAACCTCCAGCCATTGAAAAAAAACTGGTCATGGATATTGTTTCTCGAGTCCGACAGATGCTTTTGTCTCTCGTTCATCATCAACCATTAAAACTCTATCCGGGAGGATTTCAATTCCTAGATTTGAATGACAGGCATCGATGTATCCAGTTGTGTTTGGTTTATCTGTGGGGAAAAGGAAACTTGATATGTTTGGGAGGACGGTTACGGTTGTTTTTTAAAATGTTTTTTATTTATAAATATATTAAAATAATTTTTATTTTATTTTTAAAAATAATTTTTGATATTAATACATCAAAATAATTTAAATACATCAAAAAAATTTCATTTAAAATAAAAAAAATAAATTTTGACAAAATACCGGTTTAACCGCAGTAACAAACAGTCAAACAGACACTTAATCAAATTACAACGGCTCGCGTGGAGTATCGTCGATCATCGTAGCAGTACGAGGCGAGGTGCAATGTTTCTACTTCTAGTTTGTCGAGCCAAGCACAAGTTTGGAGTGGGACTTACCCCTGCACTCGTGTCGGAAGTCTCATAATGTGCTCACGAGAGTTCAGTAAAACACTAAACCCGCCACCGTTGCTCAACCGAAGAGTTAAGAAGAGAAACACAGAAAAAAGATGAGCTCAACTTAGCCCCCGATCCAAAACAGTTTCTCAATTCGATCCCAAGTAAGAAACTCTCGATTCGAACAGTCTGTCAGCAAAAACAGCTACCGATTTTTAAAGAAAGGGTACAGCTAAGGATTCTTGGACACGTTTGAGACCCAGTTGGTTAAAAATACAGTGTAGGGACCCAATTGAGAAAAGATTTGTCTGCTGGGGACAAGTATACCCACTAGAAAACTGATAGATTCGATGATTATGATACTGCACCCCACGACTATCGTTAACGATCCAGCCCAAAAAAGAAAAATCGGATTAAAGAAGATGATTAAGCATGACAAGGACATGCAAATTAACATCCAAGGTCTTCAAAAGCAGATTGATTGGCCGTTGTTTGCCAGGCAGTCATCGCTCATCGGCATGACAGCAGTGAAAGCGACCGCCCATCTTGGGGTCCCACGCCGCACATGCTCGCCAGCCAGCAGGCATCCGGTGGCGCTCTGTTGGCACCACGATTAACGTTAATAATCTAAAAGAGATCGAAACGGTAAACATGCCATTTAGAAAACCCTAATTATATTCAGGTAGTTTTTTTCCTTTCCTTCCAGTGAGCCAGTAGTTGAATAAAAAACGAGATATTCTTAATTTAGATTATATTTTTTTATGTGATCATTGGAAATCTTGAGTCAACGAGTTATTTAGTTTCTGAAAATAGCCGTGTAACCATAAATAGTGCTAAGAAAGTTTTTCCGGGTCTCTCACAGTAGAAGTGCTGGCTTATTTAAGTTGTTTTTGAAAGTATTTTTGATAAAATTATATTAAAATATTTTTTTTATTTTTTAAAAAAATTTTAACTTAATTTTTTTTAAAATACTAAAAATATTTAATTTAAAATCAAAAATAAAATCAAAATCACACTTCTTAAAAAAGATTTTTTGAAACCATTTGCGAAACAACCTCTTTTATCTTCAATTAATGTCTACTACAGGTTAATGTTTTAAATTGGGCCCCGCTGTCTCAGACAATCATTACAGCCATTTTGTTTTTATCCTCTCTACGTCGTCGTATCAGAAGCCGACATCACTCCCCTCTTTACCTGTTTTACCTGTCACCAAAAGCAGTATTTCCACGCTTCCTACGCGATTGTTTCTTTATGCTTGCTTTACACATCCGCCGCTGGATCGAAGAAATCTCCTCTCTTGTATTCTAATCAACGGCTCATAACTCACCAGTAAAATAAGTGCCAGTGATGCGACACACGTTGTTTGCAGCTATAAAGGACACGAGATAATATTATTGACGTTACCAAATAGAGATTTTTTCGAGCTAGCTGTCATAGTTGAAGAGAAGCTGAAGAGGAAGAGATGGCAGAGCAGGAGGTGAAGAAGGTAGAAGCTGTGACGCCAGTGGCTCCAGCTCCTGTGGAAACTAAAAGTGATGTAGCGGAGGGGAAAGTTACGGCTCCACCACCTCCAGTGGCTGCAGAGAAAGAGAAGGCAGCTACTGCTGCTGAGGAATCAAAAGCTCTTGCTGTTGTTGAAAGTAAGTTCTTTATTTATTTTCAGGAAAATTACAAGAAACCATATTAAACCCATGTTCATTTTCTCTTGAAATGATGATGTGATTAGGGATTTTTAGTGGGTTGGGATGGAAATGGCTGGATTTCGTAGTTTTTTAGCTTTATTGATTTTGTTTTTAGAAGTTGGTATAATTAATATGATATGGACTTGAAAACTTCATTTTCAGAAATAAAATCAATTTCCTCTTTGTTGGGGAAGTTTATCTTCCCCTTCTGTTTATCTCTTTGTCTTTGGCTTCTGTTTTTGAAGAAAAGAAAAGGTTTTAAGTAAAATTTCTAAACTTTGACGTGATATTTGTTAGATAATAATATAAATTATATTTTTAATTAAGTTTTTGGATTGAAATTATTATTTGATATATGATAGTCTCTCACTATTATCATTATTATTTTAATTAATGAAAATTAAGCATTAAATCTATGAAAATCTCAATTCCAAAGAGGTTCTATTTGAAGGATGTGTTTGAAAATAATAGTCTAAATACCTTAGAATTTCATTTAAGAGCTTAAATTTTTAAGTTAAATAATTTTTTGACAAGATCCTTGCTTAGCTTTTTAAGGGATTAAATTTCTTTACAATCTCTACTTCTTTTCTTTTTTTGATGTGTCAAAGACTGGACTCGCCAACGGGATTGAAGCTCATGGATGCTTTTGAGCTTGAGTCCACCTTTTGTTAACTTTCCGTCATTAATCTAAAAAGAAAGAAAAAGAACAAGACATAGAAATTAAAATTCTCATGATTGAATTAATATTTTAAAAAGAGAATCTTCTTTTAGAGAGAGTTAATCCATGGGTATCCAATGCTATCCTAGCTATATTGGAATTCGTTTCTTGATTTTGAAGTCTTTATAAATGCAATACAACCTGTATGCACTGGATACTTTATTGGATAAACATATTTCTTTTGTTGGTATGTACGCACAGTGGCATTACAAGATTTAACTTTATTTGGAAAAAAATGGCATCTCGAAAAACAATTTAGTTGGAATGCAGTCCCCACTTAGTAGATTTGCCCGTATCTTGGTATAATGACACCCAAAAAGGAACTAATTGGGTTTGATATACTATAATTCATAAAGGGTTTCATGCTTTTACATGGCTTGAAGAGGGGGATATATGATGTTCTGCTGAAGTAGCATCAATCATGCAATTTCAGTCTGTTGAATTGGAAATCCACTTTCCCATGTGAAAATTGCCAATAGCTTAATCACTTTAGACTGTATTAGCATCGAAGTTGTTGCCTGTGTGACCCCTTTTGGATATGACTTCTCATCAATCTTTTTCCTGTTGCCTTCTGAAAGAATAAGTTTCTAATTATTTAAGAAAAGCAGCCCTCTTTCTTTCTTACTGAGTGATGGTGCCTCCGTTGTAAAACAAGCTATTATATGATAAATAATGAATGGGATCAATATAAGTGGTATTAAGCACTTCCTATATACCAATTAACTTCATGTATCCCAGGGTTGATCACGAGGTCTAAACCTTGTTGCTTCGTCAATTGTTTTTTATTTTTCTTATAATTTGATTATTGTGTACAGTACTTGTTCGAACTTAAATAGGGTGCTGGTGACTGAAAAAGAGTATCTTTCTATATGGATCACAGCCTCAACAACCTAATTTTACCTTCCATGTAAATCTTTAGCTGCTTCTAATTATTTTCTGTTTTTGGCAGAGACAGAGCCTGCTCCGAAGAAGGTATCAGGCGGATCAATTGACAGAGGTATTTGTAGTTGCCAAAATTCCTTCTTAGTCCTATTCCCATCTTCCATAACATGGTAGTCATTAATAATAATAATGTTTATATCTATCAGAATTTTCTTGTACTGGATGAGGGATTCTATCCAGTTTTGGTCCATTGTCATCTTTTGGGAATTCCTTACAGGCAGTTTGAGTTTGTTTATTGCGTGTGTCTTAACTTCCTGAGAAGCCCACAATTAAGAAATTCATTTTGCATAGGGAGCGTAGGTTTAATGTTCGCCCAGTAATGACCCGATGTTTGATGTTTTGTTTTACAGATATAGCTCTTGCTGACCTTGAAAAAGAAAAGAGATTATCCTTTATTAAGGCATGGGAAGACAGCGAGAAAACTAAAGCAGAGAACAAGTAAGGTTTTCTCGGCTCTCTCACTCATTGTTTTCAGTTTACAGAAGTGCTGCTATGATAAACCATATAAATCTGTTAGCGGTGTTTTAGAAGATGGTAAAATCTGTCATTTGCCTGCTTCATGCATACGAGTGGGGTTTACTCTGTAATGCTTCATTTAAGCCCTTTAAGAAAACTTCTCGTAAGAACATTTAGACCTTATTCTTATTTCAGCATGGCTATTAAAACACATTATATATGTGTGTACAAGTAGAGCAAGGAACGCTCCTCTATTTGACCTAAAACTACTGAATGTTGAAGAATTGGAACTGATTTTGTGCATTAAACAATTGACCAAATCTTTTTTCTGGTGCGGCATATTTCGAGGGGTACTGCTTAACTTTATCCCTGTTTTCCAAATGATTTGGAAGACCATGATTGCTGACAATTGCACGTGCTATAACTGATTAACAGGTCTCAGAAAAAGCTCTCTGTTGTTGCCGCATGGGAGAATAGCAAAAAGGCAGCTCTAGAAGCCAAACTGAGAAATATCGAGGTAACTGAACTCTTGTCATCTTGGTTCTTTGTTAATTCTGAATTTCCTCTGATGTTATGGTGCTTCAGTATGCTTAGTTTTCCCAGGAAAAATTTAATGTTTTGGAATCCGCATTAACAAAATAAGTGGCTGACAGGAAAAACTGGAGAAGCAAAAGGCAGAATATGCAGAGAAAATGAAAAACAAGATTGCTATTATTCATAAAGAAGCTGAGGAAAAGAAGGCAATTGTTGAGGCCAAACGTGGGGAAGAAGTTTTAAAGGCAGGGGAGATGGCTGCAAAATACCGTGCTACTGGGCAAGCCCCAAAGAAGCTCCTTGGTTGCTTCTGAAGTCGTTTTCAACTCAATGCTGTTCTGGTTGTTTTTCTTTTTCTTACCACATAGTTTTATGTCTTCTTTCATTAAACATCGGAAAATATAAATGTTCTGTGTGTTTATGTATAGGAATGTAATATTTGATCTATGAAAACATGTTTGTGAAGCTGGCTTTTCTTGGAATACGAGTGAAGTTGCCTTGTCAAACACTTCCTTCTCTTATTTTTCGGTATCTTCTGAAAGCTAATGACAGATGAGAAGTCACAGTGATTTTTTTCCTTGTATTTGGTGACAGTAAGCCATTATTGATTTCCAAGATGATTTCAGAAACAATATACCACCACGTTGATGATTTTTTCCCTTATATTTGATCTGTACAAAATCGAAAGACTGTTCTGGTCCTTCTGTAGTATCCCTTCCCTTTCGGAATTGCCATGGCAGGGTAACAAGCTAACATATCTAAAAATATTCAAGCGAGTTTTTTGAGTTTAAAACTTATACAAGTCTATACTATCTTATACTTGATTTTTTTATAAAATAGAATAAAAATAGTGAAATTTAAACTCGTGACTGCTGGATTAACAAAACTCTGATATAATATTAAAAAAAAATTTCATATAAAAGTTTAAACTATTTAGATAGGTTCCAATTTTGATATCATATTAAGAAATTATCTTATCTAAAAGTTTAAACTATTTAGATGAAAATTCAAGGTTGTCAATACTGTTCTGATTTTTCTATTGGTATGGAACGTTTCGGTTTCAGAGCGTTTCGACATGTCGTTTTGGGGTTGTACTGTTCATATATATATATATGAAAAAAATTAAAATATTAATTTAACAAGCATAATTAAAATTTAAGATAAATTAACTTTAAATTATACAATACAAACACAAAGTCAAACAAATATAATCTCAAAATTAGAAATACAACAAGTTAATCAAAATAAGGAGGATTTTAAGGTCGAAACAGCACACCCGGAATGGTACCGAGACGTTCTGACTGGTATTTAGCCAGTATTTCCGGAACGTGCCGGAATTAAAACCGAGATGAAAACGACGCCGTTTTATCTCAATTTTTTTAACGGCACGGAACATTACGGCCGGATTGGAACAGTATTGACAACCCTGAATGAAATCCTAAAATATAATTTATATTATTCTTTAATAGGGCTGATTAATAAACAGTACAGTTTCCACCTCACTACATATTATCGAGTCCAAAATCACATTAAAATAATCATTGCCAATATCTCCGCTAAACAGAATCATAACCTGGTGCAGATAGAATTCCAATGGATAGTAGTAGCAATTATCGTGGCAAAACGATTTTAGCACCACAAGAAACTAAACCTGGAAGTTTAGGTCGCAAAGTATATATGTATCTTTGATATACAATCAGCAAGGTACTAGTAAATAAAACCAGGATAGGAAATTCATGCATCGCCATCTGTAACTGTAGGCTGAAAAACTACTCACAATTCCCGCTGGCTTGGCTCTTAACTTTCTATGCTCTTACACTAGTTTCACAAATAATAGTTCCAAAAAAGAGCATATGAACATCCTAGCAAAAGAAGATTCATTATACACAGCACCATTTTCGTGCATGCTTCATAGTGGGCATATCATGGAGGGTCCAGTCAACATCGCAGATGAAGTGGCATAGCAGTCAATATTTTTATCTAAGAAGCTCATGTCGTTGTTAATGGGGAAATCCAGCAGAAGTTGTAAAGTGGAGTCTGTTGAATCCTCCAATTCAGCTGAGCTTGAATCAGGCCCAGCCAGCACGTATTCGGCATAAGATTCGGGGCTTTTGCACTCCATATCCTCATTTTGATCGCTTGCTGTGGCGGAGGACCCTGCTAAGTTGGGGCTAATATCTGCGGTGATAGCTGAAATTGATCCGCATTTTGTCGACGAAGATGCCTGAGAAACAGGGCTTTGGCATGCAGTTTTATTGTCTCCCGTGTTGATCCTTCGAAAGGATTCTCCAACTTCAGAGTTCCATATGCGCAGGAAGTGATCACAATCAATTTTTCCGAGCATCGGTGAAAGGAAGAGTGAGGACTCCCTTGAAAGGCGTTTCTCGGCTTCCAGCCGAGCACTCTCCCACTGCGCCATATGGCGAGTAGATGGTGATGCAGGTCCTTTAATGGCTGTTCCACAGGATGAAAAGGGCTCGTGAGTTTGGGGATCGAGTCCCAAGCAAAGAAGGCGCTTTTTCAGGTGTGTATTCCACAAGTTCTTGATCTCGTTATCTGTTCTCCCCGGTAGCTGAGAAGCAATGGCCGCCCACCTGAAAGCCATTCATTGCAGCACTTGAAATAGCTGGTTACAGAGTGCACAAGGGTCTATACCGCATATAAGCAACCAAACTTACTAGGAAGAAAGAAGAGTTCAAGGATTCAATTGTCCCATTTGCATGATCAGAAACATAAATCACATAATGCTTGGACCAAAGAAATCGATCAATCAAATTGGAACTCGCAGTTGTGATTGATTATACCTGACATAAACAATCACAAACTTCTTGCAGGTGTCACTGCAATGCTAAAGGTTTCCTTTGTGCAACAATTGTTGCCACTTTCTTTCCAAAACTACTCTTCACTAAAGTAATTTAGCTCTAATTTTGTTTTAAATGTAAGCGGTTCAGTAGAAATTTAGAAAATGGAGGCTGGTTGTGAGTAGTGTTTGCTCATCCTAGCTTGTATGTATACGCTAACATCTACAAGGGGAACAATCAGCTCAAAAAAGGTAGCAAGAGTTCAAAGAAATGGTTAGTCAAGAAGTGCTTCAGCGCGCACACAATATTCAGTCACAAATCCTAATGCTTTATCAGAAGAAATCAATCAGCCACTTTCGTCCATCAACTTAGTGAATTACTTGCAGCATTATCTATTTTCATATAGTTAGAAACTACCTGTTTCCAAGAATGCCATGAAGTTGAATGACAAGCTTCTCCTCCTCAAGAGTAAAGGGACCCCGTTTTATATCAGGCCTGAGGTAATTTGTCCATCTAAGCCTGCAACTCTTTCCACAGCGAAGAAGACCTGCAAAACAATGAAAAGAGTTGCAAGGAACTTGTTATTTTGCAGATCTGATCCATCAAGCAGGAAATTCAAGCACAGAAAGTCAAGTTTTCAAGAGAAAAAATTCTATAAGGTCAATATCCTCTCGGAAGAGGGCAGATTTGCTATCAACACAGCAGAAAACATCCCTATAGCAGACAAGTAGATTTCGTACAGGTAGAATCAAGGGAGTTGATAACGAATATCAAGATCAATACTGCGAATTAGAATGGGGTTTTAACCACTTGAATATCCAAAGCATTTTACAGTACCATAATAGTTACACCACCATACAAGTCCAACAAATATTCTATTTGACCCTACAAGTGCAACACATTATCAGCACTTTTCAAACTGGTGACATATATATAACTCCATGAAAGGCTAAAAAAAAGATCAATGCAACTTCAGCTTCCTGGATCAAAAGAAAGCGGTGAATAGAGTTTAACTATATATGAAATACCTGCGAGCTTAGGGAGAGAGCGCCAGCTGCCATGTCCATTATTCTTGATGTAAGTAACAAGAAGCTCATCTTCTTCAGGTGTCCATGGCCCTTTCTTCAAACCCTTCTTATCACAACAAGGTGTCCTTCCCATCTCCTTGAACAAATCCCTCACTTTTTATTACAACAACAGTGTTCCAACAAAAGCTAAGCAACTCACTCTTGATTCACCATGAATGTAAAAAAACAAAAACAACAGCCTTTAAAGTTCACAAACGCCTACAAAGACGTGTTTTTTCAAAGAGAAAAGATCTGTACTAGAAAGAGAGAAGCTATGAATTAAATGCTTGGATGATCCTGTCTAGGGAAATCGGAGGTGATAATTTACTGCGGGCTGTGCAAGAAAGGACTATCAGCGAGTTTCAAGCTGGCATTGCAATAAATACATGTGTATATGTAAGAGGGAGTATTGATGCATGGCATTTACAGGTATTGTCCTATTCGAGAGAGGGTCCTGTATCATCATTGAACTAAAAACATTGAGGGAAGAGAGTTAATTAATATAGGTTTCTTTTCTTTTTTTTGACTTTGCATTTTTTATTGACCGAACTGGCAAACGAGAGAGGCATACAGTGCAGGTGAAAGCGAAAGCATTAATGGCGAATTCTTGACGGAGAGAAAATTTATGGGGAAAGAGAGAAATAATGGCGCTCACGATGACCTACACTGTACGGTCGGCATCCCCTCTGGTTACTTTCTTGTAGATGGTGAATTGTAGTGGTATCAAGCAGTTGTTTGGATTGCATTCCAAATTGTATTATATGAAGAGAAAAAAACAATATTAAAAATATTTTTATATTATTTTTTATTTATTGATATCATAAATAACTTTTGGTTAAACAAAAAAATCATATTCAATTAACGTTTAGCATCTAGTAAATATAAGTTATATCAATGTTCTAAATTCAATAAAATGAATAAGCTAAATGAGGTTTTTAATTAAATTGATATAATTTTTTGGTTTGATTATTGGAATATATTAAATTTGATTATTGTTATTATTTTGAGAAAAACATGACTAGTAATGGATGTAGAAAATACATGTATCTCAATGCTAGAACCTTCTCTTGTGTGTTCTTAGCGACAACTAATTGAGTTAAGACATGGAATTGTTATAAAACAATTAAAAGTATATTGATATATCTTAAAACAATTATATTTCTCTATTTATATAAATAATAAAACATTGTAAGAAATCCTAGTGATTGTAGAGTGGTAGTCGATAATGTTTGATTCTATCCCATGTGCTTGTGAGACAAACCGGTATTTAAGATATTTAGTTAATTATCTGGTTCTGACAATCTGATTTGTTTTTTCTTGATAAGATGGCTTGTGAATCATGTTCGATACATGCAAAAGATTATTTCTATCAAGTTTGAGAACTTTCTAATGGTTTAGTCATTATCATTTGATAGAAAAGATTGGAAATTATTACAAGAAAACCCTAAAAATATACATATGTCATTCATAGTGGAGAAAAATCAAATCTCTCAAGCAAAGGTTATATTGATTCTTTTATAGCCTTCTAGGTTTCTCTCTTCATTGAAGGGGGATATGGTTTATATATCAGTAAAGTATCTTTGTCTTATTAGACTCATGTTCCTATTAGGGAACAAAATATTTTTTTGAAGTTAAAAAGAGCACAACTTTAGCACAGCTCATCGACACCTAGAGCTCATTGTAACCCATCAAAGTGTAACTCATATATGCTTAGGCTCGATAATTGACTAAGCTAAAAAGAATAGAAGGCCAGACGAATTGCCAAGAAAGATAAGAAATAACAAAATAATTAAAATGACGATAAAAAAGAACAAAACTAGAATGCACAAAATTGAAAAAAGAATAGAAGTTCAGACGAATTGCCAAGAAAGAAAAACAACGCAACACCCCAACACACAAAAATAAGAACACCTTATAAAGAAAACATAATTGACAAATAATGTTAGACCCAAACCACCCCACTAACTCTACATCAAAACAAAAGACATCAAAACAACAACATGCCCCCTCCAACGATACAAAAAAATAAGACATGAAGTGACAACGGAATTTCCTCAACTAAACCAAAATAACAAAAAAATAAACGAACATGTGCACAACAAAACTATATTAATTAAAAGAGAAAGCAAAAGCAATAAAAAAATGGACATGCCAAACGCAAGGATAATAGAGGAAAACAATGCAAAACCTATAAACCAAACACAATAACTAAACCAACACACCCAAATCAACACACAACCCAACATGCCATCAACTAATCCCAACCAAATTAAATTAATTTCCCTTACTCTGCACAAAATAATGATCAAACACCATACTTTCACAGCATAAAACAAACTAGCCAAGCTAGGCGAGAACCCAACTACTCCACAGAAACCGACCCCAAGACTAACATACCTTTAGCATGCAAATTGAACAGAGCAAAGAGGCGAGGTACCTAAAGACCAAGAGAAAAGTAGAAAATCGAACCACCCACAACCATGGAGATGAAATGGTCTGAAAAGACAAAAACATCAACTCGCATGTCCAAATGAGGTATAATGTTAACATAAACCGTAAATTAGCAAATATTATATTTAAAAGATTCAAATTGTATTAATTCCTAAATAGTAGCCTATAACATCTCATACACTTAATATTAAGATACATTTTTCATTGTATATATTCTGCAATATATCAATAAAATACTCAAGCTTTTGAGCCTGAAATTGATTTATTCAAAACATAATCCATAGAAGGAAAAACACCCCATGCTTCCCTGCCCCACCATGCCTTGAAGAAAAAAAGCGATGAAAAATCAAGACCAACCTCACCCAACAGCACGCAGTCCTGGATTCATTAAGGACAAAATCAGCATCACATTGCCATAATACACATTAAAAACATCTCATAAGCTACAGTTGTGTTAATTTGTGTGATATTACTAACAGTGCCATCTACACAGCAAGCATTTATATCAATCACAAAATGACTAGAATTGAAACTGTTAGATTTTTATGATCTGAACAGTAATTGTTTAAAACAATTACTGTTTAGATTGAAGAACAAAAAATAACAGAATTCTTGAAAAGCTTAATACTGAAACTGGGATCAAATCACATAATCTTTATTGAATTCAAATAGCCTATATATAGGCTTACAATGCTAATGAATTGAAAACATAAAACTCTCAACAAACTTGAGAGATTATTGGATAAACACAAGTTTGAAAATAAAACCTATTATGAATAGTAGTTTAGCTAAAACTGAAAGACTATAGATAATAAATGGGAAAACCTACAGCTAAATCTTCTTATCCAAAGCTAATCTCATCTCATTCTAACACTCCTCCTTGAGGTTAGCTTTGGACATCCCCGTCTTCATCTTCAGGAACTCCAATCTTGCTGGAGGGAGAGCCTTTGTCATTAAATCTGCAAGCTGCACTTTAGTATAACAATGATGAACTTTAATAAGCAGGTTCTTCTCAGCTTCCCTTATGGCATAAAATTTCACATTTATATGCTTGGTCCTCCCATGTTGAACTGGATTTTGAGCAATTGCAATGGCTGATTTATTGTCACAGAAGAGATCAACAGGGGAGCTAAGTTCTTGGCCGAGATCCTCCAGTATTTTTTTTAACCAAACTACTTGATTTGCAGCAGCTGCTAAGGATGTATATTATGCCTCAGTTGTTGATTGGGCCACCACTTCTTGTTTCTTTGCATTCCAGCAAATTGCTCCCATACCTATTGTAAAAACATAATCTGAGGTACTCTTCATATCATCTACACTTCCTGCCTAGTCATTATCTGCATACCCATTTAATCTAACTCCTCCTGCTTTCATGTACCAGACACCAAGATCAGTCATCCCTCTTATGTACTTTAGCACCCTCTTGGCAATTCCCAAGTGAACACTAGTAGGGGAGCTCATGAACCGTGAGAGCAAGCCAGCTGGAAACATCAAGTCAGACCTTATTGCTGTCAGGTACAATAAGCTACCTACTAGGCTTCTAAACATAGTTGGTTCCTCAAGTTTTTCACCATCATCTTTAGAAACCTTTTCTTTTAGTGCCAATGGAGCTGCAACTACTTTGCATGACTCAAGATTGAATTTCTTGAGTATATCAAATGCATATTTTCTTTGAGAAACAAAGATGCTTCTACTGCATTGTTGAATTTCCATTCCTAGAAAATAGTTCATGATGCCCAAATCAGACATTTCAAACACCTCCTGCATTTCCCTTTTGAAATCTGCCATTAACCCTGTGTTACTTCCCGTCATAAGCATATCATCAACATAAAGTGACACTACTAGCTGCACTTCACCATCACCTTGTTTCAAGTACAAGGTAGCTTCATTCTGACTTCAAATGAATCCCAACTTGACCACATGAGCATCAATCTTGCTGTACCAGGCTCTAGGTGCCTGTTTCAAGCCGTAGAGTGCCTTGTGCAGCTTATACACCTTATGTTCATGGCCACATACTTCAAACCCTTCTGGTTGGCTAACATAAATGTCTTCATCAAGGATTCTATTTAGGAAAGCAGATTTTACATTAAGATGAAACACTTTCCACCTCTTTTGCCCTGCTAATGCTAGCAACAATCGAATGGTGTCATGTCTTACCACTGGTGCAAAAGTGTCACCATAATCCACCCCTGCTACCTGAGCAAAGCCCTTGGACAACCAGCCTGGCCTTATGCTTGAAAATTGAATCGTCAGGCTTGAATTTGCTTCTAAAAATCCATTTAACACCAATCTCCCTCTTATTGGAAGGAAGGTCTGTTAACTGCCAAGTTTCATTCCTCTTAGTGGCATCAATCTCTACTTTCATAGCATCTATCCAGGCTTGAGAGTTTGTTGCTTCAGTGTAATTAGTAGGCTCAGCATGCACTAAATTGCACCTTTCATACATATCTGACAAGGTTCTTACCTTCAATACTGCTGAGTCTGTGGTTCCTTCAATGCTAGGTTGATCATCATATCCCTCAGCTGCTTGTAGAAGAGTTGCTGTATTTTGGTGATTGACTTCTTTTAGATCCCAATTCCAGTAGGCCACTTCATCAAAATGAACATCCCTATTGACTTGCACTTTGGCTGTGTTCAGGTTGTATATCCTGTACCCTTTAGAATTTGTTGCATATCCTACAGGGATGCCTTGTTCAGCCTTCTCATCAAGTTTTCCTCTCTTCATAGATGGCACATAAAAGTAACATGGTGACCCAAACACTCTCAAGTGTTTGACAGTAGGCTTGACACCAGTCCACGTTTCAAATGGTGTACAATCATTCACAGCCTTTGTTGACAATCTGTTGAGTAAATACACTGAAGTATTTACTGCCTCAGCCCATAAAAACTTGGGTAGTTTCTTCTCAAACAGGATACACCTTGTCATCTCCATCACAGACCTGTTTTTCCTCTCTATAACCACATTCTGCTGAGGTGGGTATGGTACTGTTAACTGGTGAATAATTCCAGCCATTTGACAGAAAGTTTTGAACTCTTTCGAAGTGTACTCACCTCCATTGTCAGTCCTCAGTTCTTTGATCTTCTGTTCACACTGAGTTTCTACCATGTATTTGAAGGTTTTGAACATTGACAGAGCCTGTGATTTATTTCTCAGAAAATATACCCAAGTCATCCTGCTAAAGTCATCAATAAGCAACATGAAATATAGATTATGACTTAATGATGATGTGCTCATTGGTCCACAAATATCTGAGTGGACTAGCTCCAGCTTGTGTGTTGCCCTTCTAACCATTCCTTAAGGAAAAGGTTTTCGATGCTGCTTGCCAAGTTCACAGCTGCCACATGTATGATTATTCACACATATTTCTGGTATATCATCTACCATATTTGTATCATGCATGAGCTTTAGAGATCGCAAATTAAAATGATCTTATCTTTTGTGCCAAATTAAGCTCTCATCAATTTTGGCAGTAAAAGCATGTCCTTCAACTACATCCAGCTTCAAGGTGAAGCTATTACCATCCATTCTTAGTCTTGCTATTACTGAACCATGTGCATCAATAATAAGACAAGACTTGTCTTTAAAGAGGATTTCATACCCATTTTTCAACATTTGTGCAACACGAAGTAAATTTTGATCTAACTCTGGGATGTACAAAACATGATTTAATAGCTTTGTACCTTTCTTAGTGTTGACAACAATGGTGCCTCTCCCTTTTGCCTGAACAATATCACCATTTCCAAGCTTGACCTTTGGCTATATTGTGACATCAATTGATGAGAAAATTTCCAAATGCTTGGTCATATGACTAGTACATCCACTGTCAGTGAGCCAAACATTTAACTCATGTGAATTTGAGGTTTGTGAAGCCATGAACAGGTGCTCATCCTCCTCCTTTTCTGCTTCTGTTACTAGTGCTTGTTGCTGAATAGGCTCATGAGATAGTTTCATCTTTGCTCTGCAGAATTTCTCACTATGACATAGAAAATTACAAAAGGTGCATTTGAAGGAAGGCTTGTTCTTATACCAACAATCCTTCTCATCATGATTGGTTCTCTTGCAGTGAGAGCAAGGTGTGAAGACTTGCCCTTGTGTAAGCATCTCTGTTTTAGCCTCTGTAATCTTGAAAGGTCTTTTGATCAGCATGTTAGTAGAATTTCTTTCCCTGTATGTAGCTTGAAAAAGCACCTTCAATTTCTTCTTCATCCCTCATCTGAATCCTTGGCTTCAAATTTTTGCGGCAAAGAAACCATGATCTTCTCTACCACCTTTTGATCCTCAACCACATCTCCAAGTAGCCTCATTTGATTTACAATAACCATTAACCTGCTGGAATAATTTTTGACAGTTTCAACATCCTTCATCTTCATCAACTCGAATTCTCTTTTCAAGGCAAGGAGTCGAACTGTTTTAACTCGAATGCTATCTTCGAATTCTCCTTGAAGCTTGTCCCATACAAGCTTTGGTGTTTCCAGATCCATAATTTTGGTAAAGATGTGATCAGCAAGACCCGAGTGCAGACATGTGATGGCTTTGTCCTTCTTTAGTTTTTCTTCCTCATATGCTCTTATTTGAGCAAGTGTTGGGTTTGCTGATAATGGAGATGGATCAGCATTGGTTGTAACTACATTCCACAGCCCTTGAGATCTTAAATAACATCTCATTTTGACAGCCCAAATATGATAATTTTCTCCAGAAAATAAAGGAATTGCAAAAGTATGGTTGCTAGAAGTGGACATATTTGAAAGAAATAACTCACTTGTATTTTCACTCAATTCACTCTATGTTTAGCACTCACCCTCTCTGTGTTTCACTCGAAAATTCCCCACAATCTCGTAGAAACAAAATGCTCTGATACCACCGTTAGATTTTTATGATCTAAATAGTAATTGTTTAAAACAATTATTGTTTAGATTGAACAAAAAATAACAGAATTCCTGAAAAGCTTAATACTGAAACTGGGATCAAATCACATAATCTTTATTGAATTCAAATAGCCTATATATAGGCTTACAATGCTAATGAATTGAAAACATAAAACTCTCAACAAATTTGAGAGATTATCGGATAAACACAAGTTTGAAAATAAAACCTGTTATGAATAATAATTTAGCTAAAACTGAAAGGCTACAACTAATAAATGAGAAAACCTACAGCTAAATCTTCTTATCCAAAGCTAATCTCATCTCATTCTAACAGAAACGATGGGTGTACATTTCACGGATGAAAATTCAAGTTTCGATGATATTTTGGACAAAAGATGAATGATCTTTGAACCGGCCAAGGATAGATTTGCTTTCCGATCACAAGATTCCAAGAATTTAACTACCGGCCTCGGTGCTACTGCACCGAAACATGGAAGAACATACGACAAAAGAAAAACACTTCTCCTTTCTTCTTCTTTTTTTGTCCTTAACATCTGCAAAGGCTAGCTGCAGACACTACCACTAGGTTTGTGGGTTTCAGTTTTTTCTGTTGCACTCTAACAACAAAATTTAAGAGTTATCTGATAGCATAGCATTTAAGTTGGGCATGCGGGCCCCTTGATAAACTCTCCTTGACTCGTTTATGACCTTGCTAAAATCATAAATGAAGATCATCCTTTCAGAAAAAAGAAGAAGAGAATCATAAATGATGAGAGTGCTTGTTGGGTTTATTTGCTAGTTTGCTGGAGAGGTTTCGCGGTTTGAGAGATCCTTGACTCTCCCTGGTTTTGGACTGGCAGCTGCTGCCGTGCTTCTTCCTCAAATTAGCATTTTCATATCCTTTCACATGCATTCATGAATGCTTCGGCCTTGTATAGGTTTACGGAGTGAACAGTAGAGAGCTTACATAAGCTGTAAGATTTCGGTATCACTTCTCGCAGTAAGATTCGTCTTTTCAGGATAACATTTATTGCGAGGCTATTAACTCAAGAAATTAGAGTCCCCTTTTCTCAGCATCTCACTATTTACCTATGATGGCAACCAATATCTTGCATGTGATTGTTCTTCTGCTTCGTCGCTCTTACTGTGGATGCTGCGTAATTACAAGATTCAATCAGGTTCGGATGTGGTTTTGAACTGTTCTTGTTTTTATTCTCTCTCCTTTCACGTCAAATATCAAGTGATCGTGAATTTTGATGTGACACGACACACTGTTTTAGACTCCAGAGATTGATTACCATAACTATATATGAACTTTAGCAAGGAGAGATACAAAGACAAGCTAAGTATTTACATCACTGTACTGTCAGATGCTCCGCTGTTAAGAGTCGAGGTTTTTGGATTCACCTACACTTATGATGGAGAAAATTCCTTTTATTTTGGATTGATGGGAGGACAAGATCTTATAAGATAAATGCGATCAATGTAAAGTTAATCCTCAAAGTATAGACCAACAGAAGCAGGTCAGTTGAGAGGATATTAATGGCATGAATTATTGATCGCTGAGAGAAGTAAATGCACGTCTTGATAAGCTTGTAAGTGAGGCTCCATAATATGATTTATATTATTCTTTAACACACTCCCTCAAGTAAAAGACTTTTGGACTTGAAACTTGCACAGGCCCACATCATCTTGTGCTTGGTTTTTATCAAATTGAATGGGAGTGGTGAGATTCGAACTCGTGATCGTTGGGTTAATAAGGCTCTGATACCATGTTAAGAAACCATCTCACCTAAAAATTTAAACTTATAAGTGAGATCCTATAATATAATTTATATTATGTTGTTCATCGAGAGAGGATGCGTTGCTCGGCAAATCAGCAATATATACACTTCAAGAAAACCATAGTTTGTGATCAAGAACATGACACCTAGTCAGGGATGCATGCCAGACACAAGAGGTGGCGCCCAGATATAATTAGATTGTTTTAAAAATGTTTTTAGTTTAAAAAATATATTAAAATAATATTTTTTTTATTTTTTAAAAATTATTTTTGATTTCAACACTAATATCTTTAAAACTCAGTGAGCCACTATGCAGGAAAGAGGTATTGTAGGGTGAGGGGCTGGACAAGGTTCTATTCAGAAACTTAAATTCCATGTGCCTCTTTTGTTTTTCAACTATGCCGAGTCATGATAGCATGGATTTTAATGGGACAATGATCGTGGACCCTCTCTTAAGAAAATATGACTCGTCGGTATCTATAAGCTGCGCAGTGTTTAATTTATATTAAATAGAATAAGAATGTTAAAATTTAAACTTGTGATCAATAAAAATTTTAATTCATATTAAGAAATCTTCTAATCCATAAAACTTTAAAATTTTAGATAGATGGATCCATCATATTGAGATGTCGCCTTCACTATACCTTGAGTCTTGATTGTCAAAATCGTGATTTTGACACGACATGTAAAGCAC
Source organism: Salix caprea (assembly GCA_964035475.1). Classification (NCBI taxonomy): domain Eukaryota; kingdom Viridiplantae; phylum Streptophyta; class Magnoliopsida; order Malpighiales; family Salicaceae; genus Salix; species Salix caprea. Next base: position 7,086,064 of record OZ037755.1, on the reverse strand, counting down.
TTTTGAAATTCAGATCTTAAAATCATATCTGAATTTTTCTGTACAAAAATTGTAAAATCACAGCTAAAATTGTATAGGTAGAAGAATTGTAAAATCGTAAGTAAAATATTTCCGAATACAATACAACATAATTATGGTCATAAAACTTCATTAGTTAAGGTTCATACATGATTCAAAATAACTTAAAAATACATTACAAAACAATTATGTCCATAGAATTTTATTAGGTAAAAACTAACAAATTTAAAATAAATATTTTGTTGATGTGCTATATAAATTAAAATCAGTCTCATAACCTTCATTTTCCTCATTATTTTTAATACATTCATCAAAAGCATTACTATTGAAAGGATTATCAGTACTAATATTGGTATCAACATCGATATTGTTAGTACTAGCTCCAACTCCAACTCCAACAAATTACTTTGACATCAGGACATGAAAATGATTTAAAATCATCAAAAAAATTTAATCTAAAGTAAAAAAAAAATCAAAAATTTTAAATATAAATTTTAAAGTTAATATTACTGATTTTATATATATAGAGGAGGGGGGGGGGGGCTCCCTACGGCGGCAGTCTTTTAGATTTTAAAATTTTGAAACATTTGGCAAATCTTGTACGATTTTGACCAGGTTTGATCCAAACTGATTTTTTTACCTGAGTTAACAAAGTTTAATGAGTTGACTCGCAAAATCAATGATTTTACGAGTCAACTCGCGATTTTGACAATCATACCTTGAGTGCTTTGCATGCAATGAGGTTTGTATTATGCACATATTTTAAATATATTTTATTAATTATCAAATATTTTAAAAGTATCTATTAATTAATATACATCGCAGGTTTTGTATAGAGCTATTAAAAATTCTCCATGAAAACTTCATTAAAAAAAAACTCTATAATTTTTAACTTTTAAAAAAAAATTAGTTTTTGTAAAACTATAACTATAAAAATTACTGCAATATCAAATACACACCAACCAACGAGGGTTTATCCACTACACTAGGAGTGTTTTCTTTATTCCTCATATTTTTTTGTATCAATTCCCACGTTAATGTTGATTGTTTGATTGTTTATATGAGTGCCAAGCCTCTTGATATATAAACACGTTGCATTTAATATACAGATCCATGTGCCTCTTTTGTTCAGAAACTTCAATTCCATGTGCCTCTTGTTTTTCAACCATGCCGGTTCATGATACCTAGGGTTTTAATGGGACAATGATCGTGGACCCTCTTCTTGAAAAAATATGTGGCTCGTCTGTACCCATACCCTTCTGGGTAGAGTTATCGTATATGATTTTATATTATTTTTTAATATATTTTTTTAATTGAAAGTTCTTTAGATTTAAAATTTATATACAGATCTATATTATTTAGTGTTTAATTTATATTAAATAAAATAAAAAATTTTAAATTTAAATTTATAATCATTGGATCAACAATTTTCTAATCCATGTTAATGAATCTTGTCACTTAAAAATTTCAGATTTTAAACGAGATGAATCCACCGTAATGTTGCCTTCACTATACTTTGAGTGTTTTGTGTGCACCGAGGTTTGTATTTTGCACATATTTTAAAAATACTTTATTAATTAATATACATCACAGGTTCTGTACAGAGCTATTAAAAAAATCTCTTTGAAAACTTTTTTTTTAATAAAAACTATAATTCATAACTTCTTTTTTTAAATTTAATTTTTAAAACCATAACTATAAAAATTACTACAATATCAAATACACACCAACAAGGGTTTATCCACTGCAGTTGGAGTGTGTTTTTTTTATTCCTCATTTTTTTGTATCAGTTCCCACGTTAATGTTGATTGTTTATCTATTTAAATGAGTGCCAAACCTCTTGATATATAAACACGTTGCATTTTAAGAACAAATTTCAGAAAAATCCATACCTTGTGTGGGACAAAAAGATATTCTACATAAATATAGATACAGCACTGCTGTATTAACAAAACCTAGAGAGTTCAATGGTGCTGGCCGAAAGCAGTTTCCAGGCTCGTTTTTACATTGAATGTTTTTGCTAGAAATAAAAAAAATTACGAACGAATGAACCACACGTGTAATCAGTGGCTCGTATGGGACGACATAAATGCAATCTCTGGTACGAGAATATCCTTTCTATTTTAATAAAAACGAGAAGAAAAAAAGACCTTCAATGCTCCATTGGTATGTAGAATTTTTTTCTCTTGCGGTGCCCCCAACAAATCGCTGAGGAGACTAGTTATGGGTCACACTCCATTTTTATATATGTTATTTATTTCAATTTCTTTTTATTTCTTATGTAAAATAAAATAAAAAATGGCACATAGCAAATTTTAATTGGTATTTTTTTATTTCTATAAAGATGTGATTTTTAATCTCATTTTTTTAATTACTAGGAGTGGTTTTTCTAGTCGTCTAGATTTTCTTATAATTACAATAACAAGACTAGCAGTTTCACCATGACGAAGGGCGAAAGGCTTGGTATTCAACTGATCAGTCTTTCAGTGATGATGTCGGCTAACCCCACAACCTCTTGCATTTAATAAAACCGTGGGTCCTAAACACGCAACCTGCCAGATGCAGATCTGAATTGCCCATACATTTCTTCTTTCATCATAAATGACAGTAGAAAACAGTGTCTTCAGTTGGAAAAAAAACACCAATACCATTGAAAAGAAATCTAAAAAAATAAAACTTTTTATAATACAATTTAAAAAAGAAAGATGGCAACGACGGTGCCAAGAAGGCAATAACTAACCAGCCAAAAGAACATCCAAACTTTTGCGTTGATTCAATACCATAACTGGAATCAAAACCCAGAATAGTTTATTGGCTGTTGTTGCGAAGTGCATCTGCTGTCATCTCATGATTGAATTACCGAAGCAGGCAGCAGTGGTTCTTTTGCCCCCTTCAAAAGGGAATGCGAGGGCGGGGAAGCTAGGTCCAGCCATGTTAGTCCCCGAGCGGGAAGGATGAATGTGATTCTGCTCCCTCAGAATGAATGCCGTGCAGATCCAGGAGCAAGGGGCAGGGGATATTCCTGGTGTCGTGATTACATAGAAAGACATACCAAAAATGTAAATTAATCTTAAACCGCGCAGGCTGTTGGAATCATACGGTCGAGACTGACGGACTTATTTCTATACAGGATCTTAAGCTGTGAACGAAACCTGGTCACACCGAGCAATCATCAAAACCTTTTCGCTCCCAAAGCCAATCAGATGCGAATTAAAAATAAAATAAAATAAAACACGCTCGGGGGAATTTCCTAAGTTAATGACTTTATTAACGGAAGAAGGATGCAGGAGAGGAGCAACTGATCTCATCTCCATGATGAAGTACAGCCTTCATTTCAACAGTAAGAAAACCAAGTGCAGATAATATGAAACCAGAGCATTAATGAAATCAAACGCAACACCAGAACTGGACCATTCATCTATCTATCCGGGATGTCATAATCCGTTAAAACTCCATCCAGAAACTAGCTAAAGCATTCCAGGATTAAATGCATAACGCAATCATAAGCCTTCCACAATTAATATTTAGTTCTTGGAAGTTGCCCTCTGATGCAGAGCTGTTTCATCTTGAATTGTAATCTTCCACGAGAGACAGCTTGAACCCTGTAACATCAAAATTCATTTAGGTCAGGTGACGTGAACTGCTATGAAAGCCATTGCTCCACTTTTAATCATTCTTTGAAGCTAACATCACAGAAAGATGGGCGGCAATTGATCTTAAGAGATGGGGTCAGTTGATCTATATCTCATCATCATGAAAGCAAACATTTCTGATGTTACTCACCATTGCTAATCACTGATGCTACTCACCATTGTTGAATGCAACGAGATAGGCATCTCCTAAAGGTTATTGGCAATATATTCCCTGATCAATATGTGGAGGAATTTGTTTAATTTCAGTTCCAAGTTCCTGCTCAATCCTATACCTGCAGAAAAATAAGAAGGCATTGACTATGTCAGGGAACTCCGGAATAATAGATGCAAAGTTTGGTTGGAACTGTTTAACGCAGAGGAAAAAATGCATACAAGTTAAACCGGTCCTCATAAGTGATCAAATTCACAGCTAAACCAAGGTGTCCAAACCTTCCTGATCGACCAACCTGAGTGAAACAAACAAAAAGGTATTAAAAATAAGAATATAAAATGATATAATGTTCCACAAACATTATATGAAACAAACATAAGGATATAAAATTGTTTGCCATGGTGTTGATTGGATAAATATCACATTCAACATACCCTGTGAAGGTATGTCTCTGCGTTCTTGGGGAAGTCAAAGTTTATAACAACATTCACTGCTTGGATGTCTATACCCCTGGTAAAAAGATCTGCAGCAAGCATAGTGTATCATCAGGACTTGATCAACGGATATGCAAAGCACATCATACCACTAACTCAGCCAGAAAGGATATCTCCACAGTAAATAAAAAAACTTGCTCTCTTACTATGCTGAAAGCAACAGTTATTTCCAAAATACACAGTTAAAAAATCCACATTTACAACTAAGAAAGAAGCAGTTCAGTTATTTCCTCTGTTGCCTCTTTCTCCTCTCTGTACAAGATTCCTTAATTACCCTCAAACGCTAAATTTGAAAACTAGTTTTTCCTCCCTTAGAATTAGTTTCTAGACACTACATTGCCACAGCACAACTACACATCAGAATTGATCTATTAGAAATTTTTGTATGCTATTGTAGTGGCTATGTTGCCTATTTATCAAACGTTTTCATATCTTCAACTATTTAAGGGCTATGTTTGTAATTTTAACTGAGTTTGGCTTCACTCTTACAACTAGGAGAGAGAAACTACGAGCTTGTTTTGTATAATGTAATAGATCATCATCATCATGTAGAAAAAGGTGGAAGTCACAGCACCAGCTGATGCGAGTCATGAAAGCAACTGACAAAAAGAAAATATATTCAAAAGTGCTAAGAACACAAGTACACACCAGTGCAGACAAGATTCCTGCATGCACCATTGCGAAAGTCATGAAATACTCTGTTGCGATGGTCCTGCAACATCTTTGCATGGATATAGAAACATGAATAGCCAAGTTCTGTGATCTTCTTGGCCAGTAATTCTACCCGGTTCACTGAGTTGCAAAAGATTATTGATTGATTGATTTGCAGCTGCATATACACCACAATGGCATCATATTCACTAAGAAATCAGGAATCATAATAACTGTTTAGTTAAGATCAAACCTTAGAGAAAAGAGTGTTCAGGCAATGGACTTTCTGTCGTTCTTCAACGAAAGCATAAAATTGTGTAATACCCTTGAGAGTAAGTTCATCCATAAGATTGATAACATAAGGCTTCTCTAGATATCTATCTTTAAAATCCTTAACAGTAACAGGAAATGTGGCCGAAAACATTAAAATCTGACGATTTGAAGGAAGAAAACGAATAAGCTGCTCTATTGAAGGTTGAAACTCTGGAGACAAAAGCTTATCAGCCTGGGGAACATGAAACAAGAAACATTCAGATGCTTGTTCATCAAAAGATTAAACTCAAGATTGCACTTATAATAATTAGATAAGCACATTATTTCAGATGAGGTAATAAACTGCAAGAAGCAAATGGTGAACTTGAAGATTCATGAATATGGCTGGAGCCTTCATCTGGAAAATGCAAAATTTCTTAGTAGAAAATTAAAAGTATAAGCAATCATGTGATCACCATTTGAGTGAAACTAAAAGACCCCAGATATATAATCTTGTATGTATATCCCAGCATTGGGGCAGATTTTTATGACAAAATATATCATCTTTTACAATGGAAAACAGCAATAAAGGTTTTTTTTTCATTTATGTTTTCGAGCATTTATTTCCTGGAGCTAAAACAAGCACATCTTCCTTCTCCCTCGACAACAAGATCACTAGGCAGAGAGACAAAAGACCCCGGTTTCATTGTCTCTTCCCCGCTCACTCTCAATTCTCAAATTGCAATGTTAATTTCATTCTCTAGCAAAAAAAAAAAAAAAAACAGAACTAAACCACCACAAAATAAATAAATAAACTTGGCTAATCGAGTTTAAATATATTTACATGGAAAATAGCCAGGGAATAAAAGTATCTCTGCCAAAAGAAACAGAGAAGAAAAAAATCCCCTCAACCATCACCAAAAATCAAAGTCTTCAAAAGTATATTGAGCATTACAAACAGCCAGATAATATTATCTCAACTAACTTTTAAGAATTCTTTTACATATTAAAACAGTCAATTAACATCATTTATGCATTTGTCTGTCCTATGCTAATTAACACAGCCAACAACAACAATCATTCCGCCATTGTACATATCCAAACACTTGTCATCTATCTATAGATCCAAACTGTTGTCAATTATTCATAAACAGTTTTGATAGGCTTCGGCTCAGTGTTCCATTTGCCATCTATCTATATATAGATGACAGCCAGAACACTGAGAAACCAAAACAAAGGTCGTGTTCTTTGAGAAACCAAAACCAGCCTCCAGTACTCATCGATATACCTATTTCAACAACCCTTAAAAATTCAAAAGAAATAGAAGTTGAACAACAATTATCACACAAAACTATAAGGCAGTGATATTACTAAGGCTAGCTGGGTTGAAGTTCACCTCATCCAGAACAAGCATTGAACAGTTTTTCAAAATACACACGCCCTTTTTTGCAAGATCAAGTATTCTTCCTGGAGTTCCGACAAGTAAATGGACTGGTTGATATAAACGCATGATGTCATCTTTTAGACTTGTACCACCAGTGGTGGACATCACTTGAATGTTCAAATGCTTCCCTAGCTCCTTACAAACCTGTGATGTCTGAAGAGCCAACTCACGTGTTGGCACAAGCATCACAACTGCATGCAAATGCATAATTAAGTCATCAATACAATTTTCATAAATATATGTCCAGAACTAATCTGGAAGCAAAGTGAACTAAATATAAAAACCTTCAAATAAAATCAAATGTTACGAAAGGCTGCTATTTGCAAATTGTTTAAAAATAATCAGCTCATGTATGACATTGCTTGAAAAAAAATTGACATTATGGCTGCATAATAAAAGGAAAGCAGAACTCCTTCACACTCAAAACATCATCCCAACCTCCTCATAGAACAGTTCTTATAATCCTATCTTCTCATTTATTATCAATTTATATTCATAAACCCTAAAAGTAATATGCTCCTAAATGCCACAGTAGTCACTGGAAGCAATTATTACTTGTGAAAGCAATTATACACATACAGTCATCTTTCCATAACCAGATTAAGACAGATTGAATTTGAGGCAACCAGAATATATCGCAATGCAAACAACAATAAAGTAGATTACATGATGTAAAGCTATCATAGTCCAATCATGCAACTAAATAATCCCAATGGTCGATATATAATTAAAGGTGCACATATAAAGTGAATAAAGAAGTTTATTGATTGTGAATATCAGACCTTGAATACAATTGTTATCTTGGTCAATTTTTTCCAGGGCAGGGATGCAAAATGCAGCTGTTTTCCCTGTCCCATTTTTAGCTCTAGCAAGAATATCACTACCGGTAAGAGCAATTGGTATGCTCTCTTCCTGAATAGGAGATGGTCTTTCAAAACCCTTCTCATATATTCCCATAAGCAACTCACGTTTCAGAAAATAGTCCTCAAAATCATTCCCCTTCGTGGCTGTCACATCCTGCAAGACATTTAAATAGTGAAATGGGGTTCATATAGTCATTCCCTTTTAAAAAAGGTCTCTAATGAAGTTCATCAGGTCATTTCTGAGACAGTACTTCCATAGTTCTTTGACAGTAGATCTTTAGAAGAAGAAAAAAGATTTACCAGCCTACAACATTAAACCATCTCGAACATTGTCATACAATATTTAAGTCACATGAATGCTCTTTACATGTGCAGAGCTATCTTGTTAAGACAACACAGCCTAAGGTTAAAGCATACTTGTTTTAAGTCCAGAAGAGTGCATGTAAAGGACATTCACCTGCTATGGCTTGTGCAAGAAATGAACAGATATGATTCAAAAGATGTTATGAGAGTAAACAAGTGATGCAGTTTCCAAAGCAAACACATTAAATTGCTCCAAAGAATGATGGATGCAGTTAACAAACCATAGGGTACAAAAAATAAACTTCAACCTCACATGACTTGCACTTGTCATTAAGTTAGCTAATCTCCTAATTCAGAGTCAATGTCAGACTCTGTAGTCAATCTTACATAATCTGTGGTTTCCATGCAGCCAGGTGCTGAACACACAATGCCTCACTCTCCAAAAGAGAGAAGAAAAATATTGGTCATCGCTCCAAATACAATAAATTTACACATACAAATTAACATAAATATGACAAAACAATACAGCATCCGTGACCATGAGAAAGTAAATATATGATTAGAAAAACCCTACCTCAGTTCTGTATCGTGTATCTGCTGGTGGTATCTTTAACTTAGCCTTCCAATCTTGTGAGCTAGAACAAACCAAAATACAGAACAATAAGACTTCAGTCTACAACAAGCATTGCATGGTCGCAAGAGCACAAGGATTGGACTTAAACAAGCATTGCATGGTCGCAAGAACACAAGGAATGGACTTAAACAAGCATAGATTAGCGCCACACATGTAGAGCAGGGTAAGAAATCTAAAAATCCCAACAAAAGCCCACAATCTGATGAATGCTCTTTCATGTGACACCAGTTTGTGAATAGAGGGAAACATGCACAGCAATCACAATGCCAAGTGAATCATTGTGGTTCATTTTGATGGCATGATAACTTCCTTGTCTCAAATCCATCAGATAACTGGCACTTATCAAGAATTCATAATCAATTTATTATTATTTTTTACTGAATACTCCCACAACAGCTACTGATTCATTTTAAATTTCGGAAATCTCAATTCACAATAGAATGCCCTTGAAAACTTGCTACCATTGGCAGATTTGAAGAATACTACGTCAACAGAAAATTAAAATTTTTACAGTAAAGTCACTAGTGAAAAGCACTTCTCATTGAATATTAGCAAACTGCTACCATTTAGAAATTTTTACCAGTACGGTACTTATTGTGTTCTAGATGAATGATCTTTATCCAAACAAACTTTTAATCATAATAGAGAGCCTTGATCCAAAAATGATAATAATAACTCTTCTTCTACTTATTAAGACAAAAGGTATTTCTGCTCATGCAGTAAGCAGGGCAATCAGAATAGCAGGAGCACATATGGTGTTCAAAATGGACCAAGATATGATTCACGACAAATTATGAAAATATTTGAAAGAGAAAATATGATCAAACAGGTATGAACAAGGTTGAAAAGCAGCAAACTACTGAAACACCTCTAATAAGTACCCAAATGATGCATCAATTCTTGCATAGGTAGTTTGAAAACTGAAATTTAAATCAAACAGGAACAGGATACATCTATCAAACCACTTTTAGTGGTAAGAAAACCCATGAACTTTCCTTTTGGAATCCCCCGAGTGAATCCATGGGTAAGGATGCGGAAACTTGTTAAGTTTGCTTCATAATCCCCATACAAGTAAACTACCACTGCCTCTCAGAGCAAGCTGTGGCAATTTATTAAATGCGTACATTGACCATCCCCTCACACAAATTACCAAATATCAAGCCATGCTCGCATCCAGTCCAGAGCTTTCCTACCCCTCCATTCTTTTATGATAACTTATAATTACAGGCTTATGGCAAACAATCACTGAGCAAAAATTTCTCCTACAACATGCTTAGAATACTCCAGAATCAACTCAATTCCAACAATAGCAAAGCTCATGCGACACATTTGCATTTATTTAAGAAAAATCACATACAAAAGTAATAAAATATCAATATCAACGTGTAAATATTTGAATGAATAAAGGCTAACCTCGAGTCAACGGCCTCAGACTGAACAGTCTTTTCGACCTCATCAACACTCGATTCCGCAGCAGTTAACTGATTCCTTCTCAGCCACTGCTGCTGCTGTTGCTGATTGTGATGCTGTTGATGCTGATAGTATTGTTGTTGGTGGTGATGATTTTGCCCGAAATTTCTTTGCACATACTGCTGTTGCGGAACCCTTGATTGAAAATTAGGGTTCGCGTTCATACCTCCGCCTCTACCGGCACCGATCCCCGGCGGGTACCTTCCTCTATTGTTGTAGTTCATCACAAAATAGAAGCCTAACCCTAACTAGGCAACTAAATTTCCGATTCAAATTCCAGAATTTGTACAGAAAACTAGAAAACTAGAAAACAAGAACGATCTGATCCTAGGGTTTCAAGGTTGCGACGGTTGGAAAAAAAAACTTACAAGAATCAATGACATTCAAAACGAAAGCTTCGGTTCGAAGAATTAAAGACTGGACGTTTCTTCTGTGAGTTGGAAATTGAAATTTTATACAGTGTGGAGGGAGAAAAGAAAATCTACGGTTCTCTGACGGGGCAAAATAGTAAATCAGAGGGAGAAAAAAAAAGAGGGTATCACTGGTTCAGTGAGGGAGTGAAGATGTGAGGTTTCCGTTTGGAGGTCAGAATGGAACGGATCTGAGGAGTAAACGAGAGAATGGTGTGATTTCAGAGAAATTGAATGGTTTCGTTTTTCGAAGTCTGCAGGGAGAGGAAATGAATAGGTTGATTCATGACGCTTGTACTATGTCTGTATTTTCTATATGGAAAGCCGAGAAAACGGGGAGAAGGAGAAGGAGTAGGAGGAAACGGTTTCTAGGGCTTCAAGATATTGTTTGTTATTTGCATTTGGTGCCCTCCTAGTTCTTAAATTTTGTGCTATGCCCCCATCATCTCTATTGAAATATTTTCTGTACTGAGCGCACAAAGAAGTTGGTACATTTTGCTCACGGCCATTTTTTTGTTTTACGAAAATCGGAGGGTTTTTTATTTTTGTCTGTAGTAAGTAGTAACTGTTTGGAGGTGACATATAGTCTGTTTTTTAAAATATTTTTATTTAGAAATATATTAAATTAATTTTTAAAAATTAATTTTAATTTCAATTTATAAAAATATCAAAAAAAATCTAATTTAAAGTAAAAGTAAAAATAAAAATAAAAATAATCTATTTGTAAAAAAACACTTTAAAAACAGATATTTAATTGTAAGGCTTGAATGTAAAAATAAATTAAACAAGCAAGAACGAAAGAGGATGGCGGGGCCAACCTTGGTTGTGGTTTGGATGTTTCAAATCCTTTTTTTGTGTGTGTGGAGGATGAAGTTCAAATTACAAATCATAATTATAATTTGTTAATGTGATAGTAATAGTATAATTACGTTTTGTAAGAGATGGTACGATACTGAAATTAAAAAAAAAAAAAAAATCTGAATCCACCCAAGTCAACCGTCTAACGCAACCTAGCCCAGAGACTAGAAAAGCCTAGAAAAAGGACAAGTCAAATAAAACTATTAAGTTCAATTTTCAAACTAACCAGGTATTGAATAATTAAAAAAAATAGATTCAAATTTAAATAAATAATAAATAAAAAGAAGAGTTGAGTTAGCCTAGGTAAACCATGCAACATATGACATTAGAATAACATCGTGGGAAGAAAAGTGAAAAGGATAATGAATCTTAGTCCTAAACCACTATAATATTGAAAATTGATAAAAAATCAATTTTAAAAAAAACTTTTAAAAACAAAGTTAGCTTAGGTTAATCTCTCAAACCAGTATTTGTGGTAATAAGATTAAGTGTTTGTTTGAGAGTGTGCTTAAAGTTATTTAAAAGTGCTAAAACAATAAAAATTATTAAATTGTCATGAGAAAAAAAAAACTCAAATACATTAACAAAAGAGAAAGCAAGAAAAAAACTAAAAATATTATTATTATTATTATTATTATTATAGCGTTAATAATGGGGGGGATCAATCATAGAATAAAAAAGCCTAAAAATTTTAACAAAAAAGCAAACAAAAAAAATAAAAATAAAATATTAATTATCAGCTAAAAAAATCATTTGATGTGGAAATAAATAAATAAAAACTAATAAAAAAACCAAAAGAAAGAACAAAGGGAAAAAAATATCAAATTTCAAATGTTCAAAAACACAAACTAAAATTTGAGAACATTTTTTTTCAAAACAATACTACCTCAACAAAAGAGAAAATAATAAAAATTAAAAACTAAAGCTAAGAGCACATATATTTAAACATGGACAAAAATAGGAATTATTTAAAAAATATAAAAAATAAAGGAATTAAATAAAAAAATTAAAAATATAAGGGCCGAAATGAATACCAAATATATTATCAATTTCAATCAAAGGACAAAATTAAAAACATCAAATCTTTTTTACCTAAAATATTAAGGGATTTAAAACCAAACCCAAAATTAAAAGAATAAGGACTGAAATGAAAACATAATATATAATCAATTTCAATCAAAGGACACAATTGAAATAAATCAAAACTTATATAACAGAAATAAGGACCATACAACAGAATTAAACGATCAGGGACTGGAATGAAACAACCATAAAACGGGGGGCTACCGTGTAGTGTAGCGTGAAGGAGAGAGAGAAGAGGGAAAAAAGGTTCAACCGACCATCGTCCCATCTCTGGACACATTGTGAGGCCACATGTCATACCATGAGGAAGAGGACACAACGACGAATCCAATGAGACGCCTGATTGTCATTTTTGGCCACCAGAACATTCCAAATGCACTGCTCGAATGGAGTGCCACGAAGAAAACCATTAACGCGTGTGTTGGACACGCCCACAATGCCCGCAAGAAAATAATAATAAAAATTGTAAATTATCTAAATACCTCTACAACCAACTTTTTTATTTTATCTTGTTAGGGGTAGATAAGTATTTAGATATTTTCAAAAATTATGAAATATCTTAAACACCCCCGTTGGCAACCCTTGGTTTTTGTCCTATTTGAAGGTAAAATAGTTATTTTACTGTGCAATGGTGTGTGCAATTACCTAGATACCCTCTCCAGTAACTCTTGATTTTTATCTATAATAGTTATTTTATTGTGCAAAAATATAAAAAAAATCAAAATAACTCGTGACCTAGAAATATGAAATTATCGTGACATCCCCTCCGGCAACTCTTGAATTTGGTCTTACTGAAAGGTATAAGAGTTATTTTATTGTGCAAATATTATATATAAAAAAAACCCGATAACATAGAGACCCAAACCAAATCGACCCAAAAATCAAATGGATCCAAAACTATTATTGTAATCAACAATGAAAACACTCACGGTAAATAGTAACTGACTGATGTCATTTAGTATATGTTACGAGCCATAAACCCGCACTCCGGCGCAGGGATTAAAGTTTTTTTTATCTAGTTTTAACACATATAATTTTTTATTTTGTATTTTGGTTTTTATTCTTTGATTTTTTAGTTTAGTTTCGATCCCTTGATTTTTTCGGTCTTTCGAAGATAGTTTTAATTTTTTTTGTTTATATCTCTACACCTTTGCTCTTAGTTTAGATTTTTAATTTTTATTGTTATTTTTATTTGTATTAAATAGAACTCGTGTTAAAAAACATAATAAGTTTAGCTTTGGTGTTTTAAAATGAGAGTGAAGCTCTTTCTTATACATGTATAGTTACACATGAGATGTTTGAAACACCACCGCAGGTAACTCTTTCGTTTTGCCTTATTTGAGGCTACTAAATTATTTTACCGTGCACTAAAAAAGAAAAATTACCGAGACACCCTCACTGATAATTCTTGGTTTTTGTCTTATTTGAGGGTATTATAATTATTGTACTATGCATAGAAATGAATTTTTTTTTGAAAATACCTATAAAACCATAACATTATTTTAAACACATTTTACATAATAAAATGATTATATAAAAAACTAATATACATTTTTAGAAGTTCTACGACGCCACACGCATCATCTGAAATGTGCATGAGCTTTGAAATTGACGTCGAGCCCGACAACACGCCCACAACACCGCGATAGAAAATATAATTAAAAATTGGTAAATTACCAATACACCCCTATAACCAACTCTTGGATTTTGTCTTATAGGGGGTATATACGTACTTATACAACTCTTGGTGCGCATCAGCTAATCTGGACACCCTGATTATATAAAAAAGGGTCCGAGGATTAGTCATGGTGCGTTTGAGCTCACCCAGAGATCCCAGTTATAAAAAAATATATAAGTGAAAAAAAAAACAGAAAAAGTATAAGCATGAAAGCACTATAACAATCCATATTGTTTTTTTTTAAATCAGTTCGGGAATTAGTTTTGGTGCGCTTCAGCTGGACCGGAGACCCTGATTATAAAAAAAAATGTATAAGTGAACAAAAAAAGGTATAAAGAAAAAATAATAAATTGGTTTGGGGATTAGTCATGGTGCGCCCAAGCTGGCCTGGACACCCCGATTATCAAAAAATAAATTTGGTCCGGGGAGTAGTGGTGGTGCGCTTAAGCTGGGCCGGAGATCCTGGTTATAAAAAAAATATATAAGTGAAAAAAAATTAAAAAACGTTTAAGCTGGTTGAGAGACCATGGTTATAAAACAAATGTATAAGTGAAAGAAAAAAAAAAGTATAAGCGTGATAGCACTGTAGCAATCCATATTGATTTTTTTTTTTAAATTCGGCCTAGTAATTAGTTGTGGTGTGTTTAAGCTAACACGAAGACCCTGGTTATAAAAAAAATATATAAGTGAACAAAACCAAAGTATAAGAAAAAAAAAATACCAGTGGGAAAGCACTTTAGAAAAAAAAATGGGTCCAGGGATTGTCGTAGTACGTATAAGTTAGCTTGGATACCCTGGTTATCAAAAAAATTGAATCTGGGGATTAATCGTGGTGTTCTTAAGCTAGCTTGGACACCCCGATTATAAAAAAACCAAAAAACAAAAAAAAAATAAGTTGAAAAAGGAAAAAAAAATATAAGCGTGAAAGCACTGTAGCAATCCATATTGTTTTTTAAAAAATTCAGTCAAGGAATTAGTCGTGGTGTACTTAAGCTGACCCGTAGACTCCGGTTATAAAAAAATATATATAAGTGAACAAAACAAAAGTATAAGAAAAAAAGGAAAAAAATGTACCAGCAGGAAAGCACTTTAGCAAAACACAATACCAGCAGGAAAGCACTTTAGCAAAAACAATGGATCCAGAGATTAATCGTGGTATGTATAAGCTGGTCTGGACATCCTGGTTATAAAAAAATTAGATCCGGGGATTAATTGTGCTGTGCTTAAGTTAGCCTGGACACCCCAATCATAAAAATATATATAAGTGGAAAAAAGGAAAAATTAAAAAAGTATAACCAGTAAAAAAATGTTTCATGGAAAAAAATAAAAAAAAATATAATCAGGAAAAAAACAAAAAACAAATCTATAAAAAAAATTAGATTCGAGGATTAATCGTGGTGCAATTAAGTTAGCCCAGACATCCTAATTATAAAAAAAACCAATATATATATATTAACTAAAATATAAAACGCGTCATGGTTTTACTGTGCTAATCCACAGTATAATTACTATTAATATATATGTTAGTGAATCATGAACGTGATTCTGAAATGGCTGAGTTGGTTTAAGGCGCGCGATTAAGATTTTGGTCCGAGGAGGGTGTGGGTTCGAATCTCACTCTCAACAGATTTCTATTTTATTTTATATCTCAGATTCATCCTATTACTGCTGATTGACTTATCCAACTCTCAAAAGTCATAACCAAGCCTTTCTTCTTCTGAATGTGAAAATCATGCAGGCTCATGCGGTGCCATCAGTAAAGCCTAAATGTTAAAATATTTTTATTTAGAAATATATTATTTTAAAAAAAAATTGTTAAAAATATATTAAAATGATAGTTGTTTTTTTTAAATTATTTTTAACATCAACACATGAAAATGTTCTAAAAACAATAAAAAATACAATGTTTGGACAATGTTTTTTTATCTGTATTTATTCATTTATGCTTTTAGATTATTTTTTTCGGAGTTTTCTTTTTATTAAGTTCCGTTCTAAAATTTTAATTTATATTGGTGATAATTTTAAAATTAATATTGCTTCTTTTTTCCTTTTTTTTGTGTTTTCTATTATTTTATTTGTTTTTTGGATCAGATAATTTTATATTTTATTGTTTACGCAATAATAATAATAATTTTAGTGATTTTTTTTGTTAAAATGTTTTTATTTTTCGAGACAGTTTGGACAGTAATGCTAATAATAATTTTAACTGTTATAGTAATGAAAATGAAGGTAACATAGGGATGGATTTTCAATATATTTTTTCATCTTTTTGTTGATAGAAAATTAACTACTTATTTTTTTTATTTGATTATTGCAGGTCTTTTCACAATTTATATTTTATTTTTAAATGTGATTTAAATTGAATTATAAAATGAACTAATCTTAATACAATGAATTCAATAATTCAAATATCCAATTTTTCTTGCTTTTTTAATGATGATGATAATTTTATGCTGGTTATTTTGTTGAAACCTACTAAACAGATAAATTTATATCTATTTAAAATTCATATATTTTATAGAAAACTTGCACTTCACAAGATTTTTGCACAAATTTATTATTTTGCTCAAATTTATATTAAAATAAAAATACCATACAATTAAATTTTTTTCATTGAAAAAAATATGGTTCCGACCGCGACGAGGCGCGGGGGAAATGGCTAGTATATATATATATGAAGCGGTAAACATTGTTGCTATCAAAAAAACACAGAGTAAAAAAAGCAAGAAACGAAAAAAAAATAAGCAGGAAAAAATTAAAAATAAAACGTAAACAGGAAAAACAAACAAAAAAATAGGAAAAAAAGAAAAAAAAGAAGAAAAAACATTGTTGCAATCCATAGTGTTATGTGTGGGAAACTATAGTACTTTCCCCACACGGTTTAGTGTTTTGTTAATAAAATAATAATAATTCAAATAAATTTATGTAAAGTTAATTCTAATTATAAAATGAAAAGCAGCTAAAGATTTTTTTTTTAAAAAGCTGGTACACACCTAGCCTGATAGATTGACACACACCAGCCTAAAGCCCTAAAGTACAAAGTTCGGCACGCGGGGGAGTGAAACTGTGAAAGAGAAGACCTGCGCTTTTTTATTTTTATTTTTAAAAGGGAAGGACGTGTTATCCACTTAAAATATTTTTAATTCAATGTAGAGATATTTAACGATAAATCATCTGGCATGCAAAAATATATAAATCAATGCAAACAACAACAAATCAAACCATGTGAAATAATTGTAAGAATGTAATTAAAAATAAATAAAGTTTAATTATAAAAAATAAAATAAAAATAAAAAACCGAGATACAAGATAAGGCGTGTTTCTTTTCTTCTTCTTTTTGTCTTTTCCAAATAGTTTATTTGTTAATTATCAATGATAACGTGAATTATAAAGAGCAGCCAAAGTGGCCATTTGGACTCTGGAATTCAGTTCCATTTTTGCTTGTCTTCAAAACGAACCTATCCGTAGCTAGTGTCACTGACTACAGAATTTGGGAATGGAAGAAGATCAAGACGGGAATGAAATTCACAATTGCGTGATCAAACTGGTTAGTTAATTAATTGCAGCAATCCGTTCCTTCTCTCAACTCTTTATATCACCAGGCAATGAAATTAAGGAGCTAATTTATTTAAAATTGAAATAAATGCAGAGAGAGAAACCAAAACAGCGTAGAAAGAAGGTGTACATAGGCTGCGGAGCAGGATTTGGCGGGGACAGACCAATCGCTGCGCTTAAATTACTCCAAAGAGTCAAAGAGCTAAACTACATAGTTCTTGAATGCTTGGCCGAGCGAACTCTAGCTGAACGTTATCAGATTATGATTTCTGGTGGCGACGGTTATGATTCTCGCAGTTTGGTTTTCCTTCGCGCAATCTCAACTCTCTCCCTCCTATTGATTGATGTGATGCTGTTGTTTTTAGTTTGATTTTTTTTTCCTGATAATTTTGTGCAGTTACGGATTGGTTGCGATTGTTACTGCCTTTGGCTGTGGAGAGAGGGACTTGTATAATCACCAATATGGGTGCAAGTGAGGATTAATTAAAATAGATTGATTTTTTCTTTATTATTATTATTATTATTATTATTATTATTATTATTATTATTATTTGTTCTTTTGCTTAAATAAATTTTGTTTTCTTGTTTTTGTTAGTGGATCCTGTTGGTGCACAAGAGAAGGTTGTAGAAATAGCTAGTAGTTTGGGGCTCAGCGTTTCTGTTGCTGTGGCTCATGAGGTCTCTTCTGCTAAATTAGGTATTGGTGATATCGTCATTCGTTATTGTAAAAATGCTTAACGAATGTGGATATGAAGTAAGAATGTTTTCATTTTCAGGTTCAGGATCGTCGACCAAGAAGTCCTATATTATGGAAGGTGTAAGGATCCGGTACTTTTTGTTTGCGTTTATTTTTGTATATCGAAGTCTGTTCTACATATTATGCTTAATTTGCATTTGGCATTGCAAGCTTAAAATAGATTGATTTTATTGTTGTTGTTTGATTCAATCTGTCATGAATATAAGTAAAGGGGGTAAACTTTTCGGTTGGTTGATTACAAATTTCAGGAACAAGAAAATGTTGACACCTGTGTCCCAATTTGGGGAGTTTGATTTCTTTTCAGTTTTTTCCTTTTTTAAAACAATTTGTCTGTGATCTCTGAAGGGTATTAGCACTTATCTCGGAGCAGCTCCTATTGTTGAATGTTTGGAGAAATATCAACCAGATGTTGTAATTACTTCACGGGTTGCTGATGCTGCATTGTTTTTAGCTCCGATGGTATGATATATTTCTCCTCCTCCTCCTCACCCCTATATCTTCAAGAAGCTTGGTAATTTTTTCTCTTCCTAATTTAGTTAATGAAATCAGTTCTTCTGCTTGACCACGACACTATTGGATCATTTTATATGTTTCTAACTCTTTGCATGGAGAAGGATGACTATAAGAGGCCTTTTTTGGCCAAATATTGGTCATTGTTTTGTTAAGCATTTAGTAGGATTATATGTTGAGGTGCACATTTTAAGTACATTAACTAAATGCCAAGGGAAATGAAGGTATTCAAGTGTATGACTGAGCGGACATCCTTTGCTGGAAGAAGTTTACTAGCACATACAATTTGTCCATTCGTTTGTAATGATAGATTTTTGGACTACCATGCAGCTGAGGGGTTGGCTGCTTATGTGCTAGTCAATGACTTACAGCTACTCTCATATGTAGAGTCGGAGTGCTCTTGTTCTGTCAAATTTGCTGTTGTTTAAGTTTTAACTCCATTTCAGAAAGCAATCCGATTGACTTTGGTGTGTGTGTGTATATATATATATATATATATATATATATATGATTATATGATTAGGTTTATGAACTAGGTTGGAATTGGGATGACTTAGAGCAGCTAGCACAAGGATCTTTGGCTGGCCACCTCCTGGAGTGTGGTTGTCAACTCACAGGGGGGTACTTCATGCATCCAGGTGAGCATGTTAGCTTTATTTGATCAGTACTGAATTTATATAACATGCCATAAAGAGTGAACTGCAGCTACTAGTCAAATTTTATACAATTGATGTAATATTCTGAATCTGCTCTGTTGCAGGTGATAAATACCGAGACATTTCTTTCCCTTCTCTCCTGGATTTGTCACTTCCTTATGCAGAAATGAGTTTCGATGGGAGCCTTTGTGTGGCAAAGGCAGATGGTAGTGGTGGGGTGTTAAATTTTAGTACTTGTGCTCAACAACTTCTTTACGAGGTTGGGGATCCAGGTGCTTATGTTACCCCTGATGTGGTAAGTTAGATGTTCATATTTGAAAACTTGCAAAAGCTGAGAGTATTGAAGGACTGAAAGATGAAATGTTGTCTGGAATGCAGGTCATTGATTTCCTGAATGTTTCATTTCACTCACTGTCAGCTCATAAAGTTCTCTGTGCTGGAGCTAAACCATCTCTTAGTTCAGCACCAGATGAACTCTTGCGCTTGATTCCAAAGGCAAGTGTTTGTATGCATCATTTGATTCTAATTTATGCACTGTATAAATCAATTGAAGGATTAGTTTTGACAAGTAACTATCGTTTTAGTTTAGCCTCAATTTTTTGCTTTGTTTTCGATCCTGCTTTTGCTAAGAATAGTGCAGTTTCACGTTCGCAGTCTGAATTATTTAACATTCTAGTCACTTGAATGATACCATATATTTATGAGCAATAGTGTTATTGTGTGTACATGTGAGTTTGCACGTAAGAGGCATTTCTTCAGTCACTGCCAACAATGGTCACAGTGATACATTCCACTGACTGATCTCAAAATTGGTTTGTAGGACTAGCAGAGAAATTATGTTTTCTTTAGAATAATGCAATTAGAACCACTATGAATGGTTACTGGAGATCCTGTAATTTACTCATTTATGTCTCTAAATCTGGGGCTGATCATTGCTGTATGATATGCTTGTACTCGAGCATTTCTTGGTCAGCAAATGGGCATTACCCTGGTTTTTGGCTGCTTTCTTTCTATTTTTTATTTGATTTCTTGTTATCAGGAGTGTGGATGGAAAGGATGGGGAGAGATATCTTATGGAGGGTATGAGTGTGTAAAACGTGCTAAAGCCGCCGAATATCTGGTGAGCACACTACACTGTTAACTAGTGTGTTATGACTGAATTGTTGCTAAATTTGTTGAAGACCATCATCATGTTGATTTTTCTTTTGAAGAGACTCGTTCAGCTTATAGAAGTCTCTTTATTTTCCTTGTTCATAGTCTGTGAAGTAATATAATTCTGTCATATTTTATTAGGTCAGGTCATGGATGGAAGAAGTATTTCCTGGTGTTAGTTGTAATCTTGCTTCATATATTATTGGACTTGATAGCCTGAGGACAACTAGCATTCATGATAACAATATATCATGTGGTGCTAGTGAAGATATAAGGTTACGCATGGATGGACTATTTGAGTTGAAGGAGCATGCGGTCCAATTCAAAACAGAATTTACAGCTTTATATACAAATGGACCAGCTGGTGGTGGTGGGATTAGGTGAATTTCCTCTGAATTCATCCTTATTGTTTTTAAGATCAGAAGCAGCTCACTTAAGGAAGTTTTTCAATGAGGCCCTGGTTAATAACCATTATATATTCATCTTAATGAATGGGCCAATAGAAGGAAACTCAATCTTGTCATTAGGGGTACTTGTTTTCAGTGCCAGCCATATTTTTTTCTTTGCACAAGCTAGTTTAATCATTAAGTCTGAAGGTTCTAGGATTAGTTAGTCAAATTTGTGAACTTAGGAATGATTTAACCCATCTGGGTACGGGAATTTAACTGAAAACCAACAGTAGTGTAAATGAAATTTTGACTACTTTATGCAATTTTATGTTTTATTTGAAGACGATATTAAAGTAACTAAAAAAAAACCCTTCATTTGTCGGGGAAAAAAAGAAGAATTAAAGAATTCTTAAAGATCTGATAGAACAGCACTGAGGTGTTGTAAACCTTTTGTTTCGATTTGTTGATAGCTTATTTTTATTTCTTGAAGAAAGCAAAAGATGGCATATGATGCATTTTATACATAGTTTGCGTGGAAATTACTTTTAGATTAGTTTTTCCTCACTTCCTTAATCTTAGTGGCCTAGCACCCTTTTAATGGTGGAAAGTGACCATTCTCGTTTTTTCACTGGTGCAGCACTGGACACAAGAAAGAGATAATTCTCGAAAAGCAATTGGTACTCTCTCTCTCTGCATCATTTGCCTCTGAAATTTTATCTGCAACTGATATGGTGTAGCATTTCGTGAAACTAATATCGAGAAGTTTATTGTGCTTTCAGGTTGAGCGTGAAAGTGTTTTCTGGCGTACTGCAGCAAAGAGCTGGAAGGGAATGCGTCCAAATAAGGTAGAAGTTGACCTCGGACATTTAGTGAAAACCTCTATTTGGCACGATCCTTTATCACCACCGCATCCAAAAAGTTGTTCACCAGTAATCGAGACCTCTCCTGCTCCATCTGGTCAGAAGATTCCTCTTTATTCTGTAGCTCACAGCAGGGTTGGAGACAAAGGAAACGACATGAATTTTTCAATCATCCCGCACTTCCCCTCTGATATTGAGAGGCTGAAGCTAATCATTACACCCCAGTGGGTGAAGGAAGTAGTCTCGACTCTTCTAAACCCCTCTTCATTTCCTGACACGATTTCCATAATGAAGAGAGACAAATGGGTTAGTGAACATGTTAGTGTAGAAATTTACGAAGTCAAGGGAATCGAGTCTTTGAACATTGTGGTCCGGAACATTCTAGATGGTGGCGTCAACTGCTCCCGTAGGATTGACCGGCATGGAAAGACCATCTCAGATCTCATATTGTGTCAGAAAGTGGTGTTGCCTCCTAGCGTTGTGTGACTCCTTGGGGCACGTAAATTTGTATCTCGTCCGTGGCTCCCCTTGCATGTGAACAAGGATATACTGAAATGTAATGAAACGCGATCAACTGATAAGGGTTTTCAGATTTTGTTCGATAAACTCAGAAACTAAACACTCAACCCACTACAAGAAGCAATTTGACTATAATTTTGTACGATAAATAGACTGTAAAACGGAAATTTGTCAAAGTATTTTTGAAAAAACTTATTTTTTTTAAAATTAAATGTTTTTGGTATTTTTAGATAGAAATAATTTCTAAAAAATAAAAAAATATTATTTTAATATATTTCTTAACAAAAAAAAAAATTACTGTCAAAAATACAAAGGCTGGATTGGGCTGCATGTAATGGGTCAACATGGATTTGCTTAAAAAATTGGGTAGATTAAGAGATTTTGTTTAAGAATATTATAAATGTTGTTTTTTAGAATATTTTTTGTTTGGAAAACTATTTAAATAATGCGTGTATATATATATATATATTAAAATTTATTTTGATATGAACATATTAAAATGATTCAAAACTATTTAATAAAATAATAATTTGAAGCAATTTTTTTTCATCAAAATTTAATGAAAAATCTATTCAACCATAATCCTAAACATAACTTAACCAACAACAAATTAATTTTCAAAAATCAACAATACCATTGATATTACAAAGGGCATGAGCAAAACAATTGTTTAATAGTAACTAGATAAATAGTTCATGCTATAAGCCAATCATTTTTTTTAATATGAAAATAATATCCAGATGATGATAATATCTTTTAAAGAATAAAAAATCTAAGATTCATATAATTAATTTAATTAGATTTCGTAAGCTTGATTAAATTAAAAACATGATGATTGTTAGGATTGAGAGAGTTTGCAGATAATTGAAGAAATTAAGAAAAGAAGAATGGGGTTTAGAGACGAGAAGAGGGAGAAGAGAGAAAAAAGAGGGAGAATGAAATTTGAAATTTTATTGTATTGTTATTATGTTTTGCATTCATTTGCTGTGTGTGTACCTTTCTATTTATACACATATCTCGTATTATCTTTCATATTCTAGACTACAAATACAATATTCTAGAATACAAAAAAGAATAATTTTATAATTTTTTTATAAGATTTAATTTGTTTTCATTTTCATGTAAGAAATTAAATTTCACATTTTAAATCAAATAAAATATTTAAAAGAATAAATAAATAAATTATCTTCATATTATAAATATACTAAAAGACATCAGTGTTTCACTGTGCATTGTGAGTGAAAACACTGTGGATTATTATAGTGTATTTTTGGGTATGTTCGGTTTTCGGTTCGGTTGATTTGCCGCTTCATTGATTTTTTTATCATTATTTTCACAGTAAATTAACATTTTTAGCCCTCGAAAAAGACAAAAAACTGTTATTTCCGGAAAGGGCTTCTCGGGTATTTCATAATTTTTGAAAATGGATAAATACTATTCTGCCCCTATATAAGACAAAAAACATATATGGTAGGGGAGGGGTACCTCGGGGTTTTCCCGTTTTTTGAAAATGACTAAATACTATTATACCCCCTAATAAGACAAAATTAAAGAATTGTATGTAGAGGTATTCTGGTAATTGACCAGATTTTTTTATTATTATCTGCCGAAATTTGGTCGCGCGTGCGCCGCACGTGCACGACAGTTTTCCGCCTCACGCCCTCTTCTGGCGGCGCGTGCGGCGTATTGAGACGGTGGAAAATGATCTTCCAGAGTCTCAGACGATACGACTCTGCGTTGTCTTCCTCTCGGTGTGGCGCATGTTGACAGATCATGGTTGTAGGAGTTACGGTGGTCGGTTAAACGTTTTATTTCTGTTTTCTCTCTCCTGCACGCTAAAGTGTAGGAGAGGCCCCTGGGTTTATACAGTTTTCACTTCAGTCTCTTTATTTTTAATTTTGTGTATGATCCTGATTTCTGTTATATAAGTTTTGATTTAGTTCAATTGGGTCCTTCGATTGAAATTAATTATATATTTAGGTTTCACTTCGGTCCTCCTTTTAATTTCCGGATTGAGTTGAAATACCTTAATATATTCGGTACAGAAGTTGTGATTTTTTCAATTTTATCCTTTAATTAAAATTGATAATATATTTGATTTTCATTTCGGCTCTTATACTTTTAATTTTTTATTTTAATCCCTATATTGTTTTTATATTTCTAGAATAATCTATATTTTTGTCCATGTATATATAAGTGTGCCCTTAGCTTTGGTTTTTAATTTTTATTATTTTCTTATTTGTTGAGGTGGTATTTTAAAAAAAAATATTAGCTCTAAAATTTTATTTTGTGTCTATAATCATTTGAAAATTAATATTTTTGTTTTTTTTCTCCCTTTGTCTTGAATTGTTTTCACCTAATAATTTTTATTTTTATTTTTATTTTTTTATTTGATCTTTTGTTAAAGTGTTTAGGATTTTTTTAGTCTTTCATTTATTTTTGTTTCTTTCATTATTAACATAATAGTAATAATAATAATAATAATAATAATAATAATAATAATAATAATAATAATAATAATAATAATAATAATTTAATTATTTTTCTTTCTTACTCTTTTGTTAATGTTTTTTAGTTTTTTTCTCTCGGGATAATTTGATAATTTTTATTGTTTTGACAGTAATAGCAATGATAATTTTTATTTTTATTTTATTTTTTCTTTGATCTTTTGTTAAAGTTTTTAGGATTTTTTTAGTCTTTCATTTATTTTTGTTTCTTTCATTATTAACATAATAATAATAATAATAATAGTAATAATAATAATAATAATAATTTAATTGTTTTTCTTGCTTGCTCTTTGGTTAATGTTTTTTAGTTTTTTTTTTCTCGGGTTAATTTGATAATTTTTATTGTTTTGACAGTAATAGCAATGATAATTTTAGATGTTAAGACTTCGATGTTACTATTATTATAATAGGGTGTGTTGATCTATTTTATTATATTAAAGTTTGCATATATAGATATTATATTTTAATTTTGATCTAGCAAATCCTATAAAAATTGTTTGCTCAGCCCGCAACGTAGGGCATACAATTTTTTTAATTTTCAAGTCAAATGATTTTTTTTCAGTTAATAATTTTTATTTTTGTTTTATCATCTATTTAATTTTTTTATTTGCTCTTGTATTAAAGTTTTTATGCTTTTTTTAGTCTTTGATTTAATTTTGCTTTTTTCATTATTAACGCAATAATAATATTATTATTAATAATACTAATTTTAGTTTTTGTTTTTATTTTTATTTTTTTTGTTATTTTTTGTATAATTTTCTCGGGGTAATTTAATATTTTTTATTATTTTGGCAGTGATAGTGATAATAATTTTAGGTATTTAAACTTTGATATTACTATTGTTATAATAAATTATGTTGATCTGTTTCATTATATCAAACTCTACATATATGAATATTCTATTTTAATCTCAATAATTATAAAAATTGTTTGCTTGAACTGTAACAGACAATTAACTAATATAGTATTATATATCTACGCGCGCTCGCGCGCACAAACGCGCACGAACCTACACTCCATATTCTCTTATCCCGATTTGTTTCTCATAAAATTCACAATCTCGCTCTTCTAAACACAAAAAATCTCCTAGACACTAGAAATATTGCAACACCTAAATAGGAATAGTAGTGTGTCCGATATGAGATTCATTTGTTTCCTATCATCTAGACTGCGCTACGTGAGAGGGTAGATTGAAGACCATCAATCAGTCTTGCAATCGGTTTCTCCACTTTTCCTATGCCCTGCTGATCGATTCCCATCTTGTTCTAGGTTAAAACCTACCGCACCCTCGTCGTGGCATTGAATTTCTAACTCGAAATTGCATTGAAAAGAAAAGAGAAAGCAGATCTGGATTTGAACTGCTAATTATCCTTCACTGGGAGTGTAGAAATTGGGGGGATACACTTGGATTTGAATTTGCAGTGGAATTGTTTTTTTTTTTTTTCCTTGAGAGAATTTGGTGGAAGTGTGGGGCAATCAAAAGAAAAGGAGCCAACTTTGGATTCGAAAGTGGAGGTTGGGAAGATTGGTAACATGGGTTTTGTGCTTGGTGCTAATGGGAATATAATGCCGGGGTAAGATTTAATTCAGAGGTTTTGACCCTCTCATTTGCTCTGAGAGAATCGCAGAAAGCACAGATAGTTTCCATTGAAGAGAGGGATTCCAGCATTTGATGCTATGCTGATGCTGAACGTGCACGATGAAAAAGCAAATCAAGTTGGCCGCGAGAGCATAAAACTGACCTTTCGCGGAATAATTCTCTATTGAAAGATGGCTCGCCGGTTTTTGGAATTCACCACCGGAGCTAATCCCCGTATATGGTGAATGAAGCATCTTTCTGTGGGATAAACCCGCCATGTTCCTGTAATCATGTTCTATACCATGGATATTGAAATTATATATAAAAATAAAACTTAAAAATCATGAAAAGTAAAATAAATAGCATTAATGAATTTCTTTTGAAGAAGAATGAAATATTTTTTTATAGATTATTTTAAATATAAAAAGAAAAAATTAAATATAATTTTTTTTAAAAAGTTGCTTTGACTATTTAAAGGGTATAAAAAGAAATGAAAAAAAATATTGGTATAAAATCAAATCAAAGGTTACTAGGCCACTATTTGACCAACACATTCTTCATTATCACGCTAACTAATTTTTTTTCTTAAATAATATTTTACATTTATTTAAACATTAAAATTTCCATCTGTCAACTTAATTACAAAAAAAAAAAAATACAAAAAACACTCATGAATATCAACTAAAAAATTCACTTTTAAGACTGATTTATTTATTTCATTTGAGAAATGCAGGATGGAACTGCGGAAAAGCAACCAGTTATCCTAATCTGATCGTCAGATATTGTTAAACAGTGATGAAGCCCCTTAATCTGCATGTAAACACACACAGATAAGCATGCATGCTAGTTTCTATCTTAAGACCTGAACTTGATTACTGTTTTTTTTTTTTTTTAAAAAAAAAGAAACTTCAATTACAAATTAAAAGAAAAAAAGAATTCCATTCACTTGAAGTGACGAGAACAATCCCGGAGCAGAGCAGGCCACCAATCCCAACCTGTGATAATGTCAGAATTCCAGAGGTTTTTGAACTTTTGACTGCTACAATGCCTATTTACTTGGAACACTGATTCACACAAGGGCCTCAAAAGGGTCGGTGCACCATCCAAACAGTCTGGTCTGGAGTGTACACTAGACAAATTGATAGTATATCTTCAACCCTTCAACTTGAAAATAAAAATAATAAAGCCATCAAGGAAAATTAAAGAAAACAGTTGGTTTTTCATTTTCTTGATAAAGATTTTCCTCATTTTGCCTCCCTTACAATTTTCCTCTAGAAAAAGTCAGCGCACCGAACCTCTTTTTACTCCAATCCAACAGGTTTATATCCATAATTAGCAGTCTAATTATACCTCACAATGTCTGGGATCTCCAATCACGCGTCCATCTTATACAGCTCAATTCACACCATTACATGAGAAGGCAAAAACTTGTGATATAAGCTAGGTTATGTTCTGACAACACAAAGGCTTCTCTGTTTGATTTCCATGTGTCTGAGGAGGGACCGAACAACAATCCCAGGGTGCTTTTACTGTTAGGACATTTCTTAGATCCTCAGAAAGCTTGAACAAGAAATACTTTCCTGACTTCCAGGATCATTTTGGAAGAGACAAGGAAAGAGGAGTGCAGGAAAGAATACAAAAGAAGCAGCAATGGCATTCACTGGAACCCTGGATAAGTGCAAGGCCTGTGACAAAACTGTTTATGTTGTTGATATGATGTCTCTTGAAGGAGTGCCTTATCATAAATCTTGCTTCAAATGCACCCATTGCAAAGGAACTCTTGTGGTATGTAATGTTTTCCTTCTTTTTTATGTTTTTTTCCACAGCCTCTCCTGATAAACAATATGCAGTGGGTTCTAATTGAAGGCCAATAACACAGCTATAATATATGTAATGTTCATATATGACAAGCTGGCTAAGATCGATTGGGTTTGGAAAATAGTGATTCATTGCTTTTCATTGTTTTGGCTTAATTTGGATTTGTGACAAATGATATTCCACAATAAGAAAATAAATAAAACGTTCATGATTTAAAAACTGATCTGTGCATGGCAGATGAGCAACTACTCGTCCATGGATGGAGTCCTCTACTGCAAGACTCATTTTGAGCAGCTTTTCAAGGAGGGTGGCGATTTCAGCAAGAATTTTCAGAAAGGTGATATCTTTTCCTCGCGTTTCTCTTATGCAATTTCTCTTACAGTATTTCAATGAGTCACAACCATTGTTTAATTCTTTCCCATACACATTTAACAATTTTATGACATTTTCTTGCAGGCAAGCCTGAGAGGACTCATGAGCTGGTACAATATCCACACCCACCGTGTCTCTTATCTAAATACCTGGGGCGTGTTTGGATGTCCCGTAAAATGATTTATGGTGGCCTTTGGAAACCACCCTGATGAATGACATTTTTCTGGGATATTTCAAAATCCATTCCATCTTTCAGATCACATATCCTTTTCTTTCAAGTTTTATAATACTACTATAATTAATCTCTGTGTACGTGTTTTCACAGGCTAGGACCCCAAGCAAACTCTCCTCCGTGTTCTGTGGAACCCAAGACAAATGCTCCACTTGCGGCAAGACAGTGTACCCATTGGAGAAGGTTTGTTTTTTAGCTCTGAACTTGAATAAAATATAGGTCTTGAAGATCCATGTCCTCCACCTCCACATTTATCATATGAATGACAAACTATTCTGAGATACATCGATCTTGTCACCTATCTAAGAATTTTGGAATAAGTTTGTGCTGCATCCGTTCATGGCATAGGTTACCATGGAGGGAGAATGCTACCACAAGACATGCTTCAGGTGTGCTCACGGTGGCTGTCCTCTCACACACTCATCTTATGCTTCTCTTGACGGAGTCCTCTACTGCAAGGTCCATTTTGCCCAGCTCTTCATGGAAAAGGGAACCTACAGCCATGTCCTCGCAGGAGCTACACATAAGAGATCAAACTCCACGCCACCTCCTGAACTGGCCGAGTCAAACGCAGAGGAAGCAGCGGCAGCTGAGGATAAGTCAGAAGAACAATCTTAAACGAAGCAGTACATCACGGTTTCTTGCATTGCTATCTGTTCAAGTTGTCAGGACTGTTTTGAACTTTCATGTTGTTGAATATTGTTGCCGGATTGTGTTCAATGCTTGTTTTTTGGATTTGATTATGTATGTTACAAATTAAAAGACTTGGTACAAGATATTGAACTGCACTACTTTTTCTCTCGAGATTTAGTGCTCTTGGCAAACGGAGAAAATATGAAAAAATCTTAGGTGGTAATATCAACATTGCTTGAATGATTCTTCTTTCTCGATCAGCTATTTGCTTAAATGGCTTCTTGCATTTTCTGCGGATGCCGGAGTTTGAACTCCCTGCCATGCAAACTTATATTCCAGCAACCTTGAAATTTAGGATCTCAACTAAACTGGTTCTCGTCACTCTCAGATGCCCTTCATCACTCCCAAATTGAGATTGCTTGCTCCTCCCTGCGTTTTCACACCTCGACAATACCCTTTTCCAATATATATATTAACGTCTGTGCATCTAAGTTATTAAGAAAGTGGTTGGTAGTGCGGCGGGATCGGAGTTTCAAAATAAATTTGTGTTTTGGTGTTTGGTAAATGAAAAAAAATAGATAATTTTCGGTAGGTTTCACTTTTAAAAATCACCAAAACACCGGTTGATGAAAAGCAACTAAGAGCTACTTTTCATCAATCTCGGGTTGAGATGAATTACTCCAAGGGACAACAATGTTACGGTTAATAATGTTTCCCAAATAAACCCTCTACCACATGTACTCCCCTTCACCTTCACCCAATAAACCCAATGAACAAGCTTCTCACCTTCACCAAATAAAACCATTCACCAAATAAAAAACTGTTTCATGAAAAGCATTTATTATGAACCTCAACTAAAAGTGCTTTTTCATGAAACTGTTTTTTTAAAACCTCAATCACAAAAGCAAACACAATATCAAACACATCCTAAGTTAGGGTTGTTTGCATACACTATTTTACTACGAGTTTTATTTGACTCAACTATATCCATATCAACATATAAAGAGGAGAGAATTTCACTATGAACACAAAATATAGTTTGAAGAACTCTCAACATCGTAATGAGGATGATAATGATAGAAGAACAAACCCACTTATCACTTGAGACTAAAAATCCCTTCTTGATCGGGTTATAGGGATGGAAATTAGATATATTTGGTATTGTAGTTGTTGTTGTGGCTGAGGTGTAAGAAAACAGTTTCATGAAAAGAACCTTTAGCTGTGATTCATAACTGAAATTGAAGTGTTTGGCTAAAACTGTGATTGAGTTTGAGATTTAATATAAAATTGTTTTGTATATATGGTTGCCATGTTTTTCATATTGTTGTCAACTTGTGAAATTACTTTAAAGGACACATATACACACGAATATATATATTGTTTTTTTTAATATTGTAGATTAATAATCATAACAATAAAATATAATTAGTAAATCGATACGTGAATGCTTCTGCGATCCCTTGCTATTTGATCGAGGAACAATTTAGTGTATTTGGTTACCATGCTTGTCACATTGTTGTCAACTTGTGAAATTACTTTAAAGGACACACACACACACATTTATATATATCTATATATATATATATATATATTGTTTTGTAAATATTGTAGATTAATAATCATAACAATAAAATATGATTAGTAAATCGATACATGAATGCCTCTACGATCCCTTATTATTTAATCGAGGAATAACATATGGTAAAATATCATTAGTAACAACATATGCAATCCATATTGAGTTTTAGGATCTCTATCTACATGTTGTAGAGGTATAATTCCAAGGCCAAATCCAGTTGAAAGTTTCTGATCCATAATCAATCGAAAAACAAGGTTGTGGAGTTAAACGATGTCATACGCCTTTTCTTTTCATCAGGATTGATCTCCATCTAAATATTTTTTTTAAAAAAATAAGTTTTTTAATAAAAAAAATTGGATTGGGTTTGACCAACTAAATGGGCCGGCTCATCCAAGCTGGGCCAAAAGGCCCAACTCTGTTGGACTTGGGTTGGGTTGAGAGCAGGTCCAACCCAGCCTAGCCCAAGATAAAAAAGTGAATTAATTCACTCATGCAATGTTTATGTAACACGTGAACAATAGCAGGGTGGTAAAATGACGGTGACGAGAGGCTCACTTGTCGATGCCGATGGATAGAGGAGGCCGAGATGATTCTTCCTATTGTGGTGACGTCAGATATGGTGGCTTGTGGTGGCCGGGAGGAGTGTCAGTAGCTTGCCACCACCGCTACTGCTTCTACGCTGGGGCTTGCTGCTGTCGCTGGAGGTGACGACAAAGCTTCTGGCGTGGAACTAGTATTGAGGGGGATGATGGTGGTACTCTCAGGGAGCTACCTCTGACTGTGGAGAGAGAGAGAGAGAGAGAGATCACCGATAGTGTACCTGTGGTGTGCTTGCGATTAGCGTTCTGCTCTGGGAACCACCGTTGGTGCTTGTTTATACTTTGCTATTTGTTTATACTTATACTTTGTTTATACCTTCGGTCGTGGTTTAGTGATTATGGAGAAAAGCTTTGAAAATTCTGCTTCTTCAGAAATTGTGGTTTGAAAGTTTTTTTGGTGGGTCCCATAGCAATTGAAACTCTAGTTTTACGATTACCAAACAATGATTTTATCACTTTCCCTCAAAACTCCATTTGGAACGCAATACAAAACGATCACTAAATTAGATTCAACTGATACCCGTATGGTACAAAAATAAAAAAGTAGGGATTAGAATGCATACCTCATGATTAAATTTTAATGAGGGATGATATTTATGTTTACTTTTTGAAAACCATAAATTAAAATTTATTTTAGGAGTTTCAAGATCTCGTTAGATAAATTTAGAGTTATTTAGGATTTATATGAAGATTTTCTAACAATTGAATGTTATTTTTATCTTTGAATAATTACTTCAAATCTGAGTTATTTTAAATTACAAGTCGTCTAAGAGTTTGAACCATCGGTGAAAAATCTGATATACCTTCATAGAAAGGGAATATTGCTATGCTTTAAGTTTTAACTTTTTTCTTTTTTGTTCATGAATTATGAATTTGCCCTAAGCTACCCGAGCTTAGTTTAGGTTTTTTAGGGGTAGACTGATGATTCTACCATTGTAATTTATGTATAATTATATCTAGTTATACATGGGGCTAAAATTAAAATTATACCCCTTTACATATAAAATAATAATTTTATATTCAAATTGAAACCCTAAATTAAATTAAGTATAGGCTTGATTTTTCTATTTGGATTAAGATTTAATTAAAACATTTGGTTCAGAATTTTTGAGTTTGGTAAAATCCTATTAGTATTAGGATTAAACTAGAATATCTAATTAAATACAAATTACAAAAATACATTTTCTTAAAAAAAGTGTTTTTATGGTAGAAAGTTTTATTTATCTTATCATAAATTTGTTTTATGATATTAATAAGAATTTAGTGTGATTGTTTTTTTTTTAATTATTTTTGAATGAGAAAAGGTTATATTAAATAAAATTTATTAAGTTTAGATAATTATTAAATTGGATTTGAATTGAAAAAAATATGTTATTATGCATGATAGATGGTTATCAAGATTAAAAACCAATATGATTAAGTTTTTATTATGTGAAAGCGGCTTAAAAAAGGGAAATTCACCCATTCAATTTCATAATATGGTATCATATTTAAGGTTTTATCAAAATTTAATGATAAGAATTAATGATACATAGAATGGTACAAAACCAATTTTATTATACTTGAGTATTTGAGATGTGATACTGCAATGCAAGTTATAGAATCCAGATCAATCCATCATGTATTACTAAGAATCTCTAAAAAAGATAAGGTTATCTTTTTTTATGAGCTATTTTTTAATTATATTCAGGGCAATCTATTTTAACATGTCCCATTTCTATCAAAAGAAACATCAATTATTTTTTTTTATATATATTTTATTCATATATTTTATGTTTCTTCATTTTAAGAGCTATTTTTTAGCTTGAAAAGCCAAATAAGCACTTTTAAATTCCTCAAGTTTCAATCTTCCTCATTCTTGAACAAATATTTTTATCTAAAAGGAGCATGATAATAAAGAATTTGTAATTTGCACAGTAAATCTTGAGTTTGAGTCATAGTGTACCGTTCTTGTAAGAGTCTAGAATAACCGAGATTTTACTTGTTCACCAGAATTCACAAAGTATATTTTTCAGAAAACGAAGTTTTCTCGTATAAAAAAAACAAATATTTTCAATAATTTATGAACTGATTTTTTTTTTATGCGTTACAAGGATTTTCAATTGAGGAGTAATGCTCTTCATTTCCATAATTTACTCACGCACATCTCTAGAAAATAAAAAAAGAACTAGGAATTAAAAAAAACATTATGGGAGTCCACGATAATAATAATAAAAACTTGTCTCATCATCGCTGTCAAAATCAATAGTTTTAGAGTATACTGTGGGAGCAGTTCATAGATTTAATTTAAAAAAAGTAAGATTTAAATATTTAAACAAGCTCATTCACTCGTGAGTCGAGTCGCAAGTGGCTTGTTGCTACCCCACCAAGGCCGTACTTAGGCGAATAAGATTTCAACGTGTCCCTCACTCTCCAAGTTTACACTGCTTGAAAATCTATGAAAATTAGTCCCTAAATTCCAGGTGATATATGTCTTATAAAAACGTTTTGGCTATTTTTTACGATTAGGAATAAGGTTTAAATTGTTTTTGAAAATATTTTTTGTTTAAAAATATATTAAAATAATTTATTATAATTTTTAAAAATTATTTTTGATATTAGTTCATAATAATGATCTATAAATATTATTATTTTGAATTTAAAATAAAAAATAAAAATAAAATTTTTAATTTTTTCAAAAACATTTTTAAAATATAATGTCAAGGACTTGTTTTTGTATGTGATTTTTAAAATGAATTTCGAATTAAACAAATAATAATGATGCTTTTGAATAATCATAATATAAATATTTTTAAAACTGTAAAGACAACATATATTTTTTCAAGTTTAACTGTGATTTTATAAAAGCAATTGCCTTTTTTAGCAACTAAATTAATGATTTAAATTGTAAGAGCATATTTGTTTTTGGTATTTAGGAAGAAGCCAGCAATTTGTTTTTTAATAAATAAATTAGCAAGAAACAATAAATTATCAACTACTGATTTTAGAAAGTAGAGGACTGCATCGTAGGAGTAGTTAAAAAATAGGGGACTAAAGTATAGTTCAATAAAAAATCAGAATATCCATGAGCATATATGAGAAAATAAAAATCCAGTGTAATAATATAAGGTCATTACAATGGTGAGCTGCAATATGGGCGTTGCAAATAAATAAATCCACCAATAACTGAATTTCCTTTCCGAGCCAACAATTTTCCCTTTTATTTTCTCACTTTCCAAACAAAGAAAAGGAAATTCTAAGACCACAGTAGAATTTGAACTGTTCTTTTTACTATTTGTCGACATGTCCTTTCAAGCTCTCTCGCCCTCCTGTCTGCCTCTCCTGATTAAAAAAAGAAGCCCCTTCAAGTTGATTTTTCTTATTAGTCAGTGTTGTTGTGTCATTTTCTACTCTACCGAACTCAACCATTGATTTTCTCACATCCTTGAATCCTCTCGATCGGTTAGTTTCACTCTCTCTTCATTTTTAGTTATATACACAAAAGGGTTTTGCTCTCTTTTGTTTTTTGTTTTTTTAATGATTGATTTCTACGTGTTTGATTAAATGCTTAAGAGAGTATGATTATTTGTTTTACTATAGGGCATGGAGTTTGCGTGCTATATCCAGCAGACGAATGCATTTTCTAGCAGACAAGGTACTGGTTGTAAGGTACCAAATAGGTTATATTCGAGATTTAGATGTAAAGGTTATGGGTATAATGCTGTTGATTTAAAGATTGTTTCGAGAGAAAGACCTTCAAAGAAATTAAAGAAAAGTGTATTATATGGTAGTGGCAGTGGAATACGTAGTCATTTGCGTGTTGAGTATACAAGTAATCCGTTGTTTTGCAATTTTATTGATGGGTTTGAGGGATTGAGAAGTGTTAAGTTGCGGTGTCAGGGTAATGATTCGATAACATATATTGATGAGAATGGTAGGAATGTAGAAATTAGTGAGGGTAATGATGAGAACTTGAGAGCAGGCTCTAATGATGGCCTGGGAGAAGAGGATGGAAGAGGAGAAACGGTAATAGAGATTGAAATGGCAGCAGAGGCACCTAGTTTGGATGAATTGAAGGAATTGTTACAGAAAGCAACGAGGGAATTGGAGGTTGCACGGCTTAACAGTACTATGTTTGAGGAAAAGGCGCAGAGTATATCAGAAACTGCAATTGCTTTGCAAGATGAGGCAGAGAGTGCATGGAATGATGTTAACTCAACACTTGATATGATTCAGGATATTGTGAACAAGGAGAGTGTTGCTAAAGAATCTGTTCAAAAGGCAACTATGACGCTTTCTTTGGCTGAGGCAAGGTTTAAGGTGGCAGTGGAGTCGACAAAATCTACGAAAGAAGGGGTTGATTCATTGGAGGGTTCTGGAGAGAGTGTTGTGGAAAATAATGATAAAGAGGATTATGAGACAATTTTGGCTGCTCAGAATGATATTAGGGAATGCCAGGCAAATTTGGCAAATTGTGAAGCAGAGCTGAGGCACTTGCAAAGTATAAAGGAAGAATTACAAAAGGAGGTAGACGTGCTGAATGAGAAAGCAGAGAAAGCACAAATGAATGCTTTGGAAGCAGAGGAGGATGTTGCAAACATTATGCTTCTAGCAGAACAAGCTGTTGCCTTTGAACTTGAGGCTACCCAGCGAGTGAGTGATGCAGAAATTGCATTACAAAAGGCAGGTAAATCTCTCTCTACTTCTCATGTTGATATCCAGGAAACAGCTCAGGTGTATGTGTCTGGTGACGAGGCTGTAGTCGAGGAGGAGAAGATGCGCGGAGGCAGTGCTTCTGATGTTGAGAAAGAAACAGATATGACTGTAAATGGTGATGTTTTAGTTGGCGAGCCTTCAATAGATAGACCATCTGATAAAACCAGCCAGGGTTCCGAAGAGTTATATCTATCTGATTATTCTAGTGACCATGAGAGAGGAAAATCAAGTTTGGGCTCTATTAAAGATACTGAAGCAGAAGTTGAAAAGTCAAAAAGTGTCATTAAGACAAAAAAACAGGAATTACAGAAGGACCTGACTAGGGAGAGTTCATCTTCACCTCTCAGTGCTCCCAAGGCGTTGTTGAAGAAATCCTCTCGTTTCTTTTCTGCATCCTTCTTCTCTTTCAGTGGAGATGAGATGGAGTTGACAGCAGCATCAGTTTTTCAGGGCCTAATGGAGTCTGCAAGGAAGCAACTGCCCAAATTTCTTCTTGGCCTATTGCTGTTTGGAGCAGGGTATGTATTATTGTTGCTCTTTAATTTTATTTTCATCACTGTCAACAGTCCTCCTTTAAGAGACACGTCACCTGTGTCCCAGTGGATGATTTAAGATGCTAAAAAAAATATTTTCAGGTTATAAATAAAATGAGATTGTAATAATGCATCAGCAGGGTAATCACGAAATGTCATGAAAATACAATTCCTTATCAAGGCCTTTCTTGGTATCTTCATGAAATGTCATGAAAATACAATTCCTTACCAAAGCCTTTCTTGGTATCTTTTTTCATATTGCTTTATTTATTTATTGAGGCATTCAATAGAGAAATAAACTACATCTTGGTTGTGATGACCTAGAGGACTCTGAAAGCTATTTTAACAGGTTCATGTCCCGCTATCTGCTTCTGTCACTAGATTCTTACATCTAGCCTTGAAGTTGCATTATTTTTATCACAATGTACTGAAACTGTGCACAGATTTGCCTTCTACTCTAATCGAGTGGAGAAGAGTACCCAAATGCTTCAACAACCAGAAGTGGTCACCACAAGCATTGAAGAAGTCTCATCAAATGCAAAGCCTCTGATTCAACATATTCAGAAACTTCCAAAGAGAGTCAAAAAACTAATTGCAATGGTTCCTCATCAAGAGGCATAAGTTCATACTATCCTTCACTTCTGCTTTGGGTCTCAAGTCAACATGTATGTAGTACTTTCTAATCTGGTTGCTTGTTCTGTTCTGTCTTGACAGATGAATGAGGAGGAAGCATCTCTCTTTGATGTTTTATGGTTGCTGCTTGCTAGTGTTATTTTTGTGCCTATATTTCAGAAAATTCCAGGAGGTGACCTCACTGTAGTTTGTAGTGTAAAAATAACTTTGTACCTACATACTTTTAAAGTGTCAGGCATCCCCCCCGCCATTTATATATCAATCATGCTTTCCTGATTGATCCCACATAGTAGTAGTTTATTGATTTGCTGTTGTCTCCAACTGATCATTACCCATATTTATGCCAGCATAGTTGTTTTCCGAATTGAAACTGGAAATTTGTATGATCTTGTTTCATGAATTGTCTACGATCTGCAATTCCAGGCAGTCCTGTTCTTGGATACTTGGCTGCTGGCATCTTGATTGGCCCTTATGGTCTCTCCATCATCCATCATGTTCATGGTACAAAGGCGATTGCTGAATTTGGAGTTGTTTTCTTGTTATTCAATATTGGCCTTGAGGTGGAGTCCTTACATCTAGACTATGTGGCTGGATTTTAACATTCATTCAAATTTAAACTTTTGATGCTAAAGCAGTCTTCTGTCTCTTACAGCTCTCTGTTGAAAGGCTTAGTTCCATGAAAAAATATGTTTTTGGATTAGGCTCCGCTCAGGTACTTGGGATTTTTCTCCCACATTTTTCATCGCCCAAATCCTTTTTGCTCTGTGCTCTCTATTCATGTCTATTAACTTACCTTTTACCTTTTAATTTGATGATGCAGGTCTTGGTGACAGCAGTGGTTGTTGGCTTGGTCACACATTTTGTTTCCGGGCTGCCTGGTCCTGCTGCAATTGTCATTGGAAATGGCCTGGCTCTATCTTCTACTGCTGTTGTTCTACAGGTAGCAGAATAGTGAATATTTCACTTTAAATTTAAGCATTGCAGCTTTCTCAATCCAAGACTCCCTCCGTTCAGGAAAGATAATTTTCTGGATCAAACAAAAGCTTCCTAGACTAAATATTTGAACCTCTTACACTATCTACTGTCCACACCCAGCAAAGTGGTAAATTTAAACTAACACCATTAGTATTGAACATCTGATATATCAACATTTTTATTGCGTATCTAGAATCTTTGCAACTCTTTAAAGTCAGTTTTGGATGCAATCTGTCAAATTATGATTGCAAACTTTTGATCATGCCATACTTCCCCCCGCTGAAAATGAGCTTCTGATCAAGGCTTATTTCTTCTATGAACCTCTGTCAAATCTGGAATTACTTATTTTGATGGACAAGAGAACTGATAGATAG
The DNA here is from genome assembly GCA_964035475.1 of Salix caprea. Taxonomy (NCBI): domain Eukaryota; kingdom Viridiplantae; phylum Streptophyta; class Magnoliopsida; order Malpighiales; family Salicaceae; genus Salix; species Salix caprea. Next base: position 7,047,175 of record OZ037755.1, on the reverse strand, counting down.
TGGTCTTGATTTGTAGGTGTTGCAGGAGCGAGGCGAGAGCACATCGCGCCATGGACGTGCTACTTTCTCTGTCCTACTATTCCAGGTCACTATACAGTTCCCATAAAAGAAAAGAAAAAAGCTTTTATGTCTTGGCAGTGGTATAGCTTCAGAAAAAAAACTACTTTGTCTTGGTAGTGACATGGTTTCTTTTTCATGCTGTTCATGTTATGCCATAGGAGTGGCTCTTTATGCGCACACTTTCTTTAGTGAATACCATATGTATCCATATCATAATAATATTCAAGATGAGAATAAAATCCCACTGCTGTATGTTGTAGTAAAATTATGCCTGTAATCATGTAAAAGTCCCCCAATCTTTTGCGGTTTAGAAATTTCTCCTTATAATTCCTTTGAGATCTCGTTTAAACCATGTTCATGTTATATATAGTCATTTTTGCATTGCAATCTTTGATCTTATTTATTCTTTTCAGGATTTGGCTGTTGTGGTATTGCTAATACTCATACCACTTATTTCACCAAATTCATCCAAAGGAGGGGTAACTTTCTATACTATTTTGTTTGTATATGGATGTGGTGGTGAGCTTCTGGTATCTTTTACTTTAAAAGTGAGAAATTTGCACATGTTTTGTCAGTTTGTGAGCCACACAGAATATTCTGGATATAATGAAGGCAGGATTTGGAATTTGGCATGCACTTTTCAGTGTGTTCCTTTTCTTTCGATAACACCTGCTGTTGATAGATCAACCATAAAAAAATGCAAAATATATTCTCTATTTCTTGTAGAATGCAAATAAAGTTACCAGAGTACATCAATTGCTTTTACTATTATTGTCATTCCCACTGCTGTTGTGGATGTTGGTTTATGAGTGACATGGTGCTGCTTTCCAGGTTGGTTTTCAAGCAATTGCTGAAGCTCTTGGGATGGCTGCTGTTAAGGCAGCAGTTGCCATCACTGCGATAATTGCTGGTGGAAGATTGGTAAATCTTATATTTTCTAGAATTATGGCATTTAAGTGGATGGATGACACTTCTCTTGATTGAGGTTATATCTCAAACTTTCCATTTCTGTGGTCTTGACTGGAAATTTTGGGAATTTCTTGCACAAGGTGGTGTTTACTTTAGTTGGCAATGCATGGTGTCATCTGAACAGTTTGTTGATGTTCCCTTTGTATGCCTTTTGCAGCTGCTTCGACCAATTTATAAACAAATTGCTGAAAATCAGAATGCAGAGATATTCTCAGCCAATACTCTTCTTGTTATTCTGGGGACCAGTCTCCTTACTGCCAGGGTATGGAAATGCTTCCAGGAGATTGTTTGAGCATGTTTTGCTTTTGGGTACTATTAATGTTGTTGCTTTTGCTGTTAATGAAATTGTGCCATGTCTTTTTCCTAGAGCAGGCTGGACTTTCCATGGCACTTGGGGCATTTCTGGCTGGTTTGCTTCTTGCAGAAACTGAATTTTCCTTGCAGGTTGAATCAGATATTGCTCCATATCGCGGGCTTCTATTGGGCCTTTTTTTCATGACGGTATGTGTTTTAAGAAAGGAGTCTTGTGTAACATATATCTATAAAGTACTTTTAGTTCTCTTTTAATTCTCGTATAAGCCATTTGTTGGCGCTTTTCATAACATACAAGGACTATATGTAAAATTTTCTCCTTCATATCTGTATAGTAGCTTTTCAGGCCAGCTCTCTCTTTTCTCTTCTTTTTTGTACTGGAAGGATAGGCCAGTTCTGCAAGATTGTGTCTTCCAACATTTCTCTTACTATATTAGCATACAACTAACAACATTTCTTCTGTTATAAGACTGATGATATGTTAATTGCTGAACTTGCTTGATTTTTGCTCCTTGATGTTGCAAATATATTGATCCTCAATCATTAACTGTTAACATCGGTCAATTTATGTGCTCTCAGGTTGGAATGTCCATTGACCCAAAACTTCTGGTTTCAAATTTTCCTGTCATTGTGGGATCATTAGGGCTTTTAATTGGAGGCAAGATTGGGTTGGTTGCTTTAGTTGGTAGGTTTTTTGGTATTTCTATTATATCTGCAATAAGGATCGGTCTTCTTCTTGCTCCGGGTGGAGAATTTGCATTTGTAGCATTTGGTGAAGCTGTTAACCAGGTCTGTTTTCTAAATAACTACATTTTCTTTTTGTTATGTTTTCTTTTTCTTTTTTCCATTCTAATGTGTCTGTGGTCATTGGATTCAACAATTTATTATAGTGTTCCATACAAAGTCCACATATTAGTTGGCCATGTGTTTAATATCCTATGTGCATTTGGTGTTGTTTCAAAATATCTTTTTAACATTTCACAAAAAGTATTGAGATATGGGAAGCATCTTTTTCATGATGTTTATTAAAGAAGAGTACTGAGTAATTTTCACTAGTTAAATTGAGATGTGGAAATGCAATTTTTTTCTTATAATTTTTCACTCCTAGTGATGATAATATTTAAAAATGCTTGTTTCTTGTACACATGTTGCCTAATTATTGTCCTCTGCAGGGTATAATGTCTCCTCAGCTATCCTCTTTATTGTTTCTTGTGGTGGGGATCTCAATGGCCCTCACACCATGGCTGGCTGCTGGTGGCCAGTTATTAGCCTCTCGCTTTGAGCAGCATGATGTTCGTAGTTTGTTACCGGTTGAGAGTGAGGTAAGGTCACTAGTATACAAGTTAATTGCAAATATTGTGAAAGTCACAGTTTTAACCCTCAGTGATACACTGGTCAAAGCTCAAACCTTGCTATTGGTTTACTGAGCTTGATGATTTGTTACATGGTGACTGGGTTACCACTTGATAGATGTGGTGATTTGCTCAACATGGGTGCTTTCATATAAACAATTGAAGTATCATTGTCATTTGGCAAAATTGAGCTACTTGAGTGATGCATCCCCGAGAAAATATGTGATCATTATTACCAATCATGGGAGGGGCAATGAATAACTAAAACAAACAAGCTCTTAATTGATGGGTTAAGTGTAATGCATGAATTTTGTAGATGTGCTTGCAAAACATCCATTTTCTTCCTGCATACTGAGGTAGAACCTGTTTGTTTTGCCTTTCGAGTGTTTGATTTGTTAACCTCATTTGAATGTTGGTGAGCCTGTATTATTCTTAGTGTATAAGCTATTACAAAAATCAGGTCATTCATTCATCGCCATCACCATTAATAAACGAGTAGCTGCATCCCATATGTATCGTTTATTGGCACCCCAGGATTTCTCTTCTTCTTGTTGCATATCCAGTTCTTTTAAAAATCATTTTTCAGAGCTATCCTTTCTCAGGAAGCGATACTGAATATTTTCTTGATATACCAGCATAACAGCAACCTATAGCTATATTTTTCTCAGCTGTTTGTGATGTTAGGTTTACTTGACCAACTATATGAGTAATTGCTGATTAATCTTTCTCTTGGTTTGATTTTGTTTACAGACAGATGATTTGCAGGATCATATTATAATCTGTGGATTTGGACGTGTTGGCCAGGTTAATACATATTTGATTTGATTTGTTGTGTATGTAGAAGTGGCTAATATTGCAATTTTGCTAGTTTTTAATATACATGCTCATGACATTCATTTGGATTTGCCAGATTATAGCACAGCTTCTCTCAGAACGATTAATTCCATTTGTTGCTCTTGACGTGAGCAGGTAAGCCAAAGATTGAGAAATACTGCCAGCAAACTTTCTGGTGTTATTTCAGAATGTTTATATCAAATACTTCATATAAATTAAAAATTTGTCTGAGTAAATATTTAGCTACAAAATCATTTTGAAACAATTGCTTCCAAGAAGAGAATGAAATATATTCCCCTTCTTATTACTTGTTTATGCCAGGATATGGCCATAATATTGCTTGGAATATTTTTTTTGTGATTATGAGTGGAGAGATGTTGCAAGAGTCTTGATGATTAGAAGTTTGCTTTTTTCAGTGATAGAGTGGCAGCAGGCCGTGCCCTGGATCTTCCTGTGTACTTTGGAGATGCTGGTAGTCGAGAGGTAAAGCTAAATGCATCATGGGTTACGTATGTGTTGGTTCAACAATTGATTTTGTATTGTGTGGCTAGGTCCTCCATAAAGTCGGTGCTGAAAGAGCATGTGCTGCCGCAATAACTCTTGATACACCTGGTGCAAATTATAGAACTGTCTGGGCTCTTAGCAAGTACTTTCCCAATGTGAAAACGTTTGTTCGTGCTCATGATGTTGATCATGGCCTTAATTTGGAAAAGGCCGGGGCTACAGCTGTAATGCTTAAACTTCTGAATCTTTTTTACTAGTTTCCTTTGATTTATAAAACAACTTGATCACAGCCTGTTAACAACTAATACTTTCAGGTTGTCCCTGAGACATTGGAACCAAGTCTACAGTTGGCAGCTGCTGTTCTTGCACAGGTAACAGCTTGCCTCTTGAGTTGCGCATCACTTGCTCTAGTCACAGTTCAAAGTGCTGAAAACTGGAAATACTTTGGTTTTTCTATGTCAACACAAGCTGGAGCTAAATAGCCATTTTTGCTGTCCAAACGAGTCCATTGTGTTGGCTTTATTTTAACTTCAATTCTTATGAGTTACATGATGGAAATATCTGAAACTTAGAACCTGATTGCTTGATTTGGCCCAAGTGCAATAAAAATCCAGGCTGTATGTGTAAGACTGCGAGAAACATATAACAAAGCAATTCTGGAAACAAGATGAACATTTATAGTATTCATTTGGCCACAGTGCCCTCTTAACATTCTCATGGTTCTTTTTTGATTCGGGGTTTCTTCTTTTCTATTCCATTTAGGCTAAACTGCCCATGTCAGAGATTACAGCAGCCATCAATGCATTTAGATCCCGCCACTTGTCTGAGCTTACCGAGGTAATCAGTGCTGTCTGTCTGATTTTTTATTTATTTTTATCTTGACAAATGCAGCCACCTGCCCAATTCATAAGTGCAAAACTATATTACCCACTTTCCTTGACATAGTTTGACATTTGGGAGCTTACTTTCCCTTGCAGCTGTGCGAAACTAGTGGAAGTTCTCTCGGATATGGATTTTCTCGTGTCATGACCAAACCCAGAAGTCAGTCCTTGGATTCTTCAGATGAAAACCAATTCAGTGAAGGAACATTAGCAGTATGAAAATTGCCGCATGTGAACCAGGTAAAGAAAAAAGAAACAAAGGGTGATAATATATTCCGGAGAAATGTATAGCAATTTGCATGCTTTATTGGCATAAACTGTACAGAAATACACTGAAAGAAGAGGCAAACTCACCATTTTTGATGAAATTTTGAATTCTTACAGATCAAGTGGAAAAGACTACTACGTTTCCAGTTTTGTGTAATAGTCTAATCTCACCCCGGTTCCTAAGAAACAGTGAAAAGGAACTGAGACCTCGGAATCTAACAGGAATTTCCAGCAACGTGTCAATTTCGTATTTCGTTGCTATAAGAATTGGTTTCCTGCAATGCAGCTTCATTGATAGAAAGATTGACCCCTTAAAATGAATCTCTTCAATTTTAAATTTCTGTTGCCACAAGCCGTGTTCAAATCAAGTGCTTTTACTGCTTAGTGGCCATTTTATAATCCCCCCTTAAAAAACAATTTCCCGGCCATTTGAGCCTAGAAGTCCTGGCTGTTCCGGCCAGCCATGACGTCCAGACACTCTTAGCATGACCCACCTTGGGCGTGGGTTTCTCAATACCGTGCTACATACTTTAATCTATTTTTTGAGTTTTCCAGAAGTTAGAGCAGCTCTACGCTAAGCATAACAAACCAATGATAGACTTATATTTCCACTGAGGGTATTCATTTTTCTCCACTTTTTATGAGGTCGCTCTTCATTTATTATTTCACTCATCATGAGACACTTGCAACTTCACAATCCACACACCACGGCATATTTACAACACTCTTCAAGCCCAAAGACAAAGCCTTCCTCAAGTTTCAAGACACGACCGTGAAAAACTTAATCTAATATTGAAGTTCTTGCTATTTTATCAATGACAATGCTTCATCTTGTATGAATAGAGTATGGGAAAAGAAGATATTTTGTCGAGAATTCAAGGAAATAATATAGATTTTCGAGGAATCCACAACCTCTGGATCTTAACTTAGAAAAAATGTTTAAGTACTTTTTATTCATGACTCATGACTTAATATAGATGAAAATAAACAACTTATCGGGTTCCAAGGACCCAACAGTAAGCACAACCCTTATACTCAGCTGATCTTCAACTAACCACCCTTATTGTCCTATTCCCCAGCCATAAATTGGCAATTGATGACACATACACACACAAGTACTTATTTATTGGTCCACTAATTATTATGTTAAGCTAATCATGTAACTTGAACAATAATAACCCGAGCCACCCTGGTCTACCCAACCGACTGTACTAGACTGGACTTCTACCCAACCGACTGTACTAGACTGGACTTTAAACTGAACTACCCTTGTAATCAAACTAATTACTCAACTAAACAATGCACCGAACTAAAACCATTGAGCCTTGGTTGACAAGACTGCGAGCTAACCTCCCCGAATTGACGCGGCCAATTACTGACTCGCTGACAGGTGGCTGCCGACTTGACCACTTGCTGACAAATGGAGAGAACACCAGCATGGGCCACGCGGACGACACGTGACATATTTGATATTCTTTTTTTTATGTGTGATAATTTGGTGTTGTTTTATTGAAAAGTAAGAACTTTATATCTTCTTCCACTTCTAACCATCCTTTTGTGTTTGTGAAAAGAATGTCATACTTGTTGCTTAACATAGTTTAACAAGGGTGCAAGTTTCATGCTAAGTCAAAATCTTGTTCAATTTTATCCTTTCTTTGTCTTGTTTACGAACTAGAGGTTTGAACCTAAAATATCTTAAAGAAATGGAGAAAAAGGACATGTGATGATGTTCTCAAACTCAATATATTTAGGAATAAAGTTCTTTGATGGTTGGATAATGGGTTACTGAAATATTCATTCAAATAATTTTACTCTCCATAGTATAGTAAACTATCTATTAATGCATGACTTATACCTATAAAAAGTCTTCTTTTAGGGGATTCATGGACTCTTAAATAGTAAAATCAATAATTTTATAAAAAACAATAGCAATAAATATGTTAGATAACATTTAATTCAAGGAACAATGTTTTTTGTTTTTGTTTGAATAAATGTGTTTTTAAATGTAAATCATGAATCTTTTACGTGGGTAGTTCAAGAGATAATTATAACCTATAAATCTTATCTTTTATTTGGGTAACAAAGTCTGAGAGTTATTTTACTCTAATAATATTAATTGAGAATAAATATAGTTTAGATATTTATTAATGAGAAAAAATACTCATATTTATTAATGAAGAATAAATAGTGATTGAGCTTAGAGCACTCATTAAACCTATGAATATTTGACTATGTTATTTATCTCAAACTTAAAAGTTAAGACCCACAAGATGCTAGATACAGGCTAAACACCCCTAAAAATGTTAAACACATGCTTGGTGTATAAGCTTGCTTGTAGTGTTCGACGCTACAAAGTGTCAGATACACACCCATCACCTAGGCTTTAGTGTGCTCTCTAAGCCCACAAGATGTTGAACACTTGCCCATCACCTTGGTTTTAACATCAATCTCAAGCCTAAAAGAAGGTGTTTTACATAGATCCAATAGTTAAACATATAACTATGATCATGAACACAAAATACATTCTTAAAGTTCATTGCAAGATTTTCCATTTTTTTTTAAATACAAATCTTGATACATTAGTGTTCTTTCAAGTGGGTAGTATTTTTACTAAAGAGCTTTGAAAAGTATATTTGTTTTCTTTAACGGGTTCTCAACATAAAATCCAATATATTTATTTTCCATATCAGTCATTTATTTTTCCTTAATAGTTCATTTAACATCATAGATTTGATTTCCATGTTTTTTATTGGATTTCAAATATACACAAAATCTTAAATCTTATGTTCTAATTACTGAATTAATAACCAACCATAAAATTTATCAATTTCATGTACCAATACTCATTTACATCTCTAATTCAAACTACAAGAAAACCTATTTAAATATAGAGTTATTTCACGATTTTATTGGTTGTGAAAAATAGTTGACAACTACAAATGAATTAATCAAAAAAATGTAATAAAATTATATATATATATCTTAAATCCAATCCATGTGAAACACAAGAGCATGCGAATATATATCTATATAAAGAGAAGTTATAAAAAATCCCGCTAAGCTATAAAGGCAGGAAAACGCAGCGTTTGATTCATCTTCAATCATAAACAAAATAGAAAAACACCACTCCCCGAGTTCCTCCCAGTAAAAAGCCACAGACGCCGCTTGCTTAAAAAAAAAAACTTTTTTGAAAAACTGCACCACTCTCCCTGTCTCTGCTCCTGCTCAACCTCCAAAACCCTCCAATTATTTTTCAAACGCACAAACACAAAACGTCGAGGTTACTTCGACTTTGCTTCGCTACCACCAAAATGTCCCCATCACTCGTCTTCACCGACTCCTCCACCTCCACAGCTTCTCGTCTTCTTCCATTTTCCAGAGCCGCCACCCCTTTTAATGCCGCTGTTTCTCTTCGCCGCTCAGTGGGTCCTCTCAATGTCAGACCCTTTGTCCTCCCCCCTCTCAGAACCCTCTCTGTTAATTCTTCAAACAACCCGTCTCCTGTAATCAATGGTTAACCACTCACTGAAAAATTGCTTGATGATTTCCGTTTTTATGTATCCCTCGCTGAACCTTTTTTTTTTTGAAGAAAAAAATGTGACTGGGTGTGAGTCTATTTCTGAGAGTCAATTTGTCGAGCATGCTGTGTGCAAACTCTAATGTGTTTCCTTTATTGTTCTTGATGGATTTATTGTACAGATAAATCGGGTGGGGAGGCATGTGCAAAGGTAATTGATGGGAAAATGGTTGCAAAGCAAATAAGAGATGAGATAGCAGCCGAAGTTTTAAAGATGAAGGAAGCAGTTGGTGTTGTTCCTGGGTTAGCGGTGATTCTTGTTGGCGACAGGAAGGACTCTGCTACTTATGTACGCAACAAGAAAAAAGCTTGTGAGTCTGTTGGGATTAATTCTTTTGAAGTGCGTTTGCCAGAAGATTCTACCGAACAAGAAGTGATTAAATTTATTTCGAAGTTCAATAATGATCCTTCAGTTCATGGCATCCTTGTCCAGTTGCCTCTGCCTTCGGTACGGTTTTGAATTTGATCGATGTTTGGCAATTTGAAAGAATCTTGAGTTGAATTGTGATTGTTTGATTAGAAATGGTTGTGTTTGTATGTTTGTACCAGCATATGGATGAGCAGAATGTGTTGAATGCTGTTGACATTGTGAAGGATGTGGATGGTTTCCATCCATTGAACATTGGACGTCTTGCAATGCGAGGAAGAGACCCGCTGTTTGTTCCGTGTACTCCTAAGGGGTGCATAGAGTTGTTGCATAGATATGCTGTTGAAATCAAAGGGAAGAGAGCTGTTGTGATTGGTCGGAGCAATATTGTTGGGATGCCGGCTGCTTTATTGCTTCAGGTAATTCAGTTTCCAAAAAGTGTTTTCTTTCCTTTTACCTTTTGATGTTATCAGATATATGTGTAAAGTGTGCGCGAGTGTTTCTGATTCTGCCCTTTTATAAACTCCTCATCTTGATGTTTTTGATATTGTAAGAGGGAAGATGCCACGGTGAGCATTGTTCATTCTCGAACCAAGAACCCTGAGGAGATTGTAAAACATGCAGATATAATAATCTCTGCTGTAGGGCAACCAAATATGGTGAGAGGCAGCTGGTTGAAACCCGGCGCAGTTGTGATTGATGTTGGAATTAATCCTGTCGAGGTGAGAAGAATTCTATAGTGGCCTATGGTTTTTCTTTTCTCGACATGCTTTCCTGGTTATATTCTTATGCGATTGGCCGTTTCTATTTGTATGCGTGCATGTCTAAAAGGATGCCAAAAGCCCTCGAGGTTACAAACTGGTTGGAGATGTCTGCTATGAGGAGGCCTGCAAGGTTGCTTCAGCTGTCACTCCAGTTCCTGGAGGTGTTGGTCCTATGACCATAGCAATGCTCCTCTCTAATACTCTCAGCTCAGCAAAGAGGATACACAACTTCTAGTGACTATTTTGAGATTTTAAAGATCAGTGCTTAGTTGGATACGGGTGGTGCTAGCTTGAGCTCGCATTTCCTCTCCGGGAGAAGGTGGTTCAGCCACTGCACTGCCTTTGTAGCAGTTGATCTTTTATGGCAAAGTGAGGTTTTATGCAGTTTTAAGACATTCCATCTAGCTAGGAAAATTGCACAACAGATTGTGGGAGTTTAGACCCCACTTTTCCTATTGCTGAGAGCTTGTAGGTTCAACCACATTTGAATTAGCCATCATTAGCTTGTGTCAATCCAGAATCCAGCATTCCATCTTGAGCAGCTTTAGCTATTTTCTTTCACCAGATTTATGGGTGCTTACAGAATCAATTTTGGAACTGATCAGTCCCAGGTTCAGATGTCTTGAACAGGCCAACTAATCGACACAAGGATCTTCCTGCGCCATGGATTGGATTCATATGCTATACACGCCCAATTTCAATTCCCAGGCCGCGTACAAACTAGATTGCAAATAACATGGTGTTACGAAACCATATTTTTCGTCTTCCTGACTTGTCCAAGCCGTAGAAATCAAGCTGCGCATAGTTATCTGCTTTTTGCCAAACACAAACTGTTCTGGAAGGCAAGTGCAGGAGGGAACACAACACCGATTAATCTACCGGGACTTCGTTTATCCATTGAAAAAAGATTTTTAGAAGTTAAGCACGCACTTCATTACCGCCACGGATTCTGTAGTTTCCTTACTTCCTAATGAATCTGAAAATCTAGAAGCAGAGGAATTAAAATCCAGTTGCAATAAGTTTTTGGCCGAAAGATCAATTCGTGCTTCAAAATGGTCTATTCCAGATGTGCTTTGCTGTTTTGCAATGCAGATAATAGGATCCTGAGAAAAAGAATATCAAATCTGCCATTTCCTGCAAAGTGCAAACTGGTCTCCAAACGTCGCTGCTCGCTTATTTCTACTCGTTTTTATACAAGTTAGCTGTTCTTGGTAATTTCCAAAACCAAATTAAAGCAATATCCAAAATCCAAAGTCAAGTCCAAATTAAAGCTCGAATTCTGGACCAGAACTTGTTGGCACTTGAATTTGCTTACTAACTTCCTGCTTTATTTATTGTTCGCCGCTTAAGATTTTTCTTTCTCTAGTTGTGGTACATTGGAGGATGAAATCATTTTGATTAGAGCTTATTGTGAGCTCTACAGTCATTTACCAAGAACAAACCTCTCACGAAGCCAGGAAGAAGAATAGATAAGCAAAACGTGAATCGTTTCAAACAAGTTTGAAACTCCATGCTTGTAAGCATATAATTAATCTGCCATCTTAGATCATTGTGTCAGCAAGAAAAACCAGACATGCGCCGCTGACCGAACTCTGGTGGAGGATAGCTACGGATATTATTGGCCAGTTCAAGTCCTAGATACACATACTATTGCTGAGAAAGTAAGCCAGTGGATGAAGGTCTAATTTGCTCCTGTAGAGATGGATAGCATCCGATCAGAAAGGCGAGTCCTCCTTCTTAACAAAGAAACAACCAGAAGGGCCTCCATTAGGCAGCAGAGCTAGCCTCACCACGTTTTCAGCACCTTCTTCAACAGGAATCACGCCTGTATTGAAGTTTAAATCTGATTTAACATAACCAGGGCAGACACAATTGACACAGAAAGTTGGGTGCTTCTTGGCCAGGACCCGTGTGTAGGCACTCATAGCTGCTTTCGAGAGTATATATGCTGACATAATAGCAGGCCACCCTTCCTTCTCCAAGGAACCCTCTTTGAAATCTTCCAAGTACTTGCTCAAGACCTCGTCCACTCTCTCTTCTGTAAGGTTGTCAGCATCACCTAGCACTCCTTTAGCCCATTCATTTGATGCAACCTGCAAGGAAATCCCAAGAGAAGTCTGTGATAATCACTCCCACCACATCTAGTAACAACTAGCAGTGTAGCAAAGCCTGTTTAAAATTCTCAGTGGTTGAATGAAGATCTGCATTTCCAGAAGTTTGCTTTCGTTTCAGCTTATTTGGATTTAAATTCAGTCAGAAACTGAAATCAAATCGATCGAGTTTCTTAAACAAAGAAACGAAATTATTTCCTGAGAAGTCTTGTAAGGTAAGAAACGAAATTATTTCCTGAGAAGTCTTGTAAGGTACTACCTTCAACTTTCCCATGGAAGAGGAAACATTAACGATTCTTGGTGAATCAGAAAATTGGAGCAAGGGAGTAAGTGCTTCGGCCATTCTCTTTGCACCATAATAGTTTATTCTCAGGCACTCTTCGGCTAACTCCCAACTTTGAGTGATAAATTCACTCCAATTGATTTTTACACCTTCCTGCATCAATGAAACGAAACTCAAATCATCTTGGAGCTATATGCATCACTGCCAATCATCAGGAGAATGAATTTTCGAAGTGATAACATGATCCTGTCTGCCTATCCCACAAATCAGGAAAACATCGTGTAGTAAATCTGATCTAAACAGCACATGTAATGGCCGCATATGTCTAAGAATATGAAAAACACAGAAAAAAAAGCAATAATCTTTACTAACACAGTCACTTGCATGGTCCTAAATGAATTACTGAGACAAAATATAGCGAAGACTGGAGATTTCAGGATTTTTTAAAGATCTTAGCTAATACCAAAGTTTCAGCCTCGACATAACCCTTCAGACAGGTAAGAAGTCTAATACCTCAGTTGACTGTAAGGCTAATTACTCTTCCTTCGAACTCCATCAAATATCTTCATTTAGAGACTTACCTGACTCGAAATGAAAGCATTTAAACCATCGCCATCTGTTTTGACTCCACTAACTCCTGCATTGTTCACCTGTGCATAGTTCCAACTTTTTCAGCATTCACTGGAATAAAAGTTAAATCACACAAAATAAATGATAACATTTGAGAAAATATTTGACATAGCAGGTTTTTCCCATCACAGATTTTCTGTAAGGTTAAAATTTTATAGACATTGGAGTGGGGAAGGCCTTCAAATAATGCTTACAAGTTATTGTTTGAGATTCACAATATTTTCCTCGTTGATTGAATTTTTTTTTTTTTTTACTATTTGATCTATAACTCTTTTATTATTATTTCAAATTTATTTAAAATGATTTCCTAGTATATATAAGTAGCCTAGAAAAGCTATAATATAAAGTTTTTTTTTTTTTTTAAATCTCGAATTATAAAATTTTGAAATTAAGATTTTTATGTGTTGATCATATTTGGCACAATTATGTGTTGTTTGTACTTACTGTCTTTCTTATATTGTTTCCATCTGTGTAAGTTGGTATTTGGCACAATTATGTGTTGTTTGTACTTACTGTCTTTCTTATATTGTTTCCATCTGTGTAAGTTGGTATCAAAGCCTAATGATTCCTAATGGTTAACTATTGTATGTTATTGAATAACATGTTGAAAAAATTATTTCAAAAGGTCTTATCTGAAAAACATAACTTTCATTTTATGTACAAAAAATATAAATAGAGCTCTATTCCACATGTGAAAAATAAGACTTTCATTAAGTGTTTATATAATAAACCTTGAGATGAGATAGTAACCAACAAAGAAAAGATAACAGGCTTGCACATATAAGGTTAAGTCGAGTAAGAGAAAAATCTTCGATTGCCCCCTACACGCGAGACAACAACTATACTTTTTGAAATATGTCTCCAACATTAACTCATTTTTTATAACCCTTAAAATAAAATCACTATACACTACTAAAAAAGGGGGGTGTTTGCAACGGAATTTTGTTTAGCAACGGATTTTCCGTTGCTAAACACATTCCGGAAAAAAAAAAAAAACATGGGTTGCAACGGAAAATCCGTTGCAATTGACAACCATTTGCAACGGATTATCCGTTGCAAATAAAAATTACTTTGCAACGGAAAATCCGTTGCAATTTAAAACCATTTGCAACGGATTATCCGTTGCAAAATAAAATTACTTTGCAACGGAAAATCCGTTGCAATTGACAACCATTTGCAACGGATTATCCGTTGCAAATAAAAATTACTTTGCAACGGAAAATCCGTTGCAATTTAAAACCATTTGCAACAGATTATCCGTTGCAAAATAAAATTACTTTGCAACGGAAAATCCGTTGCAATTGACAACCATTTGCAACGGATTATCCGTTGCAAAATAAAATTACTTTGCAACGGAAAATCCGTTGCAATTTAAAACCATTTGCAACGGATTATCCGTTGCAAAATAAAATTACTTTGCAACGGAAAATCCGTTGCAATTGACAACCATTTGCAACGGATTATCCGTTGCAACAAAAAATCACTTGCAACGGAAAATCCGTTGCAAATTAAAAATTAAAATGCAACGGATTATCCCTTTAAAAATTTAATTTGCAACGGATTTTCCGTTGCAAAGTAAAACCATTTGCAACGGATAATCCGTTGCAAATGAAAATTGCTTTTCAAAATCCTGGCGCCCATACAAACTGTTTTAAAATATTATTAATATTTATTATTATTATAATAAGCATAAAAACCCACCCCCGTCTGTTACCCTTCATCTCAATCTCAAAACCCTCTCCCATCCTCTCTTCTTGCTCTGGCCGCGCGCCCCCCTCATCTTTTTTCTCCAGCAATGTAGAACGTCTTGCACTCGTCAACCACATCTTCTATCGAAATCCTCTTCTCCTCGTCCGCGTCATGGTATGAGTTCAAAAGAACTCCAAGAAAATCATTCCCAAAACCTTCGGCTTTTCCAGTCTTCACCTTTTCTTCTCTCTTCTTTATTATCTCCATCACAGATCTGGGATTTCTGGGTTCGGGAATACGGGAGAGTTTTGGTTTTCCGGGAAAATTGAGGTGGTTTTCTGGGTTTTTTTTTCTTTTTTCGAAATATGATTTCTGGGTTCTGGGTTTCTGGAATTTCGGTACCGATGATTTCTGGGTTGATTTCTGGCTTTCTAGGTTGTGGGTTTCTGGGTTTGTGATTTGGAATTTCTGGTGAACAACCACTGTGAACACGCACGGGTGATCTTAGCAGAAGATTAACACGTACAAGATGAACTGGATGAACACTGGATGAAGAGGATGAACACGTACGGTGATACGTACGTATGCACTGTGATTTTGGTATTTGCAGAACTGTGATACACCAATGAAGCACTGTGATACGTAGGATGAACACTTACGGTTTGTGATTTTGGTATTTGCAGAACACGCACGGATTCTGGGTTTTTTCGTGATGATTAAATTCTGGGTTTTCTGTGTGTGGGTAATTTCTGGGAATGCAATATGGGTTTTCGGATGGGTTTTGTTTTGAACTGGGATTTGCGAGCACTGTTGAGAACAACAACTGTGGAAATCACGAATCTGGGTTTACGGGCAGGAGAACAACAACAAAAAAATGTAGCAATTCGATTTCAGAAGAAAAAAATTCGATTTCATAATTAATTAAACAATAAATAAATATAAAATTGATGAAGAAAATTAATTACCATTTGCAAATTGCAACGGATTTTCCGTTGCAATTTCAAAATTTGCAACGGGATTTCCGTTGCAAATCAAATTGGATTTGCAACGGCTAATCCGTTGCCAATTTGCAACGGCTTATCCGTTGCAAAGTTGCAATGGATAAGCCGTTGCCAATTGGCAACGGATTAGCCGTTGCAAATCAATTGCAGTCACCGTTTTGCAACGGAATGGATCCGTTGCAAAATCCGTTGCAAATGCAAATTTGCAACGGCAACCTTACTGATTTGCAACGGATGCTTCCGTTGCAAAACCCCCCCTTTTTTAGTAGTGATACTTCAAATACTTGAAAATTAAAATATAATAGTCATGAAATTAACAGGTTTTATTTTTGTTCTGAAACTCTTAATAGTTACAACAACTACAATTATTTAATTTCCCAACAATTATATTTTATAAGCTTTTGTAACATCCCATTAATTTCATAATAATTTTAAAGTGACTGTTACATAATGAATGCCTATAAATACAATGCACTTTTGCAATCAAACTTCACATGCTCATGTTCTAGCTGTTTATTGAGCAAGAGCTTGTTAGATCCTGGAGGATACCATGTTGTTGTAGGGGAAATATCTTTAAAATCTTGAATTTGAGTTTATGTGTGGTGACCATATTTGTTAAAATCTTGTGCTATACTTACACCTGTTGTCTTTCTTATATTATTTGAAGTATTATGTATATTGGGATCCTTGAATTACTGAACAGCAGCAGGTACACTTCAAAAGTTTCTCTAGTAAATGGATTAAAATTTCAGAACATTGCTTCACCGATTCAAACAATTCAACACGAAATTTTGCACAGGCAGCAGTGCTCACTAACTACATCTCATGTACAAATAGGGACTGGAACAAAGAACAGCACCATGGAATCGAATAAAGCAGGATCAAAAGAGAGGAAGGACTCTACAGAATGTTTTTTTTTTCTGTCCGAAAGTTTTAAGCTTTTATGAAAAACCTTAAATGATATTACCGCTTCCTGTCCTCCAATATTTAGGGGGAGGGGGGGAACTTGGTCTAGCTAGATGAAGTGCCTGAATCAGCAAGTTCATAGAAAACATGAAGATGAACAAGAAATTCAGAGCATCGAAGAAACTGGGCTTTAATCATACCAAGATATCAAGCTTTCCAAATCGGCTTTTGATGAAATCTGCCAAGGAAGCGATACTGCTGACATCGGCCACATCAAGCTGATGAAAAACCACATAATCTGAGAGACCAGACTCCTCGAGCTTTTGAACAGCTTCAAGGCCTCTCTTCTCATCTCTGGAAGTTAAGACCACCAAAATCCCTTTAGAAGCCAACTGCCTACAGATTTCAAACCCAATACCCTTGTTTGCTCCTGTAACCACTGCATAACTGGGAGGAAAAAAAAGTCACCAAGAAGCAGCAGCTATCATCGGGGTTATGCATGTAATGAAAGAATACCTCCTGGTTGATTCTGCCATTGATGATAGGATCTGAGAACTCAAGAGGGACACAAGCTAGAGGTCTCTTTGTTCACAGTAATGATTTTGCAGCTTTGGTAATCTCTTGCTTCATTTATATCATCATTAGTAGTACCGGTCCAAGTTCGACTCTTGGCTGGAATGAGGACCGCTTAACTAATGAATGGATTATAAGTGAAGAACGTAGCACCATTGAAAATGTTAAAGGAACTATCATATCTAAAAATTTATGCTTGTAAGTGAGGTCCTGGAATATAATTTATATTATTTTTTAACACACACCTTAAAGTAAAAGTCATTTGGGCTTGAAACTTGCATAGACCCATATCACCTTGTACTTGGTTTTTTTTATCAAATAGAATAGGATGGTGAAATTCGAACTCGTGATCGCTAAGTCAACAAGGCTTTGATACAATATTAAAGAACTATCTCACCTAAAAGCTTAAGCTGATAGATAAGATCCCGGAATATTATTTATATTATTCTCTAACACATATCCTCAAGTGAAAGCCCTTTGGGCTTGAAACTTGTACAGGCCCACATCACCTTGTGCTTGGTGGGTGGTGAGATTTGAACTCGTGACCGCTGGGTCAACAAGGCTCTGATACCATATTAAGGAATCATCTCATCTAAGAACTTAAGCTTGTAAGTGAGGCCCAAAATATGATTTATATTATTGTCTAACAAAAAAAACTCATACCTCGTCATAATTCATAAATCGTGATGAGACCTAATGAATAGTAACAGTTTTGCAAAAAGATAATATCGGACTTTACAAAGTGTTAATCAAAGATGTATTATTGTAATAGGTGAATTCTAGAAAATTGTTAAGAGATTTACAGGCGATAAGTCAATATTGGAGCATAAATTCTGAGATTTTTGGCGTGACAAAGCTTTTGTTAAAATATGGCCGTTAATTTTCAGACATGGAGATATGAAAACTGTGTAAAGTAGATCTAGCTTTTCCTTTTAGCTAATTTAGTCTTGTAATTTGCCAATAAATTCATTCTCAATAACTGTAATAGTAAAATACACTGAAAATATACAAGTAACACTTTTGACAGCTTTGAATGAAGATCAATTGCTGTGTTTCATCCTTGATGCAGTACAGGATCAAGAATTAATTGAGTAACACCAAATTATCACAAAATAGAAATGGTGGTTTTGTTAGTGGAGTACCAAGTTGCAGAAGCAAGAGCGCGATACTCTGCCGCAATGGAAGAGCATGCAACAACACGTTGTTTCCGTGTACTCTAGGAAATAGGACAATCTCCTAGAAAAATAAGAAAGGGGCAAAGGTGAAAGATCTGGTATCCTTATCACCAACCAAATCTACATCAGAGAACCCTTGAAGAGTATGATCATCAATGCGCTTGAGAAGAATACCACGATCAAGAGTACCCTTTTGGTAGTGCAGAACACGTTTGGCAGTAATCCAATGAAGCTGAGTTTGTTTATGCGTACACCGAGCCAGCTTTTTGACAGGAAAAGAAATGGTAGGCCGAGTCAGAGAAAGATATTGAAGAGCTCCTATAACTCGGTGAAAAGAAATGCTAACAAGGCGTTGATTTTGATTGTAGTTTAATGGTGGCATAAGGTTTTTGGCGATGGATAAGACCGACAACCAAAAATGCACATTCTTTTATAATCTGGCAGGCGACCAAGTAGACACTTAAAAAGACTTATTTTTTTTTTTATAACAGAAGTAGGCGTATGATTTATCAAATAAACCGCTGTCTGAAAAGAACAGGAGCAGAAAGATGAAGAGAGACTAGGATTGACTCAATAGAGTTAGTCCTGCTGCAACGTTCACTAGTTGTCAATTTCGTTTCTTTCCATCACATAATTGATATAACTTGTTCAATTTTAAAAAACAGAACAAATCGAAATAGGTTTTATCTCTTGATCAATGTTTCTTGGCCCTGTGGTCTCTAGTTTTTAACTCCAACAACCCAACCATGGTTCAAGCTTTGGTATCAACAATTCAACCCAGCGAAAATAGGGTTTTATCGCGTTGGAAGGAAAATAATTTAATCTCGAGTTACATGAATCTTGATGCTAGAAACTGTCGTGTAGACAACTGATGAACAATATTGATGCGTAGCATGATATATTCCAAAATGTACCGAATCGTCCATGGCCAGTCAATTGTTCTCTACTGATAGAATTACATCAAACTTGATCATGGATCTCGAGAAAGATAGTTTCTGAATGATAAATGAACAGATACAAAATAAGCCTCCTAAGAATACGAAGAAAAGGGATAGCTGGGAGCATGCCTTTTTTTTTCCTGGTACAGAAGCCAAGAGCCATCGATGAAATTTATAGCAATCGATAACCAGCATGGATCTTATTTAACTCCTCCTGTTCCTGCTCCCAATCAGCAAAGCAAAGTAAAATAGAATCCTGAAGAAAAAACCCCAAGCGATAGTGATCCACAAGCAGTTCCATTTGCTTATATCTGTTATCCCTTGTTGCCTTAGAATATCTGTTCCTGTGACTACACAGGTGTTACTTGTAATGTTCATGCCCAAAGTCTTGCTAATGCTCTTCAGCATGTTCAATTTCAATGGCAATGGCACCGCGGCAAGAGGCGTGGTGTCAAACATTTGCACGCCCCTGACAAAACATTTTGTTGGATCGTGAAATTCATTTTGCAAAGCTGCCTCGTATGGATATTTCACTAGAGATATATAGTGAAACCATAACCAATACGAAGGAATTCGATCTCGAGAGATGAAGAATCCACTGAAGAGAAGAAAGTAGGCCAAAATGGCAACCACAATGGTGAAACCCAGCATAACATGAGAGACAACTCCTGAAAGAAACGTGACAAACGAACTTCCAGCCCAAAATGCAGCCAAGATTGTGAAGAAGAAGAAGCAGAACCCAGAAAACCCACCATCGAGTCCTACAGCCCAGAATGTTGTCGCGGCAAAGGCAATAGAAAGTACAACCAGAGAGGGAATCGAGATTAGAGAGTGAGCAAGAACGTAGGATGAACGACGGTAAGCATTGTAGGCGGTTTCCCTCATGAAAATATAACGTTCTTGCAGAAAGGAAGGGATAGATTCTGCACAGGTGTAGTAAGTGGTGGACATGGCAAAAGCAAAAAAGCCTAATCGCTCTTGCGCACCTCTAGGCGAGTTGTCAAGATGATGAAACACGGTGGCCAGGATTATACCAGTAACAAGAACAGCACCAAGGCGAATCCCAAACAATTCAGGCATTCTTCTTGCATTTATTAACGATCTTTTGGCTATAACCATCATTTCAATCCAAAGTGGATTGGCAAAAGTTGGAACTGAAGATGTCAAGCTGGAATTATTCGGGGCACCAGAGACCAGCTTGCCTCTAGAGATGCTGGCACTTATTGCTTCCTTCAGTGAAAGCTTGGATGCGTTGAAGTTTCTGTTCTGGGGATTCTTCATGGCTTGCCATGACTTGTTGAATTCAACAAGGGTCTTTGTTCCATCCGGAGCCTCTTCAAGTTCACGAATCAAATCCAAAGCAAACTCAGTTCGGTTCTCATTCTCAGGAATTGGATTCCCAAACTGAGAGAAGAATTCTGGAAGACTTCCTGGAGATCCAGCATACACTGTTTGCCCATGTGAAAGAAAGATCAGACGGTCAAGTAAGGTCAGGATTCTGTAACTTGGCTGGTGTACGGACATGATTACAATGCTTCCTCTTTGTGCGATGCGCTGCAAGACCTTAACAACCATGAAAGCACTAGTTGAATCAAGCCCTGATGTTGGCTCGTCAAGAAACAAGAGAATTGGGTCGTGAATAATGTCAATTCCGATAGAAACTCTTCTTCTTTCACCTCCGGAAACGCCTCTGTGCCCTTCATCTCCGATCACAGTATTGGCCGCGTTACGCAGGCCTAATTGATCGATCAATGCCTGAACTCTTGCCTTCTTTTTCGACTTGGAGAGGGAGCGAGGGAGCCTGAAATCGGCCGAGAACATTAGCGTCTCTTCCACGGTGAGCATAGGAAACAAAAGATCATCTTGCATAACGTAGGCAGATATCACTTTCAATAGCCTTGACTCCAAGACCTCACCGTTCAAAGTCACAGAACCTTTCAAGCTATCCTTCGCAATCCGGTCGGCAAGTGCATCAATCAGTGTGGATTTACCAGACCCGCTAGCCCCAAGAACGGCCATAATCTCCCCTTCTCTCGCCTCTCCTGAAATATCATTCAACAAAACCTTCATGCTAGGTGTCTCCGAAGAACCAAGTGACGAGTCCTTTCCACAGATTGGAAACGACAGTTTTTGGCTAACTCTTACACTGTATGTCAAGCTGTTAAAAGAAAGAACAAAAGGGGTTGATGGTGGCATAGAGCTACAGGCATAGGCGCCTAGCTCAAGGACTTGGTGCTGATGGGCAGGAGTGCTGTGATTGGAGGTAGTGTCGCTTTGCACATCGTCCACACGCTTTTGGAGCTCGGAAAGAGTGGGAGAAAGCGAGGGTTTGGATCTGCTAGGATGTTTTTGGAGCTCCATCTGGTGGCTGTTATGGCTAAAGAGTGGCAGGTCTTTTCCTTGTGACATGTCTGAATGTCCTGGATCGGACATTTGTGAATGTTCGGTCCTTAATTGCACCACTGCATTTGCAGAGAATTTATAGAGAGGGAGGGAGAGGAGGTTAGTTGGTTTGGTTTATCAAGTGTCCATCCATGGTATAGACTATATTGTAGGTGAGAGAAGTTGTAGAGAAGAAGAGGAGGAGAAGAAGAAGAAGGTGACCGAGTCAGCTCGAAGGATCAGTCGGCAACATGAATTAATCAATTAATGTTTCTTGTCTACACGTGAGAGACCAAACCAATCTGAATATATATATATATATATATATATATATATATATATATATATTGGTAGATAAAATTCCTAAAATCATTTCTATATAAAAAATACAATAGGTCGAATGGAAAACATTCAAAAGATTCGTATAACCAATTTGGTAGGCAGTCAGAATCAAACAAAACCCTCGTACCATGAATTGTTTCTTCTTGCTAATTAAATTGTTTCTACTTTTTAGAATTTCCAAGTTAGTCTAGATATTTTTATTTAAAAATATCTAAAAGATATGGTGAGTTCATGCTCACCACCTCATAAAATACTGGATTTCAACTATTATTCTCTTCCGTTGTTTTTTGTTCACATTCAATCCTCATTTTGAGAGATGAAAGAGATAGAAGGTCTCTAGAAAACGGTGGAAGAAAGAGAAAGCAATTGGTTTCCAAATTTAATGAGCAAATAAACCAAATTTAATGTCATTGTTTTTCTCTTAATGATATAAGAGTCATTAAGGTGTTACATTGTTTTATCACATTTATTAATATTTTTTTAGTCACACACAAAATATTAAGACATTGTCTTATTTAATTTTCTTTTCTTTTGAGATCATGATAAATCATTATTTAAAAAAAAATATTTTAAGATAATGATATGTTTTTAAATATAAAAAAATGTTTACAATAGATAGATAAATAAAAAAGCTCTCATTCAAACAATCAATAGATGCATTAATAAGGAAATGGAGTTTAGGTTGAAAAAATATATTGTCCCTCAACAATTTTATATGTTGTATTTCCTACGAATAACTATTTTTATAATCATATGATTAAATAAAAAATAAAGTTTAAAAAATAAAGTTTTTAAACTCAGTGAGAATCATGACCTAGATCATGAGTTATGCGAGCTTCATTGGTTTGACCTAGATCAATCCAGTACATCATCGTTCTAGTGTATATATATATATATAAAAACATTAAATTGGAGTCATTTTATTTTTTCCAAGCCAGCTCGGGTTTTGTCTAGGTCAACCGAATCACTTGGTTAGTTGAGTCACATTAGGTTAGCTATCATCCGATTTTCTTTGAAACTTAGTCCGGTTCAAAGGTCATTTTGCTTAGCAATGAGATTTAATAACAAGAATACCTAGATTTATCTTCAAAATTAATTTTGTGTGTTTTGTAATCGTTTTAATGTCAAATATTTTTTTTATAAAAAATATTATTTTGATATATTTTCAACTGAAAATCATTTTAAAAAATAACATTTAACACACTCTCTCGAATAGACACCGAGACAAAAGGACGATCTTAGTTCCAGAAGAAAAAATAAAAACTAATCCACCGATTACATCTAAAGAATGGCATCAGCATGCCATTGTCTGTCTATATGTAACAAGAAACATCAAACGTGTACAATTGATTTCTTGTATCCGCTAACCTTTTTCATTCGTTCCTTCGTTTGCTAAGACTATTCAGGCTCTCTTGGCTGGCTGAGTGGCGAACCTACAATTCCTAACCCATTCACTACACGCCTTCGTTACTTCACGAAACCCCCCACATGGCAACGACACTGATGATTCAGCTTTTCTCATCACTTCTCTTAAAATCCATGCTTTTTAAAAATCACAACACAAGGCCTAATCTGTGGGAGTGTTAGGTATGGATGTTATATCTACTGCGGTCTGGATTACGTCGGGATGTTCATCTGTTGTGGACTGAGTAGTGCCAAAGAGATCGAAGAAAAGTCTAAAAGCTGAGAGAGAGAAGGTTCTTCTTGCATGCTCAATATATATATATATATATATATATATATATATATATATATATATTACAAAACACATAATAGGCTTGCCAATTTTCCTGTGCAAAACATTGTGTCTTCTCTCTGAAATCACTGTGGATTACGGCAGTGTGCACCCGTTTTTAGCCTTTGTCCTCGCAGCAAAATGTGCGGGTTAAATGGGGTTATTTTTGGTTTTTCCAGTTTTTGTCCTTTTTTAAAAAAAATAATCAGTTGTGAACAGTGTATTAACGGTTTCACCCCCGATAATAAGACAAAACAACGGCTCCGGCTGAGGGGAACCGATATAATTGCGCCCGTACGGACCGGTCCGCCGCAACTTTTTCTTTTTTTAATATTTTCTGAAATGGCTAAATACGGTTATAGCCCCTAATAAGACAAAAACATTGAATTTGGTACAGGGGTAACACGGTAATTGACCCTATTTTTTCAATTTTTTATTCCATGTCTGTCAGGGCGTGAGGCGCACGCGCCAGACGGTTTTCCGCCTCACGCCCTGTTTAGGTGGCGCGTGCGTCGTCATACGGTGCCGAAAATTGGCTACCGGAGTCCTCCTCGATGCGCCTCATCGTGGTCTTCCTCCCGCAGTGGCGCGTCTAACCTAAAAATGTCCGTGGACGCGGTGGGGGCCGGTTAAAGCCGCTGGCCACGTTTCTCTCTCTCTTGCACGCACGTAAATGTGCAGGAGAGTCCCCCATTGTTTGTTACTTTTCACTTTGGTCCCTCGACTTTTAATTTGGTTTTTGGTCCTGATTTCTGTTATATAAGTTTTGATTTAGTTCGATTGGGTCCTCTGATTTTAATTAATTGAATGTGAAAGTTTCACTTCGGTCCTGCAACCTTTAATTTCCAGATTGGCTGTAAATAACTCAATGAATTCGGTACACAAGTTTCGATTTTTTCAATTTTGTCCTTTAATTTAAATTGACAATAAATGTAATTTCCATTTCAGCCCTTTGACTTTTAATTTTTTAATTTAATCCCTTTATATTTGATTTTCATTTCAGCCCTTATACTTTTATTTTTTTGTATTTCTAGAATAATCCCTACTTTTGTCCATGTATATATAAGTGTATTTAACACAATAATAATAATAATAATAATAATAATAATAATAATAATTTAATTATTTTTCTTTCTTACTCTTTTGTTTTTTTTTTCTCCCGATAATTTGATAATTTTTTTTGTTTTGCCAGTAATAGCAATGATAATTTTTTTTTTATGTTTTGTTAAAGTTTCTGGGATATTTTTAGTCTTTCATTTATTTTTGTTTCTTTCATAATAATAATAATAATAATAATAATAATAATAATAATAATAATAATAATAATAATAATAATAACAATAATAATAATTTAATTGTTTTTCTTGCTTACGCTTTTGTTAATGTTTTCTTTCCCTCCGGATAATTTGATAATTTTTATTGTTTTGACAGTAATAGCAATGATAGTTTTTTTGTTTTTTGTTTTTTTAATCTTTTGTTAAAGTTTCTAGGATATTTTTAGTTTTTCATATATTTTTGTTTCTTTCATTATTAACATAATAATAATAATAATAATAATAATAATAATAATAATAATAATAATAATAATAATTTAATTGTTTCTCTTGCTTACTCTAATGTTAATGTTTTTGAGTTTTTTTTTTTCAGGATAATTTAATAATTTTTATTGTTTTAATAGTAAAAGCAATGATAATTTTAGATTTTAAGGCTTTGATTTCGCTATTGTTATAATAGGGTGTGTTGAGCTATATTATTATATTAAATTTTGCATATATAAATATTATATTTTCATTTTGATCCAGCAAATGCTATAAAAATTATTCGCTCAACCCACAACGTAGAACATAGATTTTTTTAAAATTTTCAGATTAAATAATTTTTTTCAGCTAATAATTTTTTTTTTTTTATCATCAATTATAATTTTTAATTGTTTTTCTTGCTTACTCTTTTGTTACTGTTTTTGAAGATTTTTTCCTCAGGATAATTTGATAATTTTTATTGTTTTGGCAGTGACAGCAACGATAGTTTTTGTTTTTGTTTTATTCTTTTGTTTAATCTTTTGTTGAAGTTTTTAGGATTTTTTTTCTCTTCCATTTTTTCCCTTTCATTATTAACACAAAAATAAAATAAATAAATGATAATGATAATAATAATAATAATAATAATAATAATAATAATAATAATAATTTAATTATTTTTCTTGCTTACTGTTTTGTTGATGTTTTTGAGGATTTTTTTCCCTCAGAACAATTTCATAGTTTTTATTGTGTTGAAAGTGATAACAATGATAATTTTTAGTTTTTATTGTATTTTTTTGTTTTATCTTTTTTTTTTTTAGTTTTTACAATTTTTTAATCTTTCATTCATTCATTTATTTATTCTTTCATAATAATAATAACAATAATAATAATAATAATAATAATAATAATAATAATAATAATAATAATAATAATAATTTAATTGCTTTTCTTGCTTGCTATTTTGTTCATGCTTTTTATTTTTTTCTCTCGATATAATTTGACAATTTTTATTATTTTTATACTAACGGCAATAATAATTTTAGATGTTAAGACTCCGATGTTGCTATTGTTATAATATTTTAAATTAATATTGCTTCCTTTTCCCCTTTATTTTTTTATTATTTTTTTTATTTGCTCTTTGTATTAAATGATTTTTATAATTTTACTATCTGCACAATAATGATTTCAGTAAAAAAAAAATTCTGATAAAAATATTTTTCTCTTTTTTCTAATGTTAGTTCGCGATCTTTTGTGATCGTTTATGACGCAATACCTATATTCTAAAAGATGTAATCTATGCTTGCGTAACAAACTCAACTCAAAATTTTATACATTTTATCTTCTAATCTATAACTTTTATTTACTTATATCATATAAATTTATCGTTGTAGATTTAATTATATTAAATTATATACACAAGAATATCAGCGGCAACGCGCGGGGGCAATTAGCTAGTATATATTGTTAGTGGGTCCTCGGCTTAATGTATAATTATCAAACTCTTCGATCACGTCATTAGGTCCACTTATATCAGCTTTTTTTCTATGTTTTGGTAGAGCACAAAAGAAGAAATCTGACTTTATTTGTTTTGACATGGTTAGACTCTAACCAGCTTCATTGGATCATCTTCATTTGATAAAATTATTAGATTCTTAAATCAACTCGATGGGCTAAGTACTCCAATTTGATAATCGTGTACGTTCTAACGAGTGCAGGTGGGTTTGAAAACAATATTTATGAGCAAGTAGTATGAATTTTCTGTCCATAGGCTGATTTTATATCAGCCAATAAGATCATCTTTCGTTCCTGGAACCATCAAAATATCCCAGCAGCTCTGCTTGTAACTCACTCAACCATGTCCCCCTCTTCTTCCCTTATCGTGTTGCGACTCACTCAGCCATGTCCTCCTTGTCCAAACCTACCATTCCTGGTCTAAATCTTTTTGTTGATATCTATCTCCCTACCACACAATCTCCTTCTCTTTCAAGTCTCTAAAATCAACATCATATGGTCCTGCAAATATTATCAACATCTTCCTCCGCAACTCATCTTTTACCATGGCGAAATGATTTCTGAGTGACAATCGACTAGAACTGCTAAAATTTCTTGCTTGGCTTTTACTGAAATTTGGTCCCTGGTATCATATGATCGTCTATGAATGTGGTAGGTTGTAATTAAATGGATATACAATATTAACCACATAATAGATATGACTCTTGTTAGAGAATAATATAAATCATAATCTGGGACCTCATCTAATAGTTTTAGTTTTTAGGTGAGATGATATATTGACATGATATTAGAATCTTATTGACCCAGCGGTCATGAATTCAAATCTCACCATTCTCATTTTATTTGATAAAAATCAAGTATAAAGTAGTGTGAACATGTGTGCAAGTTTCAAGCCCAAAGGGCTTTAATTTGAAGAGGTGTGTTAAAGAATAAAATAAACCATATTCTGGGATCTCACCTAATAGCTTACGCTTTTTGATGAAATGATTCCTTGACAACTCTTGCGCACTACAAAGCGTGTTTGGTGGCCAAAGATTTTCATGACTCCGTCATCTGGCTTCGTTGATCCTTAATTTCTACACCATGTTTGCAAACTCATGCATGGTGGGGTTGTTTTGCGTTTAGAAACAAGATAATTAATCCAGAATGAAAAGGAGGCCAGAAAGTCCTCCATCAGGAAGCAGCGCCAATTTCACAGGATACACTGCAGCTTCATCAACCGATAAGGTGCCGGTATTATTGCTCACATCTGTTCTGACAAACCCTGGACAGATGAAATTAATGCAGAAATCGGGGTACTTCTTGGATAGAATCCTCGTGTGAGCATTCACATGGCTGCTTTTAAGAGTGCATAGGCTGACAGTAAAGCTGACCACCCCTTGGTTTCTAAAGAAATTAATTTAATTACTTAATGTTAGGATTCTACCCTTGACTCAAACAAGAAAAGGCCTTGCATTGGCCATAATATAAAAGAACATCTGCAGTCTTTGTAGGATGGGGATTAACATAAGGCATGCCTATTTAACCATTTCTACTTTAATAATCCGTACTTGATGAAAATAAATTATAGTTAGCATATTATTCACTCCATGGAAGTGTTTCTAAGCTTAATTCTGCAAATAAAAGAGCTTTCCATGTCCATTTCCAAACTCGTGTTTAGCTTCAACTGAGATAAATCCTGAGGAAAGTACTTACTTCAGTACCAGTAATTTTTGAAGCTGCTAAACGTCCGAGTCTATTGTGGTTCCACTGATCGCTGCATTGTTCACCTGCATATGTTTCAAGCAGCCATCATGTTTTAGTTCTTCCATATTACCCAAACTCAGCAATATGAACAATTTATCAGGTTCGTTTGAACTATTTCCAAGAACATTATATCCCTTGACCTCAGTAACTCTTACTTTTCCATCTGGCAGTTCATCAAACTGAGAAGATTAACGCTGAACTGACTTTAGCACCACCGGTTAATTTTGTGTGAATCTGCTCTCGGTCGTACCAAAATATCAAGTCTTCCATATTGACTTCTGATGAAATCTGCAAGAGATGCAATACTTGCAGGATCCATTACAACGAGAAGAATTAGAGGCCTGCAGCTTTACTATCCCCCCACCATGTTGGAATTTTATGATCTGAACAGTAGTTGTTAGTAACAAGCACTGTTCAGATCGAAATCTGGAAAAAATTTTAAGTATTTTTCCAGATTTTTCTGCCCAGAATTTATTTCTTCATCTGTTCTTCATTCTCAAAATTTTTCCAGATTTCGATCTGAACAGTGCTTGTTACTAACAACTACTGTTCAGATCATAAAATTCCAACAATTGGTATCAGAGCAAATCTTCTTGCGGGACTGTGGGGTATTTGTTGAGAGACAAACACAAGAGAGTTTTTGAGTTTAATTGAGTGCAAACACAAAGTGATTTTTTTTTTCAAAAACCATGTCTACCTCCAATATCAACTCTGCTGCAATTCCAGTTTTTTCTGGAGAGAACTATCACATTTGGGCTGTCAAGATGAGATTTTTCTTGAGATCCCTGGGGTTATGGAATGTTGTGGTGACAGATTCTGATCCTCCACAACCACATGGAAACCCCACTGTTGCACAGATGAAGGCTCACGAGGAAGAAAAACTCAAGAAGGATAGGGCTATTACATGCCTACACTCTGGACTGGCAGACCATGTTTTTACCCAGATAATGAACCTGGAGACACCAAAAAAGATATGGGACAAGCTGCAAGTCGAGTTTGAAGGCAGCAACAAAGACAAAACAGTAAGGTTATTGTCATTTAAGAGGGAATTTGAATTGCTGAAGATGAAAGACAATGAGTCTATCAAAGCCTATTCTGGCAGAATGATGAACATTGTAAACCAAATGAGACTCCTTGGGGAGACATTTGAAGATCATAAGGTAGTTGAAAAACTTATGATGTCTATTCCAGAAAAATTTGAGGCTAAAATTTCTGCAATAGAAGAGTCTTGCGATTTGCAAAGCCTCACTATTGCAGAGTTAATTAGCAAGCTGCATATCCAGGAGCAAAGAGTACAAATGAGGGATGATGAAACCATTGAAGGAGCATTCCAAGCAAACTGGAAAGGAAGAAAGACTGGAAATTTCCAGAAGAAAGATGTCAACAATGGTAAAAACTTCTTCTCAGAAAATAAGACTATTGTACCTGCAAGCAGTCAAATGTTTCCACCATGTTCTTATTGCAAGAGAACAAATCATGGTGAGAACGAGTGCTGGTTTAAAGAAAGAACTCTTCGTCATTGTGATTATTGCAAGAAGTTTGGCCACAATGAGAAATTTTGCAGGCTGAAGAAGAACAAATCGCAGCTACAACAGCAAGCCAACGTTTCTGAAGAAGGTAAGGATCATGAGGAAGCTGAGGAGCATTTGTTTATGGCCTTGCAGACCAGCAACAACTCCCAAAAGAATTCATGGTTGATTGACAGTGGCTGCACCAGCCACATGACAAAGTACTTGTCGATTTTCTCTTCAATTGATCATACAATTAGGCCAAAAATCAAGTTGGGGAATGGAGACATTGTGCAAGCAAAGGGAAGAGGTGCTGTCAAAGTCAGCACAACCAAAGGTACTAAAGTTATCAAAGATGTTCTGTACATTCCAGAATTGAATCAAAATTTATTGAGTGTTGCACAAATGCTTAGGAATGGATATGAGGTAGCCTTTAAGGAGAATTTTTGCTTTATTACTGACACAAATGATTCAGCAATAGCAAAAATTAAAATGGAAGGCAGTAGCTTCTACTTAGATTTGAATGTAGTAGAAGGAAATGCTTTGAGTGTGAAATCTGAAATGAGTGTTGATTGGGACAAGAAACCTGGGCACTACAACTTTGAGTCTTTGAACATGTTGCATGATGGTGATATGGTAAAGGGTATGCCTGAAATTCATACTAGTGATCAAATTTGCAAAAGGCTGCAAATATGTGACAAAGATGGGAAAATCAGAGATGGTGATCTGTTTAGCATGGAATCCAACAATGTTTATGTGAAGAATTCAGCTGAATCCACAACACATGAAGACATGAAAGATGTTTTTAATGAACATGGAGCAATTACTAGTGCTGTGATGATGAGGGTTGCTGATGAAAAATCAAAATGCTTTGAATTTGTGAACTTTGAAAAATCTGAGGATGCTACCGAAACTGTCAAGAGTTTTAATGGGAAAGAAATTGATGCTGAGGAAAGTTATGTTAGAGAATGGTACATGAAGACAGGAGGAGCAACATCTGAAGGAAATCCTGATGGTGATTTAGGCCAAAACAGGGCTGATATAAGTCCAGTTCATCATGACTTGAAGACCAAGATAATTCCAGTAGCAAGTCTGGAATTTCTGAAGATGAAGTTGGGATTGCCCAAAGCAAATCTCAAGGAGGAGTGTTAGAATTCTAATGTGAGATTAGCTTTGGATAAGAAGAGTTAGCTGTAGGATTTATCATTAGCTGTAGCTTTTTAGTTTAATTAAAACAGGTTTAATTTTAAATTTGATGTTTATCCGATTATCTCTCAAATTGTTGAGTGTTTTATGTTTTTCAATTCATTAGCATTGTAAGCCTATATATAGGCTATTTGAATTCAATAAAATTAAGTGAGTTCGATCCCAGTTCCAAATTTTTAAGTATTTTTCCAGATTTTTCTGCCCAGAATTTATTTCTTCATCTGTTCTTCATTCTCAAAATTTTTCAAGATTTCGATCTGAACAGTGCTTGTTACTAACAACTGAGATAAATCCTGAGGAAAGTACTTACTTCAGTACCAGTAATTTTTGAAGCTGCTAAACGTCCGAGTCTATTGTGGTTCCACTGATCGCTGCATTGTTCACCTGCATATGTTTCAAGCAGCCATCATGTTTTAGTTCTTCCATATTACCCAAACTCAGCAATATGAACAATTTATCAGGTTCGTTTGAACTATTTCCAAGAACATTATATCCCTTGACCTCAGTAACTCTTACTTTTCCATCTGGCAGTTCATCAAACTGAGAAGATTAACGCTGAACTGACTTTAGCACCACCGGTTAATTTTGTGTGAATCTGCTCTCGGTCGTACCAAAATATCAAGTCTTCCATATTGACTTCTGATGAAATCTGCAAGAGATGCAATACTTGCAGGATCCATTACAACGAGAAGAATTAGAGGCCTGCAGCTTTACTATCCCCCCACCAAGCCCCTTGTTTGCAGTTTTACCTGTCAAAAGAACTTTTCCTTAAAAATGTGGTCAGCAAAAAGAGATTAACGTCAGAAGAAGAAGCAATGCAGGAAGTGTTGGAGATACATGTAATCACGATTCTCACCTCTTTGTTGATTCTTCCATAGATGATGAGGTACTGAAATATGAGCATTAGGAATTCATTTTTATATGGTTCTGTGGTTAGCTTCTTGGCAAAGCAGGATATTCTTGACCCTCTAGCGGGACGACAGAGAATAGGTCAACTTTGCTTCTTCTTTCTTGTCCTACCTATTTAGCCGAGCCCCACGTCTTGAAAACCTAACACGGAATAACAATAATCTGCTGATGCATCAAACAGCTGTCTTGATCGATTGCATTGATTGTTACTTGTTTAAACTACTGGAACTAAAAGGAAAAGGAAAAAAAGAAGACAAGAGTGTGAAGTATCCAAGAATGTGTTTTCATTTTACGACAGACAATTTATATAAATCCAAATATGTCAAGTCATTTTCAATGAACTGATTGATTGGCGTATTCGTTTGTATGGTAAGCATCTGGACAGCTCCATTTTCTCCTCACTAGCAGTACCTCTTTTCAATGCGCAGGTACTCCTTGATAGGATAACAGGGTTAGGGAAAATGGTCTTCAGAATTTAATTAAGGTTAATTAGCTCATTTCTCGTTTTATATGATGAAACAAAATAAAGGACGCTGGTCTCATAGACTTAGCTCAAGCCTGGGTTTAATCCAACAATACATAATGGTGTAAAACTATTTCATCCATCAGAATCATCTACTCATTGTCCGATGTGGCCAGTATTCCAGCAGCTCATAAATGGAGAATTGCCGCCATAACCACGATCCACAGGGCAAGAACCAGGTTCAATATAAGATAAACTGCAACTTCTCACACATCTAGTGGTGACGCTATAAGCACGAATTAATTAGCCATCAGAAATTAGAATCTCACCAATATCTGAAAAGCTCACTTGGAATCTCTCCAAATAATGAACAGGAACTTTATAAACCAATCCACCCTTTACTAATTAATCAGAATGTGGCTTTAAATAGCCAAATTACAGGCAACTGCAGTCCAAGAAAATTAAGCTTCCAACTGTCCGTTAAGAAAGCAGTATCCACGTTCCCCCACTTGTTCATAAATCAGGGGGAAATGGGCAGTTATTGACAATTGAAGGGAATAACAGGGACACAAATCACAATAAACATGGGTAGTGGGCAGTTATTGACAATTGAAGGGAATTAACTGGACGGCCACGTGGTCAGGCAAATGCATCGTCTAGACAATATAAACTGCAGCTTCTCACACATCTAGACGATATCTTTCAGTTCAACCTGCCTGGGGTGAAGATACTGACAGAATTGGCTAAGAAAGATTGAATCAACTTTATTTCGTAAAACTTTCCGGTAAACAGAGTACAGGATATATAGAGATACAAGAGACTATTTTAGGAAGCTACTTAATGCCTATACAACATCTTCGGCCACAATTATGTTTGACCCTTATATGTAGGGATTTACAACGGCTAATTGTATAACTCACGCTAACAGATACATCAACGAGAAAGTTTTCAATATCTTGTAGCCGTTTTCTTCATCATGATTCATTTAAAAGCACGGCAGCTTTTGTTTCTGATAAAAGAAACAACCAGAAGGCCCACCATCAGAGAGCAATGCCAGTCTCACAGCATTTTCAGCTCCTTCGGCGGCGGTGAAGACGCCGGTGTTGGTAGTTATGTCAGTTTTGCAATAGCCAGGGCAGAGACAATTGACGCGGAAGCTTGGATACTTCTTGGCCAGAATCCTAGTATAGGCACTCATGGCAGCTTTCGCAACAACATAGGCAGACAGATAAGTTGGCCAGCCTTTGGATTCCAGCAAATCTTCTTTGAAATCTTTAAGAAACTCGTTCAAAACCTCGTCCAGTCTATCTTCATTGAGATTCTCAACATCATCCAACAATCCTTTGGCCCATTCATTGGGTATGTTCTAAGCCACATAACAGGAAAAAGCACTTTGGTAAGACTGCTTGTAGAAATGCTGCAAGTACTAGTGTCTGTGCTAAATGAAACACAAACTCAGAGGATAATAAATGAAAGACTATTCCTATAATGCTAATTGTTATGAGCTAACACGGGAAGCGAATTTGCATTTGCGAAACAGTGCGTGCATGAAAGTACACAGCAGGGAAAAATTATGATTTCTAGGAGTTGTATTACTGGACATTACCGTAAAGAAAGTACGATAGTTCAGAATAAGAAAACATAGAAATGTTACTGCACATCAACCAGTCTAGAAGTCAAATTAGGGTTTCCTAGAAAAGGAGAAATAACTCGGGCAAATTTCAAGATAAGACAACTGCTAGTTTCAATCTGGACCAAAACACCAAGACTCCATGCTTGAAACAACGTCCTGTACCTTTAAACGCCCAAGCATTGAAGTGACATTTACAATTCTTGGTGAATCAGACAGCTGCAGGAGGGGAGCAAGTGCTTCAGCCATTCCTCTTGCACCATAGTAGTTTGTTTTCACACACTGTTCTGCCATCTCATAATTTTGAGTTCCAATTTCAGCCCACACTTGGTCACCAGATGGCTGCATTTGGACAAAAGAACTTTATACCCTCTCCATCACTTCACAGGCCATATCCACATAAACAAATGAAGATCTACTTATTTTACTACTCAAAATAACCTCAAGATCCGTTGAGTGATTATTACAAGCAATAATTAGTCTCAATTGTTAAGGAATTATTTCACCTAAAAGTGTTCAACTTGTCATGTGAAGTTCTAGAATATGATTTATATTATTCTCTAATTAACACATCCTTTTAAATTAAAACTATTTGGGCTTGAAACTTGCACACGGGTCTCTACTACCCTGTAATTAATTTTTATTAAATAGAATAAGGGTGGCGCAATTCAAACTCGTGATCACTGATCAACAAGATTTTGATATCATATTAAGAAACTATTTCACTTAAAAACTCAACCTGTTCAGTCTAGAATATGATTTATATTATTTTTTAACTGATTCCTAGTCTATCAAAGGGTTACGTAAATATAGAAAGCACAGGCATTCATCTTCCTGGTCTATGACTTACTAGCTAAGTGCCCCTGTGCGTTGTCGCGGGCATTCTTGTTTATATAATTTAACATAATTAAATCTACAACGATAAATTTATATGATATAACTAAATAAAAGTTATAGATTAGGATATAAAATGTATAAAATATTAAGTAGAGTTTGTTACGCAAGCATACATTACATCTTTTAGAATGTAGGTATTGCATCATAAAAGATCACAAAAGAGCGCAAACTAACATTAAAAAAAAGAGCAAAATATTTTTATAAGAAAAAAAATTAATCACTAAAATCATTATTGTGCATATAGTAAAATTATAA
This sequence comes from Salix caprea, assembly GCA_964035475.1. NCBI lineage: Eukaryota > Viridiplantae > Streptophyta > Magnoliopsida > Malpighiales > Salicaceae > Salix > Salix caprea. The sequence continues at coordinate 7,011,877 of OZ037755.1, read as the reverse complement.
AAATCATTTAATACAAAGAGCAAATAAAAATAAAAAAAAATAAAGGGGAAAAGGAAGCAATATTAATTTAAAATATTATAACAATAGCAACATCGGAGTCTTAACATCTAAAATTATTATTGCTGTTACTATCAAAACAATAAAAATTATCAAATTATACCGAGAAAAAAAAAAAGCATGAACAAAATAGCAAGCAAGAAAAACAATTAAAATATTATTATTATTATTATTATTATTATTATTATTATTATTATTATTATTATTATTATTTATTTTATTTTTGTGTTAATAATGAAAGGGAAAAAATGGAAGAAAAAAAAATCCTAAAAACTTCAACAAAACATCAAACAAAAGAATAAAACAAAAATAAAAACTATCGTTGCTATCACTGTCAAAACAATAAAATTATCAAATTATCCCGAGGAAGAAAAAACTAAAAAATACTAACAAAAGAGTAAGCAAGAAAAACAATTAAATTATTATTATTATTATTATTATTATTATTATGTTAATAATGAAAATAAAAATAAATGAAAGACTAAAAAAACCATAAAAACTTTAACAAAATTAAAATCATAAAAAAAAAATCAAGGGATTAAAAAAAACATTAAAAGTATAAAAAATCAAATATAAAGGGATTAAAATCCAAAATTAAAAGTTTAAGGACCGAAATGAAAATTAAATTTATTATCAATTTCAATCAAAGGACAAAATTGCAAAAATTGAAACTGCTGTACCGAATTTATTGAGTTATTTAAACCCAATCCAGAAATTAAAAGAAGGAGGATCGAAGTGAACATTGCACATTAAATTAATTTCAATTGAAGGACCCAATCGAACTAAATCAAAACTTATATAACAAAAATCAGGACCATAAACAAAATTCAAAGTACAGGGACCGAAATGAAAAGGTATAAAACCCGGGGGACTCTCCTGCACTTTGATGTGCAGGAGAGAGAGAAACGGCTACAGCGGCTTTAACCGGCCACCGCCGCGTCCACGGACGTAGGAGGCCAAAACGCACCGCACCGGGAGGAAGACCAAGCAGAGGCGCATCGACTGAGACGCCGGAAGACCATCTCAGGCGACTCCAGCACCACGCACGCGCCACTTAAAGAGGGCGTGAGGCGTAATACTGTCGGCCGCGTGTGAAACACGCGCCGACAGTATAAAGGAAAAAAAATAAAAAAAAGCGTGGTCAATTACCGGTGTGTCCCTGTGCGTAAGTCAGCAATTTTGTCTTATTAGGGGCCAAACCCGTAATTAGCCATTTCCGGTTAAATATAAAATAATGGAAAGGTAGGCGGACCCCGAAATTGTGCAATTACCGCGGAGCCCCTCCCCCATAACCGGTTTTTTGTCTTTTTTGAGGGCTAAAAGCGTTATTTCACTATGCAAAAAATGATAAAAAAAATAGAAAAACCGGCAAACTAACCGAACCGAACGAACCGAGAACCGAACCGACCCAAAAAAACACTATTATAATCCACAGTACATACACTCACATGCTACAGTGCCGGAGCTACAGTAAAAACGCCATGGGAAATATATATTAGGTGATGTCCTCCTCTTGTAGTCATTACAATATAAAAGACTTACAAAATCACCAGATTGCTCAAAGGCTCTTTGAAAAGCTTCAGCCTCTAGTGCGACTCCACCAACCCCAGCATTGTTCACCTGCACAAGGTTACACAATTTTCAAGAAACTATCAGATAAAGATTAAAAAAATATATATGGAGGATTGGCCCGAGAGATTCATTACTTCATACCAGGATGTCAAGTTTTCCAAAATTATTCTTCACAAACTCAGCAAGGGAAACGATGCTATCAGGGTCAACCACATCAAGCTGATGGTAAACCACAAGGTCATCAGAGATGCCAGAATCTTTCAGCTTCTGAACAGCGTCAAGACCCCTTTTCTCATCTCTGGCCGTTAACACCACCAAAATCCCATTCGAAGCCAGCTGCCTGCATATTTCATATCCAATCCCCTTATTTGCTCCTGTCACAACTGCATACCTGTGACAGAAATACTTTCAGAACGTGCTGATTGTCTTAACAACTCTTTAAGAAAAAGAAGAAGGATGACAGAGCATATATTAACCTCTTTGGTGCAAGAATGGTGGGCTCTCGAGCCATGGCTGGTGGTGTGAAAGATGATATCGGATGAAGCAGAAGTGAATTGCTTTGTTAAAGATTGTAAGAAACTGTGAATAGATTCGATTCTTATATTGTATTTGTCACGATCGCATGGGCCGGCTCCTACCAGGCAATGGAAACATCAGCCGAAGGAGGTGCTAAAATCAAACTTCTGTCACTAATTATTACAATAAAGACTTGATTTCAGTGACATACAAATAAAATAAAATAAAAAAGATCTAAAGGTGATTTTCTTTGAATTTATTTAGCCCGTGGTGCTCGGGTCAAATCATAAAAGCAGTGGCTGGCCAAGAAGATAAGGAAATGATGTGTCGATGAAAGCGAGTTGTCGTCCTGCAAGAGCATATATGATTAGAATGCGATGCCTCGGCAGTTGGCATGTCTGTGCCACTCTTTTTTTATATATTTTAATAATGGATAAAGTGAAGGAAGACAATTGGCTTTCTATGTGTAGAAAAAAAGAGAGACGATAAGACTTATAATCAATAAACGATAAGCAGACATTCTTAAATATCTATTGAGCTTACATTTTCCTTCACTTGAATTCACTTCTTTGATGTTAATGATGATTTTACTTCATTTTTTAATTTATTTTGATGCGAGTTACTTGATTTTATTATTTTTTAAATATATTTTTTAATATGCACGTTAGTGGAACCGGGATGGTCGGATTAGAGCTAAGAAGAAAATATGTACTTGTAGAAAGATAGGGTGATCTCATACATGTGTTTAGAAATGGCTGCTGTGCTAAAAAGGAAGGCCCATGTTACGATTGATAACCCTCCGAGCACTAAATTGCTCCGAGTTTATCATGGATCGATGCAAGTGTCATCGATCTTCCCAAACTTAGCCCAGCATACAAATCCAGGCATGTAATCTGACGGATACGATCTTGGATGGCTGGGTCTGGAAGTTCTTCTCATTGATCTTCTTCTTCTTCTTTTTGTCTCTCTCTGTGACAGGGGATGCTTGGTTTTATCAGTGTCGTTGCTGATATTTTACAGGTTTCTTCGGGGATATTTGGGAAACTTTCCCTGTGGATGCTCTCCAATGCATTGAATTCAGTTTTCATATGCAAATGTCAAAAATGGTTTTGATTTTATATGATCTGTATGTTGTTCAGATAGATTGTTTAAACTGACATGAACCTAACCAGCTATAATAAATTATGAAGTTTATTATCCATTAAATCAAGTGTTAAAAATTGTAAGAATTCGAACTTCGATTAATTTCAATATATTCAGTGTATTTCGATTTATTGTTCAAGTGTTACAGCAGTAGAATATATACATGAAAAATAAGCCTATTGTAAATCTACTTTTCTAACTTACAGAACTTGTTACACAGGAAAGGAAAATAACAGTAACCTGCAATCTATAACTGTATTCTTAACATCTACAGTTGTATTCTTAACACTCCCCCTCAAGATGGAGCATAGATATTTATCATGCTCATCTTGCTTCATAAAATACCCTTCCTGAAACTGCCTTTGTGAGGATATCCGCTAACTGATCTTCGGACCGAACAAATAGAAATTGTATAATCTTCCGATCAAGATTTTCCTTAATGAAATGCCGGTCTACTTCGACATGTTTGGTACGATCATGTTGCACCAGATTGTGGGCAATCTCAATAGCCGCTTTATTATCACAGTGTAGATCCATAGATGTTTCATAATCAATTCCCAAATCTTGTAACACATGTTTTATCCATAATAATTCACACACACCGTGTGCCATACCTCGGAATTCTGCTTCTGCACTTGATCTAGTGACCACTTTCTGCTTCTTACTTCTCCAAGTAACAAGGTTGCCTTCAACAAATGTAAAGTAACCTGATGTTGATCTCCTACCAGTCTGATTTCCTGTCCAATCCGAGTCTGTATACCCTTTAATATCTTGGACCTCCTTCTTAGAAAATAGAAGTCCTCTTCCTGGTGCACTTTTGAGATACCTTAAGATCTGATACACAGCCTCCATATGTTCTTCTCTTGATGAATGCATTGAATTCAGTTTTCATATGCAAATGTCAAAAATGATTTTGATTTTATATGACCTGTATCTTGTTCAAATAGATTGTTTAAAACTGACATGAACCTAACCAGCTGGTTCTGTAGAAATGGAGTCTCGGCCTCTCGGGTCACACTAAATATCAAGTTATCTGTATTTAAATCTTAAAAGCATGTGCTAAATAAAAAGTAAAAATTGAAATAATTATACAGAAAAAAACTATAATAAATTATGAAGCTTATTCTCCATTAAATCAAGTGTTGAAAAAATAAATTAGAGACAAACACATAGATATAAATAAAATAAAATAAAATAAAAGGATGAAATTGGAATATTTTGGTCGGAACTTGGCCAAAAAAGTTAACCAACACTCAATGCTTTTGAGTTGTTTTTTCTTTTAAAATAATACAAGATATGGTGATCATCGTGGACGGATCGGAATAGAATCACCAACCTTACTTTAAAGGGATGTGTGTGTGTATATATATATATATATGGCACTCTACTTTTACTTTTCAGAACCCAAAATTGACTTCCCTCAGAATTGAGAACAACAAATGGGACGGGGATAAAATAAAATCATTGGAGTTGTTTATGATATGTTTTTTTAAGTTTTTTTTTTTATTTGAAGATATATTGAAATAATAAACATTTTTTTATTTTTTTAAAATAATTTAGCATATTAAAATGATCTAATAACATGAAAAAAAATTCCTTTAATGCAGAAATAAAATCAATATTTTTTAAAAAGTATTTTTAAAGTACTTCTTGAACACCATCACTGTTAATATAAATATTAAGGAGAAACCATCCGGTAGGTGGCTAGTGGTACTAGTTTGGGATTAAAGAGTTTACTCCTCATGTGGTTTCAGATTTGAGCTGTTTTTGCTAATATGATGATCATTAAATGCTTACATAATTGTTAACTTCAAATCTATTTAATTAGTCGAGATACATATAAGTTGACCCAATTGTTCACGTTAAAAAAATTTATATTAAACGGAAGTGGATTCTACTGTTTATATTAAGAGTTGGGAGGGATAAGAAAACTATGCATTTACCTCTTAAAAGCAAGTGCTAAATACAAAGTAAAGAAACAAAAAAAAACAATATATTTATTTGAAGAGCTATATTAAAATATCAGAATAATATTTAGACGAGTTATTTTTATATTAAACAAAAGCTAAAGGAGATCGGGGTTTTAAATAGTAATGAACAGTGAATTGCATTGTTCATCTAGACTCGGAGGGACTGTGAATTGGAATAATGAAATTACTATTTCCCCCCTCCCTTTACTGTGTTTTTTAGCCATTCAGGGGGATTTTCATTTTTTTGTATTTGTGTGCACAGTAAAATAACTATAATACTTATATATAAGACAAAACAACACAGTAATAGTCAGGGGCATTAAGGTTATTGCACTTTTTTTTAAAAATAGTTAAATACAAAACTACATAGTAAACGTCGGGGTCAATAGGGTAATTGCATAATATTTTTAAAATGGCCAAATACGTATATAATCCCATATAAGACAAAATTCAAAAAATATATGTAGGGGTGTGATAGTAATTTATTATTTTTTATTATATTTTCTAGTGAGGTACAGTTTGTACATCGCTGGACACGCCGCGCTCACGCAAATTTTGAGCAGCAAATGTTCAGCGTGTAAAAATGCCCAACCCGTATATAGAATTATTCTACACCATGTTCTCTCCCTCATGGTGCAGCGCGTGGGTTCCAAGGTGCCCAGAGACGTGTCAGTGGTCGGTTGAAGTTTTTTTCTCCTTTTTTCTCTCCCGCGTGTGAAAGTACACGTCAGACCCTACTGTTTATTGGATTTTTATTGTAGCCCCTGATCTTTTGATTGTTTTGTATAGTCCTTATTTCTGTTATATAAGTTTTGATTGGTATCAATTTTGTCCTTCGATTGAAATTGATTATATATTGCAGTTTCATTTCGATCCTCAGTCTTTTAATTTCCCGATTGGTTTGAAATCCTTAATATTTTTATATCAAAGTTTTGTTTTGTTTTAATTTTATCCTTCAAATCAAATTGATTATATATTTTAATTTCATTTCGATCCCCAGTCTTTTAATTTCCGGTTTTGTGTTAAATTCTTTAATTTGTTCTGTACCAAAGTTTAGATTTGTTTTAATTTTGTCCTTTAAATTAAATTTATTATATATGTGTTTTTTTTTATTGTTTAAATTTTAATTTGTGTTGGTGATCATTTGAAAATTGATATTTATTATTTTTCTCTTTGTTTTTTATTTTTATTTATTATGCAAGTAAAAAAAATTAAAATATAATAATATTTATTTTTGTTTTGTCATTTATTTATTCTATTTTCTTTTTTGTTAATATAACATGGGTGTTCAAATTTCTAATTATTATAGATAAGGCATTTAAAATAATGATAATTATTATTTGTAAGTTTTTTTCCCTATAAAAATGTGAGACCAATTATATATTTTGATATTTATTTAATATTAACACCTTAATATATATATATATATATATATATATATATATATATATATATATATATATATATATATATATATATATATATATAACCAAGGTTTTTTGGGGGAAAAACTAATATCATTGTTCTGAAATACTTTTAATATAATAATAAGAGGAATAAATCTTATAAATAAAAAAATAATTTAATTTTTTTTCTAACGATAATTGTGGTGTCATCGATAGTATGAACAATAATAATTAGAATATGAATTATTTATAATACTATTTATAATAATTGTAATAATAATTGTGATAATTTACAATCATGATAATAACAATGACAATAATAATCAAAATAATTTATCAGTTGATATTATTTTTTTTAAAGGTTGACTTTTGCGGCTTTTTTATATTTGATATTTCATATATAATATCACATAAACAAACAATATACGAAGTCACACGTAGACGAAAAAGGTGGAAAAATTGAGATATTTTATCTATAATGAAAAAATATATGATTCAATTGCCCTTCACTTCGCCGTAGCCATAAATAATTTTCTTAACATGCAAAAAAATATTAATGATCTTAGATTTTTTTTTATAATGCTATATATCTTAGCAAAATAATCAGTCTAACTTTCGGCTCTTACTATAGCAAAATTATTTATAATAATAATAATAATAATAATTATTATTATTATTATTATTATTATTATTATTATTATTATTATTAGGTTTTTATATATTCATTTTTATTATGGAAAATGCATTTAAAATAATGATGACAATTATTTTTAAGCATTTTTCTCTTAAAAATAATCATATATTTTTATATTTTTTTAATATTAACATATTAATATATATATATATATATATATATATATATATATATATATATATATATATATATATATATATATAAATGAAGTAAGTTTTTTTTATAAAAAAAAAACTCTCAAATTAATTTAATCTTAGTATTTTAAAATTCTTCAAATATAATAATATGAAAAACAAATCTTAGAAAATAAAAAAAAAAAATCTTTTTACAATGAAAATGATAGTGGCAGCAAAAATATTGTCAGTGATGATTAGAATATTAATTATTTACAATAATTGTTACAATAACAACTATAATAACTCTGACAATTTAACAATCATGATAATAACAATAAGAATAATAATCAAGATAATTCATTAATCAATGTTGTTTTGTGAAAAATTGACTTCTGTAATTTATTTATGTATGATATTTCAAATTTAATATTACATGAATAAAAAATATACGAAGCTACACATGGACAAAACAGGTGAAATATTTTTGTCAAATTATCTACAAATAAAAAATATACAAGTCATTGCTTTGCGCTTCATCTCAAACAAAACCAAATCTTATAATATGTCAAAAAATGTTAATCATTCTTGATTTTTTAATAATGCTATGCATTAAAACAAAAATCAATCTACAAGACTTTCAATTATTTAGGTTTTTAATATATTCATTTTATTATAAATAATGCATTTAAAATAATGAGAAAGATTATTTTAAAGGTTTTTTCTCTTAAAAATAATTATATACTTTGATATATGTTTAATATTAACGCCTTAAAAAATATAACAAATAACTAACAACTGAAGATTAACTATACATGCAAAAGAGAGAGTTTTACTTTCATTTCACACCTCCAAAAATGAACTTACTCTACTTTTTAACCAAAGCTACATTTAATACAAAGATAAGCTCTAATAAAAATTAAAAGTCAACTAAGATTATAGATACATAAATACAAACAAATTATTTAGAATTATACCAAAATTACTGAAAAAAATAAAGGGATCGAAACTAAATCAAGAAATAAAAGAATTATTTATTTTTTCCTTACAACACTTTTAATTTTTTTGATTTAATCCTTTGGTTTAAATTATTTACATATTTGATTTTTATTTCGGTCTATATACTTTTAATTATTTATTTTAATTCCTTTATTTTTTAGATATATTTCTAAATAATTCATATTTTTGTCCATGTTTATATATATATATATATATATATATATATATATATATATATATATATAGACACACACACACACACGCTCTTAATGTTGATTTTTAATTCTAATTATTTTCTCTTTTGTTTAAGTTGTATTTCTTAGAACAATTTAATTCTTAGATTTTAGGTTTTTTTGGTTAAAAATTACTTTTACAACATTTTTATGTATAATATTTCAGATTTAATATTACATAAAATAAAAATAAAAATGAGGCAACACATAAACAAATGAGTAGACAAATTTGCCCAAGTTATCAATAATTAAAAAATATACGAGCTACTTCCTCTGCGTTTCAATTACAATGTTCTTTTTAGACGGGAAAAAATACTCATTTCTAACAAATTTTATCTATTATAATTTTACTAATTAAATATTAAAATAATCAATTAGAACACACATAAAAAAATTTCTATGTTTCTATATAGAAAAAAGAGAATTAACCTAGTATTGATAAAAGAAAAATACGACAGACTTGTTTAATATATTTTATATAATTTTTTTCTTTATCAAATTTGTATCAGTTAATTATAATTAATAAATATTTTTATTAAAAAAACAAAATAACAACCATCATGCCTGAAAAAGCCGGTCGAAAAATCAAAAACTTTTGAGAAGAGGGGATGCTGTCCGTACAATCCAGCTGGCAACCGAAAGGTCGTTATCAGTGAGCCAAGAAGAGCTTCCTTTTCAAACTCCAGTTAAAATAAATTCAAGCACCAAAATAATATTTGTACCCAAAGATATTATCTTTATCAATCAGAGGACACAGAACACAACAACCACCGAACCACGAATGGCAGAGGCAGAGCCAAGCAACAACAGCGTGGTCGCAGAACCCAGATTAGTAATCTGCGTAGGCGACATCCATGGCTACATCAAAAAGCTTCAAAATCTTTGGTCAAATCTCGAAAGCCAATTCGACCCCCAACACTTTAATGCTGCAACAATTATCTTTTTAGGCGATTACTGTGACAGAGGCCCAGATGCCAAGAAAGTCCTAGATTTCTTGATAAACTTACCTTCGAAGTATCCAAATCAAAAGCATGTGTTTCTTTCGGGAAACCATGACTTTGCTTTTGCTGCTTTTGTTGGTGTCCTGCCTGAGCCGCAAAATGGGGTGTCATTTAAGGAAGGATGGAAGAAGTATGAAGAGAGTGAGGACAGGGAAGGGTGGTATAAAGGGGAAGGGTATGAGAATATGCATTTGCAAGGGAGAAGGTGGGCCGGTCATATTAAGGCAAGATTTAATACCATTAAAGGGATCGAATATCAGGGCTCTATTTATGATGCTGGTCCCACTTTTGCCTCCTATGGTGTCCCTCATGGATCTTCTGGTATGTCCTTTTTGTTTTTGTTTTTTTTAAAAAGCTTTCATTGAATTAAGTTATCTTGTCAATAGCTTAATCACGTCTCCATGCTTGTTTAGAAATGTATCGATGTTATTTGGTTTTTTTATTGTTAAATATGAAATAGGCTACTGTTGTCTATCAGTTTTGAACTGAGTAGATTGTGTTTGAGTTGTTTGATTCTTAGTTTTTAATGTAAGAGGGTAAAAATAATATATTTTGGATTAGTATAATCGTTAAAGGAGGATCGTAATCTTCCGATTCTTGCATCTTTTAAACTTGAGATGGTTTTGAATTCAATACAATTAATAGTGTGGTCTTATTGGTGTAAATTTTTGTATCGAGACAGACTTAATGAAGGCAGTTCCTGATGATCACAAGAAGTTTCTAGCTGATATGGTTTGGATCCATGAAGAGGTAAAGTTTACTTCATTGCCATCTATATCGTTTAGAACTGTGGTCAAATCTCGATTTTTACCAGTGTAATGGTGTGAGTTGTCAACAAAGGAAGATGATCAACCGAGTATATTACACAACACGAGTTCCATACTTTGTTGTTTGATTTGATCCGTAGGGAAAATTGATGAAGCTTGGTGGTTTCATAATGTGCAATGTTCTGTCAAAGAACACAGCCCAAAAGCGTAAGCTATTAAATGAAGCTCCGAGAATGGTTTTATATTATTACCCGCTGATTAATTTTATTTGTTTGAAAGGGATGGTGAGATTTGAACTTATAATCATTTGGTCATTGATACCATGTGAGATTCAAATGTGGAACTGTTTGGTCATTAAAACTTTAATACCATGTCAAACAACTATCTCAACTTCAAAGTTTAAGCTAATGGTGAAGCCTATGGTTTTATATTACTCTCTCGACATTTTCTTTTCCAGGATGATGTGTGCATAGAGGATGAAGAAGGAATTAGACACTGTAAATTGATTGCCTTGCATGCTGGTTTAGAGAAAGGGAAAAATGTAGGCGAACAACTGAGATTTTTGAAAGCTAAGGAGACTCATCTCCCCAAGATAGAGGGTCTTAGTGGGAGGAAAAATGTTTGGGATATACCAGAGGTGATGGCTCGATACCTACTATTAATTCTTTTATCTGAAACTTCTTATCATAATCTACCAATTTCTCCAGCCACTTACTTTCTTTAGTGGGAAATGACTCGGATGTTGACAGCTTTACACATTCAAGATATTATATATCATTGTCTTTTTTATTTATGTAGCTGAAGTGTGGATGTTTGATGTTTACTTTCTCTTAGGAATTAACTGAGAAACCAACCATTGTGGTTAGCGGCCACCACGGGAAACTTCATATTGAAGGTCTTAGATTGATTATTGATGAAGGTGGTGGATTTGAGAATAAACCAGTGGCTGCAATTGTGCTTCCCTCGATGAAGCTTGTTCGTGATACTGATAATTTGACAAAATAGCTTGGAGTATATCATAGATTGATGCAAGTGTCCTCGGTCTTTCCAAACTTAGCCCAGCATACATATCCAGGCATGTAATCTGGCTGATAGTGTCTTGGATGCATATCTTTAGCAACGTTTCAGTGCTGGCCTTGGAAGTTCTTGTCATTGATCTTTCTTTTTTTATGTCTCTCTCTGTGACAGGGGATGCCTGGTTTTGTCAATGTCTTTGCTAATATTTTAGTAGTTTCTTGGGGAATATCAATAAAACGGACTTGTGTCCATGCCACTTTCCTTGTGGAAATTCTCCAATACATTGAATTCAGTTTTATTTTTTTGCTTGAGAAAAATAATGAAAATGCTGATGGGGAACTTGCATGTCTGTCAGTTTATACTGATTTCTAACATGAAGGCCAAGAGGCTGGCCTGCATTTATCTCGGGGTATGTCACTGATCATACCAGTTTTCATATGCAAATGTTAAAAATGATTTTGATTTATATGATCTGTATCTTGTTCAAATAGATTGTTTAAACTTACATGAACCTAACCAGCTGGTTCTGTAGAAATCGAGTCTCGGTCACACCAAATATCAAGTTATCTGTATCAGGTCTTCGTAAAATCTGCAGATGCAATGTTTTCATGGTCCATCATATCAAGCTGTTAAAAGACCACATAATCAGAGATCAGACCGTTTGAGTTTATCAATAGCTCGAAGGCCTCTCTTTTCATCTCTAGCTGTTAGCATTCACAGTGCAATGTTGACTTGGTAGAACAACAGTATATTTCTGACATTTTAATGAGCACGGCTGTAAATGGATCAATTTTGTTTCCTAGTTTCTAGCCCTGTGTATTCAGCCAACTTTAGATCCTAGAAAACTTACAATAAATGGATGATAAACGGATGCATCAGAACACCCTGTCTTCCATATCTTTTGATTGATTCAATCATTCTAGATTCAAGACTTTGAGTTTTAATGCATTTTTCTGCCGACTCAAGACTTTTAGTTTCATTTTCATTCCACACTTCCTCTCCGTCGGGCTGCATCATTACACAAAAATCTTATGCCATCTGTGACATTCAAGACCCGCGGAACGACGACTACAAACAATAATCATTCTTAGCAGAGGACTTATCTCCTCCCGCTGAAATCATTTCAATACAAAAAGCCTTAACCAACCACCAGAAAGCTCCAAGGCTCTTTGGAAAGCATCAGCGTTTAGCAAAACTCCATTAATCGCAGCATTGTTCACCTGCACAAGGTTTACAGCATTTACGAATTCAACAAATAACAGGACATTAAAAAAATTCTACTTCAAAAGATTTATTGTCCTAGCAAGATACCAAGCTTTCCAAATTTGGTTTTGTTAAATTCAGCTAAAGAAGCAATGCTACCAGGTTCAACAACATCAAGCTGATGAAAACCCACAAGATCATCAGAGATGCTAGAGTCTTTGATCTTTTGAGCCGCTTCAAGACCCCTTGTCGCATTTCTTTCTGTTAAGATAACAACGATCCCATTAGAAGCCAACTTCTTGCATATTTCAAACCCGACACCTTTCTGCATACCTGCAGAGACAAGGGCTGTCTAGTTAATGAGTTTGATACGTAGGATAGGAGTTCAAAGAAGTGCATGAAAGAAAGCCAAGTAGAATTTACCTCCTTGTTTCAATGGATGTTTGTGCATCCAAATATGTCTGTCTACAAAAATTCATGTAGTACACACCCAAGTACAAAAATTTAATTGCTACTTGCTAATCAGATGGGGAAAATAAAAACGTGGTTGATTACAAAGTGCAATAAGTGGCAGCCAGTATAATGGAAGAATAATATTTTATTGAAAGTATTCATGTAATTGATGACGAATCTCCATCAAAGAAAGAAAAAACAATTTTAAGCAAATCCTAAGAGAAAGAATCCTAGTACACCCCAAGTCCAAGACAGATTGCTAGAATAAAGAGATGAAGCACTGCGAGTGCTAGGCGATGCAGCATGGTTCGGTTTTGAAGTTGCAGGTGCGACCAGGATATCAATCTTTTGCCCTGCTTGGCAGTGACCAGGGTAACCGCAGATGAAGTAGAAGTGGCCAAGCTTTTCAAGGGCGACTGTATCGGAGCCGTTGGTGTAAGTAGCTATCGGTGATGTTGCATTGCAAGACTCGAAACCCGGATGCGCCACCTGCTTCACGTTGTGGAATTGGTTGTTGTAATTGAAGACGAGAGTATCCCCAACGTGAAAATTCTTGTTGGCAGCCCAATCCTGGTAATCAACTTGACCCATGCTTGTCCATCCAGCAGAGTCACCGACCTGGTAAACGGCAGCCATGGAGACTCCGCAAAGAGCCATCATCAAGAGAGAAACCACCAGCATTGATTTCCTGGGATTGGCCATGATCGTTCGGAAGACGGTGAATCTGTAAGAGAGTTCTTAGGTTGGCTTGAATGGATTTGTGAGATCAATCGCCTCAGGTGTCCTGTATATATAGGGCGAATCTAATCCAAGTTATTCAAGGATACGGGATTTCCTGATTTGTATTTTCCTTTTTATGTAATCCGTATCACTGAAGGAGAACTTCATGTGCACATACTGAGTTCGGATTCCCGATGGTGAAGCCGGCATATTCGTGCATTGCCGGGCAAAAGATTGTAGCCGAAACCCGTGTGGAGGTCTGCTGGCCTGTCATTATATATATATATATATATATATATATATATATATATATATATATATATATTAGGGCATGTTTGGTTAAGTTAAAGAAAAAGAGCTTAGGTTGTGTTTGCCAAACATACTCTTAGCTTAAAATCAAATACATCAAGAATATTTTAAGTGTATTTGGAAAACACGTTTTTAAAAGCCAAACAATGATTTAGTGACTATTTAAGAGTAGTTGAGGTTGATTTTAAAATTATTTTTCGTTCAAAAATATATCAAAATAGTATTTTTTTTTAAAAAATTATTTTTGATATCAACTTATGAAAATGATTTAAAAGTACCAATTTTTTTTTTATTTAAAATAAAAAAAAATTTAAAAAAATTATTTTTTTCAAAAGTAATTTTGAAATAAAATATCTAATGGTCCTTAGTATATTAGAATGGGTTTGGGATTAGGCTAGCCATATAGGCCGAGCCTATTAGGCCAAATCTGAAGCTTATATATACGAGTTGGGCTCAAGCCCAACCCAACTCTTTTTTTTTTAATAATGGGCTGGATTCGGCTTATCCATCTAGGTTGGCATAGGCTCGAATGAGGTCCAGCCTCTCTTTATTTCTTTGCAAAACATGAATTAATTTTTTATGGAAAGTTTGGTGAAAAGGTTGTTAAAGGTGTCTTCAGTGTTCCCCCTTGCCAGTCACAGCTTTAGAGGAGTTATTCTTGATGGAGAAGGTCGTGGTTTTCTTATTATGTTTTATTTGTTTTTTTATTGGTGCGGTGGCCACCCCCTTCCTCTGAGCTCCACCTTTATTTACGGGGGTGAATCATGGGTGATAACTTGTCAGTTTTCAAGATAGAAATGTAGTAGAGTTACATGGGTGAGAATGATGTCTTTTGTCTTGTTTGGAGGAGAGATTCTGAACTAAATACCTCTGAAAACCAATCACCCAAGCAACTCTTTCAGACAAAAAGCTGAAGATGAATAGTGGCTCGATGACTTGTTGTCTGACTCCTTTTAATATTTGCCCTTGATTAGTCAAACAGTGTTATTTTGTACCAGAGCAAACTAAGAGAGGTTGAGTCGTTCTCCTGAAATCATATGATAACTTGTTTTAAACGAACTAAAAGGTGATTTCAGAAAGCTTTTGTATTAAATCTGGGTTTATCATATGATAACTTGTTCTAATTAATGTAATTAATTTTTCAATATTGATTTTAGTTTATGAGCTGGTGTGTGCAAGTATATGTCCCCATACGCGAGACACGTGAAATAATTCACTCGAATTTCAATGCAATTAACAAGATTTCTTCCATGCTATGATTTCTTTCACCTACTTTTATAGAAATTAGTCGGGTCTCATTGGTATTGTGGCACCGTCTGTTCTTATTCAATCAATTATTTACTTAACTAAATAATTTCTGTTTTTTATATATAATTACATTTGAAATTTTCATTTTATATAAGGTAAAATAACTTATTTTTTATTCATGTATTCCTGCTCTTCTTTTTTACTTGTAAACTCAGTTCTTTAGTTTTGATCAAATTTATTTTTAAAAAACCGCAATTAAAAATATTTTTATTAAACCAAAATTTATAAAACTACAATTCTAAAAACTACCACTACCCCCAAACACGCACTAAATCATCAACAAGGAAATAGAGCAATCGATTGTTGGAAGCAATTGTTCTAATGGATTAAATTCCAAAAATAAAATTGTGACTCTTCCTCAAGAAAATGAATTATACATAAACTAACCCGTTACATATATCAAATCAGAAATGAAGTAGATGAGCCAGAATATTAAATTCCTGCTTCCATTTCTTGCCCTTCTAATTTCTGAAGCTAGCAGATTATGAGTTCAGGAAAACAAAACAAAACAAAACAAAACAAAATATAATGGTTGGGCTACAGAATCTGACCTAGTTTGAGAAAAAGGCCCCGATGGAAAAGATTAGGAGAGGTGGTCACTCAAGCCTTATTTCTCATGAACAAGAGGGCTGTAAACAGGGAACCACATATTCCGTGACACATATGCTACAGTCTCCGGCTGCACCCAAAATCACAGAATCTTTTCTTAAAAAAAAAAAAAAAAACATTCAGACGATAAAATAAACAAGTATGTAATTCCTTGCATCGTGTCTTGCAGCAATCTTGCTCCATACAGTGCAAATATCCAATTACTTTGATAAAGAAAATATGCATATATGATACTATTAATGTGTTTGTTTATTCAATCAACAAAGAAAAACAAGTTTATTTTTGCATATATTCCTTGCTCTATTTATTAACACTTCTCAGATTAATATAGGTTCCTTTAAGCGTATTGCTTCCAATCAAAACAGAATTGTGTTTTAAATGGACATTTTTTTCATCATAAGTATTGCATTTACAATAGCTACTTACTTTTGACATGTGCTTGAGCTCCCGGGGACCTACATCACCATGTCCTTCTGCCAGGTCTTCTTCAACGGCTGCTCGCAGAACAGCAGCTCCTACCTCTGCTGTAATATCTCTAATACTGCATAAATAAACAAGGTGGCATCAGTCGACAATGATCCTCCAAAATAGAGTAGAGTGGAATGTGCCTCTTTTTGTGGCGATGACAACTAACCAACAAGGCAAATAGGTTGCACTTTATTTACATCATTAATCGTCATATCCATTTGTCAATCTACCTTCCAAGTCTAATTGCATGATGTTTTTCTAAACCATCATCTTTAAGAAGATGATAATCAGCTTCCATCAAGGAATGATTGGCTGCTCAAAGTCCAGCGATATGCAAGAAGCAGAATATGACATTTTTGGCATAAAATGAAACAAAATTGAAGATAGTGGTATGGTTGGCAGACGAATGATGTGCGTGGCCAGAAGCAGGTTTGTCAAGCAATTGTACTGACTGAAAATAATATCAACTCTCTAACTATGCAGATAAGTCACGCAACACTGAATATTTCAAATAGCAAAATGCAGGTACGAAATCCCCTACTTCCCAAAAGAAGAAATGGAATTGTAACCACCTACATCTGGAAACATTACCTATCAATAGATGGATACAATATGCCTTTTTGGATTTCTTCATCTGTCATGTATGATGCGAGGCTGTAAAAATTAAGCCGTGTCAGCAATTTACAGGGAAAACAAACTTCATGCTAAGTGATATCATCAGAAACATATAAAATATATCAACTAAATATTAAAGATACTTGCAGACCATTGAAAGGCATGTGCTATGTTACGGGGATTTTTTTTTTCACGAAGGCAATTTGTTCACCAATAGTAGATGTCTAAGAACATAAACTAAATATATAATTCTGAAGCCATCTAGGTGGGCACGAATCTTATTGAACAACTTGACAAAACTATCGAGGCATAAATATCCTAACGCAAAAGGATGTGAGAACTGTCAACCACAAAATTCATAACCAACTTGTATATCTATCAATCCAAAAATATAAGACGCATGGGCATCACCTAATATCACCCAAAATTCAGTAGCCAGCTCATTATAGATATTTTTCAGGACAACGTGTCAGTTTGCATCATAGTGAGTAGACTACCACTATCATTGAAACATTTATTAGCTTTCTACAGCATCAACTATAGTTCATTCAAATAAAGCAGAACAGTTTTTGGTAAGAGAAGGAAGGCAAGTGAGCAAGTTATGTCTATACCATTCAGCAGCTGCTTGCAACATTCCATCAGTTATAATGTGCGCACCTGAGAGAAGGGTTCCCAAACCAATCCTGAAATGGGAGACAAAATTATACATAAACTTCATCATTCACGCCTGGTTGGAAAAATATCAGAGTGAAACAACAGAGACACACGAACCCAGGAAACAGGTACATATTATTTGCTTGATTTACATGTCCTACTTTTCCATTTCCTGCAAACACGTATTTGATTGTTGAAGGCAATAAAAACAATCATTAAAATCAGAATCAAATACCATAAGTTAGCAAAAACTTATTATTAAGTGCGGTAACAAGACAAATGCTTCTAGATCATTGTTGCATTCAGTCAAAAGACTTGGCAAAAAAACATAAATATGAAAGTAGTGTACCTAGATCAACATCTTCGAAAGGGCTTCCACTTCCAAAAACTATATTTGGTCCAGCATATTTGAAAGCATCAGCAGCAGTGCATTCAGCTGTTCCACCGAAAAACAGACAGGGTATTAACAGAAAAAATCTAACAGCCATCATAAACTTTGGAAGTTTGAGGAAATTGCCATGACAAACCATTCATTGTGGGGTTTGACATGGAAAAAATAGCAGGTTTAGTTGAATCTGATTCTCGCATAGCCTTGAGCACCTGATTCAAATTGCAATCACTAGTAAGATTGATGGAAGGGTAACTACAAGCGCAATATTATTTGACAGCAACATTTCACAATAGTATACTTGGGAGACTCATATGGAAACTAACTTACTCTCGTAAGGGTCATATTTACAGTTCAGAGTTCTTCTTGAAACAACATGGGGAAGTTATATTATTCATTCAGTACTTTATTTTAATTCAGGTTGTAATCATTATGTCTGAACACAGTGGAAAAATAATGACATAAAGGCAGTAGAACTCCCACCAGTAAGGAAAAGTAATAGTGCACCAAAAGCCAGTAACAACTAATTATAAGAAACTATGAAAGAAAACAAAGAGCCAGGGACTTCACCTCTTCGTTAAAGATCCCACCAACCCCAGACAAACCAAGAAGCACATGGGGCTTCAGCTTTTTAACCTGAACAAAATTTAGCTGTCACCAACTATAACTCTCACAAAGAAATATAATTCTAAGGTTGTGCGGATAAAAAGTAAATGCTTCTTTTCACAGATCATAAAACATCTGCCTTGAGTTCATGGAGATTTTACCACTTCAATTGGACTAGCTCCCTCCCTAAGCCCTTCAACATCTTTCAAGTCTTTAGCAAATGGTGCCGCAGCTGGATCAATATTTTTCCTCTCTTTTGTGATGAGACCCTGCATGAGAGACAAGTCTCTTTCTCAAACATTACTCTATCAATGAAGCCAATCATGCAGATGATATTTCAATCACATGACGATCATTAGCACAAAAATAATTGAACCACTTAGTAAAATAGATTTTCATAAATACATCAGATCACTGATCCATTTTATCAAGTATAAGACCCTGCTGGCATGTCAGAAAAACATAGAAAATTGATATCACAAAATGCTGTGGTTGAAGAGAAAAGTGTATCATTTTACATCTTTATCAAGTAGATAACATTTATTCTTCACAGCCATTTCATTGTTCCCAGACATTCTTGAAAGAGCCTCTATTGCCATGTTTAGGACACCAAGCCCTGCGCTGTAAGCAGGAAAAAAACAAGAAGGAAAAATGATACAAAGGATAAGCACATGCAAGCATGGAAAAATTATTTGTAAATGCATTAACTTTTATTACCTCCCAGCACCCACTACGACTATCTTCTGATTAACGAAGTCAGATAATGGTTGGCCCTGGGCTCTCACTGTTCCCAGTAACCCCGCAAGTGCAACACCAGCTGTTCCCTATAAGACCCAAAGCAAGCACAATTGCATTAGCTGCTGATCATCCATGAGAGTGTATAGCACTCAGCAATAGATTACATGCTCCAAGTAAATGCACTGACATACTGCAGCAAGTATGCAGTGCTCACCTGTATGTCATCATTAAACATGCAAAACCTCTTGCGATATCTTTGCAGTGTTTCAAACGCCCACTTCATCTGAAAGTCTTCAAACTGGCAGATTTCCCAATCATCAAGTTAATGGCATGAATGAGACTACCATAATTGAAAAGGAAAAAAATATGACAATCTTAGTAAAGCCAATACCTGTACAATGGCTTTGGGCCAGCGAGTATGAACAGCTTCCATGAATTCATCAACAATTGAAAGATACTCTTCTCCTTCCAGCCTAGGTTGTCTAAGTCCTAAATCTGTGAAAATGAAAGTCATAAGGTCTTTTCTTAGAAAGAGCAGTTTCAAAAGCACTTAATACAATTCATTCATCAAAAACAAGAAATTGATACGATCCAAATGAAATGGAATGGTCTAAATGCGTATGTTCTACTCACAAAGAGGGTCTTCAAGCAGCTTTTGATTGTTAGTACCAACATCTAACATAACTGGGAGTATCTGTTAGCCATGAGCATAGGTTCAGTGATACAAGAGGTAATAGAATTAGTAACAAAACCAATAACGTATGAGAATGAGTAGAACTAAATTTGATTTCCAAAGTTTCAGAAACTCCAGATCTTCAAGCAAGCACTGCAAGTCATTCATTATGTATTTTTGTAAATGTAAACAAAAAAAGAAGCACAGTAGCAAAATCCCGTCTCTAAATATTTAAACAGAGATAATAGGCACACACAGAAAACCGGCAGGGAGAGAAAGAGGAGTACATACTCTCTGTGGATTGATACCAGCAGCAGCAACATATATATCTAGTTTTCCAATAGGTATTCCTATTCCTTGAACTCCAAGATCACCTAGGCCAAGAATACGGCTGCCATCAGTGAGCACTATCATGTCAACCTGCGCCACACAAAAAGCAATTTTAAAACACAATCTTCATTGCTTTGCCCAACAAAGGTCCAATAAGGAAGAGAGGCAAAAGGAAAATGTTGTCATATCCACCATACTCATACAAGATTCACACAATACCTGATGAGCAGGCCAGTTATAGATCATTGACATCATCTCCCCCTTATCCTTCGCACTAAAATACATCCCACGTGGGCGTCTAAATAATCCAGAGTAATTCTGACACACTAACCCTACCGTTGGAGTGTATATAATTGGAGCAAAATCTTTAATATTATCAATGAGGACCTGGAGAGGAAAAGACATAAAAAGTCAATGAAAGCAAGTTCAGTTTTAACCGTATTTTAACATATTAAAGATGAAATTTGCAATGGAGCTTACTCGGTAGTATAATGTCTCATTCCTATCATGCAGTCGGTTCAAGATCCTCCATTTTGCTAAAGATACAGAACCGTGTGGTTGACCCTGAGTATTCTTCTCAAGGGACCTATACGATTCCACTAACAACCAAAGCTTAATAGTGTTAGTTAAAGCACCGATGGAGAGACCATTCACTTAAAAGAGGCAGTGAAGGAAAGCTACATGATGAAGAAAACATAGAAAGCTTTCCTCAAAATTCCAATTTCAATCAAACAAATGGACTTTGAAGAGATGAAAACACAGGCAATTATCGAGGGGAATTAAACTCACTAAAACGATCATATTGATGCTCGAAGGATATAACACGAGGTGGAAGCAGGCCACGCAGCCCAAGTCGATCTCTTTCAGTCAAAGGAAATCCCGTATCCTGTTGTTAAATAAAAAAAGAAACCATGAAAAACTTATAAGAAAAATCATTTTTTGATCAGCAATTATTATTTTGAGGGTTAAAGAAATGTAAAGGTCAAGGATTCCGAAGATTTGTAGCTAGTTAAACAAATCCAACTCGAGAAGCCCAAAAAAGCAAAGCAAAGCAAAGAAAAGAAATTGCAAGATTTCAGAGCCAATAAATTCACTTTATGCAGAAAACCGAATAAAAAAACTTAAAATGCATCACAATGTAGTACATTTCAACTAAATCAGAATCTTCCAATTCACGAGGAACTAACGATTCCTACAGCTTCTTTTCTGGCAAAGACAATAACAGAATAGCAGGAACAGCTATCTTGAAAATACAGTTACAGAAATCAAAAGAGAGAGACAGAGATAAAGAATTGTTAACCTTATTGAACCATGGATCATGGAGAATATCAGTGCCACGTTTATGAACAATACATGGACCTGGAATCGCCGCCGTGTAGAAACATCTCCGCCGCAACGATCTGCTCAAATTCGAAGACGCACATCGCGCTAATCTCCACATTAGTTTTTCCTCAGACACAAACAAACCTAGAACCAACCAGACCTTGTTAGCTGAATCAAAAAAAAGATCTACAAAAGGCTTCAAAGCATGTTTAATACAGACCAGCAATGATGACAATTCCACTAAGCTCACTGCTTTAGGTCTATTTATAGTGTGTTAAAAAATATTAATTTCAAATAAATAAATAAATATATATATATATATATATTAGTATATATTAGTTTTCCTTCTTTGAGTTTTTTTTGTTTTTTTTGTCGGGGTATGAAAACAGAAACCGATGGAGCAGATTCTTGAAAGGGAAAGTAGGCTAAGATGCCCGAAAATAGGTTAGCGGACCCCTTTAGTCGAGGAGTCTCCTATCGTATTCTGCCACGTGGACCAATTAACTTATTTTTTAATTTTTTTTAAATTGTATTATATTTAAACCACGATTTAGACCGGTTTCTTTTTTCTACAAAAAAAAAAAAAAAAGGAGCATAAACCAACGGCTAGGAGGACAAAGGGTGGGCCAGAGCAGTTTCGTTTTCAAGCCTTTCATTCTGAGCACGACAGTGTTGAAATCGAAGCTCTACCAAGGAAGAGGCTCGTGATGTTGGAAGAATAAAATCAAGCATAAAGTTAGAACTAGCACCTGGGGGGGGGGGGGGGGGGGGTTTCATCGTGTGGATCCCGCGTAAAAAAGATCAACAGAGGTGTTGTGCTGCAAAGTGTTTTTTCCCCTTTCTATATTAAGATGTTAACACTTTAGATTTAGATGTTGTAGAAAGCAAGAAACCATCAAATTATAGATTCTGTCCGATGAGATTACGAATATGGCATCTTCCATCTCCCCTCTCTTGACTCTTCTTCGCGTGTTTCCTTTTCCTTTCAGATGCTTCGTAGCTGTTTGGAATTGCGTTTTATCTCTGAAAAACAAGATTATATTATATTTTTAAATCATTTCAGTTTTGCTCCGATCCAAAAACATGCTGCAAATTGGTTTGCAGAGCTGTAACAGTGAGGAATTTAAAGGCCGCAGAGGAGAATGGCCACAGCAAAAAGCTTCTCTTATTCGCTACATGCATCGGATCGAGGAGAATATCATCTTGTACAAATCCATTGAAGGGGTCACATGGATGGATGGCGATGATAAATCCTTGCTAAAGTAAGAGCTCCAAGAGAACATGATACTAAATAATTCACCTTTTATAAACTGGAGAACTTGATGCGATGATCCATCTTTTGTAATCCTGGCCAGAGCTTGTGAATTCTAACCAGTCAAATGGTATTGATTCTTCCATTTGAAATGCGATACGTGTTCCATTGTCTAGATTTGTAGCTACTAAACTGATGTCGTTCGCTCGTTTGAAATCTAAATTTGACTCTAGAAGACTGAAAGCACACATTCGTTTTTGGTCGTTTCTTATCGAGTTGCGGCAAACTGATGTCGTTTGCTCGTTCGTCATTGATTTTCTGATGCTTTCCTTTGATTCCATGGAAAGGTCGTTCCCATCTCTTTATTTATACACCTTTTCATTTGTGGGCGACACAAGGAGAAGGTGACCGGCGCGTGAAAATGAAGTCACTCAGTTTTTTTCCCCGCCATTCTCTCCTTACTGCAAATTCTAGCGTTGCATTTTTTTATAGTGTATTCTGGTTTGGATTAATACAAATAAACTATGAATATTTAAATAATTTATTTTAATATTTTTAACTTTTTAATAGATATGTAGAAATGATTTTTCTTTGATAAAACAAAAGAACCTATTTTTGGCTATTTAGTTAGCTACCCTCTTACGAGCTGCAAAATTAGAAGGGAATTTTTTTTTATTTTAATGATGATTAATAAAAATTTACATAATTATTGATTTTAAACTCGTGGAATTACTCGGTGAAATTAGTCAGTTATAAATTACATAATTAGTCAGCGAACTCGTGAAATTTAGGGTGTGTTTGATATTGCTTTTGCTTTTGTGGTTGAAGTTTTAAAAAAACAGTTTCATAAAAAACACTTTAACTGCGGTTCAAAATAAATTTTGAAGTATTTGGTTAAAACTACTTTTGAGTTTGAGATTAATGAAAAGTAGTTTCATGTGTTTGGTTACCAAACTTTTCATATTGCTTTTAACTTGGAAAATTATTTTAAATATATATATATATATATATATATATATATATATATTAAATATTTAATAATTATAATAATAAAATATAATTAATAATTCAAGTAAATTAGACACTTGTTTTTTATATTAATAAACATGTATTATGTAAAAAATTATTTATATTTTAATTAATTTTTAGATTATGTTAATATTAAAAATATATTTTTATAAGAAAATATAATAAATAATGATATATTTTTATATTTTAAAATATATTTTAAAAATATATAAAATATATTTGTTATATAAAATCTGCTCGAGAACCCTTTTGGGATAATTCTAGTATCCTACTAAAATAATGAAAATTCTAGTTTGTGGAAAATTCTAGTTGTTATGATAGAAGAACAAAAATAATGAAAATATGGTGGTAAATAAGTCAAATAAAAAATGATAATTATATATAAAAAAATCAGAATTGCAAAAAAAAAAAGGAAAGGAAAACGTGCAATTTTGTTTACAAAAATGATCATTTGTATAATGAGAGGAAAAAGAAAAACAACATTGTTTAAAGTAAATAGCTCTCCACGTTATCTTTTCTAGTTTTGTAGTATGCATTCAATGTATGCTAGCTTTCAATTGCTCAACTGAATAATTAATTTATTGCAACAATATCCTGCAGGTCACCATCTCTCTCTCCTCACCGCATATATATATATATATATACTAGTCATTTACCCGCGTCTCGTCGCGGCCTAAATCATATTTTTTTCAACATAAAAAATATTAATCGTGTAAGATTTTTTTACTATAATATAAATTTTGGCAAAATAATAAATCCGTGCAAAATTCTTATGGAGTGAGAGTTTCTTATAAAATATATGAATTTTAAATTGATATAAATTTACATATATAGCAGATTTTAACGAAATCACCGGCATAAAATTATTATTGTCATTAAAAAATCTAAAAGATTTGATACCATCTTTATTTTTTAGTTAATGTATTTATTAGATTTTAAATTTTTTAATAGACTTTTGAGATTTATTATTTTTCTTGTATAAGTATGTGTTTTTTATTAATATTTGATTAAAAAATCAAATTATATTATTATTAATCAAAGCTTCTAATATTAAAAAATTATTTTATTCTTATTATATCTAATTAATAAAATCAAGTTGTGCCACTTGACATACCTTAACACTTGGTCTTGGTACCAAGAAATCCAAAGTACTTTCCTTTGTCTTCAAATCCGAGTCCATGAAGTTCAGAAAAGGATGCGTTACTTTTTATGTCTGCAGCTCTCCCGTTTTGTTTCTCGAGAAGTCAGAAACAAAAGAAAATAAAAAACCAAAAACACCCCCCGGCCAACAATTCCCAACCTGGTAAAATTGTCGGTGCACTGTAGCAATCCACAGTAAATCACCTCACATACTACAGTGCACTACACAGTAAAACACCAACATCTTTTATATTTTAGTTAATATATATATATATATATATATATATATATATATATATATAAAGTGTCACAAACTTCCATGGAACCCATGCATCAAAAAACAGTGGCACACCCCAAGCATCAAAAAGCAAGAAAAAACAGCAAATTTCTACTTTTCTTGCACCGGTGTTTGGAGGCAAATTTCACGTGGGATCCATGCCACAAACCTCCGTTTGTTATGTAACTAAACATTAATTTGTTTTTTTTCAAGCCATTTTTTTCGAACCGGAGGTGCAACAGCAGTGCCAAACGGCCACTTACATAATTAGAGTCGGTAAAATTAGTCTAGTTATAAATTTTAGAGTCGGTGAAATTAGTCTTGTAAGCTAGTTCAATCCCATATTAATAAAAAAAACTTTTTTTATTTTGATTTTATTGTATTTTTGTAGACTTTGTTTTCAACTTCCCATCTTGGCTCGCTTCAATTAGTCTACCGGGAGCAATTCAAAATAAATTTAATTTCAGGTGTTTTTTACCCCTCAAAAACTCCATTGCAAGCTATTCAAAATAAATCGTGATCCCAATATTTATTTTAATCTATTTGATATGAGAATATAAAAAAAATATTTTAAACAAAAATTATTTTCATAAAATTCTTTCGAAAATATTTTTAAACGCATTCCAAAACAGCTACCCAAAAAAATAAAAAAGAATTAGAAAACGAAGGACCGTCGATATGAATATTTTACAGGATAATCGAACGGTTCAAGTAGACGCCAACAAGTCGCAAAACTGGAGCGCATTGAATTAGGGTTTCTCCAACCCCTAGCCTCCTACAATATAAATATAATCCACGCTCGCTTCCCGTCAGTGCTCGGCCCTTTCCTATCTTCCCTCACCAGGCTTCTTCAAACTTTTTTCTATGTATCGGTGTGTCTTTCTGCTTGTGTAACTCTCTTGCTCTGATTTTACTTTCCTCGCTTTTCAGGTAGAAAGTACCAGGTTTTGTTTCTTGGACGTTGAACTGATTTTTAAACTAGAGGGACAAAATGAAATCATGGGATGAAGAAAAAAACTGCAACAAAATGATCGATTAATTTCGTGATTACATGTATTTAAGTCTCTGATGATTCCATTTTTCCTACCATTTTTTGTTAATGTTAAGTATAGGAAGGTGGATATTCTTTTAATCTCAACGCGATTTACTGGGAGATATGATGAAATAAACATCTGGTCCGTGTTTCTGATTTAACCGTGACCGATATTTTTTTACCAATTTCTGATCTCCTCTAATTTGAGCCTCAAGAGTTCTATTTCAACTCCTTATTTATTATCATTAGATTAGAAATTGAATGTTAAAACTCAATTATCTGTTGCTGTGATGAGTCATGAATGAATTCACATGTCAGACTTCAGATATGTTTTTCCTATCAGGAAAATGCGACTACTAAGAATCACGCTATTCAGTCTGGAAAAAAAAAAAACCATTGAACAATTGCCACAGAGGTCAACAATTTACCGGGGGGAAATCCCCAGATGAATTTGAAAACAATGAGTCGAGAAGGAGTCCACCGGGAGGTTTGCAATCAAGCTTTCCACGGAGGGTGGTTAGTTAAGCAGTTGTGTATAATACGCTTGTGCTTTGATGATCCTGTCCAAAAGAGCCTTACTCCACTTCAACTGCTTTCTGGGGAAGTCTGGGACTTCTCAATAAGAGACTCCATTTTCTGGTATGGTTAAAAAAAATAATGTGAGGAATGAGTGGCACTTGCAGAAACAAATGGATTACAACCAGAAACAACTATTGGTGGCTTGTCAGGAAACTATGGTGATGTGCTTGGTTACTTGAAAGTCATACTTGTACAGATGGATTCCTCAAAAAATCATTTGAGTTGAATGTTCCGAGAAAGTGTTACAAGGGAAAGCTTACCACTTGGTCCACACGGGAATGCTTACCACTTCATTCAATGATTGAACACATGAAAACATTTTCAGAAGAATACTGGAAAATCTTTCTTTATTTGCATTTGCCAAGAACAGATAAAAGTCCATACCTTTACTGATTCACAGACTTCTCCAAGTTTATTTAGCAGCATTTCCCCTTGTATTAAACCTGTGTGCTCCATTGTAGCGTAGTGTGGTGAACCTCGATGCTCCATTGCAGCGTAGCGTGGTGAACCTGTCATCTGCAAAGCATAGGCGGCATCTCTCGGTTTCAGGAACATCAATTTGATGAATGCAGTAAAACATCTGCACCCACCATCCATCCTCCTGAGAGTTCAGAGTACATATCCTAATGAAATCGACTCCACTTTGGCAGGGGAAGTAGAAGTCACAGAAACTCAATGTCTTGTAAGCACAATCACAAGCAGCATCCAAGGTTCATTCCCCACAATAAGATAGCTAATATAAAAACTTAATCCATAATGGTTCGAGCTGTTACAAATTGAATAATTCAGCTGGAACACGGCATAAGAACCTCAAATATGCTACTACAGTGAGATTGAAGTCATTCGAGTAAGAATATTTCAATGGGAAGAGATAGGCATCTCAATTTGGAGGGAGGAAAAGGTGTTGGCATTCATAAATAAAAAATTGGAAACAACTTCTAAAGAATACATAGAAAGAGTAGTTTGCAGTTTAAATTACCTTCCAGCTTTTGGTTGGTGATTTAAAGATAGCTCGTCCATCGCTCAATGATCCCACTCTAGACAAGCTTTCCTCTTCAATAATACTAGTAGGTTTCCAACCTTTCCCGAAATCCTGTACATTCTTTGAAGCTTCTGTTATAATCACCTGCAAGAAATGCATTGTTATAGCCAACTTGTATCCTGCTCATCTTGTTTCAAAAACAAGAACATTCACGGTGAAGGAAGACAATAAAGTGACCAATCAAGTTTGGAAGGTGTTTGCAATACCTTCCTCAAAACTCCAGGATCAGCAACGCCCTGAACCTGAAGTTCGTCTACAGGTGCAGCTTTTCCATGCACAATGCTTTCAACTCTAAATGTATGGATTCCATAAACGGACTGTAAGCAACCTATGAACAATCAGAGCATCTTTCACTGAAGAAGAAGCATATACAATTCATGGGTCATCCAAAAGGACAAAAAAAAAAGCACATTTCCAGTGCATTCAATGATTAGCTAGCCAGACTTTTGACAAGAATACTTGGGAGTAACCAGAAATAATAATTAAAAAATAAAATAAAAAAGCGTAGCAACTGTCCAACCAACAGGAAAATCTATTGATATTGCAGCAATACCTTGCTCAATAATGATATCAATCACCAAGGAAAGAGGAATGCACTTCTCAATTGTTGTAGCACGCCAAAAGAGCATCGAAGGCCTTGAAAACTTCACACAAGAAAAATAATACTGAATGTAAGAATTGCATCTACGCTGCCAGTTCTCTCTTGTAAATTATCCAGGAAAATAACAAAAACACTACACATAAGAGTACCTTGTAAACTATTTCATTAGCGGTAACATACAGTTTGCGCGAGGAAATATCCTTTTGAAGCATGTATCTTCTAATGGGAATACAGAGCAACATAACGATGCCAATCCCCCAAGCTAAAACCAGCAACAATGATATAGAAACCCATATAACGGTGTCATATTTAACATGATTTTTCGCAAGTTCATCGAAGGAAGCTGCATACAATATCGGTTCTTCGTCATCCTCAGCATTCAACTCTGATTCAGGATAGGCGAGCAGGGGATCTCTTGATGACCCAAGTTCTGATAAATCATCATTACGTCCCGAAAACATGCTTCAAGCTTTCTGAGAATGCAAAACAACAAAATTCAACTTCATTTGCAACATTAATTCAATAACATTGATTGATCCGAAAACACAACAGAACAGAAATTAGAGCCAAACTACAGTTGTGAATGCTAAAAGAAATAAATCCAGGAATCCAACATCAAACGTTCATAACAGTATTGTTCAGAATCAGGCAATCACTCTCATTTTGAAGTACTTAGTTAAATCGATGATATTAGAGCTTTTATAAGCAACCAAAGAGTTGAAAATAAAGACTTCAGATAAGTCTTAGATTACCATTGAAAGTGGGAAGAGAGTGTGTTCTAGCTTTACCTGGCAAGTCTTCCGAATCTCGAGAGCCCGAATGCTAAAACCTGAGTTGTGAATTTGGTAAGGTATGTTGTTAGGGGTTTGGTGTTTGAATGGGTTGTGGTTAGCCAAAACTACCAGTCCACTCCATGCTCTTCTCTTCTCTTCTCCTCCTTTTCAATTCTTTATTATTTATGATTCGAAAGTTAGAGTTGCTTGTGAGTAAGTGATTTTTATTTATAAAAATACATTCTTAATATTAATACATTAAAAGTTTTTTTTTTAAAAAAAAAATCCGCAAACATGCTGTTAATAATCGGTGTTTTTTAAGCAAAAAAGGCATCTTGATCATGATTCTTACCACCAAAGCACTTCAACGGTCAACAACCGGATTAATCGTACGATTTGGTCCCTATTCTCCTGAAAGTTTGCCAATATCGCCCGATTACTCTTGTTTTTAACAAGGCACCTCTAATCTAGAACTATTTTTAATGTGATTTTTCCGTCTAGCTTCTAGAAGAGTTACCATATACCCTCTCCTACTATGTAACAAGCATAGCTTTAAAAACCAGCCTCATCTGGTGGATCAAGCAAGAACCCGGTGACCTGAGCTTGAGCCGGGTTAGGCTAAAGAAAAAACTAGCCAGGGATTTGGCCCGGCCAAACCCTGTCGACTTGAAGCGTCAGCATTTAGTGGCTGAACAAATGTGGCTGTTATTGTTGAGATAAAATGGGATTCAATTGAATAAAATTGAAACTTCAAGGATTTTATCAGTTATCAGCAAATTGCAACTGTAATCCAAGTATCAGCATCTACCTTTTCTATTGTTTTTTTTTCCTTTTCTAACAGGGAACTTTCATAAATATCCTCTCTCTTGCTCCTCCTCCAATTATAAAGTGTTGTGAAGCATATTTCTGGGGATGAAAAAAATGATGAAGGCTCGCTGATGAACCTGAGAATGACGAAACAGTCTGCACAGATTCTAATTGCTGTTTAATCATCAACTATTTGATGTTTAAAAATATATATTTTATTATTATTATTATTATCTGTAAGTAATATCTTTTGACTGCAAGCCTCATGTAAATTCTCATAATCAGTAGCTGTGGTCCGCTGATTTCATGATACCGAACCTCTCGTTCCCCCCAGCACTTCTGTTGCAGCGAGCTCATTTTTTTACATCATGAACTGACTGAGTTAAATAAATTGTTTTTATTTTAATTAGATGAAAAAAAATAAACACTTACTATAAATAAACCATATTTAAAATTATATGAAACAATTTTTTTTAAAAGAGACAATATAATTTCATTTATAGGCTATTAAATATGAAATAAGATTAAGAAAAAAAAACTAAAAAAATGGGTCCTCATCTGTCCGAGTTAACATGATAGATCTATGATTGTGGTCATTATAATTGAGACGACTTGGGATATTTTGGTTCAAATCATAAAATTAAAATAATCTGCTAGAAAAATAATAATAAAATTTCATAAAGCTTGTTTTTTAAAACTAAAATTAATGTCAAGATGTGATAGCTTTTTAATGTTAGATCATTAATTTAATGTTGGGCTTATATTAGAATAATTATGTGTTTGTGGGCTGACAAATAAAGTAAAACATAATTAAAAATGATCTAGTAAGTATTTTTTTAGGCAATTGGGTTTTTGGTGTATTAAATAGGGTATGGATTTTTAATGTGTAGAGATTAAAGAGTTATTTTTATTTTAGTGATGAACTAAAATAGGAATACCAAAGGGTGAGAATGTCAAAAGGTATGAATACCAAAAGATACTCA
Organism: Salix caprea; assembly: GCA_964035475.1. NCBI lineage: Eukaryota > Viridiplantae > Streptophyta > Magnoliopsida > Malpighiales > Salicaceae > Salix > Salix caprea. The sequence goes on along the minus strand of OZ037755.1, from coordinate 6,980,476 downwards.
GTTACCTATATATAGGGTCATAGTCCCCACATTACACGTGTTATTTTCATTCTCATTCTGACATCTCATTATCAGAGAGAAAATAAGGTTAAGGTAGAGAGAATCAAAATGCTCTCAAAGGAGAACGTGTTAATCTGGAAGGTCATCCGTACGACTCTAGAGAGCAACTTTCAGATATGGATTCAGGTACGCTTCTATTTTATCGTTTATGCGTTCTTGATAATTCAACATGAATATAATTTCTATATGCTATATAATTCTAGTCCTATCATTTAAATCTATGATCCCGACCCAAAATATTTTCTAGAAAAATCATGAAATCTAATTTTTAATCAATTGAAAAAAAAAACTTGTAATTTTGTGAGGATAAGAGGAAAAGGAAAGTTTATTGTCAACCAATCACTCCACTGCTACCAGAGACGAAGGGAGTCTCGGCCACGACGACGTTTAGGTGTTATGTTGAATCGGGATTGTTGGATTACCAGCGATGGTTTGGCCAGAATATGGCGAGAAAAGGTCAAGGGAGCGACTAATGACATTTTGTTGGTGTTTCGGTCCTATCTTTTGGGGGGTTCACAAATTTTGATTGTTTATGTCATCTTATATACACTTGTCTTTGCATCTTAATTTTAAAAATTGTTCTGTAATTTTTTTTAAATGATAGAGAAAAGGAAAAAAATTATCTAAACTATAAAATTCTATCGTATTTTTTGAAAGAATTTACTTTCAAAAATAAAAATTATTTAACTTGTATTCAGGATTTTTTATTGTTTTTATAGTTATATTATTTAAAGAGCTAAAACAGCTCGGGGTGGTTACTGTTGCTTCAGACTCAATGGCACTGTGGACTGGACATTTTTTGTCTGTGCGTCGCGCGAGTTCGTCCACCTTTTTTTCCCCCTCTGATGAACAGTGTAGTAACGATTTTAGCCCCGGTAATAAGACAAAATAATGTTTTCAGCTGAGGGCTACGGTTGTAATTGTGCGCGTACGGACCGGTCCGGTTCGGTCCGGTCCGCCACAACCTTTTTTTTTTTAAATGGCTAAAGACTATTGTAGCCCCTAATAAAACAAAATTTATTAATTAGGGACAAGGCTATAACGGTAACTGACCATTATTATTTATTTATTTTCCGAAATACTGTCGACGCGTGCGGTTCACGCGACCGACAGTATTCCGCCTCACGCCCCTTTCAGGTGGCGCGTGCAGGCTCATAGAGTGGCCAGAAATGTCCAACCGTCGTCTATTCCGGTATGCCTCCGTGTGCTCTTCCTCTACACGCGGCGTGTTTTACCCAAAAACACCCGTGGACGCGCCGACGGCCGGTTAAAGCGGCTGGCAACATTTCTCTCTCTCCTGCACGTACAAGTGTAGGAGAGTCCCCCTTATTTACCTACTTTTCACTTCAGTCCCTTACTTTTCAATTTCATTTCTGGTCCTAATTTCTTATATATAAGTTTTGATTTAGTTCGATTGGGTCCTCCGATTGGAATTGATTCAATGTCCATTTTTTAATTTGGTCCTCCTTCTTTTAATTTCCGGATTGGACTGAAAATGATGAATTTATTTGGTACAGAAGTTTCAATTTTTGCAAATTTGTCCTTTAATTAAAAATGTTAATAAATATGATTTTCATTTCAACCCTTAAACTTTTAATTTTTTATTTTAATCTCTTTATATTGAATTTTCATTTCAGTCCTTATACTTTGATTTTTTAAAATTTCTAAAATAACCCCTATTTTTGTCCATGTATATATATAAGTGTGTTTAACACAATAATAATAATAATAATAATAATAATAATAATAATAATAATAATAATAATAATAATAATAATAATAATATTATCAAAAGGAATGATTTGATGGCAAAACAAGCACTAGCTGGTGTGTAGGCTTGCGAGGAAAATTATGACGATGTAGCGGTCGTATTTAGGATTGGATTCTGGCCGGTGCCTGCCTGACTGTTATCTTTTACTTGGGAGAGTTACTAAGATCTACATAGCTGCCTAGGAAACCTGTTGTTATCTTTTACTTGGGAGGGTTTGCATTGCTATTCTAGATGCCTTCGTCTGCATGATGCCTTATTTACCTACTTTTCACTTCAGTCCCTTACTTTTCAATTTCATTTCTGGTCCTAATTTCTTTTATATAAGTTTTGATTTAGTTCGATTGGGTCCTCCGATTGGAATTGATTCAATGTCCATTTTTTAATTTGGTCCTCCTTCTTTTAATTTCTGGATTGGACTGAAAATGATGAATTTATTCGGTACAGAAGTTTCAATTTTTGCAAATTTGTCCTTTAATTGAAAATGTTAATAAATATGATTTTCATTTCAACCCTTAAACTTTTAATTTTTTATTTTAATCTCTTTATATTGGATTTTCATTTCAGTCCTTATACTTTGATTTTTTAAAATTTCTAAAATAACCCCTATTTTTGTCCATGTATATATAAGTGTGTTTAACACAATAATAATAATAATAATAATAATAATAATAATAATATTATAAAAAGGAATGATTTGATGGCAAAACAAGCACTAGCTGGTGTGTAGGCTTGCGAGGAAAATTATGACGATGTGGCGGTCGTATTTAGGATTGGATTCTGGCCGGTGCCTGCCTGACTGTTATCTTTTACTTGGGAGAGTTACTAAGATCTACATAGCTGCCTAGGGAACCTGTTGTTATCTTTTACTTGGGAGGGTTTGCATTGCTATTCTAGATGCCTTCGTCTGCATGATGCCTTATTTACCTACATTTCACTTCAGTCCCTTACTTTTCAATTTCATTTCTGGTCATAATGGATCATAGATTGAAATATGAAACCTAGACTCGTGGATGGGCCTTCAAGCCCATGCTTTTATGCCCAAGTTTAGGTTAATTTTTTATTTTAGTTTTTTTAAGAGACAAACAACATGTCACCTGTTCTTACATTTTCAAAAAACACATAGATGACAGGTCACTTGTAAATTTATATCAGTGATAAAGAAGCCCAGTAAGTTGCTGTTTGACTACGTTTTTATTTTAGTTAATTTTCTTTTATTTTTCATTTTCTAATAAATAAATAAAAACAATTGATGTTAGATACGATTAAATTATTGAAAATAAAGCATTGTAACTGAGGATCAAAATTAAACGAGTTGTTCTACCCCAACAAGTTGAGGTGAAAGATTTTAAATTTTGCATCTCTTAAATTTTGTCCTCTCAATTTGACCAGCTGAAGACTGTTTACTCCATGATTTACATCTGAAGTTGAAGAGGGAAGTTTTGGAGACTAGATCGGGTTTGCATTGCTATTCTAGATGCCTTCGTCTGCATGATGCCAACCATGTTTTATTTTTATTTTTTTTCAAGTTAAAATCAGAATCATTTTGGCTATAATCAGTGTACTCAACATCGAAGGCCTAGAGGGGATTTGATTTGAATATCGATTGATGGGATTAAGAATCGGGGAGGGGATCTTGTGCTAGGAAAAGGTGTCGGGGTTGCACGTGTAGCAAGATCGGGCAAAACAACAGGTTTTCTAGGCAGCTATGTAGATCTTAGTAACTCTCCCAAGTAAAAGATAACAGTCAGGCAGGCACCGGCCAGAATCCAATCCTAAATACGACCGCTACATCGTCATAATTTTCCTCGCAAGCCTACACACCAGCTAGTTAAAGCTAATTGAGACAATTTACTGTTTTTATTACGATAAAATATAACTCAAAAACTAAAATTATAAAGCCCCCAAACATTTTCTTTATTTTTTCAATTCATTTTCATGCATCAACAACATTATAAAAAGGCCATGTAACATGATTCCAAACAATAATTCTTTCTTCCAAAACTTTGTAAACCCTATATCATACATTTCAAGATATTAAGGAGGTATTTGATACTACGTTTCAAAATATATTTTGATGCGAGTTACTTGATTTTATTATTTTTAAAATATATTTTTAATATGCACGTTAGTGGAACCGGGATGGTTGGATTAGAGCTAAGAAGAAAATATGTACTTGTAGAAAGATAGGGTGATCTCATACATGTGTTTAGAAATGGCTGCTGTGCTAAAAAGGAAGGCCCATGTTACGATTAATAACCCTCCGAGCACTAAATTGCTCCGAGTTTATCATGGATCGATGCAAGTGTCATCGATCTTCCCAAACTTAGCCCAGCATACAAATCCAGGCATGTAATCTGACGGATACGATCTTGGATAGCTGGGTCTGGACGTTCTTGTCATTGATCTTCTTCTTCTTTTTGTCTCTCTCTGTGACAGGGGATGCTTGGTTTTATCAATGTCGTTGCTGATATTTTACAGGTTTCTTCGGGGATATTTGGGAAACTTTCCCTGTGGATGCTCTCCAATGCATTGAATTCAGTTTTCATATGCAAATGTCAAAAATGGTTTTGATTTTATATGATCTGTATGTTGTTCAGATAGATTGTTTAAACTGACATGAACCTAACCAGCTATAATAAATTATGAAGTTTATTCTCCATTAAATCAAGTGTTAAAAATAAATTAGAGAAAAACACATAAATATATATATATATATATATATATATATATATATATATATATAAAAAACAAATGGAATGAAATTGGAATATTCTCCATCGTGGACAGATCGAAATAGAATCACCAACCTTATTTTAAAGGGGATATATATATTGCACTCTACTTTTACTTTTCAGAACCCAAAATTGACTTTCCTCAGAGTTGAGAGGAACCCATGGGACGGGAATAAAATTAAAGGATTGGAGTTGTTTATAAATATGATTGTGAATATTTTTTTATTTTTTTTATTTAGAATATATTAAAAAATATTGTTTTTTTATATATTTTTTTAATAGTTTTAATATCAGTATATTAAAATATTTAAAAACAAGAAAAAAATATAAAAAAAAACAATATTTTTTAAAAAGTAGTTTTCAGGTATTTCTCAAGCACTATCACCCTTGATACTAATAATAAGGAAAAACTGCAAGTGGGGTTTGCGCCTAGGGGTTGCTAGCGCAGCGTCCCATGTTCGAGACTCTGTATCGGCCAGTTTTTATTGTAAAAACCTAGGACAATCGGAGTTTAACTTGTTCACATGGGCCCATAAAATGTGCTTTCCGTGAGGTGAGGTTTCCTTGATATTCAAAAAAAAAAGAAGAAGAAGGGATTTATTTCCTTTCTTTGCACCATGTTTTAAGCCTCACTATGCATACCTATCACCCCACGATGCCTTATTTGTTCACGGGGCTTGCGGAATATTTAGTGGATCTGAGGATTAGTTGTGGTACATATAAGTTGACTCGAACACTCTAACTATAAAAAAATATATATTAAGGAGAAACCATCTTGTAGGTACCCAGGCTTGCTCTTCATGCGGTCTCAGGTTCGAGTTTTATGATTGTTTTTTTTTTTTTTTTTTTTTTGGTAAAGATCGGGGCGAAAGCCCTTCTAAATTAAACGCGGAATAGTAGACCCAATGAGGTCATAATACAATAAAGGATAAATCCCTGACGGAGGATCGGTTAAAGTATCCGTATCCCTCACTAATAAGTCCCTAGTTAGCCCAAAATTAGCCAACCAATCAGCCACACAATTGGCCTCCCGATAAACATGAAAAATATTAACCTCCCAATCCCTACCCAAAATATTTTTAATTTGCATAATCAAATTAGAATTTCGATCAGCTCTCACACTCTCCCCATTAATTAGCCCAACTACAACTCTGGAATCTGATTCCAAAACCACTTTCCTAAACCCCCTATCCCAAGTCAAATTTAACCCCACATAGATTGCCCATAATTCTGCCGTTACCGATGAACAAATTCCAATATTTCTAGCAAACCCCCCGATCCAAGTTCCCATATGATCTCGGATTACTCCTCCCGCACCAGCTATCCCGGGGTTACCTTTGCTGCATCCGTCAACGTTAAGCTTGATCCATCCTTCTGCTGGGTACTTCCATCCTATGTCAACAACCTCCGCTGTACCTTCATTCTCATTTCGCTGAATTCTCTTACTATCTTCAACCATCCGTTTTATAGCCAAAACAGTCCCATACCAATTACCTTGGTCACCACCAAATGTTGTAGTGCATCTCTCCTTCCAAATATACCATAAGGTTATACCGAAAGTAAGATGCCAATCACCATAACGGGAGCTTTCCTTTCTGGGAGCTAAATTAGAAACCAACCAAACATACCAATTTTGGCTAAAAAATATCCCTCTCTCCTCGGCCCTAACAAAAACCTCCCAAATTTTATGAGCTTTAGGGCAATCTCGAAGTGCGTGGATAACCGATTCTACTTCATTAACACATCGACCACAATATTTATTATCTGTCATCTTCCTTCTCCATCTGGCTTCATTAGTCATAATAGCATTGTGGCCTACCGTCCAAAGAAAAACTCTGATCCGTTCCAATCCTTTCCACTTCCAAATAGTCCGCCACAAAGGGTCTCTATCCATCTCCCCTCCTTCCTCCTGAACTCTATAAGCGGTTCTCACTGATAACCGCCCGTTTGAGGAATGATCCCAAACCACAGAGTCCGCTCTAGTATCCTGCATAGGAGGGATATGACCAGCAATGCTCATCACCGTGTGTATAGGAAGTAAATGCGCGAACAAATCCCATTTCCAGTTTCCCTCACTATCCACCATATCTGCTACTGTATACTGAAGAGTATTAACCCTCGCTTCTGGGTTTAAGAGAGTTATAAGAGGGCCATAGTCTCCCACCCATTTATCTCTCCAAAAAGAAATATGTCTTCCATTTCCCAATTGCCAGCTAACATTCTGCCTCACTGTATCCCATTCTCGACAGATAGCCTTCCATAGCACCGAGTCACTAGCACTAGCCACCGGACAACCTTCCCCCCTACTAGGGTTCATATATTTATCTTCTAGGAATTTTACCCACAAGCTCTTCTCCTGCATCAGCCCCCAAGCCAATTTCATAATGAAAGCTTTATTCATCGTATCCATTTTCCGCAAACCCAATCCACCTTCCTCCTTAGGCTTACAAATAGTCTTCCAATTAACAAGGTGAATTTTGTCTCTACCCTCCGTTTGCCCCCAAATGAATCTCCGGCAAACTTTTTCTATCTCCTTGCAAGTATGCTTTGGAATCACTGCTGCTTGCATCGGGTATAACGGGATGGTGGTTAAAACAGCTTTGCATAAAGTGATTTTTCCGGCTAACGATAAGTTGTTCACTTTCCAACCGGCTAACCTCTTTTGCATATTTTCGACTAAGTAACTATATGTTTGCTTAGTAACTCTTTGATGAAGCAGCGGAACCCCCAAATATCTACCCAAATCATTTGTGGTCTGAAATCCACTTCTTCTACTAATATCATTTGCCAAGGCTACCGACACATTCTTGGAAAAGAAAATTCTTGTCTTAGCAGCACTAACCTTCTGCCCCGAAGCTGAGCAAAACACATCCAAACAACTCTGCACTCTCTCTAACTGATCCAAATTTGCCTCAGTAAAAAGAAGCATATCATCCGCGAAACACAAATGAGAAATCTTCAACCCATTCCTTCTCACACTAAATGGCTTCCACCTATTATCCTCCACATTCTGACTTATTAGCTGAGATAATCTTTCAAGACATAACACAAAAATATAAGGAGATAGTGGATCACCCTGCCTTATACCTCTGCTGGGACGAAAACTCTGAGTTGCCCTACCATTCCACATGACATTTAGAGATGTAGTTTCAATACAAACCATGATGACCCTCACCAAATCATTAGGGAGGTTCGCAGCAATTAAGGTCTCCCTTATGAAGCTCCACCTTAGCCTATCATAGGCTTTTTCAAGATCAACTTTGATGGCCATAAAACCTCTTTTGCCTTTCATCTTCCTCATAGAATGAATAATTTCCTGTGCCACGATGATATTATCCGTTATATGCCGACCTGGCACAAAACTACTTTGCACCTCACTGATCAACTGCGGCATTAGGTTCTTTAACCTCCCCACTATCACCTTAGACACCACCTTGGAAATCACATTACAAAGCCCAATTGGTCGAAACTGGTGAACTTTTTCAGGTAATTGAACTTTAGGAATCAGGACCAAAAATGATTGGTTGATCCGAGACAAGTCCGTATTACCTGAAAACACCTCCCTAATATATCTGCACACAGACTGGCCCACCACCTGCCACTGAGACTGATAAAAAATTGGTTGATACCCATCTGGACCAGGAGCTTTATACGGCTTCATATCAAAAATAGTTGCCTTAATCTCCTCATCCAAAACCGGAAATATCATATGATCTATATGACTGGTATCAATCATAGGAAATTTACTCTCCATTCTTCTATCATCCACCATCTCCTCATGATTCTCTCTAAATAAATTCTTATAAAAGTCCGTGACCATCTTCTTTAAACTCTCCTCCTCCCACACCCAAACATTCAGCTCATTTTTCAACGCCTTAATTTTATTGCTTTGTCTTCTAATGATGGTCTTCGTGTGGAAATAAGCAGTATTCCTATCCCCAAACGAAAGCCACTGACATCGCGACTTCTGATACCAAAAGATTTCCTCCTGCCGAAGAATCTACTGATATTCAGCTGACAAAGTCTCCTCTAGCCTGTTCAAAAAAGGATTATCCCTACCAGCTATAGCTCGTTGGACTCCCCCTAGCCTATCCAACACTCTTCTTTTCCTCTGGAAAATATTACCATACACCTCTTTATTCCATACTTTCAACTGAGCTGACAATCCTTCCAACGCCTCTGGCACTGCTATTCCTGTCTCCCAGTTATTTTTTATGAAATCTGTAAATTCACTGTGCTGCAACCACGCTGCTTCAAACCGAAATGGTCTGGCCATACCAGTAGCCCTGCCACTCATAAGTTCTAGCTCGACTAGAATTGGATGATGATCAGACCGAACTCTTGGAAGAACTAATACATTGGCTTCCTGAAATAGCTGTCTCCATCTCAAATTGCCAAAACATCTATCCAATCTTTCATAAACTCTGCCATACCCATTCCGCACACCCCCTCTCCAGGTAAACCTCGGTCCCTTGCTACCCAAGTCAATCAATTGACACTCCTGAACCCAATCTGCAAACCTAGCAATTCTTCTATAGTTAACAGGAGCTCCTCCCAACTTTTCTGACGCTGACAAAATCTCATTAAAATCACCAATAACCATCCACGGTGTCTTAATATTTCTTGCCAACTGAGCTACTTTTTCAAAGCATTGCTGCTTTAAGGTGATATTTGGATTAGCATATACCACCGTAAACACCCACTCGTCTATGCTTCCTTCATTCACTGTACCATGAATAAAGTGTTTAGAAGACTCGAGAACTTTTAAATTAACTCTCGACTGATTCCACAATAACCATAAACCTCCTGACATCCCTTGCGCTTCCACTCTAAAACTGTTTTCAAAATTCAATTTCTTTATAATTTTGTCCGCCTTTACCCCACTGACCCTAGGTTCCGCCACTGCCAAGATATTACATCGAAATAATCTCCTCATATCATGCGTCACCTCACAAAAACCATTATTTCCGGCCCCTCTACAATTCCAAAATATAAAATTCATAAATAACATTATTATGATAAAATTCATACCAGTCATAAGAACAACTTCTTCATGAACTAGAAGTCCCCCGGACCTCATCTTCTTCCATCAAATTTTCACCCCCATGTACTTCCTGTCCTTCCATCTTTCCTTTTTCCTCCGGCTCATCCCGACCTACATCCATGCATATAGCCTCATCCGGAGGCTTTGGTCCCAAATCCCTCTCCATCGGCTGATTAAGAACCGGTGCTCCACCCACTGATTTATTATGATCAGCCGACAAGGTAAGCATGTGGCCTGAGTGCATTATATCATGTGTTATCTCTTTCATTTTCTGTTGACTTTTGTTACTTTCCCGCTGCAACAAAGAAACTACAGCCTTCTCCTTCCCTTTATTTTTCCTCTCCGGAACCAGACCATTAGCCCCTGCATTGGACTGCCTATTGCCAGCCCATTTTTCCTTCTTCCCTTCCCGTGACCCACCAGCAATTGTGCTTCGGCCCGTTTGCATTTCTCTTGGGCCATTGACGGCCCGTGCTTGATTGTAGCCCAGCAGCCTCCCTTCTCCTTTATTAGCCCTAGCCTCCTCAGACCTTATCATCTCCGAGTTCCTCTCCCGATTTTCTTCAATTGAATTATCTCCAGCTCCCCTTAAATCGGAGCTCTCATCAATATCAATTAATGCATTAAATCGTGTGGAAACGTTTAATTGATTCTCATTGGCTGCCATTGATTTCACGCCGAGATTTGTGGCTGGAACCCCGTTCCTCCTTGTTTCAGTTAACTGTTCGTTTCCCATCCTTCTGCTCGGCCGGCGAGGTTTCCGTTCAGCCACCATCCAACTACCAAACGACACCATAATTTCTGGTCTGACCAGAGCTTCAGTAGGTACTTCCGGCGCACTTTTTCCTCCATTTCCTTCTTGCTCTGGTTGGGTTGTTTGGTTTTCATGCGGGCATTTTTCTTGTTTGTGGCCATATTGGCCGCAACTGAAACAGATTAGGTGAAGACCTTCATACATAATGCGACGAATTCTCCTTCTTAATTTAAACTTTGCTAGCAATGGCTTTGTAAGATCAATCTCCACACAAATTCTAGCAAAATTTCCCCTCATTCCGACTGATGTAGCTCGGTCAACCTTCAAAGTTTTCCCAATTTTGTCTCCTATTTTCCATAATACTGCACTGTCATAATACTCCATTGCCAAGTCTGGCAATCTCACCCAAACTGCCACTTTGTCAATGGATGCCTCACTGGGATTAAAATTTGGGTGCCATGTTCGGATTGTTAGATAGTGATCTGCCACCATCCAAGGCCCTCCAAACAGAACATGTGCTCTGTCTTCTGTGTTTGCAAATTTGGCTAAATAAAAATCATTCCCCAGGTCTGTTAATGTGAAATCTCCCCTTAGCTTCCACATATTTTTCAGACGTTGGATAAGGAACATGTAACCCACCTTCCGACCCATAAGTTTTATGATCAGTGTTTGTTTCCATGGTGCCCTAATTCGTTTTTTCTCTTCAGCCGATAGTTTGATAACTGGGCAATCCTCTTCATCACTCTCATCTGTGTCATCATCTGAGTTACATTCAAACTCCTGCATGTTCTCATCAATTTCCGGTGCCACAAAGGAACTTCCCATAAGCGATTCAATGTAACTATTCCCCCCTGATGTTCCTTCTAAGAGATTGGTGTCTCTAATCTTTACCTTCTTACTTGACCGAGTTAACAGATCATCTTCCTCTGTTGTTATCTCCGTTGTTTCTCGACAAGGCATGCTTGCAGGCTCGGGGATGCCCTTTGATATAAAAGGATATAAAATAAAATTTTATTAGATGACTCGTATAAATTTTATTTGATATAAAGTTTTATGATTGTTAATATAATTATCATTGAAGATTTTTATAATTATTAACTTTAGAGCTCATATAAATAATAAAAATTCATGTAAATTAACCCAAATACCCACGTTAAGAAAATTAAATTAAGGGAAGGTGAATTCTACTGTTTATATTAGGAGTCGGGAGGGATGAGAAAACTGTGCATTTAACTCTTAAAAGCACGTGCTAAATACAAAGTAAAAAAGAAAAAAAAAACAATATATTTTTTGGAAGAGCTATATTAAAAAATCAAAATAATATTTATATGTTGACGAGTTATTTTTATATATTGATCAAAAATACGAAAGACTTGTTTAATATATTTTATATATTTTTTTCCTCATCAAAGCTGTATTACTTGATTACGAGCGAACCCCAAATGGCAGAGGCAGAGCCAAGCAACAACAGCGTGGTCGCAGAACCCAGATTAGTAATCTGCATAGGCGACATCCATGGCTACATCACAAAGCTTCAAAATCTTTGGTCAAATCTCGAAAGCCAATTCGACCCCCAACACTTTAATGCTGCAACAATTATCTTCTTAGGCGATTACTGTGACAGAGGCCCAGATGCCAAGAAAGTCCTAGATTTCTTGATAAACTTACCTTCGAAGTATCCAAATCAAAAGCATGTGTTTCTTGCGGGAAATCATGACTTTGCTTTTGCTGCTTTTGTTGGTGTCCTGCCTGAGCCGCAAAATGGGGTGTCATTTAAGGAAGGATGGAAGAAGTATGAAGAGAGTGAGGACAGGGAAGGGTGGTATAAAGGAGAAGGGTATGAGAATATGCATTTGCAAGGAAGAATGTGGGCTGGTCATATTAAGGCAAAATTTGATACCAAAGGGAATGAATTTATGGGCTCTGTTTATGATGCTGGTCCCACTTTTGCCTCCTATGATGTCCCTCATGGATCTTCTGGTATGTCTTTTTTTTTTTTAAAAAAAAAAGAAGCTTTCACTGAATTAAGTTTAATTGTCAATAGCTTAATCACGTCTCCATGCTTGTTTAGAAATGTATCGATGTTATTTGGTTTTCTGATTGTTAAATATGAAATAGGCTGGTGTTGTCTATCAGTTTTGAACTGAGTAGATTGTGTTTGAGTTGTTTGATTCTTAGTTTTTAATGTAAGAGGGTAAAAATAATATATTTTGGATTAGTATAATCGTTAATGGAGGATTGTAATCTTCTGATTCTAGCATTTTTTAAACTTGAGATGGTTTTGAATTCAATACATTTAATAGTGTGGTCTTATTGGTGTAAATTTTTTTATCGAGACAGACTTAATGAAGGCAGTTCCTGATGATCACAAGAAGTTTCTAGCTGATATGGTTTGGATCCATGAAGAGGTAAAGTTTATTTCATTGCCATCTATATCGTTTAGAACTGTGGTCAAATCTCGATTTTTACCAGTGTAATGGTGTGTGTGGTCAACAAAGGAAGATGATCAACCGAGTATATTGCACAACACGAGTTCCATACCTTGTTGTTTGATTTGATCAGCAGGGAAAATTGATGAAGCTTGGTGGGTTTCAGAATGTGCAATGTTCTGTCAAAGAACACAACCCAAAAGCGAAGGCTATTAAATGAGGCTATGAGAATGGTTTTATATTATTACCCGGTGATTAATTTTATTTGTTGGAAAGGGATGGTGAGATTTGAACTTAATCATTTGGTCATTGATACCATGTGAGATTCAAATGTGGAACTGTTTGGTCATTAAAACTTTAATACCATGTTAGACAACTATCTCAACTTAAAAGTTTAAGCTAATGGTGAAGCCTATGGTTTTATATTACTCTCTCGACATTTTCTTTTCCAGGATGATGTGTGCATAGAGGATGAAGAAGGAATTAGACACTGTAAATTGATTGCCGTGCATGCTGGTTTAGAGAAAGGGAAAAATGTAGGCGAACAACTGAGATTTTTGAAAGCTAAGGAGACTCATCTCCCCAAGATAGAGGGTCTTAGTGGGAGGAAAAATGTTTGGGATATACCAGAGGTGATGGCTCGATACCTACTATTAATTCTTTTATCTGAAACTTCTTATCATAATCTACCAATTTCTCCAGCCACTTACTTTCTTTAGTGGGAAATGACTCGGATGTTGACAGCTTTACACATTCAAGATATTATATATCATTGTCTTTTTTATTTATGTAGCTGAAGTGTGGGTGTTTGATGTTTAATTTCTCTTAGGAATTAACTGAGAAACCAACCATTGTGGTTAGCGGCCACCACGGGAAACTTCATATTGAAGGTCTTAGATTGATTATTGATGAAGGTGGTGGATTTGAGAATAAACCAGTGGCTGCAATTGCTCTTCCCTCGATGAAGCTTGTTCGTGATACTGATAATTTGACAAAATAGCTTGGAGTATATCATAGATCGATGCAAGTGTCCTCGATCTTTCCAAACTTAGCCCAGCATACATATCCAGGCATGTAATCTGACTGATAGTATCTTGGATGCATATCTTTAGCAATCGTTTCAGTGCTGGCCTTGGAAGTTCTTGTATTTGATCTTTCTTTTTTTATGTCTCTCTCTGTGACAGGGGATGCTTGGTTTTATCAATGTCGTTGCTAATATTTTAGTAGTTTCTTGGGGAATATCAATAAAACGGACTTGTTTCCATGCCACTTTCCTTGTGGAAATTCTCCAATACATTGAATTCAGTTTTTTTTTTTTTTTTCTTGAGAAAAATAATGAAAATGCTGGTGGGGAACTTGCATGTCTGTCAGTTTATACTGATTTCTAACATGAAGGCCAAGAGGCTGGCCTGCATTTATCTCGGGATATGTCACTGATCATACCAGTTTACATTTGCAAATGTCAAAAATGGTCGAGTGTCATATATGATTTGAATCTTGTTCAAATAGATTGTTTAAACTGACATGAACCTGACCAGCTGGTTCTGTAGAAATTGAGTCTCGGGTCACACCAAATATCAAGTTATCTGTATCAGGTCTTCGTAAAATCTGCAGATGCAATGTTTTCAGGGTCCATCATATCAAGCTGTTAAAAGACCACATAATCAGAGATCAGACCGTTTGAGTTTATCAATAGCTCGAAGGCCTCTCTTTTCATCTCTAGCTGTTAGCATTCACAGTGAAATGTTAACTTGGTAGAACAACAATATATTTCTGACATTTTAATGAGCACGGCTGATGGAAACCTACGAGATCATCAGATATGCTAGGGTCTTTGATTTTTTGAGCCGATTCCAGACCCGTTGTCGCATTTCTTGCAATTAAACAACGATCCTATTAGAAGCCAACTGCCCACATATTTCAATCCCAACAGCTTTATTTCCTCTGACAGCTGCATACCTGCAGAGACAAGGGCTGTCTAGTTAATGAGTTTGATACGTAGGATAGGAGGTCAAAGAAGTGCATGAAAGAAAGCCAAGTAGAATTTACCTCCTTGTTTCAATGGATGTTTGTGCCATGGTAAATAAGGTGTAGCCGTGCTAGAAGAATATGATGTATTAATGAAATGGAGAAGTTCCAAGGTGTTGAGAGACATTAGAGTTTGAGAAGACGAAATGTAGGACTTTAATGATTTTGGAAACGAACTTAAGGATACGCACTGTGATTGGATTTCGCAGCTTTTCTCGCATGCAAGCATTATCTTACATAATTTGGTCGCTGACACATGACAAAGTTCGTGTCCCAGGCCTCTACAAAAATTCATATAGTACACTATCTAGAATTATTATAATTAAATTTCAAAATCATTTTTTTCCAGAATTATTGACAAAGAAAAAGCCCAAAATCCCAGTCTCTTACTTCGTAGAGTAAAACCATCATTACACTGTAGCAATCCGTTAATCTTGGTACATGGTAAAACAGAGCTCCTTCGTTTTGGTTTATATATATATATAAGTTTTAATTACTGCTTGCTAACCAGATCGGGAAAATAAAAACGTGGTTGATTACAAAGTGCAATAAGCGGCAGCAAGTATAATGGACGAATAATAATATTTTATTGAAAGTATTCATGTAATTGATGACGAATCTCCATTAAAGAAAGAAAAAACAATTTTAAGCAAATCCTAAGAGAAAGAATCCTAGTACACCCCAAGTCCAAGACAGATTGCTAGAATAAAGAGATGAAGTACTGCTAGTGCTAGGCGATGCAGCATGGTTCGGTTTTGAAGTTGCAGGTGCGACCAGGATCTCAATCTTTTGCCCTGCTTGGCAGTGACCAGGGTAACCGCAGATGAAGTAGAAGTGGCCAAGCTTTTCAAGGGCGACTGTATCGGAGCCGTTGGTGTAAGTAGCTATCGGTGATGTTGCATTGCAAGACTCGAAACCCGGATGCGCCACCTGCTTCACGTTGTGGAATTGGTTGTTGTAATTGAAGACGAGAGTATCACCAACGTGAAAATTCTTGCTGGCAGCCCAATCGTGGTAATCAACTTGGCCCATGCTTGTCCATCCAGCAGAGTCACCAACCTGGTAAACGGCAGCCATGGAGACTCCGCAAAGATCTATCATCAAGAGAGAAACCACCAGCATTGATTTCCTGAGATTAGCCATGGTCGTTTGGAAGACGATGAATATGTAAGAGAGTTCTGAGGTTGGCTTGAATGGATTTGTGAGATTAATCGCCTCAGGTGTCCTGTATTTATAGGGCGAATCTAATCCAAGTTATTCAAGGATACGGGATTTCCTGATTTGTATTTTCCTTTTTATGTAATCCGTATCACTGAAGGAGAACTTCATGTGCACATGCTGAGTTTTTTTAGGATGTTTAAGAAAAAAACAAGGTGGGTCAAACATGACTTTAAAGATAGGTTTGGGTTTAGGCTAGCCATGTAGGCCAAGAGTATTAGGCCAATTCTTAAGCTCACATATACGAGTTAGGCTCAACCCCAACCCAACTCGATATTTTTTTTAATAATGGGCTGGACTCGGCTCATCCATATAAGTCCTTGTTACCGCCTAAGACTCTCTTCTATGCAAATTTCATCTGCTATAAGCTTCCAACTTCTAACAAAACAAAGTTACTCATCTAGGCTACTTACGTTCATTGCATCCAAAATCTTTCCTCATATAACCTCGAGTCAGTTGTGATTACTGTATCACTGATCATTCAAGA
Source organism: Salix caprea (assembly GCA_964035475.1). Taxonomy (NCBI): domain Eukaryota; kingdom Viridiplantae; phylum Streptophyta; class Magnoliopsida; order Malpighiales; family Salicaceae; genus Salix; species Salix caprea. Next base: position 6,963,953 of record OZ037755.1, on the reverse strand, counting down.
AAATTCTATTTCTAAGAACATGACAAGAGAAATAGAAACCAGCAGTATATCTAATTATCCATCTTCAAAGTTTAATTTAAGAGCATGCTAGTTCACAGATTTTAATACAAGGAAAATAAGCTGGTGGTGATCTAAACCAGAGAATCATGTACAACTGAAAACCTAATGCCAACAGCAGCTCCAAAAAAAACACCACACAATCAGCATTAGGTTTGTGATTAAAAAGAATAAAAGAAGCAAACGGGATTTATGGACAATGAACAATCAAAACAACAAGCTCCTATGAATAATAATAATCCTTCATAGAAAGCTCAGACTCCAATTTTCCGATGAAAACAATGCTACAAGCCTATTTCTTGAGAAGATAGTTGGCAAGTTAGCCAATAGGTAGTGAGGGAGTTAGTTTGAATTAGTTAGGATCATGGAGTTAATTGTTTGTATTAATAGGTATTATTTCGGTAAGCAAAGTATTTTTCATTTAAAAATATATTAAAATAGTTAGATTTATTAAAAGCTTTGATTTTGCAAAGCTAGTTGCATTCTAGGTGAGCAACAAGGTAGTGGAAATGGCGGGTATTGTTCTCCACTAAATTGAAAGAAGAGAATAGAATTCGTGAATTTTACATTATTTTCTTTCTCGTGTTTTCAATCCGCAATAGTGTTCATGGTAACAGCTCCTAGGGCAACAAAAAAAATTGACTCTGGAAGGGGACTGATCAGGGATAAAGGTTTCGTTTCAGCATCAGAATCCTTTGGAGATTCTCAGGCTGAGCTTGAAGAGAAACAGAAACCTATCTGAGCTGAGACAGCTCATCTGCAACAGCCAGTTTTTAGCAAGGGTTAAAGGGCTCTAAGGGCAGCAACACCTGTGAAAAGAGATGATATATATATATATATATATATATATATATATATATATATATATATATATATATATATATATATATATATATAGAAGAGAGAGAACGAACTCGAGCCTCTGGGAGAAATGGTCTCTGCAGAAAATGTTTTTGTACTTGTGATTCAAAAGTTCGGTACTTTTTCCTAAACCTGTTCCTGTTGCAGTTTGCATAAGATTTGAGACTTGAACACGGATCCTGTCCAAAATCTACTTCTGTTTATCTGGAGGTTTCTCTGGTGATGGGTTTGCTGTGTTCTTGTTGCTAATATGCATACATTGTGATATAGGCTGCAACAGCTATACTCTAATTTACAAACAATCATTCTTACACTTCTTTCTGTATCCTGTAACCAAATCTTGAATTAAGTATCTGTTTATCCTGTTGAATATTTTTAACCATCGCACAGTGGTAGAAAATGAGTACAGTTATCCAGATTCCCTATGGTGCATAGAATTCCTGTCTCAAAACTATCCTTGGCCACTGGGTAAAACCATGGGTAGCAAAGTGAGAAAATTCAGGTCTCTGCAACAATTTTATCCATGAAGAAGCCAGAAGTGTTTATTAATACAAACTGGAATTATGAAAACAAGTCAAACTGTTTATTTTCCCTTCACTTTTGACACCAAGAATCAGAAAACAATGTGCCTGCACTGAAAACATGAAATCAATCTGTGTAGGCTGATTCTTTCCAGCCTCCATAACCTTCCTCCTCAGCATCAAGTGCCCTACTCGTGCGATCCTGCAGGATGGAGATATTGCGATCAGGGAAATATTAGCATAAAACATTAAATTGTCATGGTTATGAAATCAGAAAAAGAAAACAGCAATTACATCAGAAAATGAACAGAAGAATACTTCCTCTACATTTACTACAGTTAAAATACCAGTCCGTGTTCTTGCTTGGAATCTAACATCTCCCCGGAACTTGAGCCACTCCAAAAGGATCATGAAATGAACCTACATTACCCAGCTAAAGGAGCTACATATAGGAGAACAGAAGAACTAGACAAATACCTCGGGAGTAAAACTAAGGCCAACTCTGATCTCTCCACGGTACTCCTCGTCCTTGACAACACTGTATGCAGTTGCTGGCAGATTTCCTTCTATGAATAATGGCTCTAAAGGAATGCTGCAACCAGGAATATGACGCAGATAATCTTAGTCCTTCAATATTCCAATGCACAAGACAGAATTATGCATGTACAGAACTAACAGCATATATATTGCGCTCTTCTTTGATAAAATCCACAAACATTTTGGTATATCGATCTTCCTGGTAGAAATAAAATATGTTAAATCAGATGAAAATGAATGCGACTGACCTTGCTTTTCCAAGGTAATCATCATCCGTGAGAGTGTCACGATCCATTATCTTCAGAACGAGTTCTGAAGTACCCTCGGAAATGGTAAAAACAAAGGTTTCATTCCATTCTGGTTCAGATCCTTGTCCTGCATAAATCAGTTCCTTATTCAATTGAACATATACACATATATAGTCATGTTGTAGTTGCCTGAAGGATGATTTAAACGGATACATTAGAAGCTGGCGTTGACCACCATTTGTAGTGATCAGCAAAATATCCTACTCATTTGATCTCAGACACAAACACTGAATCGAATAAAGATCTATGGCATCCTCTGTTATTCGACCAAATTAATCTTGAATATGCGGTGCCTAAGAATATATTTGGAGAATCGAACCTGAAGCGACGCTGCTTTTTTGCTCCTGAGTTCGGCAAGCGAGAAGCACATATGGATCGTTATTGGCTGCTCATGAACATGTAAATCAATGCATTAATTCACCAGGTTAATTTCACAAAACTAATGAATAAAATTGTGTGTAGATTTTCAAAATCAGCATCGTTAACTAGAAACTGAGAAATCGTGACTTGTCTGATCGGATCACTAACAAATCATCCATATATAAGCAACCAATGAATTGAAGGGTATCAGAATAAACACCTTGTAATAATAAAAAATAATAATCAGATGAACATGTTTTGACATCATTGCATGGAACCCTAGAATCTGGATCGATCATAGCAAGATCTCACATAAATTTCAAAGAGAACATTGAAAGAAATCATATGGTTAGTGTAAAAATGAATTTATAGATAGAATTAAAACTCCTTGATCATAAAGCACACTTGCGACGCAACTATCTATCTAAACATATCTTAGGAATTAGGAGGAAAGGAAAAGAGAAATCTTACTTAAGAAATCGGTGCTCTCAAGACCTTTGGCTCCGACAAGAAGAACTTGAATGGTCCCTTCAGGCATCTTCCTAACTATGGCTAGTCCTTTAGGACCAGAAAAGCAACAATGAATTACAGAGAAAAGAGATGGAGAATCAGACGATTGTGTTTTTCTGATTCTCCGAGGATTTAGAATAACAAAGTCATGACTCAACTTCTATTATATAGATAGATCGCCACCTTTCTTCCAGCTAATTAGATGTGGGGAATGATCTGTCTGTTCCTGTTTTATTTATTTAGAGGGTTGACCTCTTACCTGTCTTTAGTTATGACTCACCATTAACTATAAACTAAAATAGATTTCTCTTTCTTTTCTCACAAATTACTATTTATTTACTTTTTAGTTTTTTATTATCAATTCTTTTATTAAGTTATTATATTTTTATGATTTGAATTGCAAATTTAGCAAGCAAATTCAGTTGACTTAATTTATTTTTAATTATTTTTTTAATTTTATCATTTAATAATGATTTGATTAGAAGTTAAACTTCATGATTCTCTCTTACTTTCTATTATGTTCTTCCCCATGACCTAAGGATAGCACTTAATGAATTAGCCCAAACTGTTTTTTGTGTCAATTGTTTTAATTGATTTTTAAAAAATTTCATCATTTAACATGCGGTATATTGAGAATTGTGTTTCATATTGTATTTTGATTTGATTTCTATGAGAATGTATTGGTCTTCCAAGTTGGATGGTTCATGATTAAAATTTATAATTTATTTTATTTTATTTGCATGGAATTATTTAGGTCTTTTGACCTTTGTTATAAGTTTAACAAGTTAATTGAGGTCAACTTTTTAGGTCCTTTTTATTTTATTTTTTTAATTTCATCTTTCAATATTAGATTTATTGGAAATTAAGCTTCATAATTTATTTTAACTTGTTTTTTTATAAGGTTATCATAGTCTCATAATTCAGGCCACAAATTAGACATGTTAGCCTAGTTTGATCTAAGTTAATCCAATATGTTGCTATCTTAATATTTGAAAAAATATTTTTATTAATGTGTTTTTCAGTTTAGTCCAAAGTATATGTTTTGCCTTAAGTTTAAAAAACTATTTTTATTAATGTGTTTTTAAGTTTAGTCCCTTATATTTGAATCTTGTCTTTTCTTAATAATTATACTTTGATATACCATTAATTTGAACCTATAAGGGTGTAATTAAATAAAAATCATTGTGACAATTCATAATAATTTATTCCTCGTCAAATAGTGACATAGAGAACTATATATTCCCAATACTTTTAAAGTATTTCTTAATATATAAATTAATTACTTTATAAAAATGATAGTAATTAACAATTCATATCTTTATGTGCAAATATAAGAAAAACATGATCGATCAGTATAGTAAATTTTTTGTTGAGCAAAATTGAAAAAAAATTGCACCTCTTTGATTCTTTAACATCTTTAATATATTCATATTATTTTGTATATTATTTCTGATTAAGCTTTATTTTAAATAATTTTATAACACGCCATCACTTTCATTTGATGGATTTAATGGATTAAGTCTTTTTTTTTAAATATTAGTTTAAATGTTAGAATTAAAAGGGTAAAAAGAGAGCAAACTTTATTTACCATAAGATTTATAGTTTAGGTTTATGTATTTTAGACATGTTGTGAACATAAGCTTCACCTATATTCTATAGGTATGGAGCGAAAGATTTACACAATGGAATATTTTATATTGATTAAGATTTTAGTTTTTTTAATTTAAAACTCATCAAATAATAAAAATAACATGTGTGAAATAGAGTAATTATTTAATTCAAAACTCATCAAATAAGAATAAATGTTATATAAATAGAAAAACTAATCCAAATACAACATGAAAAATAACATATTGTAACTTATGTATCTTATTTAAAATGTTTTTAATCTTCCAATTATCATGCATGTGTGAAATAAAGTAATTATATATATATATATATATATATATATATATATATATATATATATATATATATATATATATATAACACATATTTCTAATTATTACAACTATTATTTTATAATTTTACAAACAACATAACACTTATATAAACACATAAAATTAATATCAATTTTAAAATTAATATATTCTTAGCCTATTTCATAAATCACCACATGCATTGGCATACTCTTATCTTATTTTAAATTCAACACGAAATTCAATATTGTATTTTCACACCCAACACCTCATCACAGAAATCTCATATTACCAATTTCACATTTAAGTAGACAATTTAACATCTCCATACATCTTAAAATTTCTATTTAATATCCACACATACAACCATCAATTTATATATTAAAAATCCATAAATTACATTTAGGCCAACTATTTAAATACTCACTTAGGACTTTTACACTTCATAATACCATTTTTTATTTATTCAATACACTAATTAATATTTAACCTACCAATCTATGGCTTTAAAATATAAATTCTCACACTTCCATAATTTCAATACAATGCCCTAACACAATTTCTTAGTTTCACATTGATAAAAATATAATAACTTGACCTCAAACCTTTAATTATATTCAATCATGTAGAACATGTGTACTTACATAATTTTATTTTCATTTCTCATAATCTTACATGAAAATAATCATGTTATCCTACTCACACTTAAAATCAAACATGCAACCATCTAGAAGGTGGCCGAGAGGTAAGAGCTTGAGACTAAAAGATTTGTTCTCATGTGGTCTTAGGATCGAGCCCTATGGTTACTAATATGATAATCACTAGAGGGTTACACGGTTAACTTCAGGGCCCGTAAGATTAGTCAAGGTACGCGCCAAGTCTTTAGCCAATGCACTTCTCAACCATATCAAACTTAGGATTCTACATTCCTTTGTTTTTCAAAAACATGGCCACAATTATCAAATCATATAATGATTCTAAATTCACCCTAATTATGATAAATTAAACTCATATATCATCAATTAACATACATCATTAATTCAATTTTTTCAAACTCTCTATCTTCACAGCCATAAAATTTCAGCAATATATAGCACAATTTAAGACAAACAAATGTACAACCTTTCAATTTCATTTTTGTACTTCTTCTCTTTCTCATCTAGTCATAAGACCCATTATTTATATGATCCATTACATATGAAATTCTTTTTGAACCCTGATATGTGTTTTTGGCAAGATGAAGGCTTAAAACACCTTAATGGAAATCTTCTCCTTAATGGAACTCTTTGACATTGAGATCAACCTTTTTGTTACTAAAATATGTTCAACCAATAATTTTCTCTCTTTTATTATTTTCAGACAAGTTTATCTCTATTCTCCCAAATTAAGAGACTAAAAACAAGAATAAACTAAACTTTTAGACCAAAACTAAAATTCCAAAATTGAAAAGGATGAATTAGAGGACAAAGGAACATAGGTGGGTGAAAAGGCACTTTTTTACCAACTTTGAGATTAACCATATGTTTTTTTATGTGTTTTACATCGTGATAATACCTCATATATTTTTTTTCTCTCAACAACAATTTAAAGCTTTTTCTCATGTAATTAGATAAAAAAAAAACATAAAATGAAAAGAAATGAAAAAAATAAGAGTTGCTTCATCGTGAGAGACACGACATTATTTGCGTAACTAGTTGAGAAATAGGATTGGTGTTTTTTATTACCTAAAAATCTATTTTAAACTTATTTTCACATAGAAAACATATAATAAATATCCTTACCATGTCAATAAATCAATCTCTCAACTCAAAACTTTATAAATTGGTCTAAAAACACAAAGTCAAGTTGAGAAAAGATTATTTATCAACTCCAATTTGTTTTTGTGGCTTGAAAAAAGATGTAAAAACACCTCAATAGACCTCTTCTTGTTGAATGGAATTTCATTGACACCAAAATTATATTTTAAAACCAGAATATGGCTAATCAATAATTTTATCTCCTCTATGATGTCTTTCAATAAGTTTCTCTCTCATATTTTACAAACCAACGACTAGAATTAGAGAAGAAAGGAAAATAAATAGATCAAAAAACATTTCAATGTGTTTTGCCCTATTTTACATCGCAATTTCTTTCTTTTAATCTTACTTTTTATAATTTAAAAGATAATCTAATGGAACTTGATAATAAAAAGATTAAATTGAAAATTAAATCTGAAATAAATTAAAAAACATAAAGAATAAAAAAAACAACATTAATTAACCATTAATCTTCTTTTTTTGCCTTTCTTTGTTTTAGTAAATTTCTCTCTTTGCAGCATCCTCTTATAATAATTTTATATTGCTTATAATTTTTAGGTTGAATTTTGCTATGTGAGCTGGCTTTATCTTTTAGAGTTTGTTTGATATTTTAAACAAATTTTTTTTAATATTTTTTATTTGAAAATATATATAAAAAAATTATTTTAATTTTGTTAACATAAATACATTATTATAACACACACACACGTGTGTGTGTGTGTGTGTGTGTATAAAATAGAGGAGTCGTCCACAATTACGAGCACAACTACCCTTAAGATTCGGTGTGACTAAAGGAGCAAAGAGACGGAGAGCGAGAGCGAGAGAGAGAGATGACCGGAACCTCGTCTTCCTCTTCTTCTTCCACGGCATCCATATCCAAAGACCCACCTTCAGATTATGTCTCAGCAGTCAAAGGATTTTTTGCAGACATCGGAATCTATGCCACACTCCCCCAAAACTCCCTTTCCAAAGACTTCTACTCTGATCTCATTTGCGATCTCCTTAAAGCCGACAATGTCCTACGTGGCCGCGTCTCCTGCGTCTTCCCTGTCTTACCTGTTGTTGGTGTAAGATTCTCACCCTTTTCTTTTTTAAGAAAAAAATCATCAAGAAATGGGATTGAAGCTGATTTATTTTTGTTTGCCGTTTTTTTACTGTTCTAGAATTACTATAACGGGCTACACGGAGGCGCTGTCGGAGCTATAGCAGAGAGAGTGTCAATTGCTTGTGCTAGAACGGTAGTGGCTGGTGATAAAGAGCTGTTTCTTGGTGAATTAAGCATCTCCTACCTCTCTGCAGCATCACTAAATGTGAGTTTTCCCAGTGGTCTTTCATGCTTGTCTCGCTTGTAATATAGAAAAAGCCTCAAGATTAATGGCGTGGTTTGTCAATATTAGCTGTGTTGCTTTCTTCATGATAGTAAGTGTTTGAGAATGCAAGTGTGAGTACAAAGAAAAAAAAATGTTGTCATGAAATGCAATTAACTCGTGTAAGTTTAGAAAATTGCCCATTTCCTTCATTTGCATTTATTTTATGGTTTAGTTCAGCTCGTAATTCGTTGGCATATAATGCTTAATTTTGTACAATGATTTTGTTCCCTGTGTGATTAGATTGGTTTTACATGCCTGAGGATTCTATCTGATACACTAAAGTCGTAACACTTTAAAAAAAATTTATCTTGGCAGGAGGTGCTGGTTGTTGAAGCGACCGTAACCAGGAGTGGAAGGAATTTGACTGTAGTTGCATCCGAATTTAGAATCAAGAAAACCAGGAAGTTGGTCTACACTTCTCGCGCTACCTTCTATCACATGCCTCTTGCCAAGTTATGAAATTTCTGTGATTTGAAATATGATGTTGTCTTTATCTATTTGAATGCTCTGCCTGAAAACATTCATGAATTCTTTTAATTTGCTCAATAAGAATGTGGTTTATAAGATGGTTAAAACCATCAATCCAGGACAAAATTGCAGTACAGATATTATTTATGCTATTTCAGGCAAGGAATATGATGCTACAGGCTGAGATGCTAATGAAAAAAGGAATGGTGGCGATCATAGATTTGATAGGGCTCATCCTTCTAGGAGGCCGTATAATGAGACAAGCACATTCAGTCCTACTGGTAAGGGGAAAGTAGTATAACCATCAAAACTTCGGGAAAACAAGTTTCAATGAACAAAATGAATAGCTCTTATTTTGAGAAGAACATTATTATTCATACTTTTAATAAAACACAAGAATTTTCTCTAGATTTGTCAAGAGCTTGGGTATGTAACCCTTGAGAACCCTCGCTTTAACCATGCTATACACTGCATCAGTCTGAACTCAAACAGGACATGATAATCTTAGAAACCCTATTTAATATTATGGGGGCCATTTGGTGTTCACTTTGCATTCAGCTGCTGCTGCATTCTCGTCCTCCATAGTGTTGTGCATTTAGATGCATGTTTCTTTGATCAGGTAGCAGGGATAGAAATTATAAGATTCCTTCTTTGCTTGGAAATTCGATATGCATCATGGCCAAATGCTATCACTCTTTCTAATGATGAAGCATCACTTGCAAATTATTAAATCGGACTTGCATGCTCACATCATCTGCGACATGAACGTCTCTTTCAAAATATGGCATTAAGAAAATCCTTGAACACTTGTTAGCACAGTTGCATGTTAAATGCTTGAACAAGATGTTCAACACTGGAAGAAACAATAATTGCATCAAAGCGTGGTAACCAGGGAACATTACATGTATGAAAAACAGAATAAAAGAATAGGTGATTGTGTTGCAAGTAACTAGCCTGATTGTTTATTCCTCGAAAAGGAGTTAGGTCGTGTTTCTCCACCTAGATAATCATGTTTAGAATGTGGCCTCTCTCCTTTTCCTCCTTTTGGATTAATCCTTAGGATGTTTTAAGAATGTTCCTTTCTTCCAAACATTAAGACGGGCATAATAATGCCAACAAAAACATTGAGAAGATGCCCGATATAAATGAAGAGGTAATTACTAAAATATTTTGCTAATCCATTCTACAAGAATTGTTCAAGCTCAGTCTTTGGAAGTGAAAAGCAAATTTTAAGAGTAAATTATCAACTGCTTGATCATGATGTTATTTCCTCCCAAGAATGAGTTTTCCATAACCAACAATTATAATCATATATCTTATCTCAAAATGCAGATAGAGCCGTAATTATAAAACACCAAACAAAAGATTTCAAAGCATTAAAATTTCTGCTAATATTCTTCAGACTAGGAACATGTAAATTAACCATGAAAGATGGTGTTGGAGACAAAGAAATGGTATAGAAGTCATGACTTGAATATGAAACATCACGATCACAGCTTAACATCAGGTGTGCCGCGAACTATTTTGCCCACGACTTTCTTACATGCTACTAACTCTTCCATAAGGCTGTAATTAGTGTGGAGACCTGATAAATATATATAGGTTTCAGTTAAGATATAAGAGGTAGAAAGCTAATCATGCAATATTTGTTGACTTACATCCAGATGTGTCACTCAAAACAGTATCAAATTCTTGTTCTTTCCCTTTCTTTAAAGCCTGAGATAGAACTATTTGAAAAACACTTTTGATCATATGTTAGTAGCTATGCCAAGTGTTCAAACTTTTAGAGATTGGCAAAGGCTAAAGAAGAAAGATTTCATTAGATATCCAGTTGTCTATCTGATGATGCTTTGGCCTTCTCTCCTTCAGCCACAACAATCTCACACCCCGTCCTTTCAGCCCATATCTCCAACTGGTCACTGCTAGCCGCCCTAAATGTATCGCCTGCTGCCATCAGTATCTGGAATGATAGCAAAATCCCAAGGAAATGAAAATAGACCTTTTGTAGATGAGACAATCTCTTTTTGGAAGCTTCAGAAAGGACAAAAGGATAAGCTAAGCAGCAATTCAAGCCAAAAGAGAAAAATGGAAAGAAAATAAATCACATGCGCACAAGTACTCCAGTAAGATCCCTGAACATAGTCCTCTGACTGCACTCACAGGAATACCCTCTACATTTGCAAAATAATAACTTTATTCAAGCAATTGATACAATGCTTTTCCAGCAGATCTATAACATAACATTCAAATAAAGGGCATTTCTAAATTTTCTTCTACATGTTCTAGTTTAACCCGGGATAGTAGGATACAGCCATTAGGAAGAATAAATGTTGTGTTTTGAAAGAAAAATTATACAGCATGCATTTCTCTACATCCATAATGTCAGTCCATACAGCACAATTTCATTACGGAATTTGTGTGGAGGAACTAGGAAGTCCTATAACACAGACCATGCATTTTAATTGCAAGACATGAAAAGGCTATAAGTTTCAAATTCTCTAAAATAAATCTAATTCTTAATCCATACCAGTAGAATCAACAGATAGTATTGGTATTTGGTAAATAGCATCATCAAGAGCCAAAATTCAACAGCATATTCATAAGACTTTTGAGTCCTTATCACAATGAGCACTTTTTCCTTAGGATATATCAGTTGCCAGAAACTTGGAGCAATATTAGCTTCAATTCAGCTCTACAGATAATGCAAATTTCAATTTCCCCATACTCTCTCTTTGTAAGGGCATTTGTCACATTGCAGAAAAAGCAAACAAAATATCACCTTTTCCCCTGCTTTCTTCAATCTATATGCTAGCTTTCCTGCTGAGAGAGAGAGAGAGAGAGAGAGAGAGAGAGAGAGAGAGAGTCTCATACAGCTTCCAGGTCAAATTCTACAACTCAAACCTCCTCACAATTTAGAGCCAGATACTTCACCAACTTGCTTATCAGGGCCACCCTTCACTCAATGTGTAAATTTCCAGAACCATTAAAAAATTGGCAATCATTAAATTGGCTTAGGCAAATATTCCAACCATTCCTTAAAAAAATAACCTCACTTCTAAATTTCAATTCAAGACCAATGATTAGTAGCTCGATTCTTCACTTACCAAGGGATGTTGTCTTCCCACCTCCATTAACACCAGCTATCATAACAACAGCCGGTATCTTGATAACACAACGTAAACCATAACAGCACCAAATTAAAAAACCAAACTTGATCATCACATACCACAAAAAAAAAAATAATAGAGAGAGAGAGAGAGACCTGAATACTAGTCGAAGTTTAGTTTTATTCCCTTTCTTCAATAACAAATTCAACACTCTCTTCTTCAATGCATCCTACAAACCAAAAGAGAAGAAAAAAATTTACAATTCAAATGGCAATGATTCTCTTTTATGAACTCGTGTAGTTATTATAGTGATCAAATAAATACCTTTATTTCACTCCCTGATTTAAGCTTCCCAGCGAATATATCCTCCCTCAGACTCAACAATCTGTATAGCAATTATTGGCCCAAAATCAGACACCAAATAAGCCTGCAATCAAAGCCCAAATTAAATAATTTAACATTTTAGTTATTAAAAAATAAAATTTATATAAAGTTTATTTTTTATACAGTTATATTAGTCGCATTATTTATGTTGTGGTTTTAATATATGAACCAGATTGGCTTGAGTATTATAAAAAAAATTAATTGTTTTTTTTTTCTTGATTGATTAGAAATAACAATTCTTGATTTGTTTTAGTTTACTTTTTAGCAAGGTATTCCGGTCTCATGACTCGAATTATAAGTTTTACATGTTCATCCAAGTTAACTCGAGTCGTTTTATTATGTCCTTTATTTAAGTTGATTTTCTTTTTAATTATATTATTTAACAATTAGTTGATTAAAAATTGTGTTTCATAATTTGTTTTTATTTGCTTTATATGAGGTTATTTTAATATCATAACACGAGTCACAGGTTTGGCAGGTTATTTTAATATCATAACACGAGTCACAGGTTTGGCAAGACAACTTGGGTTCCATTTTTTGTTTGTTTTTATGAGGTTATCATAATCTTATCATTTAGATTATGGATTAGGTGAGTTAACTCATGTTAACCTGAGTTATTTTTTATGTTTTTTTAATTGATTCATTTTTTTATTTTATCTTTCAACATTGAGTTAATTGAGAATTAAGATTTATAATTTATTTTTTATAAGTTTATCTAAGCATCATGACTCAAGTCATTGATTTTGCAAGTGCAATTAGGTTGATTCATGATATTTATTATTTTAATATTTAATTTTATCTTTTAACATTGAAAATTAAATTTCATAATTTATTTTGATTTGTTTTATACAAGGTTATTATGGTTTAATGATTTAAGTCGTGAGTTTAGCAAGTCAACCTTATTTGTAATCATCTTAAGATTTTTCTAAAAAGATATTTTTTTTTCTAGTTAATCTATAATTTTACTATTCACTTAAATTTCTTTGAATTCATCGAATCAACAAAATTATATCAAACTAGACCCTGAACATCCATGATCCATCTACAAGGAAGTTTCATGAGATGAGAAAATCCAATAAAATGAATCACGTGCTTTCAAATAAAGGAAAGTTAAATGTGTAAAATGCTTTAAGAAATTATCCGATTATACATTCGTTAAACTACAGGGTCGTAGATATAGTCAACTGATCAAAACATATGGCTTGCAAGAGGTGCGGATTTGAGGAAGACAGCTCCTGATTAGATTATATCAAGTCAAATGAATCAAACGACGACGTCCGTAGTTATCACATATAGAATTGAGGTGTTTGCTCTTATTCTACTGCTGGTCAAAGTTTGAATACCGACATGGATTCTACAAAAAAAACCATCCACGTACCGGCCTCGTGGCAGGTGTGCTAGAAAAGGTAGGTCTGGCTAGTTCAAATTTGGATCTCATTTCGTGTACTTGAAAGCCAATCCGGATAGAGTTGTTGACTTCTCAGAAAAATACTGTGTCTTTTCATCACCTTGTAACAAAAGTCAGCGATCATACTTGGACGCCGACAAGAAGAAGAATTATTCCGGGCTCCATCGGTGATCATTTAATACATTAACACGATGGAAGAAGACCAACGAAAATGCCTTGATGAAGAACATGCTCTCCGAAACTTAGGTCAACTGCGCCAAGTTTTTTTTTTCTGAAATAATTTATTACCACAAAGAAGAGCTAGGATCCTATGGGCTAGTGTCAAACCAAGTGTTGGTGACATGGGTTTTTGTCAGCCGTAGAAAGCAATATGTGGTCCAGTTTTAAGAGAGTGTCGTGTATTTATCACTTGATGGACCGACCAGGAGCTTCATCCGACATAAGTTTTAGGCTGTGCATGCAAGGATTGACATCAGTTGAAGAAGAGATAGATGGGAGCTCTTCATACTATATAATATTAAGAAAACAAGAAATATCATGCCGAAAACACTAGAAAAACCTTGAGAATATTACTACTTAGATAGGGAAATTTTGTAAGAAAATCATTTGATAGGAAACTTGCTAGGGTGTTTGAACGTGGCTGAGCATAATTATGTGCATGGCTTGTTTATCTGGATGGATTAGAGAGATTGGTTTAGCAGGCTTGAATTAGGGTTCACTAAATGAAGGCCGAATTGTTTTTTCCTTGAGCATTTATTAGCAAGTTGAAGTGGTTTAACCAAGAAGAGTAAACCTACCCAAAGGGTTCTGGTGTGAGTGGTGAGGGCGCTCTTATCCCTTAAGAGAGGTCAGGGGTACAAACCCTCCTCTTGTATGGAGCCGGCCATTTGGGGAGCACTTTCACCCCTTCAGGGCCCACCCGGTGCGAACGTGGATTAGTCTGGGCCAGCGCTTGGGACACCGCGTGGTTTATACCAAAAAAAAAAAAAAAAAAAAGAGTAAACCTAATTCCCCAGATGTTTCTTCCTTTAGCAGTTGTTATTAGCAAGTGTAAGTTTTATTATGCATGCAAACTCAATACGCTATGAATCAAAATGATATAATGATGATTTTATCCCTTTTCTAAAATTTATTAGATTGATTTTTGTGGATAATGCAATATCTTTATAAGAGCTAGTAGTCATGATTAGATTCATAGTCGGTTTTTTATATTTTTTAAGCACGATTAAATAATTAAATTACTCTTAAAAATTAAATTACTCTTAAATGAAAAAAAATAAAAATTAACTAAACATGAACTACGTGCTAATTAAAGATGTATATATCTTTTCTTTTCCTTCATTCAACATGCTGAAAATCTTTATACAGCTAAACATGAACAACGTGCTAATTAAAAAAATCTACCCACCCAAACTCTTTACTTTTCCACCCACCCAAACATCAACCCACTTTCCCTTTCTACCAAAACGCCACCTAAACCTAACAGAAAAATTTTGATTTTGCATACATGATGACATATGAAAGAGGAGAAGAGTTTATAACAACAGCCACACTTTCTTGGACATGATTTGTGATTTAGGCTCTGGATCGTATATAATTTATGTATTTAAGGTTTAGTCCCTGATCTTGGAGATCAGTGAGTACAGAATTAATATTGATGTTTGCAAACATATGCCTTAAAAAAATATATAATTTTTAAGAGAATAGATGGAAACTAAAAATAAGAGCAAACTATAGGAGATTCCATGCATATAATTAAACCTATAAAATAAATAAAACAATAAAATAAAAAAATGAATTGAAAAACTAAATGGAGGTCAATTCGGGTAAACCTCACACCTATCATAGAAATGATCCCACAGTTGCCCTCTCCTTTCTTACCGAATACCTGGCATCAGGATTGAATCTTCGAAGGAACCAACACCCGTGGGTTCCATAAAAAAAGGAGCATTAATTGAGTCGTTTTGGTTTAGGTGGACCACTGTTCAAAAAGCGCTTTTGGATAGAAGAACTCCTTCAGTATAAAACGCCATCCTGTGTATCTCAGTTGCTATCTAAAATTGTTTCAGTTTCCAAAACCAAGCATAGTACAGCACAATCTCTTACACGCCTGCAAGTTCTTGAATCTTTAATCAGCGAGTTTCTTCAACATGGACAAAGTTCATAAGGCTTCTCGCACTCTAGAGATCACGATCTTGTCAGCAGAAAACCTGAGCCTCAATCGCAAATCCATAAAGAAGAATGCTTACGTTATTGCCAGAGTCGATCCCACAAACTTTGGGTCAACGAAAGCTGGTTTTGAAGGAGGCAGCAATCCTTCATGGAACGAGAAGCTTGCCCTAGATATGTCATTCCAGACTCGTTTTATAACCCTCGAAGTGAAATGCAAGACTAGCTCAGGTGACCGAGTTGTTGGCACGGCAAGCCTTCCGCTCTCTGACATATTGGGAGATTATACACCGGAGAGTTGCGTACATTTCTTGAGTTACCGGTTAAGGGATTCTAGAGGTGAAAAGAATGGTATCATTAATGTTTCGGCAAGAGTCAAGGTGCCGGTAGAGTCCATGAGCCCGGCGGTGACAGAGAATCCGGTGAGAAGTGGGTGTTCGTCGTCGTGGAAGCAGCCAGCGCTGGGGGTGCCTGTTGGTCACCGGAAGAATTATTACGGTGGTGGGGTGGCTCGGGGGGTTCCTATCTGGAGTTAATTTTAATTTTCTAGTGGTTAATTTTTTGAGCCTTGTTAATTATTTGACTGATCGAGCCCAATTTAGTCCTTCATGCTATTCATTTTTGTATCATAATGCTCACGTTGAAAAAACATAAGCACTCGAATTAAGGCGTATGCCCTACATTGAGAGGAGAGATCAGAAGTCAAAATATACTTACAAAAAAAAAAAAAAAAAAAAAAAGTGGACGTGGCCAAACTCGTTTGCTATTTGTGAAGAAGGATTTCTTTGATCAATTGGTCCATCATAGACCATTGTTTTTGCGTTTTTCATGAATCATGTTCCACCATCTTTAAAAAAATGTGTTTGCAAAATAACAAGCATGAGGATTATTAGTAGTAAGAGTTTAGAGTTAAAAGATTTATTTTTCTTATTATCTCATGTTTCAGTCCTGTAATTATTAATATAATAATGATTGAATGTTTATATAATCATTAATTTTAAGACTCGTAAGATTAGTCAAGATATACACAAACTATCTGGACACACATATTAAATAAATATAAAAAACTTGTCGGAGAGCACAAAATATTTGACCCAAAAGTAAAAGAGTGGTGGGGGTCCCACGTTCCTCCTTATCAACATGCTTTTCTTCTCTTCGTTGCTAGGAAGGTGTCGGGCGTAGTTTTTGATGGTGTTGGGACTTTCAATTTAAAACAACAAATTGTATAACTCTGTTCAAGCTGTTTTTTTCATGATTTGAACAACGTGGAAGCGTCGTTCTGGGTGGTTTGTTTACCATCGTGATTTGACTTTTTTAAACAACAAAAAAAATGGAGATTTGGGTTCTGAAAATTATATGAAAACAAAAGCATATCGCGCATCCTGATAAAAAGGTGGTGTTTTGAATTAAGAAGCTAAGAGAGTCGTCATTTTCGGTTTAATTTTAAATAATTTATCCTTTATCTTTTCTTTTCTTTTTTCTTGATCTTGCGGGGTGTTATTTTAACTTATTCCACATGCAGCTTCTTCTTCTTTTTCAATCTATTTAAGTCCAGCTGGATTTATTTATGTTTGTGTCTTTCCTCCTTCTTGGAACACGTGGTCGTTACCTCCTTCTTGGAACACGTGGTCGTTAATGTCAAACAAGATACATCAATGGTCAATATCTGAAAATCTCACTATCTCGCAAAATAGTGATTTTTTTTTTTTTTTTTTTTTTTTGCAAACAGCACTGTTTCTATTCTAGCTTGAAACCTTCAAAGAGTTGAAATAAAATATAGAATTAGTTTACGAGGCTAAAGGCTGAAAACGAAGAGTCTAAATGTTAAGGGATCTAATATATAAAAAGGCTGGTGCATATCAATAAGCACCAGTGGTCTAGTGGTAGAATAGTACCCTGCCACGGTACAGACCCGGGTTCGATTCCCGGCTGGTGCATTGAGGAGCGATGATGAAAGCTGTGCCCTAGCGATGGTAGGGTCTATCGCAAGCATCTGATCACCAGATGATACGTGGCACTGCTGAGCTCTTTTTATTTTATTGTTTTTGCACTTCTTTATCAAAATCAAAATAAATCGACTACTATTTTTTTTTTTTGGGGGGGTGAATTTTAAGAGCTCAAAATTTATTTTATTAATATGTGCATATGAACACTTGGGAAAAAGTAATTGATTAATGATTTATATCCAAACCTCACCTAAAAAATCTATAATATGATGATGGTTTGTAGCTCTTTTTAAACTATCGAGTGTTAGGATTTTTTGTTCTTCATTTATCGGCTGTCTTTTTTTTTAATTTTTTCTCTCGAAATCATAAAAACGAATTTATTTGCCTGAGTATATTTTTGAGAGAAAAAAGTGTGAGGTCAATAAAATCATTCCAAATCCTATTGATGATTTTTTTTTTAACTACTTCACTAAGCTTCTTCTTCGTTTTCTTCTATCATGTCACCAAGCCAATTCATGTCGGCTCTTGCATGCCAAATCTGAAAACATTCAAAATAGTATTAAAAATAAATTATTTAAAAAGGCAGGGCAATGTCTGGTAGAATGGCATCAAAGCAGACTGATAGTCTAGTGGCTGAACGGGGTCGTATCACGTAACGTGCCCATGTTCGACCTCCGGCAAGTTTTACTATAAGAGCAATGAGGAAGTTTAAGCTCTACGACTCCGGTGTAGAATGAGAAAGAAACAATACATGCAAAATCAAGAAATGCCAGCAGGGTTCTTCACGGTCAGGACTGGATAAGCTCTTATTTTCTTTCATATTCATTATTGTTTTTGTTCAGAAAGCAATTTGGTGATCTTCATTTCTCAAAAGGCGATTTCATTACATGAAATTCACACGTTACAGACACTTTGCATCGATGCTAAACTTTAATCATCTATGCAATGCGTAATCCATTTACATATGCCAGGTTAGTGCAAGCATTTAGCACAACAGGAACCTTCAACTAGTTGAGCATGTTTGTTTTATCACACTTATATACAGAAAAAAAGGGAAGAAGTGGAGAAAACTGCATCTTTACAAAAACACACACAAAAAAAAAACATTTCCTCAAGACCTCGTAGATAGTAGTGGTACACAGATAGCTACATGATTCGTCAAGGGATGCCTGATCTCTATGCTTCTTCACTGCTACTTTGACTGTCAGCCTTTAGAATGTTGAACTTGCAGAGAGGGCAGGTTGCATTGATGCAAAGCCACTTGTCCAAGCACATGCAGTGGAAATGGTGACCACAAGGAAGCTCACGTAGTTCGCTTCCATCTTCATAGGCAGAAAGGCAAATGCAGCACTCCTGTGATTTATAACAAATATTCATGTCAGAAGTGAATCGAGAATAAAGAGCTGAAAATGGGGAACCAACCCCTAACGTTAAAGTAACCATATCGTTGAGAGGAGGAGACCATATGAGGTTTGCAAATTGAGATCCAGCCATTAGTTTTTTTCTAATATATATATGCACCAATGTCATGAGTAGTACGATGAGGGAATTTGATCGAGAACTAAAAACAAAAGAAGGTGCCCTGCGTTACTTTCCCGACCACATTGTTTGCAGTGTAAAGCTTCAGGTTCAATGCAGAGGTGCAAGTCATCCCTCTGGAATAGTCGTGTACCAATTGTTTTACTTTTTACATTCAATTTGCCTTACAGACCAAATAGCTGCCCAACCTACCCCAGCCTTTTACCATTAGAAGCTTTGACCTAAAGCCTCCAGAGCCAGTAGTGGCAGAGAGTGCATGCATTTCTAGAAGAGAGAACTAAATTCCCGTTGGTATACTTACCGTGTCTTCATGGGAAAGGGCACGTTCAATAGGTGTGTCAGTATCACATTCAGTCATCATCCCACCAAAAGACTCTTGACTTTCATCATTAACGTTTTCACAATCCCCTCTCTTGTGAAACTTGTATTTTAGTAATCGATCAATCTCTTCTTTACTTGCTCCTTCCTGTTTTTGAATTGAAGGCAATGCAAGATTAGGCATAGAATATTGAAGAACAAGGACCAAAGATGCAATCTACAAATGAAATGCAAACAGAAATGACAGCTCTTTGTGCATAGGTTGAGCAACAATGCATCATAATTTGACATTATTCACAAAAAATGTAGCCGCCGTCATAATCAACAGTGCACCAGGTTATTGTTTCTTCAGGCCGGCCCACCAGACTTTAAGGCTTTGCAGGTTGGAGCAGCATATGCTCATTCTTCTCAGCCTTAATGCTGTCCTACTGCTCCTGCTTCCCACCAATGAGAAGTTGGAGATTTTAGGTCCATAGGGTCCAGCCTCATAGGTTCAATCAAAGGGACAAAGTCATGATGGGGCATTGAAGGTCTTTCAACAAAGGTTGAGGGGAGAAAAAAAAAGCAAGGGTAAAGATTCACTTGTCATCATTTAAAGGGAGTTTGGGGATTCTCTAAACATTGAAGACTGTAGTAGAGATCTCCACCAGAGCATGTGACCTGGAGGTGGGGCTCAATCTGGTAAGATTTAAAGCTCCAAGCTTTATCTAATTTGTATCTATGACTGAGAAAGAAGAAAAGTTTTTCCAAGTCCTAAACTGCAAATCCAGATATAGAGAGTAACAATATTTCTGTTCTAATTTCTAACTCCCTGTAGATTTAGTTGTTGCATCGCCAGTTCACTTACTAAAAATTTTGTTCAGAGTATTTTTTTTACCTGGTCTGCCATAGCATATAAGATGCCGATTATACAAGGCAGGCAGCAGCAAACAGCAATTCCAATGAGGCATGCAACAGCAATGCAAATAATTACAAAGAGCGCATCAGCTGCAAGAAATGCAAAGCAGAGCCTGCAAAGCAAACCATCAAGCAAACCAATAAACATATGAGAGCCATAAGCTAAAACACATCAAAGCAAAATATGTTCAAACAAACCCGTAAAGCTGAGGCGAATCCTTTGCCAAGTTTTGGTGGCCAGCAGTAGTAACCAGGTAGAATCCAATAATCCAACAAATAATTGAAAACGTCGTCATTGCAGATTCCACACGCTTAGCAACACTGTACGAATAGAGCACAAGCATTCGCATATCTATAAATTCATAAAATCCATGGGCTTCAAATCCTCACATTCCAATAATAATAATAATTAAAAAAAAAAAAAAAGAGCATCACCAAATGCACTCTGTATAAGCAACTTACAGTGAAGAAGAAGAATTATTGCCAGTTTATTTTTCTTGCAAGATTGTTCTCAATTTTCAGAAAACAGCATTAATCAAAAATTCAAATCTCACCAAGTCCCAACACAACTCCATTAACAATAAAGCTGAATATCGCAAGCAACTTCACAAAAGAAAAATGGACGATCAAACAAACTTTTCAAGCAAAGCAAGGTAATTAAACCATCACTTCTTCTAGCAAAACAAACCTTTTGTTCTGCTTTACAATAAAACAAACACAAGCAAAATAATGACAAATAGCGAAAGTTTACCTAGAATTTTCACCATCATTTTCACTTTGTTGAGTTCTAAAATCCAAAGAATCCCCTGAATCTGAACTCAAAAACCCACTTTCTCTTAACCCCAAATTCCTTCTCTTTCTATACTCAACAACAACACAGACAACATGACACGAACACAGCAAAACATACGCAACAATCCACGCTCTGAAAGGCACCCTTGGCTTCTCCTCCAAACTTAACCCCAAAACACCAACAGCTATTATCACAATCGCCAAATTCCACAAAACATCAATAACAACTATCGGCTTCGAGTAACCCCAGTCACTTTGCCTCTCTTCAAGCTGCTCCGCCGCATTTTCACGAACACGAACAGAGGGCTCTCGGAGCATCATTCGGCGGCTGCTCGCCCGACGGAGTATACGGGCGGCAGCGCCACGGAATTGCGGTGGACGGCGTAACAGGCGGCGGCTACGGAGGAGGTGGCTGGCAATTGAATGGGTTAGGAGCGGTGAAGAGTCCATGGCATCGGATCGTGATGTTAGTGAAGAATTTGGAGAATACATCTTCTTTTTCTACGCCTCTCTCTCTCTTTGTAATTTGTACGAAAAATGAGAATTTGAAAGAAAGGTGTGCTTGATTTTTCACAAGATTTTGAATTCGAGGGGGTGTACTTCCTTTATGTGTTTGAAATTTTTGAGGGAATGATCTCTCGAAATATTTGGAGACAGGGTAGCAATTATTGTTCTCCGGATAACGACAATGCCGTCCATGTTTTGGATTTGTAGTTTGTGCTCGCCTCTTCTAGCCCTCACATCCTTACACCGCCAGATCATCAGCCATCGATAAATCTATTACTGTACTGTTTATAATTTTGTTTCATAAATATTTTTTAAAATAATTAATTTTTTTATATTTTATTTTAAATTATATTTTATTTTTATATGTTGATATCAAAACTAATTTTTAAAAAATAAAAAAATATATTATTTCTAAACGAAAATCATTTTAAAAATAACATCAATCTCACTCTCAAACCGTAGTATATAATTTCATCGATTAATTAAATTTAACTTTATATCCCTTATTAATAATATATTAAATCTAAATTAAATTATTGATGATTTCATTTTTTGAGCTACTGAAAGTCGTTTTTATTAATGTACGAGGACCAAGACTTCATTTTTTATTAACAATAAAACGAAGGTTTTGTCCCTCTGAACATAGCACTTAGGCTTGGGAGCGAGGGTAAAGTAATTCTTGTGTTGTAATTTGCAAAGTAAATGACTACTGTGCCTTAAAAGCCAAAAATTAATACCCCGACGAGCAAGGACACTTCAGTCTTTTTCTTGTTCTAGTTGCACATTAAAATTATCATGGTTCTCTTGGATCATAATTGTCTGTCTTGGTCAAGAAGAGTTTTTGTCATTTCATTTTTTATTTTATTTTCTATCATTAAGGTTTAATTAAGGATATTTTTATACAAACAAAATACTAAATAATTTGAAAAAAATACTCTTAGAAATTAAGTATATAAGTAAGTAATATATATTCTTAAAAATTAAGTATATAAGTAGGTAATATAGTTTGTATATGCATTCAAGAACATATGAGCAATCATAGCGATCAAAGAAGGATTCTTTATTTTTTATGTAATCTTTATTAACTTTTTTGCAAAAACTATGAGTTATTTTTCTTTCTTGTTAGAAATTAATCTTAAAAAGTAAATATGAAAATAATTATTATAATTTATGAATATGTTCAAAAATGCATGAATAGTCATAAAGATAGAAGAATGATCCCTCATCTTTTGGAGATAAATAGTATAGAGACCTGATGAAGAATCCTTAATCTTTTTGGTTGCGCAAACTTGGAGAGTTTTAATGAAGATATATAGATTTTATTATGGACATTTTCATGGAAAAACACTAATACTTTATTAAAAAAAATTAAAAGATAGAGATATAATTATGGCAATAACCTAAAGATTATCTTATCTAAGGTAGTTCATCATGGAATGCGCAAACATACTTTCTTTCTTGTCTAATTGTCATTTTTTATTGCTAAACTATAGAAAATATGCTTTGACAATCAATGTTTTTTTTTTTTTATCTAAGACATGGTATTCTTTAGTTTTATACCTATAATAATAATGAAAAGGATAATTTATCAAGGCTCATTGGGTTTGAAACACTTTTTATAGGAGATGAGTATTGCATAAAGTTTTTTTCCTTGATGAAGGTCAATATCTTAACACGTATGATTGTGAGAGTTATGTGTCAAAAGCTTAGTGAATTGCCAAACAATCATGAATATGCCTCTTGGTATTATGTTCTTACACTCTAGTAAGGGATTGATAACACTGAAGATCTTTTCTTAGAAATAAAGTTGTTCCTTCATGGTCATGTTTATTTTCTCTACTAAAATATGGTATATCATTACTTATTTCATTTTAACAAGAGTTACTATAATGAATAATTGTAACTCTATCGATCAAGGCCTATGTGAAGAAAAAAAATCAGTAAATTTCTCATGTTTATCATTTTTTTATTGAATCTTTTTAGATGTTTTCATCTTTTTCTTGTTGGGTGATAAAAAAAACATAATTTGGCTCTTTTTAGATGAAATACTAGTGTTGAAATGAGAGATAAGTTTATAAAGAGATTGTGAAGGTGAAGTATGAAGTTAGTTTAAAGGTTGTGATACCACACCCTTACATATTCATAGAAAGTTATTGGGAGAGTTTTACATTTTTGTGCTATGAGTTCTAGGATTTATTTGGCATTTTATATATGCTTTATAGAATCATAATTTTTCAACCTAACATTTACCATGACACAATTATTGAAGAAATAAGTGTGTAACACTCAATGAGAAAATAGAGTCTCTATGACATTTATGGGTTCTTATGATTATTGATCTTATCTTGCATCTGAGACTTATATATTAGAGAGCATACAAAGAGAATCAAAATAGGATTGATAAAGATAAGCACGTTTATGGTTAGGATATCAAATGAATTATCTTTATAGTGTGAGTGACTCCTTTAGTGAGTGAGAATATTATACATACTTTACATAGCCGTTTGACACAGCTTTTTTACCTGTGGTTTGAAAAAAGTGGGTTGAAAAAAACTGAAAAGTGTTTGGTTGTCTGAAAAGTTAGAAAAATTTATGTGGGCCCCATGTATAAAAAGTGAGCAAACCGAGTTTTGTGAAAAGCAGTATTTTGTTGCTGCGTGAGAAAAGCTGAAGCAGCCCTCGTAACAATTGGGGGGGGGGGGGCTGGGTATATATATATATATAATACGCATGGGATTTTCACTGTGCATCCACGCACAGTGCACACAGACACAGTGCACTGTGGATTGCAATAGTAGTTTTTTTTTTTTTTTTTTTGCTTTTTTTTTGTTTTCTGCTTTTTTTTTTTGTTTTTATTTTATGATTACGCTACTCTCTTTTTTTCGTTTCTTCTTCTTTTTTTTTTTGCTTTTTTTTTTCCTAATTATTCTTTTTCTTCTTTTTTTCTTCCGTTTTTTGCTTCTTTTTTTGCCTTTCTTTTGTATTTTTTCCTTATTATATTTTTTTCATTTTTTCCTTATTATATTTTTTCTTTCTTTTTCTACTTTTTTTTTTTTGGTTTTTCGTTTTTTAATAATCGGGGATGTCCGAATTTTTTTGATAACCAGGGTGTCCAGGCCAACTTATGCATACCACGACAATCCCCGGACCCACATTTTTTTTCTAAAATGCTTTCCTGCTGGTAATTTTTTTTTCTTTTTTTTATACTTGTTTTTATTCACTTATACATTTTTTTTATAACCGGGATCTCCGACCAGCTTAAGCACACCACGACTAATTCTTGGGCCGATTTTTTTAAAAAACAATATGGATTGCTATAGTGCTTTCATGCTTATATTTTTTTTTGTTTTCTTTCGCTTATATATTTTTTTGTAACCATGGTCTCTCAGCCAGCTTAAACTCTTTTTTTCACTTATACATTTTTTTTCACTTATATTTTTTTTTTATAACCACGATCTCCGGGCCAGCTCAAGTGCACCACCACTACTCCTCGGACCAAATCTGTTTTTTGATAATCGGGGTGTCCAGGCCAGCGTGGACACACCATGACTAATCTCCGAACCAATTTATTTTTATTTTTTATTTTTTTTCCTTATACGTTTTTTTGTTCACTTTTATTTTTATTTGTTCTTTGGATTAGATGATTTTTATAATTTTATTATTTGCGCAATAATAATGATAATTTTAGTGATTATTTTTTTATAAAAATCTTTTGATTTTTTTTAAAGATTTTCCTGAAATTTTAATTTATATCGGTGATCATTTTAAAAGTAATATTACTCTATTTTTCCCTTTATTCGTTTTTTTTTTGTTTTCTGTTTCTTTATTTGTTCTTTAGATTATATGATTTTTATGATTTTATTATTTATGCAATAATAATGATAATTTTAGTTACTGTTTTTTTATTGTTTTTTATATTTTGCTTTTTTTTTATTTTACATGGCAATTTAATTATTTTAATTGTTTTGGTAGTAATGTTAGTAATAATTTTAGCTTTAATAGCAATGATAATGGCAATAACGTCAGGATGAATTTTCTATCTATGTTTTCGTCTTTTTGTTGATAGAAAATTAACAACTTATTTTTTTTATTTGATTATTGTAGGTATTTTCACAATTTATATTTTATTTTTGTTTGATTTAAATTGAATTATAAAATGAACTTAATAATTCAGATATCTGAGTTTTCTTGCTTTTTTAATGATGATGATAAATTTATGCTGGTTATTTCGTTTGAAACTAATAAACAGATAAATTTATATCGATTTTAAATTCATATATTTTATAGAAAACTTGAACTTGACATGAATTCTGCACAGATTTATTATTTTAGCTAAATTTATATTATAATAAAAAAATAAACATAATTAATATTTTTTACATTGAAAAAAATATTGTGCCACCCGCGGCGAAGCGCGGTGGCATTGTCTAGTATATATATATATATATATGGGGGGCCCTGCTAGGTGGGATATATATAAATGGGGGGCCTGCTGGGTGGGTGTATATATATATATATATTAAAATAATCTAACAATTAATTAAAATATAAATAATGTTTATATAATATATGTTTATTAATATAAAAAATATATTTTTAAAATTAAAATAATCTAAAAATTAATTAAAATATAAATTATTTTTACATAATATATGTTTATTAATATAAAAAATATATTTTTAATATTAAAATAAACTAAAAATTAATTAAAAATAATATAAAAAACATGATAACCAAACACACAAAACAATTTTTTCAACTTCAAACTCAACCACAGTTTTAACCAAACACTTCACAACTTATTTTGAACCGCAACAAAAGTGTTTTTTTTTAAACTGTTTTTTTCAAACCTCAACCACAAAAACAAAAGCAATACCAAACAAGCCCTACATGTCATTTTATCTCATTCATTCATGAAAATGAAGTTGTCTCAATGCATCTGGTGCACGTAATGAAGTTGTGTTGGGTTTTTTGTTAATAGAATTAAAAGGTTGAAGATTTTCTTATATAGCTAAAACAATATTATTACACACTTTTGATGAGTGAGTTGATGGAGATATGAAGGAGCCAGAGTTTTGTCATCCATGAAAAGTATGATGAGGAAGGAGTAGAATGGTGATAAAATAGATTTTTGTTTGAAAATTAGTTTTTTTCAAGGGGATAGGTTGATGGATTGATTATATGATTAGATTGACCACTAGTTTGAATTATATAATTGGGTTGGCCTGGGCCTTGAGTTGATGGGCTTGGCTGATAATTTCACTATTTACTTGAGAGAAAATAAGTTTCTTGAGTATCTACAAATTTCTTGATGTTTCAGTTAATAGGTGTACATAAAATGAAGATTATGGAACGCATGATTGTGTTTGTTGGTCTAAAAACTGTATGGTCTAGCCTACTTTACCTTTCAATACGTAGATTTGATTGGCTGTGAGTATTAATTCACCCAAAATTAAAAAAGGACTCTTAATTTTGGCGGTTATGCACAAATCAAGATTTTTAAATTTCTCTCGTGGTTATCTACACAGTGCTGTAAAATCAAATGAGTTTAGTTATTCAAGAATAGAATCGAATAGGGTTCTCAAAGATTTATCAAAAGCGGGTCGAATTGATGATGCGCGGAATTTGTTTGATAGAATGCTTGACAGAGATGACTTTTCATGGAACACAATGGTTGCTGGTTATGCCCATTCAGGGAGATTTACTGAAGCGGAAAAACTGTTTTACGAGACCCCTGTGAAGAGTTCGATCACCTGGACGGGTCTTATATCGGGGTATTGTAAATATGGTTTTGAAAATGAAGCTTTTGAATTGTTTTGGGAAATGAAGCTTCAAGGACAAAGCCCGAGTCAATACACATTAGGGAGTGTTCTAGGGCTGTGTTCAACAAAGGGTTTGCTTCAAAAGGGGGAACAAATTCATGGTTATGCGATAAAGACTTGGTTTGATTGGAATGTGTTTGTCGTTACTAGTTTAGTCGACATGTATGGGAACTGTAAATGTGTTTTCGAAGCTGAGTGTCTTTTTGAAATGGTGGCTGATTGCAAATACAATGCAGTCTGGAGTGCCATGCTTGCTGTATATTCTCATTATGGGTATGGGTATAAAGCGATTGAGTGCTTTCGAAACATGAGAACTGAAGGGGTTGAGTCTAATCAATTTACTTTTCCAAGTATTCTGAGAGCTTGCGGAGCGGTTATGGCATGTAATTTTGGGTCTCAAGTACATGGTTGCATAGTCAGGACTGGTTTCGGCGCTAACATATTCGTTAGGAGTGCACTGGTTGATATGTATGCAAAATGCGGGGATTTGAATAGTGCAAAGAGTGTGTTGGAGAATATGGAGTTTGATGATGAGGTTTCTTGGAACTCCATGATTTTGGGGTGTGTGAGGCAGGGATTTGAAGAGGAAGCTCTATCTTTCTTCCAAAAAATGCTTTCTAGAAATATGAAGATTGATGAATATACGTTGCCATCTGTTTTGAACTCTTTTGCGTCCATGAAGGATATGCAAAATGCAATTTCTGTCCACTGTTTGATAATCAAAACTGGCTTTGAAGCATATAAGCTTGTCAATAATGCTCTTATTGACATGTATGCCAAACAGGGAAAGTTAGACTGTGCAATCATGGCGTTCAGCAAGATGGTAGATAAGGATGTTGTGTCTTGGACCTCCCTTGTTACAGGATACTCGCATAATGGCTCTTACGAGGAAGCAATCAAGTTATTTTGTAAAATGATAGTTTCAGGTGTATATCCTGATCAAATTGCTGTTGCCAGCGTTTTGAGTGCATGTGCAGAACTGACAGTATTGCGCTTTGGACAACAGATTCATGCGACCCTTGTTAAATCTGGTCTTGGGTCATCCTTATCAGTTGATAATTCTCTGGTTACAATGTATGCTAAGTGTGGCAGTATAGTCGATGCAAATCGTGCCTTTGACAGTATGCCAACTAGGGATGTCATCAGCTGGACAGCTCTAATAGTCGGATATGCTCAAAATGGCAGAGGAAAGCATTCTCTACAATTTTACGATCAAATGATTGCCACTGGAACAAAGCCGGACTACATCACGTTCATCGGTTTACTTTTTGCTTGCAGCCATGATGGTCTTTTGGGAAGTGGCCGTGCCTACTTTGAAGCAATGGATAGAGTATATGGCATCAAACCAGGTCCTGAACACTATGCTTGTATGATTGACCTTTATGGGCGCTCAGGAAAACTTGCTGAGGCCAAAGGATTACTGAATCAAATGGTTGAGGCACCAGATGCAGTGGTATGGAAGGCCCTGCTTGCTGCATGCAGGGTGCACAAGGAGCTTGAATTGGGGGAGGTGGCAGCTAAGAACCTTTTTGAATTGGAACCCATTAACTCCATGCCTTATGTAATGCTATCTAATATGTATTCCGCGGCTGGTAAATGGGAGGATGCTGCGAGAATCAGACGGCTGATGAGGTCCAGGGGAATATGGAAGGAGCCTGGGTACAGTTGGATTGAGACAAACAGCAAAGTGGATACCTTCATGTCTGAAGATAGAAGGCATCCATTGAGAGCTGAGATTTATTCGAAGATAGATGAAATTATTGTGTTGATCAAGGAGGCTGGTTATGTGCCAGACATGAGTTTTGCACTTCACGACACAGATGTAGAAGTTAAGGAGCTTGGTCTTGCTTATCACAGCGAGAAGCTAGCTCTTGCCTTTGGGCTTCTCACTGTGCCACGAGGAGCACCAATTCGTATTTTCAAGAACCTCCGTGTTTGCGGCGACTGCCATACTGCTATGAAATACACGTCCAACGTGTATGCTCGCCACATCATTTTGAGGGATTCAAATTGTTTCCATCATTTCATACAAGGAAGATGCTCTTGTGGAGATTATTGGTAGAAGGCCTGATTATCTATTATTTACTCCCCTCGGTTTTTTATTTTTTTACTTTTTATTGGGGTTAATAGAGTGGATGAGATCTGTGGCCTTGACTATTTGCAAGATTTACCCTCCAGCAGCTGCAATCCACTTCTGGGTACTGACTAAACAGAAATGTGAACTGCAGAGAACTCAAGTTGTAACACAGCATTTCACAGCTCGAACCAAAAGTGGGAATTCAGTAAAGTTTCAGCAAACAGCGACCACCTTAACCCACCACAGATACAGATCGTGCAACTACCACTAAGGGCAAACCAGCATTGGAGCCCAGTGCAGAAACAAACCGATGGTTGATAAATATACCTTGGGAAAGATCAAAAGTGAAGACAGACTTGGTAAATAAAACCATGAAATTCTCATAACCTTGAATTTCTTTGTAACACAGTAGGCAAGCAAGAAAAGTATACATCGAGCCATCATAACTCGTCTAAATCATCAATTTAGTTAATTTTGCCACAAATACTGGCAAACTATACACTGGAACATGGAAGGGTAATCGCAATAGCCTCGTCTTCCACGCATTGCGGCATACAGCACACCACATTCTAAATAAATAAAATGTTGGAGCCCTGGTACCAGGAGATCCTGCCCCCGTCAGATAATTCTCTGCTTCAAGCTCCATCCAAAATATTGGCATAGCCTGCCCGCCAGCCACTACCTTTAGTCATAACTAACAAGGTGAAGATTGAAAATTGATTTGGCCTTGTATTATTTGAGCAGGCAGGATGCTTGCATGGGTGACTAGGCATTCAAAATCCAGTTGCACTGACTTGGCTACAAATCTGACCATGTACCCATTGTCGATTTTCATGGATTTTCTTTCCGTGCATGCTCAGGTATGAGACGTTGACGCAGTTCAGTTGATGCCCCAGCCAACTCTGCAAAGGCATTAAGCATGAGAAATGCAAAGGGAATCTTTAGTGAAAATACTGGCGACCAAAATACTATATTAGTTTACCTTGGGCAGTAAAATTGAGTAGTGGAGGTAGTGCTCGCCCATCAGGCAAGCATGCATTTGCATCTCTCAAATCATTAAAGAAGGGGTGTGCACATGCCTCCAACTGACAGCCAGTAAAGAGAGGTTTTAACAAAAAATGTTGTAGGGCGTGAACTAGCAATTCATCAAGGAAAAATAGCAATTCAAGCTAAACAAGCAGCTGATAGAATGTTGGGTAATTTTGAAACTGATTAAATTTATCTGAAGCAGTATCAGCACTCACAGCAGTGCACCGCATGTTTGGTGAATACTGAAGCAGCCTTGATACAAGATCCACTGCTTCAGGTGGCATTTGTTTATGAAATATCTGAAATTTGAGAATTAATCTGTTATCCACCAATAATTATGCACCAAATATAACAACGAAAAGATCCTTTTGATAAAATTGTTAACAGACCTTGTGCCATGGGTGAGCCTTGATCTGAGGGAACTTGAATTCCGTGTAATTGGGATTCATGCACTTAATTTCTTCTCGGGTTGGTGTCCCCAGGACCTAATTTATATCCATTGAAAGGGACAGAATACTTCAGAAAAGAACCCAACATGTGGAGAAGTATAACATAAAAACAAAAGGCTTGAAGGTAGCATAGCATACCTTAATGATTTCCACAAGCTGATCGACACCGCTTTCGCCAGGAAAAAGAGGCTGCAAAATGCAACAGCGAGTAAACATCAGAAGTCATTGTGCATAATGGCATTCAAAGAAAAATTCATTGAATCAACATGCAAATAACCTCACAAGAACCTCACAATCACAGCATCAAATTCAAGTGATCAATAAGCAAAAAGTGAATAACAGCAAACATTACATGATTAGTAAACCCTCTGCAATTCCCTAGCCAGAAAGAAATGCGAAATTGTAGAAAAGAATTCAGAAGCCATCAGCTAAGATGCATGAAAGAGAATACGCGCGCGCGCGCGCGTGTGTGTGTTGTGATTAATGAGTGCTCAGGAACATGGAGCCCTAACCAAATACACACCAGGTAGTGTTGGAGAGGTGTGGGAATTGTTAACATGAACAGAGAGGATTCCAAATTATTCTTTAGAATATTCTGTAACTTGCCATCAAGTTTTACCAATAAAAAGAAAGCCATATAAACCGACCTGTCCACGAAGAAGTTCAGCCAAGACACAACCAACAGACCAGATATCAATGGCAGTTGTGTACTCTGGAGCACCAAATATAAGTTCCGGTGCCCTATAATACCGTGAGCAGATATATGATATGTTGGGTTCCCCTGGCACCTGAAGATAAAAAAGGTAATGGGAGTTTTCAACACATCACTGGCATAATCTAACATCCACTACAGAAAGTAACAGAATTAACATACCAGCATCTTTGCACTCCCAAAATCACAGATTTTTAGCTGATGAGTATGGGGATTGACCTGCAGAACGCATCAAAACCTCAAAAAGTTATCCTTTAGCACATTTATAAACAACAAAACATCACATAGCTGCTATAAATCTTGCAAAAACTCCCATGATATATATTGCACAAATCACTCAGAGGCATGAAGATGAGGTGATGACCAATTGCTTTCAACTC
This sequence comes from Salix caprea, assembly GCA_964035475.1. Classification (NCBI taxonomy): domain Eukaryota; kingdom Viridiplantae; phylum Streptophyta; class Magnoliopsida; order Malpighiales; family Salicaceae; genus Salix; species Salix caprea. The sequence continues at coordinate 6,931,710 of OZ037755.1, read as the reverse complement.
CCCTTTAATAGGAAATATTTTCTAGTCTCATTGCAGGAAAAGCCAAAAAAAAAAGCATGTCCTGGACTGTGGCGGCATATTCTCCAATTTGTTACTGGTGAACAAGCAATTCATTAGGATCTGTAATCTTCAGCACAGAATTCATGTGAAAGAAACTAAACTAGACGGGTGAAATTTTTAAATATTGGTGGTTATGAAAAGCCAAGGATTGGAAGACTTCTATCATTTTTTCCACATTGATGCCAAAAAAAGAGGGAAATGGCAGAAAGAAAACTTACCAGTAAATTCTGTGGCTTAATGTCACGATGGCACACCCCGATCACATGGTGCAAGTAATTTAGTGCACGACAAATCTACAAAGCCAATAAGTAGAATAACTTGACTCATGAAAATAACATACTATATTTTTTAGAAAAATATCAAGAGCACACCATAGGAATCTCAGTGTGTTTAAAATAAACCCAGAAAAGGCATGTTAAAAAAAAGAATTATAAAGTTTACCTGGTAAGTATATAATTGAACATATATAATGGGCATGTGTTGGTGGTTCATCCTGTTAAAGTGCCTTGAGACTCGATGAACAGTCTCCGATACATACTCCATAACAAGGTTAAGATATAGTTCATCTTTTTCAGTGGTTGAATAGAAACAGTGTTTCAGTTGAACGACATTAGGGTGGTCAAGAAGGCGCATGATTTGAAGTTCTCTGTTCTTGTATCTCTTATCCTGTAACACCTTCTTTATTGCAACTGCTTGACCAGTTTCCAGGCACTTAGCCTGCCAACCAAAATAAAATATAAAATAGCAGAACATAATATCATTAACACAATACATGCTAAACAACAAACTATTGTGGTTGCATGCAATATGCTGGCTAATTCCACAGACCTGAAAGACAACACCAAATGAACCTGTGCCAACCATGCGCTCTGCCATATATGAGATTGTCTGGAAAAAATAACATATGTTTAGCAAGATGGTCAAAAACTAACCCATATGATGTATAAAATTAACATGTAGCACTAAGAATCTGAAATAGTTAAAGTGACATATAGAGAAGTTGAGGATCAATAACATTCTTTCTCAAAGGCTTCCTTGGTAAGGTATTGCTGGACCCAAGATTTGGGAGGGATGGCATGGTGCCTAAACATTACATCTCCACATATACAAGTGGAGATCTATACTGCATTATTCTTCAGGACAGGGAAAAAATCTACTTTACTAAAACAGCCATGGCCATTTAGTTCCAAAATAAACATATTCGGAATGCTCCCTAACTACATGAAGAAAATGTGATGAAAAAACAACCCATGGATTGTATAAACATTCAACAATGGTCGTCAAATAACCTGCTTTGGCTGTCCATTCCGACCACCAACTGTGGTTGCAATAATCTGACCAGATTCTGTCCCATTGCCGCTCACAATGGCAGCTTCCATTTCCTACATGATCAGAAACTCAATGACTAATAGAGCATCCCGAGAAACTATGTCACAGCTCATTTTATAAAAATATTACTGAGATCTCCCCAATTGTGTTTGGTGTTTAAGGTGGAGTGGGGTAGGTATATATGAAAACTTGCATTTTCATCATAATTAGTGGTTTTCTCATCTCTGATCTTCATTTGATGCATCTCTTTGGGAAGCTGATCATAGCCTGATTTTTCTGTTCTTGTCACCGAAGTAATGTTGGATGTGCTCGCAGCATTTTCCTGTGATGTAGAAGCCATTCGCTGCTCCTGACCTGGGACTGTGACACTTCTTTCTACTAAATATGATTCTCCATCAACCTTTCGTTCAATTTCTTGATCGACCTTAGCCCTCTTTGTTCCAGCATCCCCACCCTGTATGAAAAACATCACATTTTCCACAGGAAATCAGATGAATAGCATACTAAATTTTCTTCTTCATCTCACACTTTCACAAATATAATTGTACCATATATCCCATTCTATCTCGCATTTAGTTGCTAGTGTTATTGCACAGTAATTTCATATTCATTTATGTCACTTAAATTTCATTAAAAAATATAATTCAAATACAGGATGCACCAACTCGCAAAAATCAACATATGATCCACGAAATAAAGAAAATAAATACCTCAGCTGCTAATAATTTCATAAGCTGTGGCCTAATATGGCAACTTGGTCATTTAAACATTTATCCAAAATAATTACTCAAACTTGCCCCTAGGTAGAACCAAAATGATTAGACTACAGACAGGCCAATATGGCAACTTTGATTACTAAAACACATATCCAGCATTACTACTCAAAATCCAGTCTAGGTAGAACATAAGTAATTGGACAGAAATAACACATCCAAAAACCCATAATTCAAGGATTTAACTAGATGTTGCACTCTAATTAATGCTTCTTCAAGTGAGCACTTATAAATACAATGATTCTTAATATCAACCTGGATTCTATTTAGGCATTTAATCATTAAGCGCAAACCTATCACAAGATTCCATTGTTAACATCATAAAAGGACACCGCATCTTGTGTGAATAACTTTCTTCTAGAGCTCCATCTCAGCTTCACCTTTATTTAAAAAAGGGAAAGCTGATAAAGATACATATTAACCATTCTCAGAAAAGAACCTAGAATTGCAGCATGACACACCACCTACCGCAACAGCAACACAGTAAGGAAATAACAACCGATAAACTTCACTTTCACCCTTGGGTATCCAGATAAACAAATAGCATTAATTATATCCTGTAACATTTTCTATATAACCATAGTTGGCACACAATCAAAATAGAGCTCACAGTAATAGAATCATCATAGGGTAATAATAGAATCTGATGTTACATCTGAGCTACAAATATTATGCTAACCGACATTGATCAGCCAACTAATCAAACCTCATTACAGGATTAAATGAACATACAACAAGAATATGATTTGCTATAATATATGGCCCCACAAGTTAAAACCACATTGAAGGTAAGAAAGGCTACTTCCAACTTCTAAATATCATCTCCTTTTATAGTAAAAAAAAAAAAATAGAACAAATTAGACCCGGTGCTTCCAATAAAGGAATAAGAAAAACCAGGGGATTTTGAACATTTTTTAAGAAAAAAAATAGAACATGAGCCGAGTCAGGAATCGGTCCGAAAAGAGTCAAATTCGACAAATAAATAAATCGAGAAACATGCAGGAAAAGAGATGGAAGAAAAAGAGAAACACATAACCCCCTTGTTTCAAATTTAGCTAGCATCCATAGGAAACCATAAAGCAAGCAAGAGCCTTATCTAGACATTAAAGCTCCTTTTTTTTCATTTATTTACCTCATTTTCTTAGAGCAAAGCAAGCAAGAATTTTAAAAATAAAAACAGAAAAGATTCAAACTTACAGAATCGGATGATGATATAGAAGTTCGACCTGAAGCAATGCTCTTTAATCTACGCATCACATTCATGGTTTCCTTTCTCTTTTCACCAACAAACAAACTAAACCCTAAATTTCCTTATAAGAAAATCAAAAAAAATATTCAAAAAAAAAACACGAACTCAACCTTCTCTCCACCAGCAGAGAGATGTAGAAAATGGTGAGAGAGAGAAAAAAAGGAACCCAAAAGAGAGAAACAAACAACGACAATAAAATCTTTCTGTCTCTTTCGGATTTTCTCTCTCTAAAAAACTCAACTTTCTCCCTCTAGAAACGCCTTGCGTCTGTTTTTATATATATATAGATTCAGTGGTCAAATCTAACCGCCCTGAAGGATCAACCAGCTCTTGTACGGCAGTCAAAAGTGTATTTTCAAACGTTGATCGGTAATTGTGAGGAATGATCAAACGGTCCTTCTAGAGGATTGTTAAAAAGCTAGAGGTTGGTGTGTTGGTGTGTTACTAAATTGCCCTGGACTTTGTTGGGTAATGACTGGAAACGGGTTTGACGGCAGATATCTATGTTTTACGGCATGTTCGGGTAGTTGACCGGTCTTTGATGATATTTTTTGGGCGGGTGACCTTTTCGTGGGTTCACACAGGTTACACCTGCCTGTCTTCTGGGCAAAATCTTCACCATACATTTTTTTATTTCTTTCTTTCGCTCGATTTTTATATTTAATTAGCTTTAGTTTTTTAAAATATTATTATCATTCTGCCCCTTGATTTTACACAGAAAAAATAAACTATAGTTGATATGTATTTTTAAAGACAGCACTTATAGAACAATAAATAAAAAAATGTTAATAAAATAAATTTAAACAAAGAAAAAAATTGAAAATAAGTAGGAGGATAATTGAATGTTTTATATGCTGTCACCTGTAACAACCAAGTCAACCATAGAAAACTTAATTATGATTTAATTTAATTTGTAGTAATTAAAATAAATATTTTAAAAAATAATCACTTGAGTCTTAGAGTTATATTCTTATATTCAAAATTGTTTTTTTTTTTGTCATGATTGAGATGCCGACTTTTTATGTCAATTATATTTTATTATTTGTCGTCGCAATCTTGCTCTCTTGATGTTTTTTTTTTATGGATTGGCGCTTATTGGCGTGTCTTACTACATCATCTTTATGTGTTGCCATCTGTCTTATCTCTTTATCATTACATTCTAATTTAATAAAAAATAAATGTGTTCTTGCCCTAATATTCTACGAGTATGTAAACAATAGTTCGTACAAAGAACTACCATAAAAATAAGTTATTGATAATAAGACCAGTTATATAGGCACGCTTCATGTTGTTTATATTAAATTAAAAATAAACTTACCCTTTTTCCTCTGGAAAGATATATGAATTCAAGGTCACTCGGGCTTGGTGGATCTAAGATTGTTTAACACTCAGTTTTAAAAGTATTTTTGAAAAAAGTTAAAAAAAAAATTATTTTTTTATTTTAAATTAAAAAAATTAATGTTTTATATCATTTTCATGTATTAATATCAAAAATAATTTTTTTAAAATAAAAAATATTATTTTCATATATTTTTAAATAAAAATTATTTTTAAAAACAACATCAGTATAGTCTAGTATAGTCTCTAATGCATCTAATCTACGCATGTTTTAATATATAGGTGCAAGCCTGAGTTTTAGAACATGAAGAACTAGGGTTTCCATGATGCGAGCCAAACTAGCTATTGAAAAGAATAATTTTATATAATTAATTTTACTTTAAAAAAAAACATGAAATAAAATTCCCATTAGCTTTACGAGAAAAGAGTGTATGAGTCATATGTTGATTGGATCTGAGAAGATATCTGGAGCAAGTTTAAAAAGATTGAAGGTGAAGTGTTCATAGTTGGTCAATCTTGAAGAAGATTGAAGGTGAAGTGTTTGATCAACAGTCCATGAACTCCCTCAGCCTAAGTAGCATAAAAGATCTTATGATGTTTAAGTTAGCATGTGTGTATATATATATATATATATATATATATATATATATATGATATTTGTTGTATGGGTATCGAATGGAGGTGATGAATACCAAATGTGATCATTTTTTGTTTAGTTTGATTTTTATTTATAAAAATAACCAAATAAAAATAAAAGTAGTTTAAATTGACCATGTTCGATTCAGTTTTTTAACTAAAACACTAAAAATAGCTTTTGATTTTTTTTACTTTAACCAAATTTTTCCTTTCTTTCATTTCACCAAAATGAAATTAAACCAAAAACTTTGAACTGGAAGAATAAGAAACTTTTTATAGTATTTTTTTTTAATTTGAACCGGTTTGATTTTGGTTTACTAATTTTAGCCTTAAAAAAACCAAAACCAGACTGTAAGTTTTAAGAAAAAGTATAATTGGTTCTTTTAATGGTTCAGCTTTTCTAAGTTAATTTCTCTCAATTTTATTTGTTTTTTGATTTTTTTGCTCGTGAATACAGAAATGCAAGGGAATAGAATTCTTTGGCATATCTTTGTATATAAGTAAATGAGTTTAAATTCTATAGAGTGAAAAATGGGCCAAATTCTAACATGAGAATATTTTAACATCATTTTGTGATCCATTGATTAAATGCTAAATACCTATAAAATAAAGGGCTAATGAGCATGGGTTGATCCAATAATGGGATTCAGATTTAGACCAATGTTGTTAAAATCGTGTTTTTACTTGTAAAATTATATGATTTTATGACTCAAACACATAAACCTGGTAAAATCGAGTAGAAAAATTAAACCCCGTTAAAATCATATCTAACTCAATAAAATCGGTCAGAATTGTAAATCGGACCAGATTGGTCAAATTTTACAATCCTAGCTAATACTCAGTCAGTCGGTCAGTTAATTACTTTACTTTCCTCTTCCCTGTCATTGTGTTTTTTTTTCTTAACCAAGATGGAACTCAACTCAATGAGACATCCAACTAAGCCATGCCTTGCTCTGTCTCTCTCTCTCTTGCTTCTTGAGATATATATATATATATATATATATATATATATATATATATATATATATATATATTGTTTTGACATATTAAATTATAAAGATATTAAAAGACATTAATATAATATTTTTTTTCAAGAAAAAGTATATTTTTAAAAAAACACTTAAAAATAAAAACTATCAGGTGGTAATTTGAGAAAAAAAAATATAGCAAAACACACATTTTCTTATCTCAAACTCTTCAATTTCGAGAGTATTAGGCATTGTGTTTCAAAAACATGAATTTTTTTATTATTATTTAAAATTTAAATTTTTTTGGTGTTTTTAGATCATTTTCAAGTGCTAATGTCAAAATAATTTATTGGAGTTGGTACTTGCAATATCAGTGGCGGTATCAGTGGTAGTACTAATAATCATTTCGATAGTAATACTTTTGATGAATATCTTAGAAATAGCAAGGAAGATGAAGGAAATGAGACTGATTTTAGTTTACATTGCACACCAGTAGAATATTTATTTTAAATTTGTTAGTTTTTACCTAATAAAATTCTATGGACATAATTGTTTTGTAATGTATTTTGAAGTTATTTTAAATCATGTATGAACCTTAAATAATGAAGTTTTATGGCTATAATTGTGTTGTATTGTATTCAAAAATATTTTACTTACGATTTTTCTACCAAAAAGATTTAAGCTGTGATTTTATGATTTTTGTACAACAATATTTTACTTATGATTTTCCGATCCAAATTTATGATCCGAGTTCAAATATCAATTCTGCATTATGACAAAATCGCGGTTTTGACAATCTTATTTAGAGCAACTCCAATGCAAAAAGCCATTTTAAAGAGCTAAATTGATAAAAATGACTTTTTGAAAATGTAAATATAGTTTTTTTGTTTATGTTATTCCAACAGTAAAAGCCATTTAGAAGAGCCAATTTATGTATATCATTTTTAAATATAGTGCAATTAGTTTGTATATAATATAATTATGCAATTAATTATATAATTAATATGAGTAATTTATATGATTAAATAATTACTTTTAAAAAACCCTCCAGCATTATAACTATTAATTTTTTAATTATATTTAAATAAAAAAAATTGAAATAAAAAAAACTGGCAACATTGGTGATATGTTGTTTCATAATTAGCAATACATTTAATGGAGGTGAAAACACAAGGATTTCAAGTTACTTTGCAAGTGCTCTTGGTGTTTCATTAGACTAACAGTGAAAGTTGAAACAGCACAACCAGCATGCTAAATCCTAGAATGCATCTAGCTCACAATTGATCAAGTGAGGTGTTTGTGAATACACACAATTTCAATCATAATCAAGGAACCAGTGCAAGTGATCCAGGGGGTGGGGGCGTCAACCTATCTGTATTTAGTTGAATTGTAAAAAATCTTGGTCATTTTAATTATACCACAAACATGAATAAAAAAAAGAATTTAAGTATAAAATCAAGTAGGCAACAAGACCTCCCATTAGAAATAGTGAATGTTGTACCGACATCAAAGTTTAACCATATACTCCTGTTGCTACCCAAATTTTGACATACTTATTTTTATGTTTCGGAAGAAAAAGAGAAAAATAGAAAAAAAAAGACAAAAAGACAAAAATCCAAAAATATCTTGTTACAGGGGCAAAATTGAATAAATTGTGAATTTAACAGTCAATGCAGGGTTGAATCGAACAAATTGAAAATGAAGGACTAAAATAAAAAAGACATGCAAAGTTAAGGATGCTCTCGAAATGCTGACGGGGATACAATTGCACAAATTAAAAGTTTAGAATGGACTAAGAACGCAATTGGAACAATTATAGTTTTAAGGACCAAAATGCACTTTGCCCCAGCATCAAAATTGCATGTTTCCTGCACTGTTCCGACACCTGAACAGTGCAGGAAACACAGAGCAGGCTCTCTGCACCTCAGACCTTTGCCTTACACAGCCACACAACATGCATGTTTTTCTCCCTATAAATGCATTCGTCGCAGCTGCCATGAGGGGGGGATCGAGACCCAAAAACCCTAGACACCAAAAAACACCCTAGCACCTCTTTCTCCCCAAAGGGGCTGCAGCCGCCGGCCCTTTAGGGCTGCTGCAGCCCCACCCTCTCATTTTCAATTCCCATTCACTCTCTTTTCTCCAGCCATGACAGTACCCATCACGACCTCACAATCTCCCTTCATCTTCTACTTCCCGTCAGCCCCACCACTGCAACAAAACCCATGACCAGCCTCACTCGCACTACAGCAGCAGCCCACGATCTCCCTTCCTCTCCTCCAAGCCAGCAGCACAGGCCCTCTCTGCCTCCAACCGACAGCCACAGCCTCCCTTCCTGTCAGCTCCTTTCTCCAACAGCCACTGCGCACGACGAACCCATCACCGGCCAACAGATCGGTCACCACCCCAGCCTCCACGGCAGCCCAGCTGCCACCTAAAGAAGAACACAAGATGAGCAGAGGGCCACCAAGAAGTTTAGACCTGAAAAGGAAAAGGGCAGATCGAACTGTTGCTTTGATGTATTTGTGTGTTTGTGCTTTGTTCGTTTGTTTGCAGGTCATTGTGGAACGTCCTCGCCGGTGAGATTGGAGATGGAGATGAAGAGGAAAACAGAAAAGAGAGAGAAGGGGAAGAAGCAAGCAGCCGTCGACCCACAGCAGCCCCCACCATGGACGAGCCCAGCTGCCCCTTGAAGAAGAAGAAGACGAAGAAGAGGAAAACAGAGAAGAAGAAGACGAACGGACCGAGAGGAGAAAAACTGACCAGCTGCCCTGTTGGTGTCTGTTTGTGTGTTTTGTTTTGCTTTGCAGGTCACCGGAAGGCCATCTCCGGCGTGAGGAAGAAGAGAAGGAGCAGACCTGCTGGTCCACTCTTCCGTCACTGTTCTCCGGCGGCGCGTGGCCCCACGCGCCGCCAGTGACGGTGGCGCTTGGGCAGACTCGCCACAGTCCCCCTGCACTGCTGCCACTGTTCCGGCACTGTTCCTGAAGTCCTTTTTTGTATTTTTCTTTATGTTTATGTGTTTTATTTGAATTTATTGTATTTTAGTTGTTATTTGTGAAATGTAATGAAAAGGAAATGAAAAATACAATGTGTGTGTGAGTTGTATTTTATTTTTTTAAAATGTGATGAAAAAGGAATGAAAAATAGATTGTGTGGGTGTGTGTTTTGTGTTTTATTTATTCAATGTTATGTTGTTTTGTTAAGGAAAAAAAGGAATATAAAATGAAATAAAAAATGTGTTTTCTTTGTAAAAATCAAAAGGGTATTGGCTAATATTTCAAAAGTATAAAAATCTTTTTTTGAGAAGTTATTATTCACTGCTAATATTCGGATCAATAAATCTTAAAGGTTTATACCCAAAACATTCGGGGAAATAGTATGCTATTATTCACTGTTCGGTGTTTGGATAAATAAATCTTATCCAAAATATTCGGCGGGAATAGTATGCTATTATTTACTTTTCGGTGTTTGGATAAATAAATTCTAAGGGGTTTATCCAAAATATTCGGTGGGAATGATAATCATCAATAAAATTTATAAGATTTTTTTTCTAAGCGGTGATCGATTTCTTTTTTTCATCTTAACATTTTTTGTGAATAAATACGACTTATTGAAGCATTTTAAATCACATCGAAATAGACAATGCAGCTTACCTCAGGTAAGGCGTATTAGGGGTGCTAATACCTTCCCTATACGCAACCAGTCCCTTACCCTTGAATCTCTGAGCAGACCAGTACAAATCGGGTGTTCCTAGCGACCCTCAACAGCCAGGTGGCGACTCCTTCTCAACTCCATTGCGAGAGTCAGGATCCCTCCTGGGACGCCGCGCGGCGACGTGCGACAGAATGGCGACTCCACTGGGGACGGTATTTTTTCTGAAAAAATATTGGACTAAGCTTTGAATATTTTGATGTGATTTATTTGTTTCACTTTGTTTGAATTCTATGTGTGTTTATTTTTAGCAAGTTTTTTTGGCATTTTTAATTCGTGCATATGTATATATGTTCATGCATTGTTAATTTATTTCAATTATATTATTGGGGTTTGCAACTTTAAGTTAGGTGGGGGAGTAGCAGCTTACCTATGACTTGAGTCAAGGTTGAAGTTTGTGTAAACCCCAACTCTTCGCTGAGAGCTTAGATGGTAGTGATTGGTATACGTGCCATCCCATTATCTGCTAAGACCCCATATTGCCTTTACGAGGGTGATCACTGGGACAGCAAGAGACCCTGTTTAGAGACCAAAGTAGCAAACTCACCATTTGTTGTGCAAAATTAGAACCAATCATTAGGGTGTATGCTCTCTTCATTCTGTTTTTCATTAAGGCAAACTCTTCTCGAGGCATTTTGAATTCAAGAATTTTGGGTGACACAATAGCCATCACTTAGGAAATTTGCATATGCATTTTAACATGTTTTGTGTATCATACAATTTGTTACATGCATGTGTCACTCCTCGAAAGTCAAGTTTGTCAAAAAAAAAAAAAAAAAAAAAAAAACATGCACATGCATAGTAACATGCATTCCATAGTTTTGTTTGTCATTCAATTGTTACATGCATGTGTCACTCCTCGAAAGAGTTTGTCAAAAAAAAAAAAAATATGCATATTTATTTTAACATGCATTCCCATATTTTTGTTTATCATGCAATTATTACGATCGCGCGTCCTTCCTTGAGGGTCGAGCCCGTAAAAAAAAAAAAAAAAACAAGAAACATGCATATACATTTCAACATGCATTCTCACAGTTTTTGTTTAGCATGCAGTCGTTACAACCACGTGTCGCTCTTTAAAGGGCAAGTTTGTCAAAAAAAAAAAAAAAAAAGAAAACCAAAAAACATGCATATACATTTCAACATGCATTCCCGCAGTTTTGAAATAGGGGTCCCTCAATTCGTCATCCTCCGAAGGGTCAAGAGTTATGGACATTTGACATTGCTGAGAAGAACTGACATCGACACAGAGTCATCATTCGTGTTTCTTCTGCAACTCAACAATAAAGTTCTCTGCTCTCTAGTGAAATCAGGTGGGATATATGCCAGATATTATCTGCAAAGTGTAAATACAATCATCAATAGAGATTGTGGAAAATTTGGGTTTTCTTTTGAGGGAGTGTCAGTGGTCCATTTTCAGAAAGCAAGCATCAGCCAAAGAAGTCGTCATTCCGTTTAAGCATCAATTGATTTCTCTCCTATTCATGTGAAGTTTTTGCGGCACTGTCAATCAAGGAGTTTTTGTGGCATTGTCAATCAAGGAGTTTTATGTCGCCATGCACATTAGACCATGTTATTTTGCGAGCAAAGATAAAGCATCCCAAGTGTGGAAACTTAATATGGGATTGTTGAATCTATTCCGATATCTGAGAGGTCAAAGCATGTGCACTGCAAGATTACATCGCTCGAATATGCGAATTTGCCGCAAAGAGAGTCTGTTTTTTGTATGATGAAATTTTTTATGATTTGCGCATTTTGGTGTTTTGACAAGAGTGCTTCCGAGCTTGATTCACTTTTTATGCCCAATGAGGAGCACGGTGGAGCGAAAAAAAAAATCAGTGACATAATCTAGATGAGAGAAATGAACAGTTGGAAGAATATCAATGATCAAGTGTGAAAGTTAATCAGCAAAAGGCAAGTCAAGTTTTGCGGAGGATGTTATCAGCAACAGTATTAGCAATAAATCATCACGAGCATAAGGAAGATCAATGAGCAGCGACAATACAAAAATGGTTGTTTGAAAAGTCTGAGAAAAATGTCGCACGGTCAATAATTGTCTTATGGAATCTCATCGGCTATCACTTTGTTTTGGGGTTAAATCATCATTTCATTGAAGCATGTGTTTTCCTTGTTTTTTTGTTGTTTGAAGTCAAGAGATGTTTGGCATTCTTATTTTGGACAAAATATTTTTGATCAAACTCCACCATGCAAAATTTAAAGTTTATCATTTTTTGAAAATTAAAAGTGTTTTGATTGCATAATTGACTCAACTTTTGTTAAAAGACATGATGACCAATACCAGTTGACCGAACAATTTTTGAGCCCATACACCGAGTTTTTGAACCACATCATAGAACTAAGCTTTATTGGTATGCATATCGACATGTAATGGATTCGGTAGTTATGGACCCGCGAATCATGACTCTTGCACGTCCAAATCATTACATTGGACGAGGTCAAAATTTATCAGTTAAAACTAAATTTGCTTGAAATGACAAAAGGCCATCTTTGTTTATTTCCTTCACTATTCTTGAAATATGTATCCCTTGTTAACCCCAATTTGAGCCTGATATTATATTTCTTTGAAAAACACCCGACATGGATCACACCCTCACACTGGGGGCAAATACACCAAGGGCAAATAAGAGATTTGTAGTTTGAGGATACAGTGCAACATTAGAATCAACAGAAGGGGGGTGTTCAAAAATGAAAAACCAACATGGGAGTACAATCAAATGGAGATAGGTCATGACAAAAAACCAAGAGTCGATGCTAAGGACAAGTTCAAAAAAAAGAAAAAAAAAGAAAAAAAAAGAAAAAAAAAAGAATATTGAACTATACAATGTCCGTTGGTATCTGTGGTCAAACCTCACGTGGGAAGAAATGTTATTAAGATTATCGAGTCTTCAAGATAAGTTATCCATCAAATGAGGATCTTGCAGAATTGTTTTGTTAGACTATATTGAGTGCAACAAGAGATGAAATAACATTTGACGACAAATGATGATTTGAGTTTTAGTATTCCCCTTTTAAGTTTGAGATTGTCAATGAAAGGAATGACATGGTTGTAGAGATTCTTAGAGCACTGGTTGATTGATAAAAAATCACGTTAAGATAATTAACGTATTTTGATGTGGTCTCTTCTACAAAGACAACAAGAGAAAAGGAGTTAACAACGAGATGATGGTGATCCTAGGTCTTTGAAACCCTTAAACACTTTTTTGAGCCTATGAATATCCATTTCTTTTATAGCCATGAACCATAGCCTCATTACACGCTTGTAAAAGTCCTTCTTGATCAAGCAAGCAATTTTAACTGATAAGTGGCGCTCTCCAAATTTGCTAGAGTTTTTCCATAAGGGTTATAATTTCATGAAAAAGTTGCAAGTTGTTATGCATATTGATAAAGTAAGTACTGAAAAATGAGACAAATTTTTCAACTGAACTTCAAGTTTTTACTCAGTTCTAATTGTTTGAAAACCAAAATTATCATTTCATCATGCACCATCAAAGGACATACCCCAAAATTTGAGATTTAAATCGAAACACAAAAAAAAAACCATAAAAAAACGATTTAAATCTCGTAATGGGTCAATTACTGTTTGCAAAAAAAAAATATACAGGTTTGCACGCATTGAATATCGTGTATTGGATATTTGACAAAATGAATTTGATTTTCAACAAATGACATCTCTTTGATTTTATTTCAAGATTTAGACTTTGGATGCACATGATCTTTTGAATTGGCGATTTAATTTCAGAACAAAAAAAAAAAAAGATTTAGAAACAAAGAAGACAGTGACTGGATTTTGCAGAATCCTTGATATTGACAGTTCTTGATTGGAAAGCTCAGCAGTCAGAGGCCAGAATGTGGATCTTGATAGGAATCCAAATAATTTCACATCAGCTTGGGGGCAAAGAAGCACAAGCAAATAATGATTTAGTGAAATTCATCAATGAGCACCAGCAGATTCAACTCAAGGCAGAATTGCTTAGTAGAGAATGATGGCTTAAGAAGTTCCAACAGCGGTTGAGTCTAACATTGTATTTGAAGGGCAACTTCAAATTTTTGGAAAATCGGCTCACTCGCAGATTTGCTTGTCTCCAAAGATATGGTCACATGGGGGCATTTTGATAAATGTTGAAGGGTATGCACACCAAGATTGATTGAGGAATAATTTGCTTTGAAGCCAGTCGACTCAAGGTTCAGTTCACCGCATGAATATGGGAGACAGAAAAAACCTCGTTAATGACAACATCATAATTCTTTGCATAGACTAAGAAGAATTTGCTTAGAAGAAATTGAGTCTATGACGAAGAGTTTCAGATTGCATGGCCGAACAGCTGCATCAGTTCAAGGCAAAATTCATTGCATGAATGCGGGTGATGATAGCATTACATCTCTTCTCACGAGCTGAGAGAAAGTTATTAATGATAACACGGAGCATGCACCGATGAGAGCTGGATGCATTTATGGATGACTTGACAATTTCATGAAGAGTAATGAGGACATATGCTGGAATGAATACAATTCGATTGATGAAAACTCCATGACTGATCGACAACCGAAGATGAGGTCAGCAGTAGCAATCCTTGCAATGACTGTTAGCAGAACACCCGCAAACCAGAGAGCTGTTGTTGAGAAAACCCAAGAAAGTTGATGACTTGTTACACTCTTTCACGATGAATCAAGCAACATGACACTTGGGGGCAATGTTAAACTTGATAAGCACTGAGAGCATAGATCATCGCAGATAGCCTAGAATAAGCAATGTGCTTACGATTGGGTGAATGAATGACAACAAGCTTTGGAGACTGGGCAAAGACATCCTACGACAATGGAGCATCAGAGAAAGGGGACCTATATTTCTCAGGTAAGTATACATGCATCATCATGCATTGCATCCCCATCTTCACCATCTTTCATTTGGGTAGGTCACCCATAATAATGAGACCCCATTTTTCACCATCATCCATCCGGGTAGGTCACCCGTTATAATGAGACCCTCATCACCATTTTTTCCGGGTAGGTCACCCGTCATAATGAGACCCGGGTAGGTCGCCCGTCACCATTGAGACCCCATTTTTCCGGGTAGGTCACCCGTCATAATGAGACCCGGGTAGGTCACCCGTCACCATTGAGACCCCATTTTTCCGGGTAGGTCACCCGTCATAATGAGACCCGGGTAGGTCACCCGTCACCATTGAGACCCCATTTTTTCCGGGTAGGTCACCCGTCATAATGAGACCCGGGTAGGTCACCCGTCACCATTGGGACCCCATTTTTTCCGGGTAGGTCACCCGTCATAATGAGACCCGGGTAGGTCACCCGTCACCATTAAGACCCCATTTTTCCGGGTAGGTCACCCAGAACAATGAGACCATTCTAACTTGGGTAGGTCACCCAGAACAATGAGACCATGCTAACAGGGTAGGTCACCCGGAACAATGAGACCATTCTAACTTGGGTAGGTCACCCGGAACAATGAGACCATGCTAACAGGGTAGGTCACCCAGAACAATGAGACCCCTTCTAACTACTAACCCGGGTAGGTCACCCAGAACAATGAGACCCTTCTAACATGGGTAGGTCACCCAGAACAATGAGACCCTTCTAACATGGGTAGGTCACCCAGAACAATGAGACCCTTCTAACTTGGGTAGGTCACCCAGAACAATGAGACCCCTTCTAACTTCTAACTTGGGTAGGTCACCCAGAACAATGAGACCCTTCTAACATGGGTAGGTCACCCAGAACAATGAGACCCCTTCTAACTACTAACCCGGGTAGGTCACCCAGAACAATGAGACCCTTCTAACATGGGTAGGTCACCCAGAACAATGAGACCCCTTTTAATTTGGGTAGGTCACCCAGAACAATGAGACCCTTCTAACATGGGTAGGTCACCCAGAACAATGAGACCCCTTCTAACTTCTAACTTGGGTAGGTCACCCAGAACAATGAGACCCCTTCTAACTACTAACCCGGGTAGGTCACCCAGAACAATGAGACCATTTCTAACTCCTCTAACTCGGGCAGGTCACCATTTTATTTTTCTTTACAACGCTTACTATTTAAAGTCTTTTACAAGACTTTAGTCGTAAGCATTGTAAAGAGGGGGCATCTGTTGCTACCCAAATTTTGACATACTTATTTTTATGTTTCGGAAGAAAAAGAGAAAAATAGAAAAAAAAAGACAAAAAGACAAAAATCCAAAAATATCTTGTTACAGGGGCAAAATTGAATAAATTGTGAATTTAACAGTCAATGCAGGGTTGAATCGAACAAATTGAAAATGAAGGACTAAAATAAAAAAGACATGCAAAGTTAAGGATGCTCTCGAAATGCTGACGGGGATACAATTGCACAAATTAAAAGTTTAGAATGGACTAAGAACGCAATTGGAACAATTATAGTTTTAAGGACCAAAATGCACTTTGCCCCAGCATCAAAATTGCATGTTTCCTGCACTGTTCCGACACCTGAACAGTGCAGGAAACACAGAGCAGGCTCTCTGCACCTCAGACCTTTGCCTTACACAGCCACACAACATGCATGTTTTTCTCCCTATAAATGCATTCGTCGCAGCTGCCATGAGGGGGGGATCGAGACCCAAAAACCCTAGACACCAAAAAACACCCTAGCACCTCTTTCTCCCCAAAGGGGCTGCAGCCGCCGGCCCTTTAGGGCTGCTGCAGCCCCACCCTCTCATTTTCAATTCCCATTCACTCTCTTTTCTCCAGCCATGACAGTACCCATCACGACCTCACAATCTCCCTTCATCTTCTACTTCCCGTCAGCCCCACCACTGCAACAAAACCCATGACCAGCCTCACTCGCACTACAGCAGCAGCCCACGATCTCCCTTCCTCTCCTCCAAGCCAGCAGCACAGGCCCTCTCTGCCTCCAACCGACAGCCACAGCCTCCCTTCCTGTCAGCTCCTTTCTCCAACAGCCACTGCGCACGACGAACCCATCACCGGCCAACAGATCGGTCACCACCCCAGCCTCCACGGCAGCCCAGCTGCCACCTAAAGAAGAACACAAGATGAGCAGAGGGCCACCAAGAAGTTTAGACCTGAAAAGGAAAAGGGCAGATCGAACTGTTGCTTTGATGTATTTGTGTGTTTGTGCTTTGTTCGTTTGTTTGCAGGTCATTGTGGAACGTCCTCGCCGGTGAGATTGGAGATGGAGATGAAGAGGAAAACAGAAAAGAGAGAGAAGGGGAAGAAGCAAGCAGCCGTCGACCCACAGCAGCCCCCACCATGGACGAGCCCAGCTGCCCCTTGAAGAAGAAGAAGACGAAGAAGAGGAAAACAGAGAAGAAGAAGACGAACGGACCGAGAGGAGAAAAACTGACCAGCTGCCCTGTTGGTGTCTGTTTGTGTGTTTTGTTTTGCTTTGCAGGTCACCGGAAGGCCATCTCCGGCGTGAGGAAGAAGAGAAGGAGCAGACCTGCTGGTCCACTCTTCCGTCACTGTTCTCCGGCGGCGCGTGGCCCCACGCGCCGCCAGTGACGGTGGCGCTTGGGCAGACTCGCCACAGTCCCCCTGCACTGCTGCCACTGTTCCGGCACTGTTCCTGAAGTCCTTTTTTGTATTTTTCTTTATGTTTATGTGTTTTATTTGAATTTATTGTATTTTAGTTGTTATTTGTGAAATGTAATGAAAAGGAAATGAAAAATACAATGTGTGTGTGAGTTGTATTTTATTTTTTTAAAATGTGATGAAAAAGGAATGAAAAATAGATTGTGTGGGTGTGTGTTTTGTGTTTTATTTATTCAATGTTATGTTGTTTTGTTAAGGAAAAAAAGGAATATAAAATGAAATAAAAAATGTGTTTTCTTTGTAAAAATCAAAAGGGTATTGGCTAATATTTCAAAAGTATAAAAATCTTTTTTTGAGAAGTTATTATTCACTGCTAATATTCGGATCAATAAATCTTAAAGGTTTATACCCAAAACATTCGGGGAAATAGTATGCTATTATTCACTGTTCGGTGTTTGGATAAATAAATCTTATCCAAAATATTCGGCGGGAATAGTATGCTATTATTTACTTTTCGGTGTTTGGATAAATAAATTCTAAGGGGTTTATCCAAAATATTCGGTGGGAATGATAATCATCAATAAAATTTATAAGATTTTTTTTCTAAGCGGTGATCGATTTCTTTTTTTCATCTTAACATTTTTTGTGAATAAATACGACTTATTGAAGCATTTTAAATCACATCGAAATAGACAATGCAGCTTACCTCAGGTAAGGCGTATTAGGGGTGCTAATACCTTCCCTATACGCAACCAGTCCCTTACCCTTGAATCTCTGAGCAGACCAGTACAAATCGGGTGTTCCTAGCGACCCTCAACAGCCAGGTGGCGACTCCTTCTCAACTCCATTGCGAGAGTCAGGATCCCTCCCGGGACGCCGCGCGGCGACGTGCGACAACTCCCATAAACAAATGGAACTTGGCTCCAGAAATCAAGCATCTGTACAAAATTGCAAGGGTCAATTCTTATTGCTAAACTTTTTAGTTGAATCTCTTTCATTCAATTATTGGTTCCAAAAGTTATTTCTGCAGTAGAACTTTATAGTTAATTTATTTTTTCAGAAAAAATCATGAAACTCCAATGGACAAACTAAGACTGAAGAACCAGAAACCAATTATAATAAAAACCACAAGTTCAAGACTATATGGGGTAATAACATCAAAATAAAATCCGTCACTCGGATACAAATTTCAAGAACAAAAAATTGGAAAACATTCCAGCGTGCAAAAAAAAACTCAACTTTAACAAAAACAATCATGCACAAAAATTAAGAAGTTAAACTGAATAGACAAAACCCAATGTCAGAAAAAGAAAATCAAATCGAAAATGAAAAGCAATATGTGGAGTTGGATTGAAGGAATGAACTTTCTTTCTTTGTAGGACATGAAATCTATCTATAGTGAGTATTTTTGGCTTTTGGCTCAACCAACAACCCCATGGAAATTTAATCAGAATTCTGCAGATTAAACAAGTCGGTCAATTGGTTACTCTCTCTACCAACCAAGATATGAATTCTTTGAGCCTAAAAATCAAACTCAACAAACACAAATATATACTATAAAAAAAATGATAACACTTGATAGACCTCCTTGTATTTGATTATGGATTAGAATGCCTAATTAACCTCGTATTGCAATTCATTTCCCTCTCATTCCTCTCATTCCCATCTCCCAAACTATCAAGTGGATTGTGAATTCAGCTTTGTTCTTTCAACAAACTCTCTAAATTCTCAACATCAAATTTTGGCCATCCATGATAGCAAATTAGAAAGCAAATACATTATCTTTTCCTAAAACAACAACAAACTGTGGATCATAGTAGCAATTATAAATAGGTAAAAAAAATGAAGAGCTATATCACTCTCCCATTTTCCTCCTACTGAATGCTACAATCAGAAATGCATACATCAAACTCAAACTCCACCACTCAACATAGAAATTCTCGCATCTGAATTTTAAGGAATAACCAACCATTCCTCCTCGAACTTCTAGACGGATCTAGGGGCAGTCATAGCTATGACCCCACCACCACGAAACTGACGATTGGTTTGGTAAATTAACCTAACAAAATCAGCTGCTGAGATGGACTAGGCAATAGGTTTTGGTGAAAGAGTTGGGAATAGATTGGAGTGCAGAGATGAATTTGGGAAAAGTAGGTTTTGTGTACAGAACTGTTTTGGTGGAGGGATGGTGAAAAGTGGACATGGCTATGTACTTTGGCTTTTATCTTCAGGTAGCTACAAATAGCACATCAAGAACTATTTTGCCTATTGAAATAGCCCGTCCCTTGGAATGTTTTAAAATAAAATAAAAGGCCAAAAGGACAAAAAAAAAAATTAGATATGGCTCTTCTAGTAGTTGTAGCATTGGACTTGCTTTTAGAGCATCTTCAATGGTAAAAGTCATTTTAGAAAGCGAAATCTCTAAAATAACTTTTTGAATAGTATAAATATAGTTTTTTTGTTTATATCTACTCCAATAGTAAAAACCATTTAGGAGAGCCATATTTTATATATCATTTTAAATATAGTGCAATTATTTTGTATATAATTTAATTATGTAATTAATTATACAATTAATAAGAGTAAGTTATATGATTAAATAATTGCTTTTAAGAAACCCTCCAACAATATAATTATTAATTTTTTAATTATATTTAAATAAAAAAAATTGAATTCAAAATAAAAAAAACTAATTGAAACAAAGTGACAATAACAAACTCTTTCTCTTTAGCAGAACCATCTTCAATAGCCTCAACAAGTGCAACAATCTCACCTTCTTCAACAATAGCTTTTCTCCCTTCTTCAGTCGCAGCTAAACTACTCAACACTACCATTACCTTCTCTGCCATCATCCCTGCCCCTACCTCTACCACCATCCCCACCAATGGCTTAACTGCCCCAACAACCACAACCCTATTTTATTTTGTTTCATCCAACAAATCTTATACAATATAGTCAATGCATCCTTCTTGCCCCTATTTGAACCATTAATCAAAAGCAATACCAATGACTTTATCGCCTCACAAACTCCAATCGAGATTTTGTTCTCTTTAATCAAAGCCAAACTAAGCAACGCACACACTGTGTTTTGCTTAGCTCTTTCATGTTTTCTTCTTCCTTTATCCCTCTCATGTTTGAACAATATTATGGCTTTTCTATTTGAGCTGCTACAAATAACAACTCATGTAAGGAAAGGCTATTTTGGCTATCAAAATAGTTTTCCCATTAGAGATAAGAAAATTATGCAAAAATGCTAAAAATATACTTTTTTATCTTTGTCTCTTTGGATAGCATACCCGTTGGAGTTTCTCTTAGAGCAGGTCTAACGGGTAAGGCATCTGAGAAGGCAAACCCAAAAACTTGTTCTTTTGGCTTTTGTTCTTATTTTTCTCCTTCTCCAACGCATGAACCATTTTAATTGCTAAAATGGCTTTTCTCATCTTCAGATGCTATTAATAGCAACTTCAACAAAAAACCCAAAATATTAAAAAAAATAAAAATATTTAGTTTAACTTGATAGGAAGGAATCGGGCTAGGAAACGATGAAGATAGTGGACTAGGGTTTTGGGATGAGTATGGGGTTACTCTCATCAAAGAACCTCCTATCTCTATTGGAGTTGGCCTTTGTCCCTTAACAATAAAAATGAATCAAACATAGAACAACCCTTAACAATAAAAATGAATCAAACATAGAACAACAAGGGGTCATAAAAACCTTAAACACTAGTTAAATGGTTTTAGATAGAGAAAAAAACAAGTCATTAAAATAAGATAACAATGATTCAAGCTTAATCAATTGGGTTTAAAAACAGAGGAAGGCCATCTTCTTTAATTGATCATTGATGGTTAATCACACTGGCTGGATTCATTACAATGCCTCTTACGATAGCAATTATTTAATTATATAATTTACTTCTATTAATTATATAATTAATTGCATAATTAAATTATATACAAAATAATTGCATTATATTTAAAATGATATATAAAAAATAGCTATTCTAAATGGTTTTTACTATTAAAGTAGACATAGACAAAAAAATATATTTATATTATTCAAAAAACTATTTTAAAAATTGAACTTTCCAAAATAGTTTTTACTATTAGACTTGCTTTGCTCCTAGTACTCTAAGTGAGTGTTTTGTATTGTGGTTGTACCTGAGGTTTAAAAAAAACGGTGCATTTTGTGTTTGGTTATGCATGAAACGCAGAAGCAATTTGTATGAGGCCCACAAATTAGAGTGTGTTTGGCATTGCTTTTGCTTTTGCGATTGAGATTGAAAAAAAACAGTTTAAAAAAAGCGTTTTTACTGCGATTCAAAATAAGTTGTGAAGTCTTTGGTTAAAAACTGTGGTTCAAAACTGTGGTTGAGTTGGAGGTTGGAAAAAAGCAGTTTTAAGTGTTTGGTTACCAAGCTTTTCATATTGCTTTTAACTTGTGAAATTACTTCAAAGGGCATAGACATATACACACATATTTATTATATATTTATGTATATATTTATATTGTATTAATAATCATAATTTCAGAATATAAGGAATAATTCACGTAAAATGAACACTTCTTTTTATTCTCTCATCAAACTATTTGCAATGTCATCACGAACAATATCCATATGTGAAGGCCTCTGCAATCCCTGACTATTTTAGCGCGCTACAATATCTGATAAAAATATATTTTTTTATATTAATACACATATATTATGTAAATATTATTTATATTTTAATTAATTTTTAGATTATTTTAATATATATATATATATATAGTAGTGCTGTGTTTGTTGGTGTTTATTTGTTTTGAAGAAAAACTGTGCAAAATAGAATAAATAAGTATTGAAAATCTAATGCATAAACTGTGAAGAAATCTTTCACTGGTCCCAGCCAATCGTCGTTTCATATTCCCACGCCCAGGCATTGCGATGCAAGAAAAGCAGCAAATTGCTGCTTTTCTTGCACCGGCGTTTGAAGGCAAAATTTATGTGAGACCATACTACAAACCTCCATTTGTTATATAACCATACACTTAATTAAAATCTGCTTATGCCAAACGCCGGTGGCATCACAATGCCAAACGCCCTCTTAAACCCCTCAAACCATGGTTTAGAAGAAGCTGCTATTAGCTGCTTTTTGTTGCTGAATTTTGGAATCACGACGAACACTATTTATTATCACCACAAAAATTATTGTTGGAAAATTAATTCCAAATTAAACCCTCATATCTCATCCTCACCAATTGTGTCAACAAGGGCCTTTGCTGGGTGTTTGTTTGTTCATTTATGTCTCCCGTTTTGCTTCCCCCACAGTTCTCTTTCGTGGGTTTTATGGAGCAGTAAGAGAAAATCATAGATTTCAAGCAAAACCTGTTGTTAAAACTACTAACACACCAATGTACCCACTCACACACACACAAAAAATCATTTACTGCCCTGGAGAACTCAAAGACAACCTAGAAACTCACAAGCTAAAACCGAAGAAGAGGATGAAGCGAAACATGTATCCTTGTGTTCAAGTGTTGAAGCTTGGATTCAAAACAACTGCAGCTACTTTAGCAAGACTTCAAGCTTCCTTTCCTCTCTGTGGATCTAAGTGAAAGGAATGTACAAAGCCTAACAAGTAAAACAAAACATAGAAAATAGGAGATTTACTTTTGGTAAGCGGGAGTAAACCCAAAGATCTCTTCTTTTTAATCATAGTGATGAAAAGAAGTGTTGTCTTTTGGGTTTAATAAGAGGGAGATCATAATATTTTTTGTTTATTATATATTATATTTTCTGTGTAGGGAGGGGTTTATTATTTATTATATTTTATTATAAAAAATATATTTTAATATAAAAATTAATTAAAATATAAATAAATATATTAGAAGGAGATCATAATATAATTTTGTTTCAGATGATATTTTACTATATATTATTCCGGGATTGCAGATGTCTTCACGTATGGATTTATAGTTCGTGATGAAATTACAAGTACTTTGATGGGAGAATAAAAACAAGTGTTTAATTTACTTGAATTATTAATTATATTTTATTATTATTATTAAATATTTAAAAAACAATATATACATATATAAATAAATAAATGCGTGTGTATATGTTATGCTCTTTAAAGTAATTTCACAAGTTGAAAGCAATATGAAAAGCTTAGTAACCAAACACTTGAAACTGTTTTTCATTAACCTCAAATTCAACCACAGTTTTAACCAAACACTTCAAAAATTATTTTGAATCGCAGCTAAAGTACTTTTCATGAAACTGTTTTTTTTAAATCTCAACCACAAAAACAAAAACAATACAAAACACACCCTAAACCTAACTATTTTCCAAGTAGAAGTTCGAGCACCACTTGTCCCTGACCCACTTTCAGGATATCAATCTTTAGGGCCTGATCATTTATTTTTGAAATTTTAATATTAACACATGAAAAATATATCTAAAAAGTAGTTTAATATTTCTCAAATTTAAAACAAATCTAGCACAACGCAAAAATCAGGCTCCCTTGTAGTTTGAGAGGACAGGTCAAGCTGGACGACAGCATGCACGTGAATTTAGTACGATAGGAAAAGGTCTCTTTTAGCCCTAATCCAGTGAAAGGGCCGAGTAGAGTGCAATTAGACCCAGCCATTCACATGACGTGTCATTTCTGCAATCTTCCAAGTAGGGTACTGTTGGCAAGTAGTCGTATATGTCCGTTCAAATCAATGGTACCGGACATTGGTCATGGCTAATGATAAATAAAAAAAATATTTTCTTTAAAAAAATATTTTTAAAACGCAAGAAGAAAAAAAAAGCTTTAATAGAAAGCAATTAAGTTACAGAACTAATGGCCTAATTTGCTCTTGCCTTTTCGCCATCGTTTTGGGCCTTTCTGGCTGGTGGCAGGCCTCGGGCCTGCACCAGGTCCACATCATAGGTCCTTTGTTTGTTTCATTCCTTCCTTCCCATTCCTCACGATATCATTTGCCCGCACTCTAACATCGGTTAAATAAAAAATAACATTTAGCATAAAAGTAATATTTTTACATTGCTAATATTTGTGTACCTTATGGAGATTGTTTTAGTCTAACAAAATACCTTATCAAAGTTTAAATCAAAATAAATATTCAATATAATAATTTGTTTATATAATATTGAGATAATAAAATATTAAATCGATTTAGGTTAACCTAAGTTAATATGTCAATTTGCATGACGAGTTATGAGATAATGATAAATATATATATAGAACAAATAAAATAAAATTGTAAAATCTAATTTCCAATAAACCTAATGTTAAATAATAAAAATAAAAAATAAAAACCAACAAAAAATATGAAAAATGACCCTAGTTAAACAGGGTCAATGAGAAGTAAATTATATAATTTAATTCATAATTAATACAAATGTTAAAGAATAAATTGGAAAAAAAAATTAGGAAAGGACACGAAAAATAATCTGAGTGAATTTAAGTTGATACGAAAAAATTATATCATAATTCATGAGACTAGGATAACCTCACATAAAAAAAACTAAAATAAATCATAAATCTAAATTCTCAATCAATTCAAAATAAAATGATAAAAATAAACAATTAGAAAGGAGAGGGGGGAACTTGGGTTAACTAAGCTAACTCATCAATCTCATGGTCTAAATCAAAAGACGAGGATAATCTCATGCAAAAATAAATTATAAAAAATCAAATTTCAATCCCCAATTAATCTAATGTTTAATGATTGGATTAAGATTGAAAGGATCAATTAAAAAAAATATAAAAAAATAGTTTGAATCAACATCAGTTAACTTGTGACTAAGTCATGAAACGGGAATAACCTCATAAAAAATCAAGATAATTCATGAAGTAAAATTCTTATCAATCCAATATAGATAGATAAAATTAAGAAACAAAATTTAATTACCAAAAAAAAAAATTTGGGTCAATCAAGTTAATATATCCAAGTTAATTAACTATTTATTTATGATACTTGTTATTTTAACTATAAAATAAGATTTTATTTTGCAATATCAATCTTTAAAATCAGGATACTTTTTTATATATCACATATGTGAGAGAGCATGCAAAGCAAAACAAATTTCCACATAGAAATTCAAGAATAAAACAAACAAAAAAGAAATTTTATTGACTAAAGTAAGAAAAAAATCAGGGATAAAAAAAAAACCCTACTATAAGCAATGAGATGGGTGTGTAAACAGTGATACTATATATAGTAATTTTGTATAAGAAAACACTCATGTGTTTTAATTTATTTGATAACTATAATTTAGCATTCCTACCAATATTACTTTATTTTCACACGCTCTTTCTCTTTTATTTATTTAAAATAAATAAATAAATCTTTTTCGTTTTCTATCTCTAATATAATTATTTATCTTTCCACTATTGCCCCCTGATTTAAACAGTAATTTACACTTCAATTTATCCATTTAACCTTCCTTTTCACCCTCAATGATTTCTTCAAAAAATCTGCTGGCCAAAATAAATTATCTACCAAAAAAAAGTGTCCACGTGAATATATCAAGTATACCCGTGACCTCAACGGGAAATCCTAGAGATAAACATTAGAACTCACTATGAAAATGTACGTATATATTTTTTTAAAAATATAGATAAATAAAATAAAAACTATAGAGGGCGTAAGATAATTCTCTTGTAATTTAACTATTTGTTGAGCTTTAAACATATGAAAGAAAAAGGATCTATTAATGGACCTCACAAGAATATCTATTAAATCTAATATCTAATCTAGTTAAAAATAAATTAAATTTATCATTCGGTATAATAATTACCACACGTAATTTTATTCTTACAGGGAAAATGAGGTGAGCTAAATTGGATTACTATTACAAACAGAGACTTCTTTCATTCCAAAGATAGTTGAGTGCATATTTTTAAAAGTATTTTTTAAAAAATATAAATTAATTTTGACATTAAAATTATTTAAAAATATTTTTTTTAATTTAAAATAATTAAAAAATTATACTTTTAAAATACACTGTGAAACAACCCTGTATAGTCCACAAGTGACATCATAGCTTTAACTTCCATGACCGCATTCCCTTTTCTCGCACTCGAATAAATTTAGCTTTCAGAGCCACTTTTCTTCCTGCATTTTAAAAATAGTTTTGAAAAAACTTTTAGATTTTTTTGTATTCAAATTATATTTCCGGGTCATTTTAAAATATTAATATTATTTAGAAAGCAATTGCTATCTAATTTTAAACCTATGCAATGGATCCATGTATTAAAAAAAGGACAGGCCAAATCCATGTCTTTAGCATCAAAAGACCGAAACGGGGTTACTTTCATTTGAGGCTCTCTCATCCTGCCCACTGTCTCCTACAGCCACCAATACGTGTCAATTTCTCACTGGGCCGTACACGCAAGCTACAGACAAAAGCGCTAAGACGTTAAATGACGGCAACACTTTCTCCCAACAGCTTCCGCTCTCATTTATTGCCTCGGCAGCTTCTCACCTTTAATGCCTATTTTCCACACACACACACACACACACATATATATATATATAAATACACAAATAGTATTTAATACATTGTCCCAAGTCACCACCTTACGCGGTCCTTAACACCGCGGCACGGCAGCCAAACTAGGGCTCCTCGCTCGACAAGGGTTGAGCGGAAAATCCCCGTTGACAAAAACATATAATCAGTGTCGCTTTAAGAGTTTAGATACGAATAAAACATCCTTAATATTTATGGCCAAACAATTATTGCAGCACCAACAAACCAAAAAAAAAAAAAAAAACCTAAAGCCTGATCATGCTGAACCAAGTGATGTAAGAAGTGTGATGACAGGGGAAAAATTAATTAGTATAATAATTGACAAGATAAAAGGGGGCTATTATTAGTAAACTTAGAATATCATAACAATACAAAACCCCATAAACAAGTCATTTCAAGTTCAACAAAAACATATATATATTAAAGAAAGAAAAAAAGCTTATAAAAAGACAAAAGGATATTAATTTAAATATCAAAATGACCCATTTTTTCTTTCTTGAAACACTTGGTTTTAACTCGTTTTGTTTTTGTTTTACTACTAGTAATTGATGCAGGGTCGACCCTGAGTCAATACCCGAACCACCACCCTTGCCTCGTGTTAAAAGAACACTCTATGCAGCATGCATGCAAACTACAACCCGGGTAGCAGTCACCGACCCATAAATCCTCACCACCCTGCAAGGAGTCTCCACGCGCGGTTCGTTCTTGACTCAACACCCACAAACATCAGCAAGAACACCACTCTTTTTTTTTCCAGTATCGCCACTCGTTTACCAAGCTCTACCCGTGTTAAAATTTTAAAACTGATTGATAAATACTCACTAATAGGACAGCTCAATCATCATTGAATAGCCAATCAGCTTTCACACTGTAGAGCAGCCTTGATCTTTTGGACTGTGCACGAAATAAGGTTCTTGACGGTCTCCACGGATTCTACAGTGAGCTTGGCCGTAGGGAGACTATTCACCAGTATTTGGAACGCCACCGTCAAAAGGGACCCACTTACCCTCTCCTGCCCCCCGCCATTATTATGAGCAGTTGGGTCGCCACTGGTCGTCTGGGGCCCATCCGGTACGATAGCAAACCCTGACGGAAGAAGGGCCACGTAAGCCGAGTCACCACCGTTCATCACCACGTGCATCGCCGGAGTGTCAACGGGAGCGTACACTACAAGGGAGCCTGCTGCATCTATGCATGTCTCTTGCAGTATCAGCATGCTGCTCTGGCTTGCATTCATAGCCTGCCAGGAGAAAGACAAAATGAAAAAAGAGAAAAAGGTGAATCACAAAAATGGTCCCTGAATTTGACTCGAGTTTACATTAGATTAGATGACGTTCAAGCCTTTTCTTTAACGTGTACATGAAAGTCAAAGCAGATCAGATTTTTTACATAAAAGGTGGCAGGCGTTTTTTTATAATTTGACTTTTGAAGCTTACGAAAGATAGAAACTGTGCCTGAAATCTGATCCTGTCTAACACATGATACTTCCAAATTCCAAACTCGTCCTTTATGTTTTACCTTTTCTCTAACCACGACAAAGACGAATCGACCTCACACACCCACCAAGATACACGCCAGAAATTCAGAGCATACCCCCACACATGACATTATTGCACAGAAAAAAACGTCATATCTAGCTGGGAAACCCTTATATAATTACCATGCAAGTTGAATCTGATGGCCTGCAACAATTCTTTTAGATAATATTATTATTAGTATGCCTGAAAACTTGTGTTTGTTTTTATTGGTTCAACCTCTTTTCAAAAGTATTTTTTACCTGAAAAAGTATTAGATTTATGTTTTTTTTTCCATGATGTGCTAAATAGTGTAAAAGATATATATATATATATATTGTTTAATGCATTTTTTAAAAACAGCCAATCATTCTCGTGGCCCTAAACAATTTTATCTCATCCACTGCAGAAATGAAAGAGAGGAGACATGGAAACAGTATATAATATTAAATAACTATGAAGAGGAGAGAGAGATTACGCTAGCACGTAGGAGAGAGACACAGTTGCCGTGATCCTGGCCTTTAGCAATGTGGGCCATTTCCTGCATTGGTCCACCGTTGGAGAGTATGTCCCACTCGCTTCTGAGCCGTTCATTGCGCAGGAAATCAAAGAGCCTTTGTGGAGAAACAGGTAGCCAAACAGAGGTCGCAGCGCTCAAAACAATGCCGGGTGGCTCACCAGGATCGTCAACGCTCTTTCGGGTCATAACCCTAACATCTTCGTCAACATTTCCTGCATTCAGTTTGTTCCATTTGTGCACCGTGGAGGCACAAACCCCAGCACAGAAGTTTCCGGTCATTCTTTGCGCCAGCTTCAGCATGCTTCGCCGACCACTTGTAGTTATCGCTACACAAAACACTTCACAATGTCAAAACAAATGTTGTTTTGTCAGGTTAAAGAAAGCCACACTGCTCAGGAAATTAACATTGGTATCAACCTGTGTGATCTCTACTAGGTACATTGGAAGACATGAGGATGGCTAAACACTCGCATTGACGTTGTAGGGTAGCTATCCATCGCTGGGCACCGAAGCCCATGCCGGAGCTTATCAACGGCCGATATAGCTGGTGTATCTGGCTTTCATCATATTCTGCATGCTCAACCCATGTAACCTGCATTTTAATGGTTTTGATAGTTATGACATGGTTGATTGGACCAACAGCTCAGATGGGAAAATGATATATTTATCATTGTTTATTGATTTGCTTCTGTTATTGAGCAAAAAGATTAAATGTTTTTACTTGGCTAATGATTGGAAACTAAAGCCACACAGCATAAGAGATCGAATGCCAGTTCCATGCAAGGCCAAATTGCAGTCAAAGTTTAAACAAACAGCAAAAAAGATGCAAGAGGTTCATATTTTATGACTGCAAGTATCAACCTTCTTCGGTGTCATTTTATAATATTTTACACATATCGTGTCCATGTTTCACACTTTCAGAGCAAGTTTCCGTATTAATATACAAGGAAAATCTAGGGAAAGGGCTCAAGGTTGGGCTCAAAGAAAGAAATGGAATCAAACAGTCCTGCATAAAATAATGAAATGGTAAAAGATTTTGCGAGATTTGAGGGAACAAAGTACACGGTAGAAGGTGACATCGAGATGTGTACAATGGTCTACATATATATAAACTTGGGTACTCAAACGGAAACAAAGTAATCAGTCTCTCGGACTTCGACAATCAGGTCTCTTCATCGAGTTAAGAGAAAAACTAATAAAAATCACAAGGCTGGAACCAGGTCATAAGCTGTAGCATGATTAAATATAAGATAATGAAGATAAACACGATTGCATCAAAGATTGGATCATTGGAATAGAAGCATCAAATACATTGTTTATTCAACCAAAGATCGAGGATAACTAGGCATTTACTAATGAAGGATATGAAATCAATGCGTTTAAGGCACCGCGATTCAAGTAATGGAGACTTCTATTTGATAAAATATATGGTGTGATCTCGATTTGCTGCTGTACCATGCAATTTTTATTTTATTTTTTAAAAAAACAACTACTCTAGTTCTTGAAACTCGAAATATAAACAGTGTTTTGAAGACAATATTATAAGGGACTCTCGGAAGGTTCAGACTCTGACAGGGGGGAAACAGCAAGTAATCACTTGACAAACAAGACTCCTGGATGCATGAGCTCTCTAAGTGGCTTGGGAGTGCAAATGCTCGCGATTTTTGACCTAGTGTTTTACCTCAAGATTAATTACTATTTGGAAGTGGGTGAAGATTGTTTTTGAAAATATTTTTATTATTCCCGTAAAAATATCTAAAAACAACACAAAAATTTAATAAAAAATAAAAAAAAATATATTTTTTAAATTCTTTCAAAAAGACTTTTAACTACGTACAAAACACCAGATGTTCTCAAGTGAAACACAATAAATGTGAAGAGAAGGGTACCGACCGGGCATGTCACAGACCAAAATGTACACTAGTTTCTAAATTATTACCTTGGAGTAGCCATTGGGCATATCTTGCACCACGCAACCTGAAGGAAGCCTCCTGCAGTTCAAAAATGTCGGTGGTGCACCTGAAGTTTCTCGGATGGCATCAATGGATACATCAACAACAGCCCAAACCCCCTCTGCATGCTGCTTGCAAAATCGGAGGAAATTGACCTCACGCACCGGAACCAGCGGGGTTAAGACTTGGAGCTCGGCATGCATCTAAAAATGATTAATTAAGAAAAGATTTAGAGTTAAACAAACTGCAAAACAAGCACCGTCAAAAACAGTGGAGATCTTCCTAACAAGAGTGAGCAAGAGATGAGTAGCTTACCAACTGCAGAGAACCATTTCTAGTCCCCCCCATTCCACTGGCTATCACATCAGTGGTGGAGGTCCTTGCAATCATACAAGGAAACATTTCTGCCCATCGGTCCTGGGAACGAGAAAGAACACAAAAGGTAATTCCAATGAAATTAAGAAGAAAAAAATGTATTACACAGTCCAAAAAAACACGCTTCAATTCATGAAAAATACAACAAAAAGGAGAGATTTTGAACAACTCACCGAATCCATCAGTGTCTCAACTAAGGCCAAGCTGTTTATGATTACCATACCAGTCTCTCTAGAAGCCTCCCGAACAAAGCCACTAGGCTTCATTCCAATGCAAGGAGTGAAGCTTCTCAGGTGCTCCTCATGGTTCAATATCTCCCTGCCACCCTCAAAGCTCCCGATCCAAAGAGGCTCATCCGCCTGCGCCATCTTCACCAGTTCATCCATGGCAGCTAAAGCCAACTCCAGGAACATGGATCTCTCTAGTGATCTATCAGTACCAGGAACACCAGCTGTTGCTAGTCTAGTTTGAGTTACCATGGGCAAAGCACCAGAAATCCCACCTTCAAAATGAGGTCCCAGAGGCAGTGTTGTAGCCACGGTGCTCATACCAGCAAAACCATTACTACCCACTGCAAGTTCCAGGCTTGAATTCGGCATTGGAGGGCCAAGGGGAGAAGCTAACGAAGATATGGGGCGACCCAAGAACTTGCCAGCGAGGGCACAGACTCGATCTAGTTCATCTTTTAATCTAGCATTCTCAATCCTCAAATGCTGTTCTTCAAGTGAAATATCACCGATTATCGCAGGACCACCACAGTTTGAGCACGATGGATTTCTCATGGCATCTCTTATGGACATGTTTTCTGCTCGAAGCTTGTCGTTATCTTGCCTGAGTAATGAGTTCTCATGGCGCTCCAGTTGAGTCTGTTGCAGCAAAAATTCAAACACACTTTAACTTTCTATCCATAAAAATCCAGCCCAAAAGGGGAAACCATCTATGGTTTGTTAATTATCATTCCTCACCTTCATTTGGGTTCTACGATTTTGAAACCAGAACTTGACTTGCCTAGTCTCCAGGCACAGCCTTCTACTAAGCTCCAATCTTTGTTTTTCGTCAGGATGAGGACATTCCTTAAACAGACTGTAAAACAAACAACAGTAGCACTCTCTCAATATCACTCAACAAATCCTGTTGAAAATGCAAATTAGTTGTACATATCATACGCTTCAAGTTCTTGGATTTGTTGTGGAGTGTGTCGGTGGTATCTCTTTTTTCTTGGAGGATTATCATCTTGATCATCACCAGACGCACCATCCATGTTATCACTACCAGATCTGCTCTCATGTTCCTCTTCTCTGCTTCTCCTTCCCACACTTGCCTCAAAGTTCTCAGCCATTCTAGAAATATCTCCTTGACCATCTATGTTTGGCTGTTGCTGATCAAGAATCAAACAAACACAAACGAGAACGTAAAAGTTAACGACTTCACCAGAAAAACAACCCAAGTCACTTAGAAGCCAAACCAAAAAAAAAAAAAACAAAGAGAAAGATGAAGGTATGTACAAGGGCTAGAGAGAGCCCAGGAGAGTTGAACATGGATTTAGTGATAGAAGGAGAGACAAGGCGAGTCTGAGCTATTGCACCAGTGGACATGTTGTTGTTATTGTTATAAGGTATATCGGCCACAAATCTTGCGCCGCCGCCACCACCAGGACTAGTGTTTTCAAGGAAACCCCCAAAACTCATTAAAGCTCAAGCCTTCCTTTTTTTTACTCTATTTTTACACTAGACTTAACCGCTCTTTCTAGATTCACAAGAAACCATGCATAACCAAGTTTGAATCTTGAAATTATCATTCAAAAAACAAAACACAGATAGCCAAACAAGAAATCCTGAATTGGGTTTTTTTGAAAAAAATAATGAGCAGTAAAATAAGACTTTCACAAAATTACAGAAATCATAAGAAAACAGAAAACAGAAAACAGAAGGGAAGAAGATAGAGAGGTAGAGGAGACACAGGGATAACATGTATCCATCCAAATGTCTCAAACTCCCTCTCTCTGCTTAAGACTCAGAGAAAGAAAGAGAACGAAGGCAAGCAAACCCTTTTTGTTCTCTTCTTCGCTGCTTACGCTTCCTTCTCTATCCCTCTCTCCCCTTTCTAAAAACCCTTTTAAGTTTTATGTCCGACACTCTTAACATTCAAAAGGCCTTAAATTGGCGTTGAGAAAACTGGGAAACCCTAGTTTTTTTGGGGAAAAAAGTATTAGTATCTCGTTCTTTGCATGCTTGACTGACACTGTGAGAGAACGGCTTCAAAAGGAACCAACAAGAGAAAAGATTAAAAAATAAGGAAGAAGGAAGAAGACGAACGGTCCTAAAAAGGATTTTGTACAGACAAGAAAGAGGAGAGAGAAGAAGCGAGTAAACCCCACATGAATAAATAAATAAGCCTAAGATAAATTGAAATTATGTGGACTATTGGAAGCCTTACAAACGCAAACCTCCAAAGGAGTCGGTTGACTCTTCACCCTCCTTTTCTCTTAAAAGTCTGCGAAGAAGCATTTTTCTGGTTTAGATTCTAACCCTTTTTAGATGACAGTGTAAGAGTCAAAGAGTAAAAGCAAATTTACTTTCACAAAGTACTCAGATTCGGTGTTTGCCCTTCTGGAGATTTTTTCTTCTCTTTTTGTTCTTTCTATTCTATTCGGACATGGGGATCTGTTCATAATAGATGTATAGGATTAGGAGGGGAAGAAACTGACCAAAACCTTATGCGGCCGCTGACTGTATTTTTCGTTTACTGGTGAATAGCGCAAAAGCTGAACATCTGTACAATTCCGAGCACAGGAAACCTAGCTGGTGCCTGGATTTCACACCACCATGGTGTGTGTATAGTTTTATAACAGTGTTCGTGTGAAACATATCTCCCACCACTTTGTCTATATATATTCATGTTCTTCTCTCGTTGCAGGGATTTGAATATTCGTTCGCTGTGCTCATCACCATGCTCTTTTGACAATCAATTTACAGTGCCAGTGAGCTGCACAGAATTGAAAGTGCAGCAGGGCCTCATTCTTTGAATATATATATATATATATGTGTGTGTGTGTGTGTGTGTGTGTGTGTGTGTGTGTGTGGGCGTTCATTCTTTTATTCCCGTTTGACTACAAGAAATATCTCCTAGTTAGACTGTCAAACCCTCAGTTTTCATAAATTTCTTTAGATATAAGCTTTAGATTCGAAGATGGTTTGAGGTTTTGTATAGACATGCTGCACGTTCGATTTTTACCCTTCATTCTTAAGGCGTACAAGTAATTAACATTTTGCGATCAGATTACCTTTTATTAATTACATGCACCGACTTGATTAAATTTAAGAGGGTGCATGTTTAGTGTAAATGTTTTCATTGGTTGAACAAACTATTCACCCACGATTCTTTGTTGGTTTGATGCAATTGCTGCACCCTATTTAGGTTTTCAAAGATCTAACATATATTTTCAACAGCAACAGCTAAATTTAACCTAACCATCAAGTTCCCAAGTCCTTTTTCAAACATCAAATTTCTAATGTTAGAATACGCAAATAAGTGAAATAATACAAGTTTTGACAAAAGTTTCCGAATCTAAATTAAAAAAAAAAAAATAGCAAATGTTAAAAGATCATAACTCTCCAGTAGATTATCGTTCAATATACTGTCGGATGGTTGTATTCGAATTACTTTGAGTATTTTATACTGTGTTTCAAAAATATTTTTAAAATAAATTTTTTATTATTATTTTTAATTAAAAAAATTGTGTTTTTAGATCATTTAGATGTGCTAATATCAAAAATAAGTTAAAAAACACAAAAAAATATTATTTTGATGCATTTCTCAATAAAAAAACATTTTTAAAAGCAATTTCAATCACACTCTCACATAATTTACAGGGCCATCATCATCATCGTCTTCAATACCCAAATCATCTATATGAACAAAACATGATTTTTATTAAAAATGAAAGCACTTCAAATAAATAGATTAATTAGTTAACATACAACCAATAAGTGTCGAAACATTTAAGCAGACAATACATCACAGGCATACCCACCCTGAAAAAGAAAGGGGGAATAAAGGAGCGAAAATGAGGGTGGGTGGAAGATTGAAAATTAAAAATGGAAAAAAACAATAATCATTTAATTAATTTATACTTGCTTTAAACTTTAATTGACGAGAGTTCCTCCCCTTGAAAATTACATCTAATTAATGATGCTTAATTTTAATTTTAATGCGAGCATCAGTGGTAAATTGTTTTTGAAAATATTTTTTTTATTTAGAAATCATAAAAAATAATTTTTGTTTTTTGTTTTTTAAAAATTATTTTTAATATTAGCCTATAAAAATAATCTAAAAATAAAAAAATTAATTTAAAATAATTTTTTTTTTAATATTTTTAAAACATAGTATCAAAATCTCAATTGACCAGGACATACAAGCAAGAGCTTTATGGCTACATTCAAACATTATTTAAGCAAAATTAATAATATATTATACTTTCAAAGTTGTATTTGGTTTCAAAGACTTTTTTTTAATCTCTATTTCCAAATCAAGAATTGTTTTTATTTTATTTTTTAAAAATATATATATATTTAATTACTTTTTTCTAAGATAAATTGCGAGCACATGATTTTATAGAACAAAAACTTGTTTGCTCTCTAAATTTTTTTCTTAGTTTCATTACAATTGACTTATAATCATGATCATTGTTTTCAAGGAGTTTGACAATAAATGATTTGTGATTTATACAGTAAATTTTGAGTTTAAATTAGAGTGTGTATTTTTTATAAAAATCTGAGACAACCACAGTTTTACTTCTTCACCCGAGTCAACAAAATATACTTTCTATAGGGTGGAGTTTCCTCCACATAAAAAAACTTTTAATCATGATCATCGTTTAATTATCAATCACATGTCTTCTCTCTATTATTATTATTATTGTTGTTAATACAACTAAAAAAAACTTCATTATTATTAATATTATTACATCAAAATTATTAAATATTTATATAGACCCTGGTCGACATTGCGTTTTAAAAACGCATTTGAAAAAAATTGAAAACTTTTTATTTTTATTCTTTACATTAAATAAAAAATAGGTGATTTTAAATCGATTTCATGTGATGATATTAAAAAATAAAAATATTATTTTAATATATTTTTAAACAAAAAATATTTTAAAAAATAACTTCAAACACATTTATTTTTTACATTAATATGTTATTAAAATCACCCCGAAAAACTGGATAAGTTCTTTTATCACGTCAAGATTTTATTTATTTTCCCTGAAGAAAAAGGCAAAATAGTAATTTGCCATCGCACTTATCCTTTCTCCTTCACAATCCGCCACCAACAACTCCCTAAATTCACAACAAGCCCACAACCCCGTATCCCTTTTACTGGCACTTACGTAAATAAGTTCGTCTTCCGAACCCATTTCACAATCCCTCACGCTAAACCCCATCAACAGAAGAGCTGTGTCCAATCCCCTCCCTTCAAAAAAAATCACCAGAAAAATGGCCACTACCTCGCTCTTACCCTCCTCTGCGGCGGCGTTTTACGGCCGGCTCCCCACTCTCCCACCACCCTTAACCGCACGTGTAAATTACGGGAGCCGGAATGGGGTGCTGTCAGTGAGAGCCTCTGGAGATATTGTCTTGGTGGACAAATCAGAAGCAGAGAAAAGCAATCGGCTCAAGACCACATTCCTTGAAAAAATCGTCCCTTTACTGGTAGAAGAGTTCAGCTACACTAACATTCACCAGGTGACTCCTTATAATTCTTCCAATTTACCGATAAATTTATTGCACTTTGAAATTTGCTAAAATTCGGATTTCTCAATTCTTTAGGTTCCAAAAATTCAGAAGGTTGTGGTAAATTGTGGGATTGGAGATGCTGCGCAGAATGCAAAGGGGCTGGACGCTGCGATAAATGATTTGGCTCTCATCACAGGCCAAAGACCCGTAAAGACACGGGCCAGGAATTCGGTTGCTACCTTCAAGATTAGGGAAGGCCAACCACTTGGCATTGCTGTTACACTGAGAGGAAATGTGAGCATTCGTGTTTTTTCTCTTCATCGATTTTTCTTGTTTATATTCATGGCTGTGGCTACATATTTCATGATAAAGTTAGCTAAGAGTCTAAACTTTAGAGACTATATATTGTTTGGCCATCATAGCGCAAGATTTCTTCTTTTGTGTTTTGGAAGGGTGTTAGTTTTTGAAGGGGTTTTGAGGAAAATGATTTTAATGATGGATCTGTCAGGGAAAACTGCTTCGGTATAGTTGAAGTTACAGGTGCAAGAGTGAAAAATACTGCATGTCCAGCTTCCTTCTAGATAGAGAAGAAATGCCAGGATGCATATTTTTCTGATAATTACTGTAATGGTTGACTCGATGATGGGTGCTCAGCATGCAGATCATTAGTTTAGCTTAGCCGATGATACTGGCTATCAGGGAAGGAAAAGTTATTGATTTTTGGAATTGAGCTTCTCACTTAGATTAGATGACGGATTTCTCTTGTTTGATCTTGCTAAAAAAATGCTTTTAAACTCCAATTCTATACAGGATTTGAGGCTTACTGTCAAGTTTTGAATGATGATGTAGGAGTTTTTGTATTTATTTTGGTGTTCGCTTCTGCATGTGGGAGATATAGTGATTGCTCAAGATGATGGATTCTTTGAGTATGATCTCTCACTTCAATGATGACAATGCTCCTCACTGGAATTTTAGATGAAACACGGTAGAGATGATTGCTATGGTCCATAGTTTTAGTCCTGAGATGATCGCCACTTATCTACTGCGGGAAATTTGTTCCTTTCCAGCTCAAGTTAGAACTTGTTTTCTGTCTTCTGTCTTTTATCACAATGATCCGTGCTTGAGTAGGGCATTCTTATACCTGTACACACTCCCATGCCACTTTGATCTTGAATAAACACATTTGTCTATCGATCTTGTTGCTCATATCCTGATTTTACTTGTTGTTTAGATCAGATCATAACAGGTGCATCCCATTACCAAATTTGTATCCTGGTGTATTTTGTTGGTTGCATTCCTTTTAATTTCACATGGAAATTTTGTAATTTGTATTGTTGGATTATATTTTTCAGCTGATGTACTCGTTCTTAGACCGACTTGTTAACTTGGGGCTGCCTAGGACAAGGGATTTCCAAGGTGTGACCCCAAACAGCTTTGATGGACATGGCAACTACAGCATTGGAATTCGTGACCAGAGTGTGTTCCCAGAGATTAGGTTTGATGCAGTTGGTAAAGCCAGGGGAATGGATGTTTGCATTACAACCACAGCTAACACCGATCAAGAAGCACAAAGGCTCTTGGCTCTCATGGGTATGCCATTTAGAGAAGGTGGTGGTGGTGGTGGTGCCGCCGCCGGTCAGCCTCGCAAGAAGAAATTGAAGGCACACCACTTTGATTCAAAATCAAAGGGAAGGAGTAGGCGATGATAAGAGTGATTACTATTCCCACCCCAGTCTGTAACATTTCCATGCAGTATTTGTTGGATCCCAAATTTGATGTAACAGACGAAAGATTTATCTAATTGTTTCCCCCAAATTATTTTGGCTTGTTAGTGCACTTACGTGTTCATAAAAAGTCAAAGGAAGATAAACGTAACTGTTTGGAAGATAATCGAGCATGCTTGGCTGCTTGCATTGCATGACTCATAGGCTCTACTGCATCATGCCTTGTGAAATCGCTGGAATTCTAAGAAGCAATCTTGTTAAGGCAGTTGATTATTCTTCTCATTTTCATGTTTTATAATGAAAAAAAAAAAATTAAGCAAAAACAATTTGTTTGGCTCCGACAAAGAATGGGCATTGAGTTTAGCACTACCTATTCAAGGAGAGAAGCGTAGAAATTAGTACATTGTAATAACCAAAACTAGTATGGTCGATGAAACTTTAGATTGCATGTAGCTATTTAACTAAGGTATTACCAACAACATCCCTCTGGTCATCCTTGTCCCCTTTTAGCTGTTACTAATAAAATCAACCAAGAAGAGATGAAATATAGAACATGAAAAACATATTGTACTTAATTGTGGATCAAACTTGGTAGTAGTCCATACTTGTGTAACTACAAGATCCTTTAAATAGTGAATGAATCAAGATGAGTGAATAGAAGACAAAAACGCCCATGTATTGCAAGATCCTTAAATTATGAAATGTCATAGATTAAAATAACAGTTACCTTTAAATTTTCTATTTAAAAGAGGATTCTAGAGAGGAACAAATAATCAACAACAATACGACAACTGTTTTGCATTTCAATCAAGTTCACAAGATATTTAATATGCTTCTATCAACGAGGTGTGTAATTATAGATTAGTGATAATATGCTTGTAATTATAAACTGATAATAGTAGGCTTGTGATGGAAGGCTTGTAATAGTAAGCTCATAGTTTTTATTATAATCAGTAGGGTTGCAATTTTCATTACAACCCCCCTCCCCTAAAAAATAAATTGTATATAAAGACTTGTTTTTTTTCATAATAAGAACATTTGTATGATTAATTCAAAGTCTCTTAGTTTTGGTGAACATAAAAAAATATCAAACAATAGTGAAGATAAGACTAAGTTGTAAGATGTTGGACTAAGATTGAGAAAAAAGGGAAATCTTTATTTTTACTAGTCCACTAAGTAGAACTCTCATTTGTTTTGGTCTAGGTTTTAATCTTTCTATATGGAGATTTGACATATCAAGATCTTATGTCTTGAGTTGTGATATAACTGTTTGATTCTTAATGATGATCAAATCAATCATTGTCACTAACATTATTGGTTGACCATGTGTCCACTTGTTCACATGCACAAATTATATATATATATATATATATATATATATATATATATATATATATATATATATATATATAGAAGTTTATAATACAATAAATGCTTTTTTTAAAAAAGAAATCCAGATGCTTAGGTTAAGCCTAAATGGGTAGGATAATGTTGTTTATGCATGAATAAGTTTTTCATGCATCTATTTCCATTTCATACATTAAAGTTCAAACAAGGCAATAAATGAGTCTATTACACATGTTATAACTTATCCAGGTATAATTTCCTAGCCAATGCCATATAAAAGCTACATTCATATTCAAACTCCTTATAACTTTATTTTTTACATTATTTTATTCTCATATATTTATTGACTTAATTATTGAAGAGTCTCCTATTTCTCATGGGATTTGCTTTTTCAAGTGAGCACCTAACCACTTGTTCAAGCTTATTAGATCAGAGGCTAGCGTTGCCACACCAATAACTCAAGAAGCAACCATAAAAAATCTAATTCCTATATAAAGCTTTTCATGACTTTATTAGTGATGTTATGAGTGAGAAACTGGAGAAAAACTAGTTTGCTTTCTTTCATTCCTTGTCAAAGGCATTTCCTATGGATAATAAAACTCCAAGATATGAAAGAGTAATTAATCTCCTTACCATAAAAACTTCGACTCCCCAACAACTTTCCCATTAGGTTCAAGTGCCCAATGATGTTTTTTCTAGTTATACAAGAAAAACTTCATATTCTTTCATTTTATTAATAAAAAATACAGCATACAATTTTATCATAAGCATTTGAT
Source organism: Salix caprea (assembly GCA_964035475.1). Taxonomy (NCBI): domain Eukaryota; kingdom Viridiplantae; phylum Streptophyta; class Magnoliopsida; order Malpighiales; family Salicaceae; genus Salix; species Salix caprea. Next base: position 6,890,638 of record OZ037755.1, on the reverse strand, counting down.
GCACTGCGATAACTTTAGCTTCACAAAGAAACATGAAAAAATAATAAAGTTTGCATGATACTCCAACTCAATAAAAAGCCTTCCTTATTATGAAGATCATTCTTTTACAGGTCCTAGATATAAGCATAAGTATCTCTATCAATCTTCCATTAACATTTACTCGTATGTTTCTTGACAAAAAAAACCTCAATTATGAGATGAGATCAAATACTAGTACCTCCAGGTGGGAGACTTTTTACCTTTTCATTAAGTGTTACATACTGACCTCTCCAAGGAATATGTATCTTCCAAGACCAACCTTAATAACTATGATAGTTGCATATATCATAAAGTATATATTTAAAATGTCAAAAACATTCTAGAGTTTGTGATACAAAAGAGTGACACTATGTAAAAAAAGGCTTCTAATTACATCTCATGAATATGCTCTAGGTGGTATCACTCCTTTGATTCTAGATATATCCTTGGTTTTTATAATATTTATATCAAATTCATCTATCATTTCAACACAAGTATTCTAGTTAAAAAGAGCATGATTAAGTTGTTCATCATTACTCAATAACATATCTTTAAAGATTCAATGAGGAAATTCTCAACATAAAGAATCTACTTGAACATGTTGTCATTAAAGCCACGATAACTGGAATTTATAACTTTTTATTATTATCATAACAATTGTATAATTTCTATAAAAGAACTCTTTACAACGAGAACTAAATAATAGAGAACCATGTTCAAGTAGAGAAAACGAGTGTGATTATGCATGACATCTTTATTTTTAGAAAATAGAATCTCCACATTGTCTTCAATCTTAAGGCATTAAAAAAAAAGCATCCAAAGGTCCATTCATGATTGTCTGACATTCCTTAAGCTTTTAACCATACCATTATGCATGAAGAGATGTTAGCTCCCACCAGGAGAAAAATATTTGTGTGATACCCATCTCATATGAAAATGACACAGACACAAGAAACCTTAACAAGTTTTTATCACTTTCAACATGATTACAAGAAAAAGATTAAAAAAAAAAATCTCTAAGAGATATCTCTAACAATTAATGGGAAAAAAAGATACAACATGAATAAATATGAAAAGTCCATATGGTACATTACTTATCTTAATTATCTTTTTAACCTGTAAATAAAAGTGATAACAATTTCTCCATATCTCCATTCATCATTGAACTCTTTATGACTTGATGAAAAGTCTTCACGATAAGATCTTAATATCTTTATATGTACCTTCATGACAAGATCTCCATATCTCTATTGAAGTCTTCACGACCATGAAAATATTTTGGGCGAGATCCCCATGACTCCATGAAAAATATTCATGCTGAGATCTATTTGTTTTTGCTATATTTCCAACAAAAATCTCATAATAGGATCTATTGAAATCTCTATACACAATACCGCTTTACACAATACTTTAACACCACATCCATGATCGTAAAACATTTTAATTTTTTTCAACAATATTATTCTTTATTATAAAAAAACACACATAAACTAATCAAAGCAATGCCTCTCTTGCAAAATACACATTCATTTTCATGCGAGCATAATCACAAAGGTAATGACAACTATATATGCACTCCGTATAACTTCATTTTATTTTATTTTTCAACATGTATATTATTATCTCCTTTTACATTTGCTAAATTAAACATTTGAGAGTTCTCTACTCCTCGAGAGACTAACTTTTTCAAGTGAGCAACTAGTCACCCGGTCAACATATCAATTAGAGGCTAGCTTAGTCACAAGATCAACCCATGACACAACTATGAAAAATTCAATTTATGTTTGAAGGTTTTTCATGACTTCATTAGATACTTTGTTATTTCTCCTCAATTATTCTTTTAGATACTTTATGATTTTTTGGATTCATTTTTATCCTAGACATTTCATATCTTCTAGTTAAGTTAGGTTACTTCATATTTCACAAGGTAATGGGAAAAAAAATACAAACTATAAAAGAAGAATACAAAATTCAAGAGATTGTGTGTAATAACCTAAACCTCCCTCAATCAATTATGTTATGCCATGCAGGAAAATAAATGCAAATAATAAAGAAAGTTAATCTATACTATGAAGGGATGGAAATGTAAACAAAATTAAAATTGTTATATTAACAACTCGCAAACTTTTCTTAAAACTATGAAGGAAAAACCTTCTCAATCATAGAATGAAGAGGCCACAGAAACTCAACACATTCTCAAATCAAATAATTCAAAATCATGAATAAACAACACAAAATGTTGGCATTAAAAGTATAGTTCAATTAAACACTAATATAGCTATGCAAGGCAGCTATTTTTATACCAATAACTTGCTTAATTCTTACACCATGTTCATGGTCGACAAGTTAAATTTAGATGTGTTTTTTTATTAAAGTGAGTGTCCGGATCAGCTTACGCGCACCTCAACGAATCCCACAAGCCTAAAATTAACGACCATATAAGCTTTTAATAGTTATCATATTAGTAACCATATAATATAATTTTAACAAAAACCACAGGTACACCAAATCTTTTATTGTCAACATGGATGTCTTTTTTTTTTTGATAACCGGGGTGTCCGGGTCAGCTTGTGCGCACCTCGACTATTCCTTGGACCCACTGAACATCCTGCAAGCCCAGCGAGCATATAAGGCACTGCAGGGATGACAGATATACCTGGCAAGAGTCGAACCATGGTATCGAGAAAGGAGACGCCCTCATTTACCGCTGGGACATACCCTTACTGGTACATGGATGTCTTTTCTTTATATGACCAAAGCATGCTGAAGAAATAGGTAGCCTTTTTCTAGATACTGCAAAAAGCAAATGCATGATTCATAAATTTGGGAAATCACAAGGAACGTGCTCCATGAGTAGGCAAAGATCATAAAGTCAATGGAGGAGGCTGTATTTACTATTTTTTGTCACGAACTTCTCTACTTTTTTGAAGGCTTGAAAGTCGCAACTAAAAACCAAGTCCAAATGTCAGAATTTACTTATTTTCATGTTAATGTAGCAGAGGTGGGTTGGGGTTCTGGTCCCATCCACAGCCCCACATGACCTTTCACTCTCATCGCGGTTGTAATCTGAACGTAAGAACTTTCTAATTTTCCTGTCCGTGCGATCCAACCTGTTTTTTTGGCCGAAATTTGATTTATTTATTTTTTTTGTATTTTAAATGGATATGTTTTGGTGTTTTTAAATCATTTTAATGTGATGATGTCAAAAATAATTTTTAAAAAATAAAAAAAAATCATTTTGATACATTTCGGCACGAAAAACAATTTTAAAAGCTACCGTAACCGCACTCCCAAACAGGCCATTAGCTCTATCAATCCAGGCAGTGAGACAGTAGTTTCTACCGGGAGACATCAGGCCCACACAACCCTTTGCTGTTGCATTTATAACCCATTTGACATATTTCAAGCCTCGTCACCTTCCTTGCCTGCTCACATTAAAGCTCGACACCTCTCCTCTTGCTGTTCTTGAAGATGGCCAGCGAATAAGGTCTTGCAATGAGGAGCTATTTCAAGACTTTATGAGACCACTTTTTATTTCTCTTTTTCCTTCCACCATATCACTTTCAAGCTCGCCCATCGGACCGGGGGAAAAGAAAGAAAAGGATCTTACACCAACGCAAACCAACTCCATATCAAACACAGAAGAAGCTCCTGCTTTAGGTGCATCTCAGGATTCGAGAATAGATGTATTTCATCCCAAGGGATTTATTAATTAATTTTCTTCTGATGAAGATAAGATCGTACCTGTCATGTCTGTAAATGATGTCCATGGTTGATTAGAACTGTCTGTTTGAAAAGATCGCCCATGAGGTGTGGGGACAGCTTACCCTCTTCATTTCATCGATGTCCCGTGTGATGGGAACATGTGGAGGAGTTAAGATGGAGTGACAAAATATCATCTTCCTGTCAGCTAGTCCCAGGTCACCAGCAACATTTAAGGATTTGGGTTGACAAAATATTAATTTTTGTTTCCATGTTTTTTAATTGTTTGAGAGAATGTTGAGATGTTTGGTTTTGAAAGTGTTTTTTTTATTGAGAAATGTAATAAAATATTTTTTTTTTCAAAATCATTTTTGAAATCAGCACATAAAAATAACCTAAAAAACACTAAAACACTTTAATTTAAAATAATAAAAAAAATCTTTTTTTTTCAGCATTTGAAACACCTCAAATGATTAGTTTTCAGGAAATGTGGGATAAATGTGCTACCATGTTATGGTTCAGCCAGGAGTGGAAGGAAAACACATAAATTGAAAAGAAAAAAAAGTGATTTCAAGTAAAAAAAAAATCACCAGATTAAAATTACCTCACAAAACAAGAAACAGACAAGTGTTTAAATTGAATAAAAACAAAAAGAAAGAACAATCTTTTATGCATGGCTGTCAAAATTGCGATTTTGACATGACACAGAAAAAGCTTCTGAAACTCGGATAGTAAGATCAAATCGTAAAATCGTAAGATCGTACTTGAATTTTTTCGTACAAAAATTGTAAAATCACAGCTAAAATCGTGTAAGTAGAAAAATCATAAAATCGTAAGTAAAATATTTTCGAATATAATAAATCATAATTATAGCCATAAAACTTCATTAGTTAAGGTTCATACATAATTTAAAATAACTTTAAAATAGATTAAAAAACAATTATGTCTATAGAATTTCATTAGGTAAAAACTAACAAATTTAAAACAAATATTCTGCGGGCATGCTGTGTAAACTAAAATCAGTCTCATTAGTCATTACTGTCATCTTCCTCGCTATTTTTAATACATTCATCAAAAGTATTACTATTGAAAATATTATTAGTATTACTACTGGTACCAATACCCCAACACCAATATTGATAGTACTAGCTCCAACTCCAACAAATTATTTTGACATTAGCACATAAAAATGATCTAAAAATACTAAAAAAATATAATTTAAAGTAAAAAATAATAATAATAAATTTAATTATAAATTTTAAAGTTAATATTTAAATAAACACATAAAAATCAAGAAATTTTTATTGTGTAAAAATGATGTGTGCATGGCTTCATGCATTTAACAAACCGATAGAGAGAGAGAGAGTTGGGGACAAGGGGGCTATGCCTAGGTGGCGAGAGAGAGAGAGAGGCCTGCGTCAGTGTAGATTGTAGAAGGGGGCTATGCTTAGGTGGCAAAAAGAGAGTGTAGAAATTTCAAATTAGAATAGGATGGTATTGTAAAATCGGATTGATCCGGTCTGATTTTACAATTCCGTATAATTTTATTGTTTTTTAAACCAATTTTGATCCAAACTGATTTTTTTACTCAAGTTAACAAGGTCTGAATGATTTTACGAGTTAACTCGTGATTTTAACAACCATGTTTATACGATAACACATCATATATCTATTAACTTAGTTATATATGAAGGCGAGGAAGGTGAGGTCATCAATAACATGGCCCATACAAGTAGCATGCTGTATATAAATTTCTGGTTCGTACAGAAAAAGTGGGAGTAACTCACCAATCATGGTAGACTCCATTAAGGCCCAATTGATTAGGTTGAAAATCACGATATTCCCTTGCAAGTAAATGAATATCATCTTGAGCCTGGAGCCCAATTGATTAGGTTGAAAATTACAGGAAAGTTTATCAAATAATAATGGCAGCATTGCCATAATCCATGTTGCTGCAAAAACTCTTGTGTAACTTGTAGAAACTGGGGATGAGTTAGTAGACAATTACCAAACATCACTCGAGTTATCTGATTCATCACATAATTGAAGACCAGATTCATATTGGTTGGGCTTGGGCAAGCATGAATCTCCAGCGAGCTTTTTCCATACGACAGTGTTTCCATCCACCGCAATCAGCCCATTACACACGCTCTTGCCCCAGCCTGGAGATCAGCCCAATTCTTTTCCTGTTTAGCCTACTGTACAGGAGGACCAGAAAGGAGAGGATATCATACTCCAAGACGAAGTAGCAGATCATTTACTTCAATAAAATAAGTTGCATCTGCAAAAGCAGAACTCGTCAATGAAAGATCTGCTGGCCTGGCAGGTTGTATATGAGTAAAACAAAAACATCCTGGAAGAATACAAGTCATAAAGAACTTACTGTGTGCCGTCAAAGAGATCGAACGTCAGGAGCAGTGCACCATGTCAAATGAAAATGCGGTAAACGGGAGTCTGCGGGCGCCAAACATAGCAACAAAAGCCATGTACTCAACACGAATCACATCCATTACGAAAAACACCAATATCCTAGAGATTTTGTGCTGGGTAGCCTATCGTTGATGTAGCAGATATATATATACTAAATCTTTTTATTCGACCAAGATAACAAGGTGTAGAATATTATAAATCTTCAGAGAACAGTGCTGTAGTGGTGATGAATGAATTTACTTTCCGTGATAGAGAATTTTCTGTAACTGCTGAAAGATTTTTATTGCATGAAGAAACAGGCGGTACAAGGTCACTCAAGTACAGTTAGGCCAATCATATTGCTGCTGCAGTTCACTCGCAAATAAATCACATTGCCCAACTCCTGACTTTCACGGGACTTGTTACCTTGCCCGCTATTCAATTGCGCTCACATTAGTTTCATCCACTCATCATCACCATACGAACACTCAAATTTGATTTCCCACATTCAATTCATATTTCCAAATGTAGTCGTGTGATTGTGTAAAACAACAAACAACGGCCAAAAGGTTACAAAAGATGGGAGTGCAACAAAAAATGAGTGACCGCAACTTCTTAAATAAATCCAAGTATATACAAAAAAACATCAGCCATAAATTGGCAAGGTGAAATCGAATCTTGCAATCCTCCAAAATGAGATTTTGCTCCATAGAAACCAATTTTGATTGAAGATTTAAAGCCCCGAATCACTGCACTGGGAGACCCAAGTTCCGGATTTCCCAGAAACAAATAGAGACAATGTTGACCAGGTCTCTCATTGTCCCAGTTGACTGGAAATTCATTTAAAGTTTCCTAGATGCCTTGTATTCAAGTTTGATAAGATTTGCCCTCAGCAACATTGCTCGAACATCCCTATCAAACTCATTGCCTGTCTGCAGTACCCGCTGGAAAGTGGCATTCCTTTGATCTGCATGCCGTGCATATAGAATCTTGTTGTGTGAGTCAATTCGTGCCTGCAGAGGAATGGTGTTCTTATCAGTAAGATATTGAAATAAAATGCACAATGGGGTGAAAGCTTTGGCAGTGAGACCTGAAAACAATCATTGAATATGCCCAATAATACTGAAAAGAGATCAGGTCAAAACCCCATCATGAAGGTCGGGACATTCCAGTCACGGGACGGGACATTTCCTTCTTTTTTTGGGAAAAAATTCAGACTGTTGTTTAAGCACGACAAAAGAGCAAAAATAGCAATGCAAATTTCAAGGCAGACCTGTATTTGATTATCAGTAATCAAAGCTTCAAGTTCTTTCTCTAAGCCCGCAACAGTCGTTTTGAAAGCATTAGCCATCACGTGCAGATCAACAGACACAAATGGGTGTGTATACTGAATGAGAGCTTTGTTGCGGATTTGATCGTACAGTGTCTGGACATGGTCATGCAAATGGATGTCAAGCATCAGGTTTGCTTTGAGATTTCCCAGATAATCCAGACATGAAGCGTAATGGCTGCAACAGAAAACAGAGTAGAAAATAAAATTTTGTTTAAATAACAGGCTTCATGCCCAGCAATGAAGGTATAACTGCTAGCAAACATATGAGAAAAGGTTATGAAAAAGAAAAGAGCACTCAACTAAACACCAGGACATCAATTAGAGTTGAGCACTGATAGATATAAAAATATGAATGTAAGCTCAGCTGATGGCAAGCTAATGGAAAAGGACACTAAAATAAGAAGGCAACTAATGTCTCAGGCTACCAATTGGTGTTAAATATCATGTTGACATTATAATGCAAAATCTACAAGTAGCCTTGTACAATTCAATAATTTGACACTACCAAGATGAAATGAGAATGAACTGTATTTTCCTTTTGATTTTCCAGTTTTTTCATGCTTTAAGCAGAAAAACGACAGTTACAGGAAAACAGAAAGCTTAACCCAAAATGATTTCTTTTGGAACTTGGAAAGGTTGATCCCAGGGATTATAGACCTACTAATGGAGAAAAACTCTTGGAAAAAATGAGCAAGTATTGAAAAATCTTCCCAGTGTTAAAGAACCTATTTTCTCAAAATCAATATGCAGACTTTAATTCAAGAAAAAGAAAAGATCCAACATCTGCTCCTAACTAAACCAACACATAATTTCTTGAATTTTACAATTTAGAGCAGAATGGCTCATTGCCAACTTGCAAGAATATATCATCACGAAGTCAAAGAATTAAAAAAGCAAATCAAATTGTCTACCACCATAAGGAATTACCTTGAGTAGAAATCATGAATAAGCTCTCTCACTTCAGGTACCAACTCCAAGAAATTACGAAAGTTGATACTGTCTATGACTTTGTTCTGCCAGACAAAAGCATTGATTAGAAACTATCTCTAAAGTACATTAACAGCCAGTGAAAAACAAGATAACAGGTAGAAATTGAGAAGGAGAAGAAGATACACCTTCAGCTCCATCCGGTCAAAGCTTGCAAGTGCACAAAGTCCTCCATATGTTGCAACATCTTGAGGAGCAATAACTTCATTGTATGAATTTCCCAATTCAGGAGCAACTTCCAGGAACTGCACCCATAGAAAGATAACATGCACAAAGTAAGATCATAATTACAAGAAAGATGTGAGTTGCCTCTAAATGCCCCCATAATATAGCCCATCCAAGGTAAACAATATCAGAAATGAGCACAAAAAGGGGTACTGGTTCATCAAAATGACTGAGCAGCTGAATTTCAGTAAAATAACAAGCACCCTTCAACTTCAAGTTTTCAACAGTTAAATGGAATGTTGACCAATGCCTGCTAAAAATGCAAGGAAGATACTGTATCTCTATCAGCAATAAGTGACAAAATTCCATCAGTAATCAGAAGAAAAAAAAAGATTCTTCAGTAGCTGAAAGCATAATTATAAACTTAATAATTTTGAAAGATACTTATAAAATGCAAATGTGGCAAATGCGAGTTCTTTACAGCCAGAAAAATCACAGGGAACACAACTCATATTATGCAACCAAAGGCACTTGAGCACAACCAGTCATTCAGATAATGAAAACACACCCAGAGAGAAAGCAAATATCAGCTGTGTAGTCCAATTCTTACTTATCTTAACTGCATCCCAAGTAATTATAATGCTAAAAATGCAGAATTACCAATACTGCATGGGTTAAAAGGAAAGAGAGAGAGAGAGAAAAACAGAGAGACCATATTGATACTAAACAGAATACATTGGACGTACACAGCACAAACCTTCCGAGCAGCGAGCTTGTATTTTTTAGAATCCAAATGAGCCAATCCCGCAGCACAATGTAATTTTGAGACTGTATTGGGGTCAAGGGCATCCACTGTTTGTTCTGCTTTGCTGATATAGCTTGTGACATGAGTAAATTGACCCGTCTCAATGCTTACAAGAATTGCACTCATGCACATATGAATAACGTGCTTTGATGTAGTGCAATAATCACGAGTACGAACATAACTTTTAAAGGCATCCGCAAGGGAACCATGAGTGTAATGGTAATCTCCAAAATCATTATATCCCATTCTTATGCTTTCTTTGATCAAATTTGTCTGCACAATAAATTTTAAAAAAAGAAGAGTAAAACACACCAGAAAATACAGTCATCATAATAGTGAACAGAAGGGAGAAATTTACTAAATCCTACATCATAGTCTCAACTATCATAATCAGAAGGATAATCATAAAAAAAGTGGCAGATATTCAGCTACATAATCTCCTTTTATAGTAAATACATGTCCACCATGCCACAGTAAGCCAACAATACAAACATCGCTCTATCTTGAAGAAAAAGAAAAAAAAAAGTAACCAACATTCAATTAACAAAATAATCATCACTAAAACACACCCACGACAAAAAACATAACCAATGACTAATACTTGCATTACAGCGTAAATGTAGATAAAATGTGAATTCCGAACATCACCAAAAGAATAATAATCACTGAAAGATGCTCATAATTTATTTATTTATTAAAAAAAAAGAAGTGTTTTTTACCCTGTAAGCATTAAGTTCATTCTCAAGCTTCTCTTTCTTCTGAACAGCTCTCCTATCCACCGCCTCACACCAAGCACTGTCCATTCCATACTTATCTCCCAACCTCCCATCAATCTTATGCACCACGTCTCTAAACAATTGCGTGTTCTCTCCTTTCTTGATTTCTTCGTAAGCCATTCGAAGCGCTTCCATCTGCATCGCCGTATTGTTATTCTGACCACACTGGTCCGCGATAAACAGTAACCGCGTGATTTTCGTTCTTCCTGTGTACAGTCCAGCGTATGCTTCGATGTCGAGTTGTTCGCCGTTTATGATTGGTCTGTTTCTGTTGTTTGAGCTGTCGGGTTCGCCGTTGGCGTAGATCTCGTCGTCGGGTTCCATTGATTAAGAAATCTGTGGGTTAGGGTTTTTCGTGGTTTTTTTGGGTAGGTGAATTCCTATTGCTTGGTTAACCTTCTGCTTTCGTCCTGGACGATGGCTTTTATATGGTCGTTTGTCTAGTCTAAGGTTAACTAAAGTCGGCGTCGTTTCTCTTTAGTCCTTAACTAGTTAAATTATTACAGGTTAAGTAAATAATTTTATTAACTATTGTACTTTAAACAATTAATATGTTTTTCTAGTTCAAAAGAAAAAATCTATATTATAAGATTTGATACAATAAAACACATCAATACATCATATTATAACAATAATAATATCAAAAATTTAACATCTAAAAATATCATTATTATTTTTACTACAACAGTAAAAATTATTAAATTACCTCAGAAAAAAAAAATCAAAAGCATTAACAAAAGAGAAAAAAAAAACTAAAACTAAACCTCATTAAATGATCTTTTTATTTTTCTAAAATACAATAAAAGATCAATTTTGCCCATACAAGGAGAAATGAATTGTGGACCCAAGGGCCTTATGGTCTTCTTAAATAGTTTTCATGGTAATAAACATAGGGATTGCTTGACAATGTATTTCAAAAATGTTTTGAAAAAAAAATTTATATTTTACTTTAAATTAAAAAAAATTGGGGTTTTAGATCATTTTCATATGCTAATGTCAAAATGATTTTTAAAAAATAAAAAAATATTTTGATACTTTTCTAAACAAAAAGCATTTTCAAAAATAATTTCAACTACACTTTCAAACAGACATATAAAGAGTAATCTTGATATTTTCTCCCATAGTATTATTTTTTACCAGTAAAGTTGTTGACATGTTTTTACCACTCATTAGCACATGGGAGGCATCACGTCTTTTGGGCAACACATAAAAGGGTCTATTGGTGATTTAATAATTTTTTTGGTTATTATTAGAGAATCTCCAACGTAATAGGCATTAGAAGAAGCAAAGCTAAAAAAATATATTTTTAGTTTTTGTGTTTAATTTTAACATCTCCAATGAAACTATTATTTGAATAGCTAAAATAGTTGTTATGTTCTTCAACTGCTATTTCTAGATGCTCTGAACAGAAAAGCCAAAACATAAAAAAAGTATATATTCATGTTGAAACACTACTCAAGCTAATTAAAACACAAAGAAAGCAGAAATGTTGTTTCAGTTGGAAACCAAAGCCGAACAAGATATTTTTTATTAATTGATAATATTTTATTGTGCTATAAAATTGATAACAATCCCCAAAAACTTCAACAATTGATTTGATGAAAGCTCTAAATTAATATTTATCAGTTGATATCTCACAAGTTCAATTGTTATTGTATTTTGTTTTAACTGTTAATGTATTTTGGACTAATATGTTGCTTAAAATCAATGTTTATCGGTTGATATCTCATTAGTTCAATTGCTATTGTATTTTATTCTAATGGTTACTGTATTTTATTTCAAATATTGCTGTATTTTAGAGTAATATATTGTTTAAAATTAATGTTTATCAGTTGATATCTCGCTAGTTCAATTGGTACTGTATTTGTTCTAACTGTTGTTGTATTTTATTTTACCTGTTACAATATTTTGGAGTAATATATTGTTTAAAATCAATGTTTATTAGTTGATATCTCACTAGTTCAATTGTTATTGTATTGTGTTTCCACTATTCAACTGTTACTGTACTTTGTTTCAACTGTTATTGTATTATGTTTCAACTGTTATTGTATATGCGGAACTTCTAAATGACTTTTACCTTTGGAATATACATAAATAAAAAAAAATCTATATTTACACTATACAAAAAAATATTTTTATCAATTTAGCTTTTCAAAATAACATTTTGCGTTGGAGTTGCTCTTAAATGTGTCGTCACTTCTTTTTTCACTAGATGTTGTGCATATTGTTCTTGGTGTGGTGGATTATCAATGGTTGAGTTTTATTTTTTTATTTTTTCTCTTTCATCCCTAAAAATAGAGTGTTTATCTAAAATATGTCAAATTGGAATGTTTTTCACTTTGGTCCTTATTGTTTTGATTCTTGAATTTTTTTTCCCCTTTTTCAATTTTTTATGGTTCTTAATTTCATCATTAAATCCAAGTTTATGGTGTTGTTATATATATATATATATATATAATTTAATCCATGTTCTTTTGATTTTTTTCCTTTAGTTTAGTTTCTTGTTTTTTTTTCAATTTAACCCTTCGATCAAATAATTGTTTTTTCCCTCTAATTTATTTTATTTTTGATTTGATTTCACCTTCATTATTTTAATTGCTATTTTTGTTTTAAATCTTTTTGTGCATTTTATTTTAGATTACATCATTCGACATTTGTTTTGTTAAGGATTGGACTTCTCTGTTTTCTCATATAGGATTCTTCTAATATAATGACCCATTTCACAAGTTTTAAAAATTATCAATAGCATTAGCTTTCAATCTTGACCAAAGGTTAGCGTGAGGCGTCTTAAGTTATAGGTCAAGTGTATTGCATCGGGTTAACCTAAATTTTTATTCCATAAAAATAAGATTATTTAATTTATTAAAAAAAAAGGTCAAATGGTTTTTAAAGGTTTTTTCATTCCTAGTTGTTTTATAGGTCCGCCTCATTTTTTGACTGAATCAATCATCATTTTATACTTGGTACTTGTTTTTTTAAAATATAATTAATCTAGGATGCATTAAAATATATATATATTTTTTATTTTTAACATATAAGAATATAAAAATAAACTCACAGGCAGCCCATAAGATTCGGCACACAACTAGCTGCAGGCTGCGTGCCATGTGTAGCTATAATTCTAAAGTTTTTATAAATTAAAATTACTTTTAAATTCAATCATGTGGGGTGCCAGAAGAAAGGCTAAAAATTAGCACACCTCCTGACTCACCCGGGACCTGTGTCGACTAATTCTTGATTCAAATCCCTTAGTGTTTTTTATTCTATCATCAAAATAATTTTTGTTTGTTCAAACCCGATCCAGGCTATAATTTAGTTTTTATTTTTAAAAACTAAATTATCACATATATTTAAAAAATTATCTATCACATATATTTTAGACCTAACTAGGGGAATATTATGTTACTTTAATTCAAAACTGATAGATACCTACCTGAGCCAAATGAGTGATTATATTTTGGAAAATTATCTTATCTAATGGATAATAAATGGATTATAATATTATCAAATTCAACTTGAAATTCACTCGAATTTAACCTGAAGTATTAGTTCAAAATATTTTTATACAAAAAGTAATTTTTATCATATTTCCAAACAGACTTTTCATATCGTATTATTTTAGTTTCTATTATGATCACTACTCATGCTTTTCAATTAGAGATGATCATTTTCGGTTCAATTTTTATCTATAAAAAACAAACAAAACCAAACCGAAACCAGTTTAAACTGACTGGTTTCAATTTTAACTAAAACATCTAAAAATAATTTTCAATTTTTTAGGATTTTTTTTACTTCAACCAAGTTTTCTATTCTTCCATTTCATCAAAATAGGATCAAATAAAAAAATTTAAACCCAGCCGGAAAGATATAAATTTATTAATATGACGAGTCAAATCAGTTTCAAAAACCACGGGGAAAAAATGAGGAATTAAAAGTCTAGAATTTAGATACGAGGATCGTAGAAATTCAATCCACTCATAGCTACGATCATTGATCATGAGATTCTGCCAACAGATTTCAATTTGTTTGGTAACCAGGACTATTAGAATTACAAAATTTTAATGTCAGAGCTTGAAAACCCTAACTATTATTGAAAATATACTTGACGTCATATAAACAACACTGAATTTTAAAAATGAAAAAGGTATTCCAAAAAAATGAACATAAAACCCATCTCTAATCAGCTACCCTTCCTCGAAAGAGGTCTGGATCGGGTGCTGTCCAGTACTTCTTGGTTGCAAAAAGAATCTTCTCCCTCTCGTGAGGGCCATCTTCATGGTCAGCAATTCTGCCATCCCATTGCATCACGTCTATGATAGCCTTGACATTCAGCAGGATATCGACGTCATCTCTGATGATAACACTACCTTCTGGCCTCAAAATCCTATCCATCTCTAGCAGAACATCTTCCATGTCACATCTGCAGTGCCAAGCACCAGTGGATCAGTATCTTCATCAAGAACATTAGCACAGATAGCCGCGTAAGGAGCACAGAGATTTCACCTGTTCTTGTAGAGGCTGAAAAGAGAATCAGCATGGACAAAATCGTAAGTCCTCGGGTAAGTAGACATGGCCTCGCACCTGGAAAGAGAGATCAGTAAAGCAGTCAGCAACAGCCTCAACATGATTGAATGAGCATTCGGGCAAATTATATATGGACTGATAATAACAAATCAAAATCATAAGTCTTGCCAAAACCAGATTGACCTGCAAGTTTAATACAATCTGCAAAAGCAGCCACCGAAAAGCGGTGGCGGGTCTGGGTGGTTTTTACCTGCTGCTTTTCTCTGAGGGAGCTGCTACCTTGTTTTTTTTATTTTTTATTATGATGCTTGTTTTTGAACAGGGAAACCACCTTAATTACGTTAAATTACAGGTCCCCTGATCAAAATATCTGTCCCTAAATTGGAAGGAGATTGAAAAGCATACCAATTTTGATACGTTCCGATCAGGCCACGTTGGAAAATGACCCCCAGAGTATTCATCTTTGCCTGGACAGGGACAACATTCATGACCCACACTGGATCATCAACAAGAGCAGCTGCAAAGCCTCCTAAATGTGCGTTCATATCAAGCAAGTTACGGTACCGTCCGGTCTTTGCTAGCTGGAAGTCAACATTCTTGTAATATGCCACTCTTTTTTTCCATAACCTCGAATTTTCTACGAAATTATTTGCTGTAACTCCCTCCAAACTTCCACCGCTAATCCTAGAAGGGATCGCTTCCAGCCTCTCAGGCCATTTTGCTAACTGCCCACCGGCTATATCTCCAATGCTAGCCACTTCCGGCAGCGGCGTCAAACAAGTCTCCATTTTTGTGTACCTATAAAACGAGGATAGATCATCGAAAAAGCCAATCAAACAGTGCAAAAGCAAATAAGCATTACAGGAAATCAGAGGGCAATTTCTCAAACAAATGTCAGCTCAAATCGAAAGGCACTTACCATGCCATATCAGGATTCTGCGAGTTGCAGAAGAGGGGGCGTTTGAAAACCTTCCTGTTAGCTTTGCAATGGACGTGATTGGTGGGTTTTTGCCAAATAGCAATATCTTTCCTTTGAACCAGTTTTCTCCAGCACAGGCTTTTGGCTACTTTCTCAATCTGAGATTGCTCTGCTTGAAGATCTTCGCGTGTTCTATTCCAGCCTCTCCAATGAGTTTCCCAGTTGATTGGTGGCCCTGACAGAATCCAGTATCCACCCGGACGTAGAATTCTATCTATCTCGATCAGGTACTGTCCATCTGCTCAGGATATTTCTTAAGAACTAAATCAAATCATAATTACACAGCATCAGATAAATTACAAGTCAACTGTATCATCTGTGCTATACCATGTTGACCCCAGGGAATGAGGCAACGAGAGCAATGAGCCATGTCAAAAGATCTTGAAGGGTAAGGTAGCCTGATGGAGGCAAGAATTCCGATCAATGCAGGGACGCCACGTTCAAGAGCAAATTGCACCTGAGACACATGAGTGTCTCTTGGTGCAAATGAAACTGTCAGAATGTTCCTCGAGAGAAGGTAAGCTCCCCAGCTTGCAACCTGCAACATTGGGGCCCGATGAATTATAATAAGAAAAGGACCCATTTCCAGTAATTGAACAAGTTACATGATCGCGTTTAGACCATTAATTAAAGGGATTGGATTAATCAAACAGAAATGTCAAATAACTGAACAAGGGGATCATCATGGGCAGCATAAATACATATTAAAATAATTTTGATATGCATCGAGCAAGCTACACGGTCGCCTTTGAATAGACAAGTCTTGACATTAAAATAATTTTGATTATGTAGAGACCAGATTAATTAGTTAAAAATATTCTGGCACAGCTAATAAAAAATGAAAGGATAGGAGAGGACGGTTCTATTACAGGAGGAGGCAGGTTCATTTGGTGAAAATAGTTATTTAACTCTTGTGTTTCGTTACATGTCAACTAATTTCTTCAACAAAAATAAATAAATAAATAAATAAATATACAAGCTTCATGTCATTTTTACAATATATACAACCACCGCAGTAAAAATAATTAACAAAATCTATAATTATATAATTTCCACATGAAAACATCATTATACCTGCAATAATTATTTTTGAGCTGTCTTAATTGTCTTTAGTTCTTGAAAGCCAAACTCAATTACATATGGCGTGTAAGAAAAGAAGATTGATGTCGTCAAATTAAACTTTGAGTTTTAGAGACCCATTAATTGATGATTGTTTACGGGGGTAACTTGGATATGCAAAAGGCATTTCCCAGAAATCAAACAAATTATTATCCCTTGCTAGCTAAGTTTTTTATTTTTATTATTAAAAAAAAAACACGAACACGTACTTCTCATCTATTTGTCAACTCGATCTCCTACAAAACTAAGTGCCTGAAATGATAAAATAAAATGAAGCCTGTCCAGTTCCACACTGTTGCTCTCTTTGACTTGACCCACAGAAAGCTCAAGTCTATTTTAGGCTTTATAATATATATATATAAAAACATTATTTCGTTGGCCGTCTATCTACGGGTTAACCCGAATCACATTTTGGTGGGCTGCCTAGCCACGGGTTAACCCAAATCACATTTTCTTGTTCAAGGATTGTTGACGCAGTATGATCTTTTCAGAAAACTGGCCGATTCATCCATCTCTTCAAGAAACTGGAAAAAAAACAAGATAAACAAGAGTGAGGATGCTACGTACCCCGCAACCAGTATCGATGGCTGTCCTTATTGACCCATCTTTGAGATTGATCAACTTCCCTATATCGTCAATATAAGCATCAGCACCACGAGGAAACATGGTTCCACCGCCCGGGAACCTGAGCCGCTCTCCCTCTACACGAACCCAATTCTGATTCTTTTTCTCAACCGTCAAATCTTTATGAGGCACATTAGCATACCATGCCGATTCTCTACTCTCCGGCCACTTAAAAGGCACCTTATAACCATGCGGAGCCGGTACGCGACACTTCAAAATCTCATGGCTCTCCGGGCAGTGTCTCTCTCTGTATATGAGTCTACTCCTATCAAATCTCAACGAACGTTCCGCGTCCTCACAGGGGGTGTACTCGCTGTACTTAGGGTCACATGGAGGGAAGTGATGCTCACGAGCCACTGGCGACGGTGGGATCAGAGCAAAGTGGTGTGCCCCAAAATCTAGCTTTGTGGCTTTGTGATTTGCAGGGGCGCATCTGAAAACCGTGTTGGATGATGATGATGTTGTGTCGATGGAGATAGTGCCGCGAAAGTTTTGAAAACCTGAAAAATAAGAGATTGTAGATAGGATTATGGTGATTGTGATTTTGTAGAGATTGAGTTTCTTGGCTTTGAACGTGAGAAAAGAAGGAGATAATATTGCCATTGAAACTGCAACCAGACAGAACAAAACCAGCTAGCCTCTCAATTCCAAGATATCATCAAGAGGTGTGTCTCTGTGTGTGTATGTGTGTGTGTATTTATATATGCGCGCGTGTGTGTGTGGGAGAGAGGAAGACTCAACGTGAGAGTGACGACGAGTGACGTTCAAGAGGTAGGATTATGGGGAGGTCTATTTAGGACCTGGGAAGGAGTATATGGAGGAGGGAGATTGTGGACAACGCGCGTACGCGCTCCCCCCGAGAGTAGTTTAAAGGTTGTTACTAGACACCATTCTGCTGCTAAAGGGTCTGTTTGGTATTGCGGTTGCTGTTGTGGTTGAGGTTGAAAAAAAACAGTTTTAAAAAAAGTGCTTTTTCTGTGGTTCAAAATAAGCAGTGGGTGTTTGGTTAAAAACTGTGGTTGAGTCCGAGGTTGGAAAAAAGCAGTTTTATGTGTTTGGTTACCAAGTTTTGCATGTAGTTGTTTACATATACACACACATTTCTCTATGTATATATTTTTTGTATTAATAACCATATTTTTTTAATGGAAGGAATAGATCAAGTAAAAATGACACTTTTTTTTTATTTATTCATCAAACTATTTGCAATGCTATCACGAACAATATCCATACGTGAAGGCCTTTGCAATCCTTGACTATTGTCTCACGCTACAATATCTGGTTAAAAGTCATCTAGTATATAATTAGGATTACAATCATATTGAATAAAATCATCATCATGTTGCGATCGCCTTCGAATAAAGTTAGAATAAAATAAAATAAAAAGTCAGAATTCATCATCTCTTTAAAATCTTTTCAATAATTCATACCTTAGCTAATCCTATAAAAAAATTTAATTAAAAAATCCAGATAAATTATTACCAAAAAATTCATGTGCTCCTGGCTAACTATAATTGACCCCTCGAGCATAGATTATTAATATTCTTCAATATTCCTTTGTTTCCTCTTCACAAATATAAAATACAAAATACACTATAAAAGGAATGCATGAAAACTGTTACTTAGAGAGATTCTATAAACCGAAAAAACAAAAGCAGAAAAAAAAATCAAAGTCTTTTACAGGAAAAAAAGAAGAAAAAGGCTTCCTCCAAAAGCAAAAAAAGTGTTTTGTTTTTGTGATTGTACGTACAACAAGAGGATTCTTTCTTTCTTTGTTTTGTCTTTGTGATCTTCTCCAAAGATAAAGAGAGAGAAGGGGATATGGGCTGTGATTTATCCTTGTATTCTCTCTCTCGAATTCTCAGCTCATTCTGTCCCATTTCTTGCATCAACTACCGCCTGATGATGTCATCTTTCCGACATGTAGATCATCATCAGTAGTTCCCTCTTCTCTATGTTCTTGTCTGCTCTTCTTGAGCTTCAAGGTCCTGCACAAAGATGACCGATGGGTTTGGTCTGCACAAAGATGAATTGTCGAAGTTTTGTTGCAAGGGAGATGGGTTGCCGGTCAGCAAAAAGATAACAAAAATCGTGTTAAGTGTCGGTGGAATGCAACCAAGGCACGAAAAAAGCTATTTTTTCCTGCTGCTGAGAAAACGCTGGGTTGAAACGCAAAAGTGGTGGGCCATATGCACTGTTCACGTGGTTTACTCCCGATTTTCTACATTACCAAACACTCGGCACATAGCTTTTTTCCAAACGTGGATAGAACCACAAAACCAAACGGGCACAAAGTGTGTAATAATTAATAGAATTTGGGTTCTTGCGTTTCGGATTCTTTGCCCGTATTCCTATTTCGTCCATTTTTTAAACCCGTCGCATCCATTTTTGGATATTTCACTGTTTTTTTTCTTTCCTTAATACATTAAAGCATCTAAAATAAATAAATATAAAACTCAAATGATTTAAATTTAATAAGAAAGTTTATTTTTTAAATAAAGACTTTTCTTTTATTGCTCATTATGTTTTTTCACGCCAACATGTTTTTCTTTTTAATAAAAAACATAGTTAACAACTTATCATTACTATTATTGTTAAATTATTTTTATGCGAAACTAAAAGAGTAATTAATTTAAATAACAATTTAGGGACGAGAGAATGGTGCTGACAAGTTAGATTTGGATAATGTTTTATTTTTATTTGTCGGGAATTGAACTTCAGGGATTTTATTTAAGAGAGTTAAAATGAGAGAGTTAAGGAGAGTTTTGCAAGTAAAAGGGAAACAAAGAGGCTAAAAAAAGAGTGGAGAGAAGATTTTGGAAATCAGAGTCATGCAAAAGACAAGGAAACTCGTTGGCTTTTGTTTTGTCCGAGGAGAGGAAAATAAACATTATTATAATTATATTTATTTATTTATTTATTAAAAAAATTTAGGTCCGGAATTACACAAATTTAGACTGCCATTCCCGGTGAGATATGTAAAATGAAGAAGCATGGTGGTCAGCATCGAAGAAGAGAGTTGAGGCTGATTTGTCGTTGGGGTTTACAGAGTTTCACCCGGTCGTTCGTTGTTGTACATCTTCGGTCCTTCTAATCTTGCAGGTCTTCTGATTTGTAGGACTTTTACATTATGATCCCTCTACTTTGCTGTATTGCCGGTACTCACGTTCTAGTCAATTTTCCTTAAAACCAAAACAGAACGACCTTCATTTGTGATGATGTTTCAAGAGAATTCAAATAGCTTAGAGTTAAGGTTTATGTCTTAGATAATATAATATTGGTTTTGTCTGTCTAATGTTTTTTCTTAGTCAAGATGACCCACATACCTGAGAAAGATCTATTTTGATGAATTTAAAAAAAATAACGAAATTTCAGAGAAAAACTCTAAAAATAAATATGTATTAGAGAATGAAGATCGAACACCTAGAGTTTGGAAGGTTCATATTTATAATTCATGAAATTTTATTTCTTAATGATAAACAGAGGCTAAAGTGTAATTTTTGTCCTGATAATTTTAATGATAAAAAACATCTCTGGCATAAACATTAAAAGAGATAATATTTCATTAAATAACTTTTATATACTATTTAAAATATAACCGAGCCATGAATACTAAATTTTTTTCTTGAGCTGAGCCCACAAAGGCAGGACTCTTTATTCTAGACTAAGCCCACAAACATGGGAGTCTTTCTATAGACTGAGCCTAGAACATCTTGGCTCTTTTTCAAGACTACGCCGGTAAAAACTAAGTTTGTTTTTGTTTTTTTTATGTAGGATGAGCCGATGATATTGCTCTGTGTCAAGACTACAATACCCATGAGAAAAAAAAACTGGAATCTTCAGGGAGTGTTTTATAGGAGTTAGATTTGAGTTTATCCGTACGATTCTTTTCGTTTGATAAAGGGATTCTTTTCCTGGGAACGGCATCCCGTGTTTTTGTACAAATATTTTTTGCATCTGACCTGAGATTTTTATACTTTACGTGTGTTCATGTGGTTCTGTTGCCATTACGTTTCATGTTTTGTTTCAGGAAGAAGGTGAGTTGGATTTTGGGTAACCGGGTTACAGAGTTAGAGATGATCTCTCCTGGTATTTCTGTTGAATCTCTCCACACCCATGGCCGTATCCTTAAGAATCATTTCGTGCTTGCATGCATTTGTTTTTAACCTGCACAGAATCATGCGCTTTTCCCGTTGAATCTCTATATCTAAAGTGTAATCATCTCTCACAGTTTTATCATAATGCTGAAAATACTTGAAATGCTTTAATCACTCTCTGGGAAAACAAACAAGGAGAAACACCATGAATACAACTAGAGATCTCTGAGCTACACTAATTAATATATAGATAAGAAATCTAGGACAAATATATATGCTGATAAAGTACAGTACCATCACACGAACTTAGTAAATAAAGTTGGCTACAGCACAATAGAAAATTATAAGAAATCTAGGACAAATATATAAGATTGACGCCGAGATGATAGAAAACCCATTTTAGGAGGGGGAGGGGATTTTTCTCACTACATGTTCCCATTTGTGAAGTTTAGGGCAAAGTTGAGGTTATAATCTCCCTCGTCAATTCCGTTGAAGGATTCCAGTTGTGTTCGTAGTTGAACGTCTTCCTGTAGAGGTCATGGTAATTAATTAAGTTCTTGATATGCTACTAATTAAGAAACAATTTGAAATTAAAAACTGCCTGTAATTCGTGCTATTTCTCACCTCAGTCACGATGGAAGTACTTGATTCACCCCCATCAAATGCTGGCGTATCATCTGGACTTTTCTTGAGTTTGTAAAGAATGAAGTCCCTCTACACAAAGTTGACCAAAAAAACGTTGGTAGCAGCATTTCGATGTATAAGAAAAACAACAGCAACTAGAGACCACAAGGCAGTATGTATAATCTGATCAAAAGAGCTGCTGATATCAATACGCTTTTTATCAAATGATCGAAGAAAAGTAAACCCTAGAAAATTACTTTGAAAGAGGGCTAGCATACCTTGTTAGGGAAGTCGAAAGTTGGATTGTACTCGTGCATGATCCAATTGGTCTTGACTCCATTAGGAACACGACCGCTGTAGAAAACCAGAGTTCTCTTTGTTGCAATTTGCTCCCCTGTGCTCCCAGCCGTGACTGTACGATCCTTACCGGTGCCTTTCCAGTATCCAGTCTTCGTAGTCCTGTTAGCCCTCTGACTTTTGGCGTACTTGTAATTGCGTGGAGAGAAGAAATAACACTCTGGATCATCTGACTGAATTGCTGATTTCCCTAAACAATCATTGTTCCTTAGCAAATCACAAATTAGAAAAAAGATTGAACAAACATGCATGCACATATGCTAGCACGTACCAGGTAGTTCCCAAGGTTCAAAATCGCACACGTTAACCTCGGCGATTGTGCTGACTAGGTGGTCAGAGCCACCTCTCATTTTCAACCTGAGGAAATGGTTTACTAACTCCTCATCGGACGGATGGAATCCATAACCCACCGGGGCAGCTGATCGGAAAGATGTTGTCGAGCTTGTCATCTATCTGTCACTCAATTCGCTTGTACCTGAAATAAATAAACAAAAGAGTTACAACCCATTTCACAACTTAGAGCAAGGCCACAGGATCACATGATCTGACCTAATCAGAGAGATTTTCACCACTTTTATAGAAGAAACTCAATATTCTGCAACCGAAAATGAAGGTGGAGGCAAATAATCAAGAAAAGGAAGCGATGGAGCAGTGACAATGTTTAAGATCAGTCTCTCTAGCTATCTGTGATGAGCACAAGAAGCCGGAGCGTGTTCGTGTGTGTGTATATAGGCAATATTAATTCTTGTGCTTCTGCCCTAATTCCTAAAAGTCTCTACTTCACCAAGAAGTTCGTCGTCTCGAAGGCGTTGATTTCCAATCTAAGTGGGGCCGACTTCAAACCGTGTCTTTGTGTCCGTACAGTATGTTGCCCTTTGTTCGTGAGCTGATCGATGCGTGAGTGGTCTCACGTGCGATGGCCATGTGATTTGAACAGTGTTTTTAGTCTTAAAAATGTATTAGATGATGTCTTTATATTTGATATTGGTATATTAAAAAAACAATTTAATATCTCTTTGAAAGCGAAAAACATTCAACCACGATCTCCATTAATGTAAAAGTAAACTATGCTTAAATCAGCAATAAAATATTACAGAAAATAAAATAAAATAAAAGGAGAAATTATATAACTTGTTTATCCCACAACTTCCAGCTCAAGGTTCTTGGGTTCCACCAATGAACTTGCTCGTTCCCTTCCCAGAAAAATCGCTTACGTGGGTGTTTGTTTTTGTGATTTTTTGAAATAGGCTAATGAAATAGTGTTTGGTTATGCAAAAAAAGAAGAAGATTAAAGTAGTTGTGTGGGGCCGCAAATTTTATGCATACACCACCGGTTATTAAAAAGTGTATAGCACCATCGGGCGTGTGTGTTGATTGTTAAGGAGATCGTCCAGCTAAATCAAAGTCTCGTGTTCGAATCTTGGATATGCAACCACGTCAAATTCTCAATAGGGAGAGTTTTGTCATCTTTGTGGTTCCATCCGGCTCAAATCTGGATTAGTCGGAGATGTGGCTCCGGATACTGGATGGCTTGCCAAAAAAAAAAGTGTAGCTATACATAGGTCGGGAGGACAAAAATATGTATAGAAGTGCTTGTAAATAATTTGGCTCAATTTTCTCAATCTGTTTTTGTTTATGTGTGATTTTGTATATTTTTTATTTATATAATATTAATTTTGAAAAATCATAGATAAAAAAACCGTGAAAATCAATTTTACTTGAATTATTAATTACATCATATTATTATGATTATTAAATCTATAATATTTAAAGAATAATATATAATATTTAAATCAATTTTACTTGAATTATTAATTACATTATGTTATTATAATTATTAAATCGAATTAATGTTTTACTGTGTTACGCTTGCAAATGCTTTATTTGTTTGATATATGTTTTATTTTTCTTTTCACTCGTTATGCTCGGATTTTTAATTTTTTTTTTAAAAGTAATATTGATGTGAATCACAATTATAATAAATATTCTATTTTCGTTTTCTTTAAATTTATTCTAATTGTTCATTCTCATTAATTAAAAATATAAATACTCTATTTTAACTATGTTTTTATTGGTTAGAGAGATGTGACATTGTTTGGAGTTGATGATGTGTCCATTGTCTATAATTCACTCTATTTTCCCCTTGACTTTTTCATATGTACCAAACAAAACTAAAATATACCTCCAAATCATTGTAGATATTATTCACTTTTTTTTTTCCCAATTAGAAAGTTTTCTTTTCTTTTCTACTGAACCCTTCTTTCCCCAGCCCCAAATCAAAGATCAATTCCTTTGGAATTAAATAAAAATAGGTCTTAGAAATTAACCTGCGACAACTCATAGGTCCAGGACTAGTGTGAGTGTGTATGTGATGGAAAGAGATTGCGATCTGTAAAGTATATCTCAAATTTGAATAAGAATATATATCTCTTGTAAGAATTTGGAACGGTCAGAATTTTACTTGTAAATATAAAGTGTATGTGATGGTGAAAATAATTTAAATAATCTATTTTAATGTTTTGGCTTTTTTTAATAGACATGTAGAAATGATTTTTCTTTGATAGAAAAACTATTTTAGCCTTTCATTCGAAGCTGCAAAATCATGGCAGAAAAGATAAAAAAAATATATATATTATTTTATTATTTTATTTTTCCTATAAAAGATGCCCTAAGTCAAGTACATTAATAAAAAAGTAGGCAAAATATATTTTTATATAAAATGAACGACAGGAAACAAGATGCGCGAAGTCACAATCACTTCCTGGAGAAGTTAAAGAGCACAAACTGCAAAGAGATTCTCAGGCTTCTTTCCCAAGTTCTTTCCGATCATACCACTTTTTCCCTCCAATTTTGCTTCGAGGGCATCCATTGATCGCTTCATTCTCACATCCGCCTTCAACTAGTCACCTGACTCCAAGTTTTTATTTGATTGCTCGGCAGAACTCCAGATCTCCTTCAGGGTATTCAATTTCGTTTCAATTGGCATTTTGATTTTTCAATTGAAAATGAATGTTTTGGTTTCGGAATGTTCTGACTTGTTATTTTAGGGTTGTATTGTTTATGTATATAATTAAATATATATTAATTCATTTTTTTTAGTTCAAATCCAAAAAATAAAATTATTTAGAATTGTGCAATTTAATCTAAAAAAGACACAATAAAATGATTTTTCTGAACAAAATTATGAACATGTACAATATCACGAGAATATCATCATCAATCTCGCAAGGTCATTGCATTCTCTAATTGCTCTGAAATTTTAACATATGATATATAAATATGTCAAGAGATTCCTCGTAAAATTTCATCTCAATCTAACGGTCTGATTAAAGTATATGATTGATATTGTAAAATTATTAATTATTAAAGAGAAAACACTAGTTGGCTGAAATGGAACGAAACTGGAACGTTTCGGCCGGTATTTGGCTGAAAAAACTGGAATGAGCTGGAATTTAAACCATGATAAAAACAACGCTGTTTTGTCTTCTTTTTTTCTGGTATGAAATGTTTGGGCCGAAACAGATCGAAACCGACAATGCTGGTTCTCTTGCTTGTTCCCTGGTTTTTGTGCTAAATGCTAACAGCGCTGCTATTGCTTTCATGTGATTACTTGCTCCAGATAGAGGTGGTGGTTTCCCATGCTTTAGTTCTTCTCTCCTGGATGTCGAGCTTGATGCAGGATTTCAATGATAAAAATAAAAATGAGATGCAACTTTGAATCACTAACATGTTAGCAACAGGCTCCAAGTCCCTGCTGCTGTTAAGCTAATGGTACAGCTAACCAGCTAGCATTCGACAATTAATCAAGAGAGGATGGATAATGACCATTTACCAGGGCTGAAATTTGGGACAGATTGATCCAAAGTTGATGAACATAATTCTAATTAATGGACGTAGATTTCTCATCATCATCACAAACTGTCTACAACATAATCAAGATGTTCCAGTACTAGTATTCTGCATCTACACATTAGCAAACTAAGCAACAATTAACAAAGATACGAAGAACTATCAATTATAACATTTTTTAAACATAACTGATACTTAGATACAAGGTCTATAAAATCTTTCTATGAATATAGCATGCGGATTCGGGACAGCACGGGCTATATTCTAGATATTTGCAGCTTGAGGCTGCATGGGCTGGACGCAGTCGAGCGAAGCAGCATTTACCATAAAAGAAGCAGAATAAGCAGATCAGAAACCATGCTAACAGCTAGATCGACATCAGTTATTCGCATTAGCATATCAGAGGAGCATTAATTAGTATTTGCCCTCTTAAGCCATGGAATAATAAACTGCATCGATTGTTTAGGATGGATGTTTATGATAGATTGAAATAGCAGAATAGGAACGCGCGGCTGATGTAGAGGTCTACAGAACAGATATGCTCAAGTACACGTGGAGGTGTTATAGTCCATGCAGGAGTGACTTCCCTCCACGCACACAGGGCTGAAGTGCTGTGTCGGGGCTGTGTTTTTGCTCAAAAACTGCTTCCAGCTCTCTAGGAGTTCAAGGCTTAACTGTAGAAAGTATCATGTAAAGTAAGAACATGGGTCTGTTAGTCTAATCACATGAGAAAAAGCATAAAGAATCTGTAAGGCATGCTAATTAATTCTCACCTCTGGAAGAGCAAGATCAGCTAGGATATTTTCTGAAAAAGGGGCCTTCAAGTAACTCGAGTAACCTTCTTCATGGGCTGATATGTTAGCCTTCCTAGAAGGACTTTGATTTCGGATATCCGAAGTTGTTGCTGGGAGAGAACTCCATCCACCCTCATCGAAAGCTGATAAATTAATCTCTTTTTGTAGATTTTGGTTTGTAAAACCAGAAGCCAAAAGGCTACTTGGTTCGCTTTTATCATAGGTTGATTGGTTTGTAAATTTACAAGGTATCACCACGGGAGTACCATATTCACCTTCAGGTGGAAAGGGTAATTTTGTATTTTCAAAACCATGAGAAGCCATTAACGAGTTCTCACAGGTTGATGTAGAATTTGTATTGTTTAAAATTTGATTTTCTGAGTCAAAAGGCATATGCTGACTTTCACTGACATCATATGCTGAATCAGCTGTCAGCAGCGCATTTGGGTTTGGATAATGTGAATCAAAATGGTTTTTGCCGACAATGTAAGCTGAATTAAAAGTCAGCAGCTCATTTGGTTTTTGATACTCCGAATCAAAAGCCATACAATATTTTTTGCTGACAGTATAAGCTGAATCAACTGTCAGAAGCTCATTTGGATTTTGATAATGGTTTTTGCTGACAGTATAAGCTGCATCAACTGTCAGCAGCTCATTTGAGTTTTGATAATGGTTTTTGCTGATAGCATAAACTGAATCAACTGTCAGCAGCTCATTTGGTTTTTGATACTCCGAATCAAAATTCATATAATGGTTTTCGCCGACAGTATAAACGTAATCAACTGTCAGCAGTTCATTTGTGATGATGTTTCAAGAGAATTCAAATAGCTTAGAGTTAAGGTTTATGTCTTAGATAATATAATATTGGTTTTGTCTGTCTAATGTTTTTTCTTAGTCAAGATGACCCATACCTGAAAAAGATCTATTTTGATGAATTTAAAAAAAAATAACGAAATTTCAGAGAAAAACTCTAAAAATAAATATGTATTAGAGAATGAAGATCGAAAACCTAGAGTTTGGAAGGTTCATGATGTACTCAATGTTTTTCTTGAGCTGAGCCCACAAAGGCAGGACTCTTTATTCTAGACTAAGCCCACAAACATGGGAGTCTTTCTAGAAACTGAGCCTAGAACATCTTGGCTCTTTTTCAAGACTACAATATCCATGGAAAAAAAACTGGAATCTTCAGGGAGTGTTTTATACGAGTTAGATTTGAGTTTATCCGTACGATTCTTTTCGTTTGATAAAGGAATTCTTGTCCTGGGAACGGCATCCCGTGTTTTTGTACAAATATTTTTTGCATCTGACCTGAGATTTTTATACTTTACGTGTGTTCATGTGGTTCTGTTGCCATTACGTTTCATGTTTTGTTTCAGGAAGAAGGTGAGTTGGATTTTGGGTAACCGGGTTACAGAGTTAGAGATGATCTCTCCTGGTATTTCTGTTGAATCTCTCCACACCCATGGCCGTATCCTTAAGAATTAATCATTTCGTGCTTGCATGTATTTTTGTTTAACCTGCACAGAATCATGCGCTTTTCCCGTTGAATCTCTATATCTAAAGTGTAATCATCTCTCACAGTTTTATCATAATGCTGAAAATACTTGAAATGCTTTAATCACTCTCTGGGAAAACAAACAAGGAGAAACACCATGAATACAACTAGAGATCTCTGAGCTACACTAATTAATATGTAGATAAGAAATCTAGGACAAATATATATGCTGATAAAGTACAGTACCATCACACGAACTTAGTAAATAAAGTTGGCTACAGCACAGTAGAAAATTATAAGAAATCTAGGACAAATATATAAGATTGACGCCGAGATGATAGAAAACCCATTTTAGGAGGGGGAGGGGATTTTTCTCACTACATGTTCCCATTTGTGAAGTTTAGGGCAAAGTTGAGGTTATAATCTCCCTCGTCAATTCCGTTGAAGGATTCCAGTTGTGTTCGTAGTTGAACGTCTTCCTGTAGAGGTCATGGTAATTAATTAAGTTCTTGATATGCTACTAATTAAGAAACAATTTGAAATTAAAAACTGCCTGTAATTCGTGCTATTTCTCACCTCAGTCACGATGGAAGTACTTGATTCACCCCCATCAAATGCTGGCGTATCATCTGGACTTTTCTTGAGTTTGTAAAGAATGAAGTCCCTCTACACAAAGTTGACCAAAAAAAAGTTGGTAGCAGCATTTCGATGTATAAGAAAAACAACATCAACTAGAGAACAAAAGGCAGGATGTATAATCTGATCAAAAGAGCTGCTGATATCAATACGCTTTTTATCAAATGATCGAAGAAAAGTAAACCCTAGAAAATTACTTTGAAAGAGGGCTAGCATACCTTGTTAGGGAAGTCGAAAGTTGGATTGTACTCGTGCATGATCCAATTGGTCTTGACTCCATTAGGAACACGACCGCTGTAGAAAACCAGAGTTCTCTTTGTTGCAATTTGCTCCCCTGTGCTCCCAGCCGTGACTGTACGATCCTTACCGGTGCCTTTCCAGTATCCAGTCTTCGTAGTCCTGTTAGCCCTCTGACTTTTGGCGTACTTGTAATTGCGTGGAGAGAAGAAATAACACTCTGGATCATCTGACTGATTTGCTGATTTCCCTACACAATCAACATGAAATTTGTTCCTTAGCAAATCACAAATTAGAAAAAAGATTGAACAAACATGCATGCACATATGCTAGCACGTACCAGGTAGTTCCCAAGGTTCAAAATCGCACACGTTAACCTCGGCGATTGTGCTGACTAGGTGGTCAGAGCCACCTCTCATTTTCAACCTGAGGAAATGGTTTACTAACTCCTCATCGGACGGATGGAATCCATAACCCACCGGGGCAGCTGATCGGAAAGATGTCGTCGAGCTTGTCATCTTTCTGCCACTCACTTCGTTTGTAGCTGAAATAAATAAATAAAAAAGAGTTACAACCCATTTCACAACTTAGAGCAAGGCCACAAGATCACATTATCTGACCTAATCACAGACAGATTTTCACCAATTTTATAGAAGAAACTCTATGTTCTGCAACCGAAAATGAAGGTGGAGGCAAAGAACTAGAAAAGGAAGCGATGGAGCAGTGACAATGTGTAAGATTCTCTCTAGCTATCTGTGATGAGCACAAGAAGCCGGAGCGTGTTCGTGTGTGTATATATAGGCAATATTTATTCTTGTGCTTCTGCCCTAATTACATCTGGGCATCCACTTGTTCCTAAAAGTCTCTACTTCACCAAGAAGTTCGTCGTCTCGAAGGCGTTGATTTCCAATCTAAGTGGGGCCGACTTCAAACCGCGTCTTTGTGTCCGTACAGTATGTTGCCCTTTGTTCGTGAGCTGATCGATGCGTGAGTGGTCTCACGTGCGTTGGCCATGTGATTTGTAACAGTGTTTTTAGTTTTAAAAATGTATAAGATGATGTCTTTATATTTGATATTAGTATATTAAAAAAACAATCTAATATTTTTATGAAAGCAAAAAATACTCAACCACAATCTCAAATGTAAAAGTAAACTATGCTTAAATCAGCAATAAAATATTACAGAAAATAAAATAAAAGGAGAAATTATTTAACTTGATCCCACAACTTCCAGCTCAAGGTTCTTGGGTTCCACTAATGAACTTGCTTGTTCCCTTCCCAGAAAAATCGCTTACATAGAAGAAAAGTCACGTGTAAGTCAAAGTAAACCTCCTTCAAAATTATTACAGCCTTCTTGAAAAATCTTCTCGATGGTAATCCTCTGTAAAATATATTTTATTTTAAAAATATTTTTGAAAAAAAATTATTTTATTTAAAATTTAAAATTTTAATTTTTTAGATTATTTTTATTTGATGATGTTAAAAATCATTTTTTTAAAAAATAAAAATAAAAATTATTTTAATATATTTATAAACAAAAAAACATTTTCAAAATCAATCGGTATCAAACTTCCTAAAAGTAAATATCAAATTAGTGATTGTCCTGTGTCACGATTGCAAGTGCTTTATTTGTTTGAGATATGTCTTATTTATGTTTTCACTCGTTAGGCTCGGTTTTTTATTTTTTATTTTTTTAAAGTAATATTGATGTGATTCACAATTATGATAGTTAAGGCTTCAAATGGATTATCAATTAAATTAAAAAAAAAGAGACAGGCTAAAAACTATTCATTTTGAAGTAGTTGACTGTGTTGTTTTAGTGTTTTTTTGAAAAATATTTTTTATTTATTTATTTTGATTACTTATAAAATATAAATTTTGTAGGTTATATTATAGAGAAGAAAGAGATATATTCTTCGTGTTTAAATTTATTCTAATATTCATTCTCATTAATTAAAAATATAAATATTCTATTTTAACTATGTTTTTATTGGTTAGAGAGATGTGACATTGTTTGGAGTTGATGATGTGTCAATTGTCTATAATTCACTAGTTTTTCCCCTTGACTTTTACATATCAACAAGTACCTAACAAAACTAAAATATACCGTGAAAACATTGTACCTATCTTTCTCTATATTCAATTTGATCCTTATTCTTTACTAACTTTCCAATTTAGTTTTAGGTTAATGGAAGCTTGTTTGGGAGAGTCATTTGGCAAGCCCTGGGTGCAGCAATGAAGAAAAATATTTTCATGCCTACGTTTATACCACCCGAGCCATTTGTCATTTTACATGGGGCCGGGCTCACCTTTTTAATTTATTTTATTATGACACTCTGGTTATTTTTAAATTTATTTTATTAAGCAGAATCAGCATCATTTTGTATTTAAATTTTAAAAAAAATCATAATACCCAAAAGCAAAATAAAAAGTAAATTGGCGAATAAAATAAAAAGATCTTTGACTAAAGAAATGCATTTTTCTTTGTTATTTAAACTAAATAATTTCAGTTTTGACAAATACTTATTTTAATTCTTATATATATATATTTTTTAATAAAAAGCTACTCTTTCAAAATAACTAAAATAAATTTTGAAAGAGAAATATATTATTTTTCTTAAAATTTAAGTCATTTGATTTTTTATGGATATTTATTATGGACTAAATAAATATTCAATATTAGAAATCTTTAAAATATAAATTTTTATTATCATAAATTAAATAAAAATAGGTCCTAGAAATTAACCTGTGACAACTAATAAGTATTGGACTAGCGTGAGTGTGTATATGGATGATGTTTCTAAAAGGCATGATATGATGATAGAGGGCTTGTGATCTGCAAAAAAGATTTCGAGTTTGAATCAAGATATGTATCTATTATAAGTGCCTAGAACTACAAGATTTTTATCCGGTCACCTGGATCTTCATAGTGTACTTTTTGGAGAGTGGAGTTTTCCCCATAAAACAAGTGTATGTGATGGTGAAAATAATTTAAATAATCTATTTTAATATTTTGGCTTTTTTAATAGACATGTAGAAATGATTTTTCTTTGGTAGAAAAACTATTTTAGCTTTTCATTCGAAGTTGCAAAATCATGGCAGAAAAGATAAGAAAATATTTTTTTTACTTTTCTTATTGAAGAGCCCTAAGTAGGCAAAATGTATTTTTATATAAAATTAACGACAGGAAACAAGATTGTGCGAAGTCACAATCACTTCCTCGAGAAGTTAAAGAGCACAAACCGCAAAGAGAATTCTGTAGAACCATCGTTATCAAAAAAACATCACAGAAACTGCACGCTAACTTGTGGCGTAGTTCTACGCAAGTTCAATGACAAGAGTTATTTTGAAAAGTCAAATCATAAAAATAACTTTTTAAATAATATATAAATGATTTTTGAGTTAATGTGCTCTCCAAAATGACAAGAAAATGTTTCTTGCCATTTTGGAGAGCCATTTTTTATCTTATTTTAAATAAAATTCAATTATTTTGTATATAGTTTAATTATACAATTAATTGGAGTAAGATATATAATTAAATAATTGCTTTTGAGAAACCCGCCAACAACAAAATTATTTTTTTATTTTTTTTAAATAAGCTAATTGATCAAAAAAATCATAATTTATCAATTTCACATAATTATTTTTTTTTACTAAATATTATTATTAATTACCTCCACAACAGTTCTAAACACAAAATTTACACAGTTTTTAAATCTAACAGTAAATTTAAAATATATAATTAAGCTAATTGATCAAAAATTCATAATTTATCAATTTCGCATTATTATTTTTTACTAAATATTATTAATTACCCATTTTTTCCCTAAATATTATTAATATACCCCCCCCCCCACACACACACACGCCGAAACCCTACACTTTCATTTGCGCCACACCCACCCTTTCATCTCAATATTTGCTCGCCCCACAGCTCTTAGCTACCTCACTCTCCCATGGCGATCTCGCCTCCATCACTCTCTGCTCCCTCCCCCCATCTCCCTCTCCCATGGCACTCCCCCCTCTCCCTCGACTCCCTCTCACTCTGCTCTCCCCCCTCTCCCTCTGCTCTCTGCTCCCTCCCCCCATCTCCCTCGGCTCCATCCCCCCTCACTCTGCTCCCTGCTCCCCCCCCCCTCCCTCGGGCTTGATATCATTTTCAATCTTTGGCACAAATCCATTGCTAAAGAAGAAATCAAAGCTTCTGCTCTAATTTTCTTGTTCAAGTTTCTATTACATGGGTTCTTGTTCAACTAGAAATCAAAGCTTCTGTGAAGTTTCTATTACATGGGTTCTTGGTTTTGATCAACAAACCTACTTGTACAAAAAAAAATAGATTAAGTTTAGAAAACAAACCGAAGATGCAGTCTGCTCGTTGGATTTTGATGAAGGTATTTTCTGTGATTTTTCTTGTTCGGATTGGCTGGAAAATATACTGTGTTTTTTCAATTGTTGAATTCATTGTGTTGCTATGTTGATGTGTGTTTTAATTTGGACAATGGCAACGGTAACATTACAACGGTCGGATTTTTTTTTGCCTCTGTAGGAGAGATATGTAGGAATGCCCCCGGAAGATGCAAAAGTCATTGTAGCTCTCCATTTAGCTCTCCCCATTGAAGACGCAAATTTAACAAAAATAGCCAAATTTTTAAAATTTTGGCTTTGTCTGCCCTGATGGCTCTACCAGTTGGACTTGCCCTTATGACTTGATCGTTGTCACTGTTTAAGAATGAAGCTGTGATTATTTTTTAAAATATTTTATGAAAATATTTTAAAATTATTAAATGATAATAATATTTTTTTTTAATATTTTTTAAAAATATTTTTAAAATATAATATCAAATCATGTCTCTGGTTGAATGTAACTACGTATATTTTTTTTCTCATGAAAGACGACCTTATTGGATCTACATTACAGAAAGCTTGAACAGAATTTGCAGGATGGGATCGAAACTTATGAAAACACAATAAAAATCATGAGAAAAAGCATTGAAATACTCTCCTGCGTGTGTGTGAATTTTTAAGAAAAGCAAATTAGCAATTTTAAAAAAACTTTTGGTAGAATAACACTATTTAAAAAAGATTTAGTATATTAATAACACAATATCACCTTATCTCGCTTCATAGACGTGAAACTTTCACTAAATTTTGATATTATAAAGTCCGACAAGATAGCTGTTATCCTTAGAAATAGCTCGTCATCCATTCTAAAGTTTTCCCAAGTCAACGTCAGGTTGATAAGAAAAAAAGAAACAAACTGCTGCACCCAAGTGCTGAAACCAAGGTTATCATTACCATTTATGTTGGTGTTTTGTTTTTTTATTGGTACAAAATATTTTGATTTCGGAGTATTTTATTGTGTTGTTTCGGGGTTGTATGTAATTAATTGATTATATATATATATATAAACAATTAAAAATATTAATTTAACAAATATAATTAAAATTCAAGATAAATTAACTTTAAATTATATAATACAAACACAAAATTAAACAAACATAATTTCAAAATTAGAAACATCTCAAAAATTCCAAAATATTGTGAAAATAAAATGTTATAAAATAAAAGAAATATAAATTAAATATCTTCTACATCATTAATATAAAAATATAAAAATAAGGATCTTATTTGTGTCCAGCTATAATTGCTTGTACTTTCTTAGCTGTAATTGTTTGTACTTTCTTGCCATTTTCTAACTTCATCTGTGATATTTGTGTTTTGCATAAAACAATTATCATTATTTGCCAAGTCGACAACTTTTCTGGGAGTTCAAAAAATTGAGTAGCTTCTTTCCATTCACCAGCTTCATCAATATTATCAGATCCTTGAGATGACAAGGATTTCCTTCCATGCTTCTCATCAGACTTTTTTGCTGTGTTGAGATGCCTTTTCCCTAAAGAATCTGGAATTGTAACCTTTTGCCTGTCATCCATTCCATTCTCTTCACTTTCACAAAGTGCCTTGCTCCCATTTACAGAATGAACAAGAAATTGCAGAAGAAGAAAGCCAATAAACTTTCACGGTGAAGAGGACGTTGCACGCTTGCACGAGTGAAGACACTGAGGTGAGGACTGGGGAGCTGAGGATGTTTGATTTGGGTGAAATAGTGAAATTGATTTGGGGAGGAAACTGGAAAGGGGGTGCGGCGTGCGGGGCTTTCACTGATTTTTTTTAATAGCTGAAACGGCACAGCCGGCATGAATTCGACGTGTTTCGGCCGGTATTTGATCGAAATTTCCGGTACCGACCGATATTTAAATTGAGACAAAAACGACACTATTTTGTCTCATTTTTTTGATTGGTACGAAACGTTTCGGCCGAAACGAAACGATATTGATAACCCTGACTGAAACTGACAAAAAATAACAAACCAGTTTAAGCTTTTAGGTGAGATGGTTCCATAACATGGTATTAGAGACTTATTGACCCAGCGGTCATGAGTTCAAATCTCACCACCTTCATTCTATTTGATAAAAATAAAGCACAAGATAGTGTGGGTTTGTATGCAAGTTTCAAGCCCAAAAGACTTTCACTTGAGAGAGTGTGTTGGAGAATAATATAAATCATATTCTAGGATCTCATCTAACAACTTAAGTTTTTAGGTGAGATGGTTCCTTAACAAACATCTCTCAGTTTTTGGGGGAATTAAACATATGACATTGTTGTTTTGATGGCAAGGAAGGTGTACACGACTCCACATGCACATCTTCGTATTGGCAGGATTTTATATCCTCATATAGAATGTACTAGTTAATTGTCCGCACTACATTGCGGCGAGCAAACAGTTTGTATAACTTTTGAGATTAAAATAGAATTTATACATGTAAAATTTGATATAATAAAACAGATCAACATACCCTATTATAACAACAGTAATATCGAAGTCTTAACTTCTAAAATTATCACCACTATTACTGCCAAAACAATAAAAATTATTAAATTACCCAGAGAAAAAAACACAAAAAAATTAACAAAAAAACAAGTAAGAACAAAAACTAAAATTATTATTAATATTATTATTGCATTAATAATGAAAAAAATTAAATCAAAGACTAAAAAAAGCCTAAAAACTTTAACAAAAAAGCAAATAAATAAATGATAAAACAAAAATAAAAATTATTAGCTGAAAAAAATCATTTGACTTGAAAATTAAAAAAAATTGCCTGTACTATGTTGCGGGCTGAGCAAACAATTTTTATAATTATTGGGATTAAAAAAATTAATAGGATTTGCTGGTTCAAAATTAAAATATAATATCTATATATACAAAGTTTAATATAATAAAATAGATCAGCACACCTTATTATAACAATAGCAACATCGAAGTCTCATCTAAAATTATCATTGCTATTACTGTCAAAACAATAAAAATTATCAAATTATCTAGAGAGAAAAAAACTCAAAAACATTAACAAAAGAGTAAGCAAGAAAAACAACTAAAATTATTATTATTATTATTATTATTGTGTAAATAATGGAAAAAAAACAAAAATAAATGAAAGACTAAAAAAATCCTAAAAACTTTAACAAAAGATCAAAAAAAAAATTATCAGGTGAAAAAGATTCAAGAGCAAAGGGAGAAAAAAAATAGAAATATCAATTTTCAAATGATCATAGACACAAAATAAAATTTAAGAGCTAATTTAAAAAAAAAAAATACCACCTCAACAAATAAGAAAATAATAAAAATTAAAAACCAAAGCTATGGGAATACTTATATATACATGGACAAAAATAGAGATTGTTCCAGAAATATAAAAATATATAGGGATTAAAATCAAAAATTAAAAGTATAAGGGCCGAAATGAAAATCAAATATATTATCAATTTTAATCAAGGACAAAATTGAAAAAATCACAATTTCTGTACCGAATATATTAAGGTATTTAAACCCAATCCGGAAATTAAAAGAAGGAGAACCGAAGTGAAACCTAAATATATAATTAATTTCAATCGAAGGACCCAATTGAACTAAACCAAAACTTATATAACTGAAATCAGGATCATACACAAAATTAAAAGTACAGGGACGAAAGTGGAAAAAGCATAAATTCAGGGGCCTCTCCTGTACTTTACGTGCAGGAGAGAGAAATCAGGAAAAAAAAATGTTTAACCGGCTAACGTCACGTCTACGGCCACCCTTTGCCAAAACACGTCACACCAGGAGGAAGATAAGACGGTGGCGTATCGTTTGAGACACAGGGAGCTCATTTTACACTGCTGGAGTACGCCGCACGCACCACCCGAAGAGGGCGTGAGGCACACGCGCGCCCAATTTTTGGGGGATAATAATAAAAAAAATGTAGTCAATTACCGGAACACCCTTACATACAATTCTTCAATTTTGTCTTATTAGGGGTATAGTAGTATTTAGCCATTTTCAAAAATGGGAAATCCCCATGGTACCCCTCCCCTACCAGATACATTTTTTGTCTTATATGGGGGCAGAATAATATTTAGTCATTTTAAAAAATTGTGAAATCCCTATGAAGCCCCTCCCAGAAACAACAGTTTTTTTTTTCTTTTCTAGGGCTAAAAACGTTATTTTACTGTGCAAATAATGATAAAAAATCAATAAACCGGTAAGCCAACCGAATCGACCAAAAAATACACTATTACAATCCACAGTGTTTTCACTCACAGTCTACAGTGAGACACTGATCTCTTTT
Organism: Salix caprea; assembly: GCA_964035475.1. Taxonomy (NCBI): domain Eukaryota; kingdom Viridiplantae; phylum Streptophyta; class Magnoliopsida; order Malpighiales; family Salicaceae; genus Salix; species Salix caprea. Next base: position 6,852,440 of record OZ037755.1, on the reverse strand, counting down.
AGTATTATTTATAATATCCCTCCTCCTTGAACCAAAAATTTTTTGCAACAAATTGCACTTCAATAACTATAAAAAATTAGGATGAAGTGTGATAAAATGCAGCTAATTAATAAAACAATAATTTGAAGGAGTCTTTAGTGGCAGGTCAGAGAGAATTCGCAAAAGGATTTCTATAGAAACTTGAAAAGGAGATTGGATTTGGATGTATGGATTTCTTGAGAACTGGTTTAAATTCACACGGAATCATTAGAAAATAGAGAGAAAATGCCAGAAGAAAGATGTACGGATGGAACAGAAACTGTGATTTGAACTCAAATTGCCATGAAGAAAATCATGTGCCAATATTGGTAGGATGTTCTGTGATCATTCTCTAATGAGACAAGAACAACAAGTTTACAAAGAAAAACCGAGCAGAAACTGTTGGAATTTTCCAGCTGCTAACAGTTGCTGTTGATCTCAACAGTTACTGTTTTAGAAGAAAAGATTCAAGAACACTGGACATTAATTCACCGAAATCAAGAGCAGAATGCAAGAAAAGGTTACTGCCATCCCTCTTCTCTTATTTATAGCAAAATTGAAGTGTTACAATCAAATAAAAACTCTAGTTTGATTACAACTCCTTCTCCTATCTTTGTTCTAGATAAACTTAAGAGTTATAGTTGTAATTGAATTGAAATTGATCAAAACAATTGATCTTTATTTAGGAAAGAACAGTAATTGAAATCTAATCTAATCCTAACACTAATTGTAGACTTGGAATCAATCTTCAACAGAAACTAGCACAAGGAGAAGACAGTACGAAAAGATATGCCGTTAAAGGAGTGAAGAACATACTCTTCTTTGGAGTTGAATATTGCAGACGAAACCACATCTTCTTCAATGGAGAGAGGAGGGATTGCAGCCACCCCATTTAGTAAAATATGTTATTTTACCGAAACTTTTTGCTTCTGTGCCATTTCTTCATTTATTTGCATTTTACGTGCTAATTGCTGGATTTATCCTGTTCCGACTTCCTCTCTTTTTTGGAAAAAAGAAGGCATTGAAACGAGATAGATTACTAAACATTTACACGGGACTGTAGAATTTGTTCTAAAATTTTATTTGAACGGGATAGATTACTAAACATTTGCCCTAGAATTAGAATGCTTTTACAGGCTTGTACTTTTTTCTACAAGATTATCCAAAGCAAGGGAGAACATTCTTTCTTAGACTACAAGACGTGCGTACAGGCAACCATAAGCTGCACGCCTGAAAGATTTCAGCTATTCATGTTGGAAAATTGAGATGCTGCTGGGGATTCTCAGGCTTGTTTCCCAGCTTCTTTCCGATCATACCACTTTTGTCCTCCAATTTTGCTTCCAGGGCATCCATTGGTCGCTTCATTCTCACACCCGCCTTCAACTAGTCACCTGACTGCAAGTTTGATTTGATTGCTTAAAATGACAGGGCAGAACTCCTGCTCTCTTGCTTGATCCCTGGTTTTTGTGCTAACAACGCTCCTGTTGCTTTCATATGATTACTTGCTCCAGATAGAGGTGGTTGTTTCCCATGCTTTAGTTCTTCTCTCCTGGATGTCGAGCTTGGTGCAGGATTTCAATGATCAAAATAAAAATGAGATGCAACTTTGAATCACTAACATGTTAGAAACAGGCTCTAAGTCCCTTCTGTTGTTAAGCTAATGGTACAACAAACCAGTTAAGGAACAATCTCACCTAAGAACTTAACCTGTTAAGTGAGGTCCTAGAATATGATTTATATTATTCTCTAACACACACCCTTAAGTGAAAGCCTTTTGAGCTTGAAACTTGTACAGGCCCACACTATCTTGTGCTTGATTTTTATCGAATAGAATGAGGGTGGTGAAATTCGAACTCGTGACCGCTGGGTCAACAAGGCTCTGATACCATGTTAAGGAACCATCTCACCTAAGAGCTTAATCTGTTGGGTACTGAGATCTCAGAATATAATTTATATTATGTATGCATATATTACATCTATATATCCTATCACTAACCAGCTAGCATTCGACAATTAATCATGAGAGGATAATAACCATTTACCAGGACTGAAATTTGGGTCAAATTGATCCAAAGTTGATCAATATAATTCTAATTAATGGACGTACGTAGATTTCTTATAATCATCACAAACTGTCTACAACATAATCAAGACGTTCCAGTACTAGTATTCTGCATCTACACATTAGCAAACTAAGCAACGTACAATTAACAAGGATACGAAGAACTATCAATTAAACAAAAGAAAATTGTTATAACATTGTTCAAACATAGCTGATACTGAGATACAAGGTCCATAAGAGCTTTTCGCTCTCGATACATATAATCTTCACACAACCAGCAACAAATAACAATAACAAGCAAGCAACTGTACATAATGTAGAACTCGGAGGTTTTTCCGAGATAATAACTTCAGTGGTGAGGGATAACAATCGCATCAGGACCACAGAACAAGACGCATCTTCTGCTACATCTAGCAGAATCTTTCTATGAATATAGCACAGGCTATATATATTCTAGATGTTCGCAGCTTGAAGCAGCATTTACCATAAAAGAAGCAGAATAAGCATTAGCATATCAGAGGAGCATTAATTAGTATTTGCCCTCTTAAGCCATGTAATAATAAACTGCATCGATTGTTTAGGATGGATGTTTATGATAAAATTAAAAAGCAGAACAGGAACGCGCGGCTGAGGTAGAGGTCCAGAGAGCAGACATGCTCAAGTACACGCGGAGGTGTTATAGTCCATGCAGGAGTGACTTCCCTCCACGCACACAGGGCTGAAGTGCTGTGTCGGGGCTGTGTTTTTGCTCAGAAGCAGCTTCCAGCTCTCTAGGAGTTCAAGGCTTACCTGTAGAAAGTATTATCATGTGAAGTAAGAATATGGGTTTGTTACTCAAATCACATAAGAAAAAACATAATTAAGGAATCTGTAAGGCATGCTAATTAATTCTCACCTCTGAAAGCGCAAGATCAGCTAGGTTATTTTCTGAAAAAGGGGCCGTCAAGTAACTCGAGTAACCTTCTTCATGGGTTGATATGTCAGCCTTCCTAGAAGGACTTTGATTTCGGATATCCGAAGTTGTTGCTGTGAGAAAACTCCATTCACCTTCATCGAAGGCTGATGAATTAATTTCATTTTGTAGATTTTGCTTTGTAAAACCAGAAGCCACAAGGCTACTTGGTTCGCTTTTATCATAGGTTGATTGGTTTGTAAATTTACAAGGTATCACCAAGGAAGTACCATATTCACCTTCAGGTGGAAAGGGTAATTTTGTATTTTCAAAACCATGAGAAGCCATTAACGAGTTCTCACAGGTTGATGTAGACTTTGTATTGTTTAAAATTTGATTGTCCGAGTCAAATGGCATATGCTGACTTTCACTGACATCATATGCTGAATCAGCTGTCAGCAGCGCATTTGGGTTTGGATAATGTGAATCAAAATGGTTTTTGCCGACAATGTAAGCTGAATTAAAAGTCAGCAGCTCATTTGGTTTTTGATACTCCGAATCAAAAGCCATACAATGGTTTTTGCTGACAGTATAAGCTGAATCTACTGTCAGCAGCTCATTTGGGTTTTGATAGTGGTTTTTGCTGACAGTATAAACTGAATCAACTGTCAGCAGCTCATTTGGGTTTTGATACTCCGAATCAAAATCCATATAATGGTTTTCGCCGACAGTATAAACTGAATCAACTGTCAGCAGCTCATTTGGGTTTTGATAATGGTTTTTGCTGACAGTATAAACTGAATCAACTGTCAGCAGCTCATTTGGGTTTTGATAATGGTTTTTGCTGACAGTATAAACTGAACCAACTGTCAGCAGCTCATTTGGTTTTTGATACTCCGAATCAAAATCCATATAATGGTTTTCGCCGACAGTATAAGCTGAATCAACTGTCAGCAGCTCATTTGGGTTTTGATTTTCCGAATCAAAAGCCAAATAATGGTTTTTGCTAACAGCAAAAACTGAATCAACTGTTGGCCGATTCCGGTATTGAGTTTCAGAGTTAAAGTCCGTGGAGTGGCACGAACCACTTCCATCAAAAGCTAAATTAGACCTTAACTTATATGATCTCTGATTTCTAAAATCAGAAGCCATGGCGTGGCTTAATTCATCAACTTGGCGAGCTGGGATCAGCTCGCTCGAGTTTTGGTTTCCAAAATCAGAGCCCTCATGGTGGCTTAATCCCCTATCACCACAAGCTAAATCCACAACCATCTCACTTGAATTTTGATTTTCAAAATCAGAAGTCATAATACTCTGACCTGGTACAGCTTCAGAAACAGAGACTGGAGCCATGAGGTGATTCTGTTCACCTTTCTTGATCCTCTCATCTGTTCTGTTCTCCAACCTACAGAGAACATATTGACCCTGCAAATGTCAAAACACAAAAGTGAACGAGTTCCTTAGATCACAATTTCCCAACTCATCCATCAAACACAGTGTTACTTCAGCCATGGATTTACCTTTTTAGAGAGGCTAGAATTGGTGACAATATCGAATTCGTATATCATCCATCCAGTCCTCACAGCTTTCGGCCGAGCTGTTCTATAGAAAGTCAAAGTCTTCATGACACCAATGTTTTTCATAGTATGCTCGGCCATGATTGGCTTTTTCTTGCAGGTTAACTTCCAGTATCCGGCCTTTGTTTTTCTATTACAAAGTTTGCTCTTCTTCCGGTACTTAAGATCGCGACGGCAAAAGAAGTACCACTCCTGATCAGCTAAATTTAGAATCGATTTATCTGCAAAGAAAGAAATCCATCCATCCACCTTAATTAACAAACTATTCTGACATATACATAGATAGACAGAGACAAGTTATTACTGGGTAGATCCCATGGTTCATGCTCGCAAAGGTTAACCTCTGCCATGGGCACGCCTTCCACCATACGACCACGTGATTTCGGCTCCAAATAGTTGATTATCAATTCCTCAGGGGATGGTTGAAACTTAAATCCAGCTTTCATCAATTGCATTAAGCTTATAGGATTCGCCATGACTACCATAACCAAAATCAACACCAACTGATTAGAAATAGTAAACAAAACCAAGCAGTGCTGGAGATGGCGATGATTAGTGTTGAAAGGGTGAATTCGACTGACCTGATGAGAAATCGCAATTCATTACTCTTCCTAAAACAGAACAGGACTCTTTATCTTAAAATTTATTTGCAGAAGTACTCGCCCCAGTTGGGAGTACGTAGGAAACAAGAGAAAGTAGTGGATGGACAGTGTGAGTAAGCTTTCAGCAAACATAAATATATGCTCCAAGTGCTAGAGATTCTCTTCGTATGAGTAATTGACCAATAAAATCAATGGTGAGTCCACTAATGTCGTGATGTGGGCCATTGATTGGAAAAAAACAAGTCCATCAACTCTGTACCAACTACTTCGTCGAGAAGAAGTTGAAGGCATTGGACTCCGAAATTCCACGTTTGAAATTTTCTACAGAAAACGCGTTCTCTCGACACTTTATGAAAAGCATTTTCCACAGGGCAATCACTATACTCAAGTTCTTTAGCCACTGTCCCAACCCTATAGGGAGAACTCTTCTACAATAATCTGGAATGTTCACTGGCTCACTCATCGACATCTTTGAAGCTCTACGAAGACTACAGAATACCTTGTACTATACAAAGTATTTGATTTTATTATATTCTTCTACATGGTTGTAATAGTACTAAACATTTGACTTCCCGTTTTCTACAACTTGCAATATCAAGTTAATTTACAAAGCATAAGGCCTTGGATCTTGCTACAAGATTATCCGATCCCCGGGCATGGGAGGACTTTCTTTCTCGGACATGCTGGAAAGTGGAAACCTTATAATTAGTTAGTAATGAGACAGAACGGATCAGTCATATGCAATGTTTGTTGGGAATTGATATGCGATTATTAGAGATTTATTTTCAAACTTGTTTCCGATGTTCTTCTCTCCGATCTCAGCACTTCGGTCCCCCGAGCATTTTTTTGTTTCCATCGGTCCCTTAACTTTCACATCTTAGTTATCTTACTACAAATCTAATTCGATTGCTTAAAATGACACAGCAGAGCTCCGGTTCTGTTTGCTTGTTCCCTGGTTATTGTGCTAAATGCTGACAACGCTGCCATCTCTTTCATTCATCACACGCTCTCAGGGCTGGATATTTCCAGTGATTTGGTGCTTCTGTCCTGGATGTTGTGCTTGATGTTGGGTTTCAATAATACAGGAAAATGGTCTTGTTTTGAGATTAATGACAAGCTCCACAGTTTGATACAGGAAAATACACAATGCCACTGGCTTCTGAGATGCAGACCTCAACCAGTAACATGATAGCAAGAGGCTTTCAAATCCTTCTGTTACGCTACTAGTTCATCTAACCAGCTAGCATTTAACATTCAATCGTAATAGGATCATAGCCATTCACCAGGACAGAAAGTTGCATCACATCTATCCAATGTTGATCAGCACAGTAACGTCATTCTAAACTTTCAGTGACATTATCCCCATATTCTAGCGTCAATCTGCCTTCACTTTACATCAGTAACCCAACGTTCAACAAAGATAAGAAAAGAGAGCTAGAACATATCAATTAAACATAAATGTTGTTCAACATCTTTGAAACACACTGATACAAAGATACAAAATCCATAAATAGACGTTTGCTCTAGATACAATTTCACCTTCACACACCCATAATAACAAGAAAGTAAATGTACTGATATAGAACTTGCTCACTACTTGCAAGTATAATGTCTTTAGGACTGAGGGACAGCAATCTCATCAGGATCATAGGAGAAAGCTGAATTGTCTGCTAATAGCAGTAAGACTTTGTATAGATATAGCTGCAGATTTGGGACAGCAAGGCTATATTTTAAAGGATTGCGGCCTGAAGCTGCACGGGCTGGATGAAGCCGAACTAAGCAGGATCAACATTTAAGCAAGCGGAATATATAGATCAGCAAGCATTCAAGGATCCAGACAAGTAGAGCGACACAAGCTACCCTCATTAGCTGATTAGAGGAGCATTAGTAGTTGCCCTCTTAATCCTTAACTAATAGACTCTTTTTGACTGGTCGGTATGGATTTTGTTTTCTGGTTTGTTAAATAGCAGATAGGAAATTAAGGGGGCATAGACCTAGAGAACTGATATTTTTAAAGTAGATGCACTGGTATCAAAGTGCATGTAGTAGCTGCATTCCACGCATACTGGCAGCTGAAGTGCAGCGTGTCCAGGCTGTTTTCTACAGCTCAAGGATTTTTTCCATCTCTTCCAGTGTCATAAGGCTTTCCTGCAGGAAGTATCTTGTAAGGTAAGAATAATAGCTTGCTACTCAAACCACATAAGAAGAATTAAAAATAATCTGCAAGGCATGTTAGTTAAAACTCACATCTGGAAGCGCAGCATCAGCTAGATTATGGTCTGAAATAGAAGTCGTCGAGGTACTAGAATAACCTTCTTCAAGGGTTGACATATCAGTCTTCTGATTTTGATTTCCAAAATCCGGAGGAGTTTCTGTGAGGCAACTCCATCCACCTACATCGAAGGCTGATATATCGATTTCGTCGTCTACATTTTGATTTCTAAACTCAGAAGCCATTAGGCTTCTGGGTTCACTATCATTAGTTGATTGATTTATAAACACAGAAGGTATCACCACGGAAGGACCGCGTTCACCTTCAGGTTGGGAGGGTGGTTCTTGATTCTTCAAATCAGGATCCATTAACCATTTTTCAAAAGCCATTACCCGATTCTCATCAATTGGCATGGTAATCATGTTGTTTGAAATTTGAGTTTCGGAATCAGAAGCCTTATAGTGGCTTTTGCCTCCTTTATAATCTGAACCAACAATCTGCTGATTCCAGATTTGAGTTTCAGAATTAGAAGATATGGAGTGGAACGACCCACTTCCAGCATAAACTGAATTAGACTGTAGCTTATTAGCGTTCTGATTTCTAAAATCAGAAGTCATGTAGTGGTTTAATACACTACCTTGACGAGCTGAGTTATTCATCAGCTCATTTGAGTTTTCAGCTTCAGAATTATCAGAAGCCACATGGTGGCTTGGTTCACTTGCATCAAAAGCTGAATTCACCGTCATCTCACTTCCATCTTGATTTTCAAAACTAGAAGCCATTCTCTGACCTGGTTCAGCATCAGAACCTGAGACTGCAGTCATATGGTGATTTTGTTCACCTTTCTTGGTCTTCTCATCTGGTTTTTTCATCAATTTACAAAGAACATATTGCCCCTGAAAATGTCAATACACAAAATTGAACCAACTATCCAGACCACAATTTCCCAAATGATCCATCAAACACAGTGTTACTTCAACCATGGAAATTAAAGTTTGCATTTACCTTGTTAGACTGGCTAGAATTGGTGATATTATCATATTCGTATATGATCCATCCAGTCCTCCTAGCTTTCGGCCCAGCTTTTTCATGGAAAACCAAGGTCTTTCTTATACCGATCACATTCTTGGTACGCTTGGTCTTTATGGGCTTTCCCAGGCAGGTTGATTTCCAAAATCCCGCCTTCGTTCTTCTGTTAGAACATTTTCTGCTCGAATACTTGAGATCGCGAGGGCAAAAGAAATACCACTCCTGGTCATCTGACTTAATAATCGATTTATCTACGCAGACATAAGAGCTAGCGACATTAATAAAATATTCTGACATTAACATATACAAGATACACAGATGTCTGTTTTTATTACCTGGTAGATCCCATGGTTCATGCTTGCAAAGGATAACCTCTGCCATGAGTCGCAAGTCCTCCACATCATCACCACGCGTTTTGGGCTCCAAATAATCACTTATTAATTCTTCATGGGTTGGACGAAATCTGAATCCAACTGGTTTCATTAACTGGAACAACTGGAACTGGTCTGCGCTTATCGGATTAGTCATGACTAACCAGAACAAAAAAAAAAAAAAACAGAATGAGAAAGAGAATAAAACAGGAATTGTAATTCACACCTACTAACAAAGTGTTTCAAGAGTGTAAATCTGACCCACCTGATGAGAAATTGTAATCCACTCGTCTCCCTAAAGCAGGAAGGAAGAAGAGGCCAACTGGTTCAAAAACAGAGGAGGTGATGGCTAGCAGAGGAGAGTGTGTGCATGTGCGTGTCTCGATCCTTGCCCTATTAATAATAATGGCTATCACTTTCTCTATTGACCAATGGAATCCATGGAGAGTCCAGCACTGTACTGATGTGGGGGCACTGATTGGTGCAAATGGAAATGGTCACTGCTCAGTCCTTTCAGAAGAAGCTGGAGGAAACAAGGGGACTGGTTCCTTTTTATTACTTCTGTTAGAAGCATTTTCCACAGTCAATTGTGATAATGTTTGTTTTTTCAATTCAAATGAAATATTTTAGTTTTGAATTGTTTTGATTTTTTATTTCCAGATTTTAATCTTTATGTATATATAATTTAATAAAAAATAGTTAAATTTCAAAAATAAACTTATTTAAAACTGTGCAATTTAAAAAATTAAATCGACATCTTAAAAAAATATTAATTTGATGATATTTTGAATCAACCTAGGTTAATGTTTTAAATGTGTGACCTATGTTATAAGACCATGATAACTTTAAATAAAACAAATTATAAAGTTTAATTTATAAAAAAACTCGTTGTTGAATAATAAAATTGAAAAAAAAATCTAAAAAAGACACAATAAAATAATTTTTCTGAACAAAATTATGAGCCTGAATAATATTTTGCGATAAGACCGATATATTCTCTGATTGCTCTGAAATTTTAATATAATATATATAAATATGTCAAAAGACTCCATAAAAAATATCATTTCAATTTAATAGTTAGATTAAGAAATACAATTAATATTATAAAATTATTTATTATTTTTTAAAATATTATTTGGTCAGAATGAAACGAGCAAAACATTCTGAGTTGAATTGAATGAAATTTCCGAACGTCCAAAATTTCTAAGCGATATAAAAATTGTTTTAATTTATTTTATTTTTAAATGGGAACAAAATATATTACTTTTTGTCCGGAATTGATGGGGTAAAATAGTAATCTTCCTTCCTTCCTTCCCTCCCAAGTTGTCGCTAGTCACCATTACAGGGCGAGCCCACTAATTGATAACAGGAGGGAGCATTCTGATTATTTGAGTGGACAATTATCCAAATTTCTTTTTTATCGCTTCTCAAATTTCGTTTTCGATCACTTCGGGTGATTAGACTTATTTTCCAATTAATCTCCGAAGAGGGAGCATAAAGCTTCTGCCTTTCAAATATCATCTCCTTTTAGAGAAATTGATTCGGATTAAACAAGTGCTTCTAGTATAATTTCTTTCAATTTCACCCCTACAATATTTTTCAATTTAACGTCTTGGGATTTCTTTATAAATTCCTTCATGCTTGGAGTTCTGGAAAATGAAAGGTCCAGCTCAGTGGATCGCCACTTGAAACCACCGACTCTTAGCAACTCTAATGAGATTAGATTCTTGAATGGCCATAAAATTCCAGGGAATAGATTCATAAACTAACTCATAGATGAAATCAACGGTGAGATTCTATGCTCTTCATCAAGGGCATGTTTGGGAGTGCGGTTGCGGTAGCTTTTCAAAGTGTTTTTTGTGCCGAAATACATCAAAATGATATTTTTTTTATTTTTTAAAAATTATTTTTGACATCAGCACATTAAAATGATCTAAAAACACCAATACATATTAATTTAAAATGAAAAAAATTCAAATTTAGGCAAAACACCAGTTGAAACGCAGAGCCAAACCGGCTGCAAGTAGATTGCTGCATAGTTGTCAATACCGTTCCGGTCGCCGTTCCGGTTTTTCGATTGAAACGGAACGTTCCGGTTTCGGAGCGTTCCGGCGTGCCGTTTCGGTGTCGTACTGTTCATATATAATTAATTATATATATATGAAAAAAATAAAATATTAATTTAACAAGCATAATTTAAATTTAAATTCTTTTTTATTTAAAATATTTTGGTGTTTTTAAATTATTTTGATGTATGAATGTCAAAAATAATTTTTAAAAAATAAAAAAAATAGATTTTGAACCCGGAACGGAACCGAGGCGTTCCGGCCGGAATTTGACCAGAATTTCCGGATCGGACCGGAATTAAAACCGAGACAAAAACGACGCCGTTTTGTCTCGGTTTATTGAACGGAATGGAACGTTCCGGGCGGAACGGAATGGAATTAACAATTATGGGTTGCTGGGTTGCCACTCCTGCGCAAGATGTAAGATGAATCAACTGCCATTACAATGGTATTTTTTTTTCTAGCATAGTTATTCAACCGTGGATGAAACCCTAGCTATGACTGTCTCTACAGCCGTTGCAGGTGGATTGTGCAATGATTGGGAAGGCGGAAATCCATCGATCATAAAACTAGTGAAAAACATTACCAGGCACACACCATCCTCTCTGCCATCCATCGATCATAAAACCTGTAGCTGTTGCAAGTAGATATCTTCCTCCACTTAAATCTTGATTTTAAGGATCCAACTCTAAGTCACTGTTTGGGTGTCAGTTAAAAATATTTTTTGTTTAGAAATATATTAAAATAATATTTTTAATTTTTTTTACTAAGTACTTGAAAATTATCTAAAAACATCCAAAAATTTATTTCTTAAAAAAAATAGTTTTTCAAAAATATATATATAACACAGTGTCAAACAAGATCTAAATCTCATATTGTAAGAACTATGTCTAACTACAGGGGAACATTAACTCCTAATCGTATCCTTTTCTCACCACCCAAGATTTAAATATTCTATTTTAGGAATATCATTCTAGTTTTGTGTGTGTGTATATATATATATATATATATATGTGTGTGTGTGTGTGTACATATATAGACACACACACACATGTGTGTGTGTATACACATATATGTACACACACACACACATATATATAATGTATGCATGCATGCATGCATGTGTATGTATTTATGTGAGTATATATGTATTTATTTATGTGAGTATATAAAAGTATTTTTGGGTGACATGAGTGAGAGAAACAAGATGTCAAAGTGTGCCCAAGATAATATTAAAATAAAGAAAAAAACAATCATGTACAAATGATGAGGGAAGAGAATATCATTTTTTTAAGTCATGCATTGAAATAATGTTATTTTTGTGCATATTCTGTTTTTCAAAATGATGTAGTTTTGATTTTAAAATGGAGATTTTGTTTTCTTAAACAGTATTTCAAGTTTGATGTTTTTTTTCCAATTAAGTATTATTTTTTTAATTCTTCTGTTTTCAACCAATTTTATTTTTTTCTCTTTTTTTCTTTCAATTTCATCCATGATTGTATTAAAATAAGTCATTGAATATTGGTATATTTTTCAATTTGGTCATTGTCTTTTATTTTCAATTTTTAGTTAATTTTAGCCTTTTTTTCTCCTTCTAAATCTTACCCCTAATTGTGTTAAATTGGCTCCTCGACATTGGTGCCTTTTCTAATTTTATCCCTACCTTTTTGGTTTTTAATTATTAGCCAATATCAATTATTTTCTCTCAATTTCAACCCCAATTGTATTAAAGCAACTCTTAATATTGATTTTTTTCTTCTAATTTTATCCTTGACTTTTTAATTTTCCATCTTTAACCAATTTTAACTTTTTTTTATTTTAATTTCACCTGTATTTTTTTCAGTTCTTTTTTTTTCATCTTTTCTTTTCTATTTTTTGAAACACTATTTTAATTAAATGTTTTTTTTCTAAATATTATTTAGTTTTTTGTAATATTTTTTTCTATTTTTGTTCTATATGATTTTGTTTCATATTTTTTAGAGGGGTCATGTTTGAGTTATGATAATTATATTTTAAAAAATAAACTCAAGTCTTCCTAGAATAATCATTAATAAAATCATTATACATTGATCACAAAGGTCTTCAAAGATCATAGTGAATATAATCCAAAGTGCTTTTGCTTTTGCTTTTGCTTAACAAACCACCAAGCTAACCTGTTTTGTTTTACCTAGCACACAATGCTTATAAAAATCCAATAAACATGTATTCTAAGCATATAATACAGTCATAAACTTTAGTACTATTTTCTTAACATATTTATTCCTCCACTTACTCATATATTGTAGTATTATATTTCATAGCTTGGTTACATCAAGATTTGACATGGAAGTAAAGGGAATTGCAACATCTCTAGTCACTTTATCACCATACCATATACAGGTTAGGTGAAACTATTTTCACCTTCATAATAACAAGTTTATATTTACTAAACCATATAACTTCACCTTTAGGAAGTACATGTATCCATTATCGTTAAGAATACCTAAATAAATCAAATTCTTCTTCATATCATGAATATGTCTAGTATTAGTATGTGTCTTAATAGCTCCATTATGCATTTAAGTCAAGCACTTTTAATTCTAACAACTTTAATATGATAATTCTTATGCTATAATTGTTATCTTTTGCAATCATTATTGTTACTTAAATCTCATTTTTATGATTTTTCCTTTACTACAAATGTATTTTTATGGTTACTATCAAGATTTTCACTCAAGTCTCTCTATAAGATCTTTAAAAAATTATAAAAAAAAACTTAACTCTAAAGTTCTGACATGCAAGAGATGAAAGATATAGAAATAGCAAGACTTGATCATCATCATCAATTTCAACACTAATAGATAAAATATTTGTAACAATTCATTTATCAAAGAATTAATCAGTATTTGTAGTGTCTTTTATATTTCTCATTTGTTATTCTTTACAATTGTAATTGTTGGGTGGGGGTTTGATTATTATAGCCTTAGTATATCGATGTAGATTTTTCGTTATGTCAAGCTTAGCTTCAAACTTAATCTTATTCTTTTTTAGGATATGTGATCAATTCAGATGGTAGGTTTCTAGATCTTTGTATTCACAAGGTTCATATAAGATTTCACCTTTCATTGAAAAAAACTTATAGTTGTCCTCTAATTTATTTTAATTTTGATTCTTATTTTTTTTAATTATTTTTTTTATTCTTTTTTCAATTACACCCTTTAATAAAAAAATATATTTATCCTCTAATTTATTTATTAATTTATTTTCATGTTCTTTTAACTTATATTTTTGTTTTCAATCCTTTTGTATAATTAAATTTATTTTTTGATTTCATTTTTCAATATTTGATTGAGTCAATTTCATTATTCAATCAATATTTCGAGTAAGCATTTAAACAATCTTTCTGTAATTATATATTTATTTAAATAGTTTTATTTAACTAGAGGAGTTTATATTAAATTTATTTTTACATTTAAAGGTCTTGAAAAACATATTTGAACATTTTTAATTTTGGGTTGATTTTAATTCTTAGATGTTGAAAATTTATCACGTTTTCTAAATTATTTTCTAGGTGTTTTAAATAAAAACCTTGGACTCGATTTTCTTGCCAATAGAATTTCAATTAATAATAATAATTACAGAAAGAAGCATCGAATTATGGGTGTCTGTCAACACAACCATTCGTTCTGTTACCATTGTCCCCACCAACTATCTCCCTGTCTCTAAACAAAAAATTTATATCGCTTTCTCTCTAGGTTTTGAGACAGGTGCATACTTTTCTTCATCAACAAAGGTTCCTTCTTTGTCCTCTCCCTACTCTCCTCTCCTCTCTCACACTCTTTTCAAAAATTCGGCACTAGCTATTGTTTCCCCATCAATTTGCAAAAAAAAAAAAAAACACCTTTTTTTTCTAATTGATTTTGGAGAGAAAAAATTGATGGGTTCATCCATTTCTGGTATTTGTGTTGTTATAGGAGGGTGAGATGAGAGTGAACTGGAGCTTTAAATATAAGCATCAATATTGGAAACTACATGAACTGTTGATGTTATTGAATGAATTTTTTTAGTAATGCCTCTTTATTTTTTCCCCTTTGAATCAGCTTTTGAGGTTCATAAAAAGGAAGCACGTCGCTGTTAGGAAATTGGTTGAAGTCGTTCAAAATGGAGATCCGTATGGATTTCTTGAACTGGCTTGACCATGACACATCGATGAAGATTCTTGGGTGCTTACAAGATCCGGCTGATCTTGTTCGTGTTAGTTCTGTCTCTCGTTCTTGGCGACATTTTGGTGAGTATTTAGTGTTATTTTGTTTAGATTAAACTCTTTAAGTATTTTGCATCTGTCTTGGTATCTACAGAAACTCATTGCAAGAATGATTGTGCTCTTTAAGTGATCGTCTAGTTTCTGCCAAAGGAAAAAAGTAGACGGCATATGCTGCAATGAATGTTGGCTGGTTGCTGGTCTGTTTTTCTATTCATTTTAGGTTTAAACAATAGTTATCTCTTTCATGTAGAAATTTATATTAAATTAAATTTGCGAGGCTGCAATTTAGTTAGATTCTCCTCGAGGTTTATTTATGCAATTTTCCCCAAGCTCTATTTTATGGGATCAATCATCTGCTGTTGTTGCCCATGCAGTTTTCAATTAATTCTTAACAAGATTGATCCTAGTTGCTTTCAACCTTGCTACATATAATGAACTGATTGTTTCATAGTTTTTGAAAAGATGTCTTGGCTACCTTCTCAACTACAATCTTCATTGAAATTTTAGAGATGGTTCCAGGGTTTGGCTAGTGGAAGTTTCCCTTTAACATTGAATTTTGCTATGGTTATGGAAATGTTTTAATAGGCTTTTGTTTGCTTCACAGTGATCGCAAATGGTCTTTGTAAGCGGCTTTGCTTGAGAATGTTCCCTCACTTTCTTAGAGTTGATTGCGTCATTGAACCCAGTTGTGGTAATGAAAAAGTTTCGGAAGTTGGATGTAGCAAATTTGTGGAATGGGAAACTCTGAAGAGGGAGCATAAAGCATATGCCTTTTTAGCTCAAGGGTGCTTGTTATTTCCTTTCAAAGAGTGCATTCTTGATGCAATAAGTGCGTCTAGCACTGATAATTATCCAGTGGAAAGCATCCGTAACACTCTGCGACAAGGAGACCATATTGAAGGTAGACCTTCATACTGGTCGAGTAAAGGACAACGTGATGCTGAAGTGCCTGAGACACTTGTTTATAAATTGGTTGCTGATATTTGTGTTATTACTGAAATCGATATACAACCTTTCCAAGGTTATTCTTCTGATACGACTCATATATTTCATTCACTCTCTCAATTTGTTTTGATCTTCTAGTAGTCATTTATTGAGATATCATATGGTTTTATGTTCAGCTTATTTTCAGCGGGGTTCACCTATATATTCGGCCATATCTGTGCGGTTTTTGATGGGTCATCCCAAATGCCCAATGGGTGATCCCTTGGGTGAACCACTGGATGACACTGCCCATGACAAATTCATATGGACTTACTCTTCACCCGAGTTTCCAATGGCCCAGGTATGTCACTGTTTCTTCCTTTATTTTTGTCATGATGAAGGTGGTGTGATTTGTTTTCTTTTCTTAATTACAATACTACCTATATCAATGTTGCCACGGAACTGCTTTACTATAAAATACAGTTTCTTTATCAATTCAATAAGCGGAGCTTATGTAAAAGACCATATTGAATATTGATTAACATTGGCACAGGTGTGCCATTCTATGTTCAGGCATAGTAGATGATTCTTATTGTGGTGATTTATCTAAGACATGTAGACATGGAGGTGGGATTTAATATGTAGACACGGCAGCATGCATCTGTATTGGCTACTTATTGCAGGAAACCTTGGGGAGTAAATTAAGCAATGTAGTGATCTTTCATTTGCAATCGGAAAGGATGTTCCTAAATCCCAAGTAACATGATCATAAACCATATACTGTGATTGATTTTGTCTCCTTTTGTAGTCTTTGTGATAAAAGAACGGGAACAGTGATTGGAATTACAAACTCTGAGAACACTGAATGGTAACTTAAACCCCATAGAGCTGTCTTCATGTAGCAGGAGAAGTTTTTGCATTTTAGAATTTTCTGTAAAGAGAGCAATATTTTCTTTTATCTTTAATTTAATGGCTTGTATGGTTTCTATCCTAAATATCTCCTTTGTCAGCTACTCTGTGTCTGTGTCTATATGTGTTCCTGCTTGGGGCATGAGCTCCTATTCACTAGCTTTTGAGTAATTACAACTTTCTATGATTGAACTCTCAACAGAATTCCTAATTTGTCAAAGCCTTCTACATGAATAGGAGAACAGCTTGCAGAACTTCAAGCTTCCAGAACCAGTTGTTTGCATTGGTGGGATTTTGCAGATTGAGCTGTTGGGAAGGGTTCAGAGGCAGGAAATGGATGACTTGTTCTATATATGGTTTGTTCAACCCACTCATCTTCTGCAGTCTTATTTTGGTGTTGATATATATCATGCTGCCCCACCCACATAATAGAGGGATTTATGGTTAGTTATCATGGTGGATCTCACTTTTATGTGAGTGGGATCACTACACTAGGAAGTCTCGCTCTCTCTTCTCGCAACCTTGCGTGTGTGAGGGGTGTGCTAGTCTCCTTGAATATGTTCAAATATTAGCGTTCATTCCAGTGACCAGGGTTGATTCCCTGCATGCGAGTAAAATTTGATGAGGCTAAGTGTTGGCCAAATCTATGTTGCTGGAATAAAAATAGAAACTGTGTTGGTGACTTTGCAGATTGATAATGTTTTCAAAAATTTCGTCAGCCTACAAAATATCTGAAAATAAAAAGAATTTATTCCTCAATGCGGAGCTATTGCAATTGTTACCTTTACCACCAGTTGGCAGTGTGTTGGGATCAAGACTGCTGGCTATCATGTATGGTTTCTGTTTTTAATGCACTTTTCTGCTGTATTGCAGCGTGGCGCATGTTCAAGTTAAAGGCAGGCCATTATCACCAGCATTTGGTGTTGAAATGCTTGGGCCTTCAGGAAAGTTTGTGTTGAAAGCCCTGAGCTGTGACCTACCAAGCTTACCTGATGATGACTCCTCATATCATGGTGGACATTTGCATGGGCGAGTTGATTTGGAGCTGATTATGAATGCGTGGAGGGGAGAAGGAGACCTTGAATATGATTGGGATTCGGAGGATGAAGTGGATGATGAGTTGGCAGCATTTTAACCCGTCACCTATCTATAATAATTATAACCTACCTTTGTTTATATTACCAGCCCTTCTGGGCTGAGTATCAAGTTGGTATCCTGATCTTTCTACGCCAGAGCGACCATGCTGGAAATCTTGCAGGGCCTCTACGCTAAGCTAAGCTAAGCTGGTGGTGTACAACCCTAATGTTAAGCATCCCATCTTAAAGCCCCCTCTTCTAATTGTATCATCTCCTTACCGGAAAAGAATATGGTTCTTCCGTTTGATTTTTATTTTTATTCTTCCGCGTGAAAGATCTTGTTACGTCCATCTCTGTTTATTGTCGCCATGGGAATGTGCTAATATAAGAAGAGACAGGTCGTGCTGTTAAAGTTTTTACTCTCCATCATGTTCAAAGAAATAAACAGAGAGAACTGTGAATTGTGCTGAATAATAGTGCGAACTAAATAGGTAAATAACCTTCCAGGTCACACACAAAAGACGGCAAGTAGCCAGGAAGCTTTACACCAACACTGGTTTATCAGAGTGTTCAAATAATTATTGCGATGACATTTTTGACTTCTTGAGCAGAACAGGCTCGTGTCTTCAATTTGTCTTTGGCTTTTGTGGTGATGGAAGCAACTGCATGGCAGAAAGAATATCCATCAGTAAAGATTGCGTGCGCATCACCATCCAAAATCTCAGGGAACTTCAATTTAAAAACCAATCCAGCAGTGCTTCATACAATGCATGCAAATTCAAATTCATGGTAAAACTGGCTCTATCTCTCAGACACTCAGATGAGCGCACTCACAGCACAGCACCCTTCTCCTTCATTTGGTTAGACTGGTTTGAATCCCAATATTACTGCATCTTATCATACGTCAGGGGAAAATGTTGTTTTGAAGAATATATTTGATGTGTGCTCTCAAACCAGTTTACCATGTTGAAATGATGACTAATAAAATAATTAACTTACAAAATTCCAATTAAATATAGTTTATTGAGAGCAAAACAGTTTTTTTTTTGGTTGTTCGGTAATAGCAAAATGTACTCTCTAAACACTAAAAGTATCAAATTTACACTGACACTATTTGGAGATGCAATGGGAGGAAGCAAAGGGGGTGAAGAGTCAATAATGAATCTAGGATGGGGCAGGAGATATGCTTCAGTGGGCAATCCATAGCCGATCTCAAAAAAGTTAAGTAAACTGATGATTTCCTGGTTACCAATGAAAGCAGTGCATGAGAAGAATGGATACCTGGTAGCAAGAGATTAGAGACGAAACAAATCCAAAAGCTCCTGTAACACGAGGAGTGACTTTCTTGGGTGCCAATTGAAGTAGCCCCACAGCAACTACAATGTCCATGGCTGATTTGACAAGGGCGAGAGACCTTTCATTTGATTTTTTAAGTTTGGCACGGTATTGCTCGTCCTGCACTCATAAAGGACCACCAATAAGAAGGCCTTATTTCATGAAACCATTTAAACAATCAGCCTGATACAACAATGATGTACATACATGATATTTTTCGCCATCCTTAAGCTCCTTCTCTAACTTCTTCATTGATGCAGAAAGCCTCCCAATCTCCCCAACCTGAAGTGGAAATGGTGGAAGATGTCAATGATACCCAACTTCAGCTTAAAAAAGATGCTCATTCCCTCAATTTCTAAGAGAAGAAAGGGAAGTGAAAGGCTACAAACCTCAACCAAAGTAGTACAAACTGACGCTCCTATCCAGCAGAAAAGGGATATTCGGCCAACTAGCTCAACACGTTCTTTGTTCTGTAAAAATCAAGATTTCTCAGGTTTCTAACAAATGTTTCTCATAGAATTTCATTCTGAAACATTAAAGGATTAGATTGGAGTGGAGCATTTCATACCTTGTAAATGCCACTTCTTCCGAGCCAAACAATTTGATCAAGAAACAAGAAAGTTGACAACAACGCATTTTTGGACTGAAATAAGCATCCAATTGCTAAAGTCACCACCATGAAGACAGTGATACTGTAACAGAAACATTTTATTAACAAATCATTCTTACCTTTCCCAATAAAACAAGAGGCACAGGGGTCCCCTGAGGAACTGGACTAATAAGACCATGCAGATCATTGACAAACTGCAATTGGACAAGATCAAGAAGCATGATGAAATTTGCCAAAACATGAATATAAGAAGATTAGCTTTAATTCCTCTTCATAGAGTGACCACATGAAACACTGCCAAATGTAGGTCCTTCAGCATTTTCGTTCATTCCACTAGTTCTTTCTAGGAACAAAATTGACAACCAATTTAAAGCACCTTTTCAGCTTCCATTTACTGAACAATTACACATGTTTTTGGTTACAGAAAATATTTCCTAGATTTGAAGGGATATAAACAATGCCAGATGTAATTCCACTTCATCATATCTAATGTTATATCATATAACTCTACCTTAAAAAGACGAAAAACTTTCCTAGCTAAGCTGGTTGATTTGTCAACATTTTGGGCTGTACCAGGCTGCCCATCACTCAAGAATTTTGAACCATATTGAATTGCCCGACAAATCTTGTCCCTGGCTTCAGCCTTATTCAGATACAGAACTATAAGAGCGAGTTCTGCTCTTGTTGCATCGAGTGTACTCATCTTTTATCCTGATCAAACCTGCAAAACCAATCAATGGCCTATCCTTAGAACTCAAGAATTAATAGAGTTTAACATAATTAAACATAGACAAGGCAAACATTCTATCTTGAAAAAATGAAGAGAAACACAAAAACACAACTCAGAAAAATCATCTTAAGGGAAAGAGATTCTCGTGATCCTTTCTTAGATTGTGTCAATGGCTGTCTATTAAAAAAAAAATTGTCTTCTAAACAATCTCTTAACAAACTCAACAAAGCAAAACTATAAGAAATTGTCTAAACCCAACAACATAGATAAAAATCATTGCAGGTATCTGATTAGGCACACTCATTCCTTGACTATAATTTCAAATCAAAATCTTTTAGCCTAATCCGCACAATAGAGAGCAATTGAGGCGTATACATGTAGCACCTCAAAGTTTACTCTCCTTGATAAATCATAGACAAGCAACCCATGCAATCTTCCTTAGCAGCCAAAAAAACCAATTCCAGTAGATTTTCACCAGTTTCTGTCATATGTTCATATCATAGTTTCTTGATGAATCACCAAACACACGTAAGTCTTAATGAAACAATTCTCAATTTAAAACTTACCAGGTTCCCAAACTCTTTCGAAATTGAAGATTCTAGGAATCTAGGGAAGTCAAAGATTGTATGTCTTTTGCCTTCCAAGTATAGAGAAAAAAAAAGAGCAAGAAGAAAACGGCCAATCAAAATTCAAGCCTGAAATAATGTTACTGGCCTGATTAAACAAAAATATTACATCTATCTGAGCCCGTATAAAAAAAAGACAGTAACAGTAGAAGTTAAAGAAAGAAACAATATTGCCTTTTGAACCTGACAATCAGTATTTCACATCAAGAATCCAACAAAAAGAAATCAACTTTAGAACACCCAGATAGAAGTTAAGACAGATAGCAACCCCAAATTCACCAACAATAAAGTTGCAATGATTAAAAATAACAAACATGAATATGCTCTAATAAAAAAAGACCAAAGCTTGACCTCAGAAAAAGCACAGATCAAGAATCAAACACAAGGGCTCGCAAATTCACTGTTTCTAAGGAGAAAGTGAATAGAGAGTGTGCAATACCGAAGGAGGTGCCCAGATGGATATGGACTCGAAATTCACAATTTCTCCTTTGCTGTCTCTCTCTACAAAAACACTGATTCTTAGAGAGATAGAATAGGCAAATGTGTCAGCAACCAGTGTTTTTTAAGTTTCTATATCAGCTAATGATAGATCATGACAAGGCCATGTTTGGTGCGCTCTCTCCCAGTAGTAATAAAATATATAAATTAATTTTTATTTACTTCCTTGCTGTGCATGAAATTCGATGCTTGACCACCCATCACGATCAGATCGTAGCCATTGATCACATGTACGATCTCTCAAACTGGTTTGTCAACATCTACGGCTCTGATCACATGTACGTGTCATGACATGAGTGTTTTTGTGTGAGGAGCGATGATGACGTGTATAAATAGGCTGATTTTGAAAGTGTTTGTAATTGAGGTTTCACATGATGTTTGTTAAAATTAAACTCTTTTTAAAAAAAAAAATTATTTTAGTGTTTTTAAAATATTTTAATGTAATAATATCAAAAATAAATTTTTAAAAAATAAAAAATATTTTTGTTTTAATTGAAAAAACAAAATATCAGAATTGGAATTGACATCCTTGTTCCGAAGAGTAAAAAGAAGACAAATTAGTGCATATCTATCTTTAATTTGAAAGAAAAAACACGCCCATCCTTCCTGTTACCATAATCCCCACCACCATCTCTGTCTCTAAACAAAAGTTTATATCGCTTTCTCTCTAGGGTTTGTGACACAGATGCATACTTTTCTTCATCATCCACAAAGGTTCCTTCTTTACTCTCTCCTTACTCTCCTCTCTCACTCTATTCACTGTTTTTCTCCCATCAATTTGCAAAAAATCATCCCATTTCTAATTGATTTTGGAAATATATATTTTTCATGGATTCATCCATTTCTTCCTGAAATGGCCAATAGCATTAATTTATTTGAATTTTGTTTTTTTTATTCTTGTGTTATGTTTAGTGATCATTGCCATCATCATCTAAATTAATTACGTGAGTGATTAGGGAATAAATTCTAGTTATTCAGCTTGTACAAGCTCCCAGTTCCTTGATAGCTTCTTGGAAGTTTGTGGTTTCCATGATTTTGTTTGACTTTGAATTTGACATAAGGGCTTTTGGCATTTGTGTTGTTATAGGAGGGTTAGATGAGAGTGATCTGAAGCTTTAAGTATAAGCATCTGGTTTTTCAATATTGGAATCCACTTGAACTGTTGATTTTATTGAATGAAGATTTTTAGTAATGCCTCTTTATTTTTTCCCCTTTGAATCAGCTTTTGAGGTTCAAAAAAAGGAAGCACGTCGCTGTTAGTGAATTGGTTGAAGTAGTTCAAAATGGAGATCCGTATGGATTTCTTGAACTGGCTTGACCATGAAACATCGATGAAGATTCTTGGGTGCTTACAAGATCCGCCGGATCTTGTCCGTGTTAGTTCTGTCTCTCGTTCTTGGCGACATTTTGGTGAGTATTCAGTATTATTTTGTTTAGACTAAACTCTTTAAGCATTTTGCATCTGTCTTGGTATCTACAGAAACTCATTGCAAGAATGTTTGTGCTCTTTAACCGATCGACTAGTTTCTGCCAAAGGAAAGAAGTAACGGCATTTGTTGCAATGAATGTTGGCTGGTTGCTGGTCTGTTTTTCTAGTCATTTTAGGTTTAAACAATAGTTATCTCTTTAATGTAGAAATTTATATTAAATTCATTTTGCGAAGCTGCAATTTATTTGGATTCTCCTCTAGGTTTGTTGTTTATGTAATTTCCCCAAGCTCTATTTTATGGGATCAACCATCTGTTGCTGTTGCCCATGCAGTTTCCAATTATTTCTTAACAAGATTGATCCTAGTTGTTTTCAACCTTGCTACATATAATGAATTTATTGTTTCAGTCTTTGAAAAGATGTCTTGGCTGCCTTCTCAACTACAATCATCATTGAAATTTCAGTGATGGCTGCAGGGTTTGGCTAGAGGAAGTTTCCCTTTAACATTGAATTTTGCTCTGGTTATGGAAATGTTTTAATAGGTCCTGGTTTGCTTCACAGTGATCGCAAATGGTCTATGTAAGCAGCTGTGCTTGAGAATGTTTCCTCACTTTCGTAGAGTTTATTGTGTCATTGAACCCACTTGTGGCATTGAAAAAGCTTTGGAAGTTGGACGTAGCACATTTGTGGAATGGGAAACTCTGAAGAGGGAGCATAAAGCGTATGCCTTTTTAGCTCAAGGGTGCTTGTTATTTCCTTTCAAAGAGTGCATTTTGGATGCAATAAGTGCGTCTAGCACTGATAATTATCCAGTGGAAAGCATCCGTAACACTCTGCGACAAGGAGACCGTAGTGAAGGTAGACCTTCATACTGGTCGAGTAAAGGACAGCACGACACTGCAGTGCCTGAGACACTTGTGTATAAACTGGCTGCTGATATTTGTGTTATTACTGAAATCAATATACAACCTTTC
The DNA here is from genome assembly GCA_964035475.1 of Salix caprea. NCBI lineage: Eukaryota > Viridiplantae > Streptophyta > Magnoliopsida > Malpighiales > Salicaceae > Salix > Salix caprea. The sequence goes on along the minus strand of OZ037755.1, from coordinate 6,828,258 downwards.
CAAGGTTATTCTTCTGATGCAATTCATCAAATTCATTCACTCTCTCAATTTGTTTTGACCTTCTCGTAGTCATTTATTGAGATATCATATGGTTTTATGTTCAGCTTATTTTCAGCGGGATTCACCTATATATTCAGCCATATCTGTGCGGTTTTGTATGGGTCATCCCAAATGCCCAATGGGTGATCCCTTGGGTGAACCACTGGATGACACTGCTGATGACAAGTTCATATGGACTTACTCTTCGCCCGAGTTTCCAATGGCCCAGGTATGTCACTATTTCTTCCTTTATTTCTGTCATGATGAAGGTGGTGTGATTTGTTTTCTTTTCTTAAGTAAAATACTACCTATGTCAATGTAGCCACAGAACTGCTTTACTATTAAATACAGTTTCTTTATCAATTCAATAAGGGGAGCTTATGTAAAAGATCATAGTGAAATATTGATTGACACTGGCACAGGTGTGACATTCTATGTTCAGGCATAGTAGATGGATCCTTTGGTGGGAAATTGTGGCAATCTAAGACATGTAGACATGGAGTTGGGATCCAATTGTAGACACAGCAGCATGCATCTGTGCTGGTTAATTATTGCCGGAAATCTTGGGGAGTAAATGAAGCAACTAGTAGCCAAGTTTTTCACAAACAAATGCAAATAGTGACCTTTCATTTGCAATCCTAAAGGATGCTCTTAAATCCCAAGTAACATGATCATAAACCATATACTGTGATTGATTTGTCTCTTTTTGTAGTCTGTTTGATAAAAGAACAGGATCAGTGATTGGAATTACAAACTCTCTGAGAACACTGAATGGTAACTTAAACCCCATAGAGCTGTCTTCATGTAGCAGGAGATATTTTCTTTTATCTTTAATTTAATGGCCTGTATGATTTCTATCCTAAATATCTCCTTTGTCAGCTACTCTGTGTCTGTGTTTGTTTCTGTGTCTGTGTCTATATGTGTTCTTGCTTGGGGCATGAGCTCCTATTCATTTGCTTTTGAGTAATTACAACTTTCTATAATTGAATTCTCAACAAAATTCCTAATTTGTCAAAGCCTTCTACATGAACAGGAGAACAGCTTGCAGAACTTCAAGCTTCCAGAACCAGTTGTTTGCATTGGTGGGATTTTGCAGATTGAGCTGTTGGGAAGGGTTCAGAGGCAGGAAGCGGATGGCTTGTTCTATATATGGTTTGTTCAACCCACTTTTTTTCAGCAATCTTATTATGGTTCTGATATATATCATGCTGCCCCACCCGCATAATAGAGAGATTTATGGATAGTTATCATGTTGGATCTCAGCTTTATTCGAGGAGGATCACTACTCAAGGAAGTCTTCTCTCTTAACACACAACCTTGTGGAGAGAGAGGCTTTTCACGGTGTGCTAGTCTCCTTGAATATGCTCAAATAATAGTGTTGATTCAAGTGACCAGGGTTGATTCCCTGCATGTGCGTAAAAAATGACGAGGATAAGTGCTAGTGAAAATCTTTGTTGTGGGAATAAAAATAGAAACTGTGTTGGTTGACGTTGCAGATTGATAAATTTTTCAAAATTCTTGTCAGCCTACAAATATCTGAAAATCAAAAGAAACTGTTCCTCAATGCGGAGCTATTGCAATTGTTACCACCAGTTTGCAGTGTGTTGGGATCAGGACTGCTGACTATCATGTATGGTTTCTGTTTTTAAAGCACTTTCCTGTTGTCTTGCAGCGTGGCGCATGTTCAAGTTAAAGGCAGGCCATTATCACCAGCATTTGGTGCTGAAATGCTGGGGCCTTCAGGAAAGTTTGTATTGAAAGCCCTGAGTTGGGACCCGACAAGCTTCTTACCTGACGACGACGACGACGACGACAACGACACATATCATGGTGAACATGTGCATGGGGGTGTTGATTTGGAGCAGATGGCGAATATGTAGATGGGAAATGGAGACCTCGAATATGATTGGAATTCAGAGTATGATGAGATAGCATTTCATCTATGATAATTATAACCTCTCTCTTTGTTTATTTTACCAGCCCTTCTGGGCTTAGTAACAAGTTGGAAACCTTTCAAGTCCTTTATGCCAAGCTGGTGTGTAACCCCTTTATGTTAAGCATCCCTTCTTAACCCCCTCTTGTAATTGTATTATCTCCTCGTAAAAATAAATAAATAAATCACTTTTAAGTTTGCCTAAATAGGTAGGAAAAGCCAAGCCTAAGAGCAAAATTACATTTGTTTATTTATCTGTTTATTTATGACATGAGTTATGAGATTGGAATAGTTTTAGAAGCATGATCAAACAAGAAAAAATAAATAAATAAAAAATGCAAAACTCTACTATAAAAAACATGATCACACTATTATAAAATTAGCCTTGTTTCTTTTTTCTTCTAGGAATAGGGTGAGCCCAAAAAGTTCCAGCCCCTGCGACTTCGTTGACAACACATAAGCCCACTGAATCATAGATCATGATTGGGCTGCTTTAGATAATTATGGTAATATAATTAGAGATGTTCTATTGACTCATGTTTTTACCATATTTATATATTATCTATTATTTTTAAAAATAAAATATTTATATCTTTTTCATTGGATTTCAAATATTTATATTATTATGAGTTTTATTACTCAATATATGATAAAAAAAAATTCATTCATTTAAATCAGCTCCGGTTAATATTTATGGAATCTTATATTGTATTTTAGGTTGGATTACAGAATGTGCAATAAAAAAAGATTTTATTTTTTAAAATAATTAAAATAATATATATTTTTTAAAATTTATTTTTGGTATTAATACATTAAAATTGATCAAAAATACAAAAAAAACAAATCAAGCATGTTAAAACTCACTCTCAAAGTAACCGACAACATATATTTGTAAGGTCATATTTATATCTTCAATTTTACTGGGGCACAGCTAGCTCAAACAAAACATGAATGAAGTCTAGGAAATTTTTCCCGAAAGGTGGGATCTTTGGCTGCATTTTATCTTCTAGGATGAGGTTGCGAATACAAATTTAAATCACAGAAAATGAAGTTTTGCCTATTTGCTTCATGTACGATTGAAATCGATTGACGTTTCTTTTTGGCGCAACTGGGCCTTGATCGAAGCATCGATGTTATTAGTCTTTACACCACTGTACATTAAGCACAGTTGTGGGATGACACAATCATTTCCTTACTATTGAAGATGATAATGGCTGTGCAGCAAGTGTTCTTGGGGAATCTTTAGCACCCCAGTTGTGGATGGCAGCCCAGAAGAGTTTTCAACAGAGAACCCTGAAGCTGACCAGCTGCATTGCCTTGCAGGCTTAAATCACCGGCTGCCCTTGAATCAAAATGATGATCTGATAAAACGACAATTAGTACACTACTTGGTGTATTCACGAAAGGTTACCAAGATTCAGGAGGTTTTCTTTGCATCTTTTGAAGTGATGGACGAGACCCTAGTGAATCTGCATGGAAAATCTACCTTTGATTCCACAGCTAAAATATGACAGTTACAATGTTCTGCAGACTGGCATGAAGATCTTCGATCTATCCAAACATGTAGAGAAGTGGAGTGACAGAAAGAAATGCAATGCATGGGGCCAGAAATATGATGGCTGCAGCGCTGTCTGCGTGCGGAATTGGGAAAGCTAGAAGAAGAATAAAGGAAACATGGCTGCATAAGAGGTTTCTTATATATATTTTTATAAATAGAACATCGATTGCAGATTAGTACACTTTTGAGTGCTCCAGCTTGTCATTGGCTACTTTGTTTCGTACAGAGAATTAAACGGTGAATACATGAAGGAAAAGGGAAGATAACTTATTATACAGAAGTAGATTTTCATGGCTCTATTTCTTACCAAACAAACTTCTTAATTTCCCACTTTCTAGTCGCTCGAGTAGCTTTTTGGCGCCCGGGATGTCCATCTCAGTAAGCTTCTTGAGATAACCAATCGCTCCATATGAAATCATCAACCTCTTACATTTCCTGCACGAAGCGAGTGATGCAAGGGATGCTACAGCATATTTCTTTGCAGTGTTCTGTGGACTTGGATCAAGCAATTGCACTAGATTTGGCACACTTCCATCATCCCTTATAACTTTTCTTCGATTCTGGGAAAGGGATACCAAACTTGAAATTGCTTGCGCAGAAACCTCTCTAGCACTGTTCGATTTAGCCTCGAGCAATTTCACAAGAAGAGGGATGCACCCTGCTTCACCCACCAGTTTTTTCACATCTGCTGATGTGCAAACCCTGCAAATTGCAGATGCAGCAGCCTGTTGGGCACCCAGTGATCCAGACCTGAGCACATGAACCAAACGGGGTAGAAAACCATAAGATACCAGCATTTCCATGGAAACTGAGCTAACCAAATTCCTTAATGCCCCAACTGCAGATTCTTGGGGCAGTGGACCATCAAGATATACCAATAGACTTCTAATTCCACCTTCCGAAATAGCAGCTCTTTTCAGATTGTCATTGCTGGCAGTGAGATTCTGCAAGCATTCTGCTGCATATTCTTTTGATCCCAATAAAATTCCGCAATCTATGAGATTGATCATTACCTTCACAATTCCTTCTTCAGCTAGATCTTGCCAAACCTCAGGGACAGCTGAGATATTCTTCAACGTGCAAGCAGCCGCGGCCTGTGAAACAGAATCACCAGTTCGACAGATCTCAATCAGTGGTCGAGCGCCACCATGCCCAACAATTGCCCTGGCTGTTTCTGCTGACATTGACAATCTCTGGAGAGAAATTGTAGCCTTCTCTCTGCCCACCGTGCTGCCTGACTCAACAAGCCTTATGAGAGGTGGCAGAACACCCTCTGAAACGAGCCAATTCTCACAGCTTCCAGATTCTGCAAGTGAGCAGATTGCAGTAACAGTCTTTTCTCGAATGCAAGGAGAAGTTGCTGTTAACAACTGGACTAAAGCAGCAACGTTGCTCCGCCCCAACACAGCCAAAACAGTCTTTTCATCCTCTTTCATGACCTCGACAAGTGTATCGAGAGCTCTATGCTTCGCCTCCAAGTGCCCAATCTGAAGCCGGGCAAGCAATTCCCTTGTATTGCTGTGAATACCAGCCTCGGGTTCTGTTGATGAGCCAGCCACAGCTAAAGGCACAGTAGCCTCGCCAAGCATCCCAGTCTTGATCAAAAGTCCACAATCTCGTAAATTCAAATCCAGTTTACCAGATAAAGCATCAAGATCACTCTGCGTCCTAAGCTTGCCCCAATAATTCTCACCCATGCATAAGACTGCCAATTCAATTGCTTCTTTGATTGTTTTTGACACAGCCTGCATTTGCTCCTTGCAAAGCGAGTTCTTGGAGAAGCAAGGGTGGCTTGACAAGTCTGATAAACACGATGGGATCTGCTCCAACTTGGAAATTATCATCTTCCATCTGCCGGGAAAGCCCTTAACTTCCCTGGCCCTGTCAACGGCTACAGGAACAAGCTCTTGTGCATGACATAACCAGTCTTCAACTGACTGGATATCAACCACAACTTCTTTCCCTCTATCTTCCACCATGATTTCTAATGCGTATGGATCAAAGTGGCCACCAGAGCTGGTACAGCTGAATTGCAAAGAAAAGCAACCTCAAAGTGATGACCTGGGTACGAAGGAACGAGAAAGGAAATGATATTTGCTTAGAAAATTCAAAGGTAGTGGAGCAGTTACAGTCATCATACATAAATTATAAACTAAGGCTACTGGTTCTTTAAAATAAAAAACAAATACGATAACATCAAGGGCGTCGAGAATCTTGTATGATCACAGAAAGCTTGTTTCACTGAAAACAAGACTTGACCAACCGAATCTAAGTGCCCTTAAAGATGCTCCCACAAATCACTTCCATGGCTTTTTAAGTGATCTTTAAATGCCAACCAAAATTAAACCTAAAAGAGTGCATGTCCAGCAAAACACGAAACTGTTGTAATTTATTATGGACCGAATCGTGAAATTGAAAGAACTATCTTTTTATATACTAAAAAATATTGCCGTCCTATTAAGACATAACATTATGCAATTTCCAAAACACCCTTTCCAATACCATCTTCAGCTTGCAAATACTACCACATTGTGTCAGAGTATTTTATACCAATGTCAAGGGTACAATGGGAAGTGACAGAAATTTTTTCTGAAACTTCACTTTTCAACCATGAAGAAGGTAGAACATGGGTATCAGACTTATCTTCGAAAGCTTTGTTAAGGTGATCTGATTGATATCCGATGGTCAAGATTTCATTTTTGGATAAAAGCTGGATTCTATGCCGTGTATTGCCATTTTTATCCCCGTAAAAAGAGAGGTAGCTGGTTCATAGAGAGAGAGAGAGAGAGAGAGAGAGCAAGAGAGTGACTTTCCTTTGAAGAGAAGTTACAGGTCTCTATCTACAGCTGTTATACACATTAAGTGTATTTAAATTCTTCAAGATTGATTCAGTAGACCAGCCCCACTACAAATTCATTTTTGTTTAGAAGAAAAATCAAATCAATAAATGCAATATACGCACACCTCAATTAGATTTGACCTTCCTCAACATTCAAAGACCTCCACAATTCAAAGCCCCTCCTGTTTCTTCGGGAAGAAAATGATACAGTAAGAGAACGGAACCATTAAATATGTGAACTGGCTGATCTTTCAAAACCAGATAAGATAACCCAATAAGAAGAAGAAGAAAAGCAAAAAGGGAAAAAAAGATCACTTCTTTTTTTCCAAATAGGATCATAAAAGGCAAAAGAAATCAACTCCAAGAACCAACCTTTACGCCCCAGGAATCAGAATTTGTCATCTCTCCAGAAAGTAACAGCTAACTGTATAGCTTGATCTTCAAGCTTCTCTCTCCTTTTTCTCTCTCAGTTGAGACCTGGACTGCTTCTAAAGTTCAATTACTCACAACTCTTGTGTTCAAGACTCAAACTTTATCGAATCCAGAACTGTTTCTCTCTCGATCGAATCCAGAAAGTCACTAGCAGGAACAACGACTTTGCCTTCAAGACTCAAACTTCGAGCAAAGCTAGAATGAAGTTCTGCCTCCAAAATGAACGATTAGAACCAGTTTGATCTTCAAAAGCAAAGAATCCCATTCTCACTCACTGAGAATGAGGAATGCCCAGAAGCTGCTTTCGCTTGAAAATAGAGAAACTGACACAAACAGTCGAAATCATTGTAAAAAAAAGAAAATCTAAAAAACTAGCAGGTCAAGTCTGAATGTAAGCACTAGCAGACACAAGAGAGCATGATAAATAGTAGCAGTAGCTATCACATTCAAAAATCAAACTCTCCCTCTCTCTCTCTCTCTCGGCTACTTGTAAATAATTTGTCAGGCCTCCCTGTCTGCTAAAAAAACATTAATTCACTGCAGAGTGCACTTTCACAGTGTAGTCAAGATCCTGTATTTTAAGAAGTTATAACATTGACCCCTCTAGTTTTGTAAATTATAACCTCATCCTTCAGTCAGGCTTGCTTAAAGGAGGGAGGACTAATCTTAATGTAATATTCTTTGCAAAACTGTCCATGCATTGAATTCTTTGCAAAACCTTATTCTCTCCTCCCTTGTTTTAACAATTTCCATTCTCATCCCTTAATATGAGAATTTATGACAAACATATAAATTTCTAAGACTATAAAAACCATATATGGTAAGAGAGAGAAAAACTACACCATAGCCTATATTTTAGTTAAAGTGCTGGATTGTGGGTGGAAAACTCTTTCGTTCTCGTTCAATTGAAGTATATTACTACCCGTACAAAAAGTCTCGATGATTTTAAACCCAGCCCAATGATCACTAAAAACATATTGACAGCTGCATTCAAATTTCCTGCTGGGAGTGTTTCCTGTGTATATTAATGGGATGTTTAGGGTTTTAAAGTGTACTTTATTTAAAAAAATATTAAAATAATACATTTTTATTTTTTTAATATTGGCATATCAAAACAAGTTATCATAAGCGTGATGACTGCATCTTAATTAAATCATAAAATAAATACAATTACACTAAATTAGAGGAAGTGAAATGACTGTAAAAGAAACAGTGGCCATTCACAACTGGCAGCAGTAGATAAGCAGAGGACCTTGTCGTGTACCGCTCTGTGTCGGCTTTATACAATATGTGGGGTTATGATTATTTTTTAAAATATTTTTAATTTAATTTAGATCATGTATAGTAAAATATTTTTAGTCATGTAATGATTACAACGATGTCACTTTATGTATAACAATGGCATCTAAATTAATTTAAAAATAAAAATAAAAATAAAAATAAAAAAAAAAAATTTTAGAGCACACAAGTACTAATGCTAACAGCTTCTAGTGCATGCATTTAAGAGAGATGCATAACCCAAGAGATCCTGGCGTGAGTGATGAGGGCGCTCTCGTTCTTTAAGAGAGGTAACCCCTCCTCTTGTATGGAGTCGACTATTTGGGGAACACTTTCACCCCTTTCGAGGCCCACCCAGTACGAACATGGATTAGTCTGGACCAACGCTTGGGACACCGCGTGGTTTGTACCCAAAAAAAAAAAAAGAGAGAGAGATGCTTGGCTGTTCATAGAGTTCCAGTGGAGCCCCTTCAGTTAAATAATGGTTAAAAAGTTATTTTTTTCACAAAAATAGAAAGGGAGCTACGACATGAATAATTCCAAGTGATGATGCTCTGGACAGATAAACTCCTACATGCAAATGCAAGGAAACATACCACCAACAAAACAAAAGAATCAAGGTAGGTTTGACTTCCACATCAAGGTGGAACCTTGGCTGACCGGGTTTGACCCAAATTGACAAAAACTAATTCATGCAAGTTGCCACCGGAAACCTAATCTATCATTTCCACATTCACCACAAGAAAAGGAGGCAATTTCACTCGCGAAAACAAAAACATGGCAAGCTGACACATTCAAATATTTGCATGCATGCAAAAAGATGCCCACAATAACACATAATGACACTGTTGTCATTGAACAAAGGCCCAGTGATTTCAGTGTTAATTGCCTAAACAATCGATTTCTCGACTCGAAAAGTAGAAACTGTTCTTCTCCAAGAAAAGGGATGGAATGACAACAACAATGGTACACAATTATAATTACAAGCAATTGCTCTCCAACTTCTAATCAACATTCTAAGTCCCAGCTACGAGATTATTAAATATGAAACATCACAAACCAAGTCAATACACAAGATGCCTCTAGAGCTAACAAACTCAACAACATATCAATGTCAGAATCACTCTCTTCAAAAAGAAAGAAAGAAAATCACTGATACAACCGGAGTAACTCAGCTACTTGAATTGACTATTTGAAAGATATAAAAGGAGAGCTCGACAAACAGACCATTAAACCTTCTACTTTTTCTCAAGAGCGTGACCTTTCTCGAGATGGAGAGGAACGGCTGCATTGTAAAAATATGGTCAAAATGCTAGTAAACAGTGTGTTCACATCATGGTATAGCAATGAAAATTTAGAAAATGCGCCAAAGCAAAAATAACTGAGAATTGCAAGTAGAGGATAATATATGAACCTGCGGTATCTTTCATTTTCACGACCTTCAGCTTTATCATAAGTGTGATTTCCTCTTTCAGGTCTGGAATTTGTATTTGGTCCATGGCTGTAGTCTGGGCTACCCCTATCTCTACGATATGGACTTGGGGATTGTTCACGATTATAATTTCTGCCAGGAGATCTGTCACGGCCTCTTCTCTCAGGACTGTAACCGTTCCTTCTTTCATCATCATCTTGAGCAGCATATTCCACTGAAATGACCCTATCCATCAACTTGCTGCAGCACGGTATCAAAATAGAAAGCACTAAAATAAGCACAAGTTTCTGAAAAAAACTTTCAAAAGCAGCAAAAGTGAAAATGCCAATGGGAGTTTGGAAAAACTTTTAAATGAAAACACTTAACACAGTCACTTAATGGGGTTCTTGGGACTCTCTCACACATTGAACAATCAGTTATTGCACTGAAGCATATTAAACCTGGTTAGAGTATCTTGTTTTAGCCTAGAAAGCACAATCACTAACATAACAACTTAATCACATCTTTTATTGATAATTACTAAGACAAAGATTGAATAGGGTTAATAAATGAGACTGTAAGCAGCTAGAAACTTTAACAAGAAAAAATCGACCTCATATTAGTTGCATCCAATGCCTTAGTAGCATCTTCCTGTAACTCATACTGAACGAACGCAAAATTCCTCCTAATCCTTGTGCTCACTATTTTTCCATAAGGATCAAAGTGCCTCTCCAGATCCCTAGTTTGGGTATGAGTTGGATCAAAATTAATGACAAACAAAGTTTTTGAGGGAGTCATATTAGCCGATGATCTTCTCGAACCAGCAGGCCTACTGTCACGTTCTTGCTGCAATACACAGTTTTGGTTGATTTGATTAATTATAGAAAAAGGCATACAACCATGTATACATGAAGTATCCAATTAAGATTGAAACCAATCCTTGAGAAAGCAAGGAGAAACTTGGAAGCCAGGATACAGAGATTTTAAACAGCACATACTTGCAAACTTACATATGAAGGTCACGTTTTTAACACACATATACAGTTTCTGTATGAACACACATATGCATACCTATGTGTGGAGCCAGTATATACCATGATGTGGGACAAGAGATTTAAAGCTAAAAGAACAGAGAAAAGAAGAAGCTCAGAAGAAAAGGCCAAAGAAAGAGAAGAATAGTGGTAGGAACTTTATTCAATTTATCAAAACAGTCTAACATTTATAAGAACAGGATATAAATACTCAAACCCTAACTAGAACAATAATTGGGCTTATAGCCCACTGAATAAAATAACCAACATTAATTAAATTAAGCTCAACAAAATATAGCCTAATTAATAAACATCAATTAAAAATTCCAAATAATTTAAACCAAATATGAGCTAAAATCCAATCTCTCAACAGTTTGGGCTATCCTCCATCATCTATAAGTGCGTAAATAGTGTCTCGGGTTTGGTGTCCCCACCACACCAAGATATGGAATGCAAAATACTACAAAACAATTAGACTCCATGGCTTACACATCTTAAGTAATTACCAAACCTACCTTAGTCCACTCAACACGCAGACGACGTCCTTTTCTCCCAAATTCTGTTCGGTCAAGCCTACGGATGGCATCCTCGGCATCTCTTTCATCCTCCATATAGACAAAAGCAAATCCTAGAAAACCAGAGTGTCAAATGACCAGGAAAAAAACAGTTACAACCCAGAAGGAAGATCATCCTGAGTCAAGCATCTTTAATGTAGACATTATACACCATGAGAAAATCTCAACAAAATTTAGTTTTTGAAAATAGATCCAAAAGAAGACCTGTTGGGAGGTAATATGACAGCTGTGGCTTTGAGATCATCATGATTTCTATGCTGAATGATTCCAAAATTAGAACATTGACCAAAACTCATGAAATTAAGGCAATGGTGTCTCATGGATGAAGGAAGACAGTTCCATGGTAGATCAGGTTGGTTCTTGTGGAAAAAAGACAGGAAGAAGGTGATGCTTGAAAACATGCCACAAAAAGAAATGCAGAGGAGCAAATCCAACCAAGAAGAGCATGGACATTCCAAGTAATCCTGCGTCAAAGAAATCTTTGAGTATATAGGTTCACACGCTGAAGAAAAAAGTGTAGTGTTCTCCATTGAAAAAACTAATATGCATCCAAAAATAATTATTTCCAAAGAACAATTTGACCCTTAAGACATCAGTTCAAGGCCTTTCCCTAACAGCTATGGGAAGAGTGAATGGCATGGAAAAAAAAGGTAAGACCTCATTTTCTTGTGTATTCAAACTTTCAGCCAATAGGAAAATTTTCTTGGTGCCAGAGTTCCAACTGCCAAAGTGCCAACTACAAGTTCAAAATATCAGCACCCCTCATTCCCCACCTAGAATTCACAGTTGTAGCTCAAATCTTCTAGACTATTTATACAAGGAAAATAAACACTAAATTCCCAACAGAACATCAACATGAAGGCTCATAAGCTCTACCATAATTGTTCTTCCATCTCCAAATGTAGCAAAGCAGCAGACTAATTAGTGTGCCACACTCATAGTGGTAGCTTTAGTTTAAAGTGCTTGTGATAAACACAGAATATGACATGGGTTGATCTACAAAAACTCAAAACACTAACATGCCCCGGATCCGTCTTCCAATTAGAGTTTCAGAAATCCAAATGCCCTGGAGATCTTTCAATTTGGCCAAGATAGGCATCTATCTAGATATCGGGTGCAACCCATGTTGCCCAATGCCTCGAGTGGCCAGTTGAAAGGATCATTGCACCTCACGTCCGCTGTAGCAACTTTGCGACGTCCAGAGTGGGAAACACAAGTAAATACTTTTGCCCTAGTTTCTGAATTTGCAAAGTTCATTGACTCAAGTGGGCAGGCGAGAGGATCATCACCCCTTACAAAGACTCCATTCCATCATCAAGACAAGTAAATAACATACCAAACAACATCCAGCAAAATTTACCAGTATCTTTACTTTTTTGATCTATTCTCAGACAGAAACATTACACTAAGATTAAAAAAAATGACTAACCAGACTTCATATCCACCCTATCAATCTTCCCATATCTTCTAAAAAGACGCTCCACATCAGACTGGCGCGCGTCATAATCAAGATTGCCGCAAAATATAGCCTTCATTCTCCCTGGCAATTCGAGTAAAGCATAACGTCCAAGGCCAAAAAGAAAATAATAAATAGAAATACAGAACCAGGCAAATGAAACTGGATCAAAGAAACGCAGAAAGCGAGTACCTGGTTGTCTTTGTGAGGCAGAAACACAGAAGAGAAACCTAGGATAGGCAGCTTAACTGGACGAACTACAGATCAGCAATCGAAGATAGGCTATACACACTAGCCAGCCAGACAGGCAGACAGGATGGTCAAGGGAATAAAGAGGTAACAATACGACAGCGTTTAGTATGGCGTTTTGAAACTTGAAAGTTTCTTTCTTTGTGCTCCAAGAGAGAGGTTTTTCTCCTTCGGATGGTGACCGGTTGTTTTTCATTAAATTTCAAAAATGTTTTTGAAAACAATTATAAATATTTTTAAATTATTTTAATATACTAAGTATCAAAAATATTTTAAATATATATATATATATATTTATACAAATCTAAATAAAAAAAATATTTTAAAAATCAATCACACTCCAACCACTAAGATGTCGTTTGGCTCTACGGTTCAGGCTGCGTTTGTGTTGAACCACAGAGTCAAACACAGTAATTATCAAATGGGACCCCAAATTTTTACTGTGGGTCCCACCAAAAAATAATCATTGGGTTGCAGCTGCAAAAACAGTTGAGAAATGCTTTTGCAGCTACGACGTAAATTAATTCTTGCAAAAAAAGTAGCAATCGAGAATGCTGAAGTGCTAGTTGGGGTTGTTTCTATGTGTGTGGGTGGGTGAAGTGTTGGTTGGGCGTGCTGTCTAGGGGTGCTGGGAACAAGAAGAGCTGAAGGGAGGGGGGGCTGAGTGTGTTGTATGGGAACGAGAAGAGCTGAAGGGAGGGGGGGTGTTGGGAACAGGAAGAGCTGAGGGGAGGGGGGTTGGGTGTGTTGTATGGGAACGAGAAGAGTTGAAGGGAGCGAGGGGTGCCGAGGGGGTGTAGTCTTGGGGGGGGGGGGGGATATATATGTGTGTGTGTGTGTGTGTGTGTGTGTGTGTGTTCTTTAAATTAATTTCAAAAGTTGACAACAATATGAAAAGTATAGTAACCAAACATGAAACTGTTTTTCATTAAACTCAAACTTAACCATAATTATAATAAAACACTAAAATTTCAGTTATGAACCGCAACTAAAAATGTTTTTTTATGAAACTGATTTTTTTCAACCTCAACCATAACAGCAACCATATAGTCAAACAAACTCTAAATAAACTAATTTGACTATGGTCGACCCAATCCCAAAGGTGGAGATGACAATTATTCATTGGGCTTAAATCCAATGTTTTCATAAGTCCATTAAGATTACTATATAGCTAAAACAGCTCGGCCAGTCCACTGTGCACGCACACTCATATGCACTGTGGACTGACCATTTTTCTCTTTTGCTCCGCGCGCGTATGTGCACCTGTTTCTGTTTTTTTTTTTTTTTTGCACAGAGATGCATTTTATAACATTTATGGTGGAGAAGACTAAGAAAAATGCTTGTGGCCGAGCGGCTCGCCTGCGCGCTAGAAATCCAGTGCGCAGGGGTTCGACCCCTCAGCCAACAAATTTAGTTTTTTTTTTTTTTCATTCTTAATCTCTTCTCTTCTGAAATACGTTTTGTTTTGTTTTTTGGGAACAGTTGCTTTCCTTTTTCTTTTTATTATAATTCTTTTTCTTTTTATTATTATTCTTATTATTTTTATTTTTTTAAACTACCATGTTTTTGTTTTTTCCTTCTACAATGCTGATTTTAAAAATATCTGTCTGTAAAAGTTGCTTTCTCTTTTTTTTTTATTATTCTTATTCTTATTATTTTTTAAAACTAGGGTATCAATGATAGTTTACGCGTACCATGACCAAAATTATCCTCCGTGCAATGATAATTTTAGATTTTTAAACTTTTATTTTGCTATTGTTATACTAGGGGGTGTTGAGCTATTTTATTATATTAAAGTTTGCATAAATAAAAATTATATTTTTATTTGCATCCAGCAAATCCTATAAAAATTGTTTACTCAGCCCGCAACGTAGAACATATATTTTTGAAATTTTCAAATTAAATGATTTTTCCAGCTAATAATTTTTTGTTTTGTTTTATCATCTATTATAATTTTTTATGTGCTCTTTCATTTATTTTTTTATTGGTTTTATTGTTATTATTTTCAAGTTAGATGAATTTTCCCCCCTGATAATTATGTTTTTTTCTTAAAAAAATTAGTATGATTTTCTTTTCTTTTATTTATTTCTATTCTTTATTCATCATTAACACAATAATAATAATAATAATAATAATAATAATAATAATAATAATATATTCTTTTTCTTGCTTACTCTTTTGTTAATGTTTTTGAGTATTTTTTCTTTCGGGATAGTTTGATGATTTTTATTGTTTTTGCAATAATAATAATAGTCATTTTGTATCTAATATTACTGGGGATAAAAGACAACTCAAGAACAAAAAATAGATAAATTTACCTAGATTATCTACAATTAAAAAACGATACAAGTCACTTTTATCTTGAGTACACTGTTCCTTTAAAATGGCAAACAAGTAATTATTATATGTTTTAATATTTATTGCATATTATCGTCTAAAAATATATAAGGAGAAAAAAAAATGACCTCGGATTTTTTGCAGGAAAAAAATTTATATCAGCATTATTAAATACATTTAATATAATGATATGATGAATAAATCTTATAAAAAAATTGATGTGAATTTTAATTTTGTGCTCTTTTGTTAAAGTTTATTTCTTAAGAAAAAAATTAGATTTTTAATATTTAAGATCTAATATTACCCGGGAAAAAATATAACTCAAAAAACAAAAGGTAAATAAATTTGCCTGCATTATCTACAATTAAAAAATATACAAGGCATTTTCCGTTTCGACTACACTGTTCTTTTTAGACGGCAAATAAATTATTATAGCACGCAAAAATTTTATAGTTCTTTTTTTAAAAAAATTGCAATATTTATATTTATAATGTGTCATATCTAATATTACTACGGAAAACAGGCAACTCATATTTTTTTTACAAATTTATCTAGGTTATCTACAATTAAAAAACTATAAAAATCACTTCTCATTTTGATCACACTATATAGTATGTAAGACTAAGTATATGTGTTTAATATTTATTTAATATTATCGCCTAAAAATATATAAAGAGAAAAAAAAATAACCTACGATTTCTTGCAAAAAAAATTAATATCGGTATTCTTAAATATATTTAATATAATAATATGATGAATAAGTCTTATAAAAAAAAAATTGGCTTTGAATTTAAATTTATATTTTAGACTTTTTTTTTTCCTTTTAAGAAACGGTGACCTTTTTTTCACATGTATTTTTTATTTTTTACTGTCCAAGTCGGTTGTTCTTTTTTAACCGGGTTTTTTTTAAACCAAAGTATCCGTGACAACAAATTTCTACTGAATCATTTCACCTTCTTAGCAAATTTTCTAACAAATTTTATCAAAAACTTTTTAGCAATAACAATATTCAATCATATTTTGGTTGAAAAAAACCACTTTTAACAAATTTTATCAATTACAATTATACTAATTAAATATTAAAATTACAAAATAAAACATTTATAAAATCAATTAATTTTCTACGTAGATAAAAAAAACCCAGCGAAGCGGGCAAATCAGCTCGTATAAGCTAAAACAGCTCGGGATTGTTACTGTGCAATGTGAGTAATTTAACTGTGGACTGGACATTTGTAATTTATACTTCGCGCGCGTACGTTTACCTCTTTCTTTCTTTTTTCTGCCCCTCACGTGAGCAACTTCTTTTCTTTCTCCCTCTCCTCCAGCTCTCTCTCTCTCTCTATCCTCCAGTCGACGTTTCTGTCTCTAAATAACAGTAACATGCAGCAGCTACTCCTCTCCTCTACGTTTACCTCTTTCTTTCTTTTTTTTTCTGCCCCTCACGTGAGCAACTTCTTTTCTTTCTCCCTCTCATCCAGCTCTCTCTCTCTCTCCTCCAGTCGACGTTTCTCTCTCTAAATAACAGTAACATGCAGCAGCTCCTCATCTCCTCCAACGGCAACCGGAAACTCACCTAGCACCACCGTCATCTCCTCCTTCACACAAGCCACCCAGACGTGACCTCCGGCGAGGCAGCAACAGCCACAACAGTTGCACCGGCGTTAAAGCAACCAGCTCCCAACGCCTCCTTCGGCCATCATAGGCCTCCGTTTCCGACGCCACCACCGCAGGGAGAACCATCTCGACCTCCTCTACCCGGAGGCAGTATCAGGTAAGCCTCTCTTCCTGGTCGGTCGACCACCGTTTACTGTGCATCGTCTTCTTCAGCGTTGGGGGAGTGAATTAATTCACTCCCCTGTTGGGCCGTTTGGGTCGGGTTCAGTTCCCGGCCCATCTGAAAAAGGGATGGGCAATGGGCCCATCAGGGCTGGTCAGTCCAGCCCCCAAATGATGGGCCTCTCGGCCCACCAGGGCTGGGCAATCCAGCCCACAATTTATTATTATTATTATTATTTTAAAAAAAGGAAAAAAATATATAAAAAACAAAAATTTCAAAAAATATAAAAATATATTGTTTTCGTGCATACGGCCGAATTCCAAGATTTTTCAACGTATATTTTTTGTAAAAAATTATGTTGCATATTTCTTATATTTTAAAATGAAAATTGGATATCGTAACCAGTTTACGATTATCCGTTGGAATTTGCCTAAAATATCAAAAACAATTAATCATTACTTTGTTTCCTTCGATGAACAGTGGATGAACGCCTTTGCCCCTTGAATTTCATTTCAGCCCTTATAAATGTGATTTTCATTTCAGCCCTTATACTTTTATTTTTTTATATTTCAAGAATAATCCCTACTTTTGTCCATGTATATATAAGTGTACCTAACACAATAATAATAATAATAATAACAATAATAATTTAATTATTTTTCTTGCTTACTCTTTTGTTAATTTTTTTTTTCTCCAGATAATTTAATAATTAAAATTGTTTTGAAAGTGATAGCAAAGATAATTTTGAATTTTATTTTATTTTTTTGTTTTATCTTTTTTTAAAGTTTCTGGAATATTTTTAGTCTTTCATTAATTATATGTTCTAATATTTATTGAATATTATCGCCTAGGAATACATATAGGGAGAAGAAAACATGACCTAGGATTTTTTCAATGAAAAAAATTAATATTAGTATTCTTACGTACATTTAATATAATGATATAATTAATAAATTGGATAACAAAAAAAAATTGTCTTCGAATTTTAATTTTGTCTTCTTTTCTTAAAATTTATTTCTTAAAAAAAATCACAATATTTTGGTTTTTAATATTTGATATTACAATATTTTTATTTACAATGTGTCAGATCTAATATTATTGGGGAAAAAAAACAACTTATAAAGAAAATATGACAATTTTACCTAGGTTATCCACAATTAAAAAATATGCGAGTCACTTTCCGTTTCTATTAAACTATTCTTTTTAGACGACAAAGAAATAATTACTGCACGCAAAAAATTTATGTTTATTTCTAAAAACAAATTACAATATTTATTACTCGGCAAAAAATACAACTAAATTTTTTTTTTGACACATTTACCTACATTTCAAAAATATGCGATTCACTTCCCGTTTCAATTACACTGTTCTTTTTAGACGTCAAATAAGTCATTGTAGCACAATTTTTTTCTCCCTAAAAACATATTACAATATTTTTATTTACAATGTGTCAGATATTATATTACTGGGGAAAAAAACAACTCATAAAAAAAATATGACAAATTTACCTAGGTATCTACAATTAAAAATATGTTTGTCACTTCCCGTTACGATTAAACTGTTTTTTTTAGATGACAAAGAAATAATTATTGCATGGGAAAAAAATATATTTATTGTTAAAAACAAATTACAATATTTTTATTTATAATGCGTCAGATCTAATATTACTGAGGAACAAAAGCAACTCATAAAAAAAATAACAAATTTACCTAGGTTATCTATAATTAAAAAATATACAAACCACTTCCCATGTCGATTATTCTATCAAATATGTGAGGCTAATTATATGTTTTAATATTTATTGAATATTATCACTTAAAAATATATATAGAGAGAGAGAGAAAATGACCAAGGATTTTTTCCTTACAAAAAATTAATATCAATATTATCTATAATAATATAATAAATAAATCTTATAAAAAAAATTTGCCTTTGAATTTAAATTTTATATTCATTTGTTTAAGTTTATTTCTTAAAAACAAATTCACAGTATTTTCATTTTTAATATTTTAAATCAAATATTACTGGGGGAAAAATTAAACTAATTTTTTTTTTACAAATTTACTTAGGTTATCTGCAATTAAAAATTATGCGGGGCACTTCCCGTTTCGATTGCTGTTCCTTTTAGACGACAAATAAGTCATTATAGCACGTAAAAAAATTAAGTTAATTTCTTAAAAAAAATTCAATATTTTTATTTTTAATGTGTCAGATCTAATATTACTGGGGGAAAAATGCAACTCAATTTTTTTTTGTCAAATTTACCTACATCATCTACAATTAAAAAATATACAAACCACTTTCCATTTCGATTAAACTATTCATTTTAGGCAGGGGAAAATTATATGTTACATATTTTATCTATTATAGTGTTACTGATTAAATATTTAAACAACTAATTACAGTATTTTAAAAATCAATTATTTTGCTACATAAAAAAAACCTAACGCAATGCGCCGACAAGCATACTAATTATACGAAGCAAAAAACTCATTTCTAACATATTTTATCTATTGCAATTTCAGTTATTAAACATTAAAATAACTAATTATAGGACGAAAAAATATAAGTTTATTTCTGGAAAAAATAATTACAATATTTTTATTTATAACGTGTCAGATCTAATATTACTGAAGAAAAAATGCAACTCATAAAAAAAATTACCTGCGTTATCTGCAATCACAAAATATACGAACCATTTTCCATTTCGATTATACAGATTTTATCAATTATAATTTTACTAATTAAATATTATAATAATAAAATACAATACATATAAAAATAATTAATTTTTTATATAGATAAAAAAGCCCCGGCACATCGCGCGGGCATATCGATGCGTCTTCTCTCTAACAATCTTATCTTATAGATGGCGTTGTTGTTGGATGTCAAAATCCAATCGAATAAAAGTCTTTCAAACTGGATACTGAAATATCACTTTTTTTCTTGAGGTTGAAAAGTGAATTTTGCAAAATAAAAAGTAATTATTTTTATATATATTTTTAGATTATTTTAATATGTGTTTATAAAAAAAATAATTATTTTCTTATATCGAGCTTATTTGCTGAAAATCCGTGGAACATTATATGTTCAAAAACAGACTAATAATCTTTTCTCTTCTTTTTTTAAAGTTTGAATTAGAAAGAAAAAAACATTAAACTTATTGCAATATTTCTTCATTTAAATAATTAATTTTTCAGGCTTGTAAATTTATAATAGTTTAGAAAATACATTTTAGAGGTTATCTATGATTTTGTTTTACAAGTTTTCTATTA
Organism: Salix caprea; assembly: GCA_964035475.1. Lineage (NCBI taxonomy): Eukaryota > Viridiplantae > Streptophyta > Magnoliopsida > Malpighiales > Salicaceae > Salix > Salix caprea. The sequence continues at coordinate 6,808,068 of OZ037755.1, read as the reverse complement.
TTTTTCAAATAAAAATAATCAACAATTCAATTATATATAAGCACTTCTTAAAAATGTAAAAAAAGTAAAAATAAATCATATAATGTCATAAATTTAATTTTTATTTTAAATACAATACATTTTTTTGGAGTTAACAATGTAACTTTTTCATGATAATTGTTAATTTGAATGAAATAAAATTAATATTATACAATTAGATTATCATGAATATAAAATATTAAGATGCATACTATAAATTATAGTTTCGATTTTTTTTTTTATCTTCATTCTTAACAAATGAGCACATTTTTTTAACTCTTTATTGAGAAAAAAAAAACTAAAAGTGGAAGGGGAAATCATTGTTTTTATTAAATTTATACTTTCTGTTGTGTCTTCTTCTTCTTCTTCTTCCTCTGCATCAAAACTGTGTTATCTTATGATCATATCAAGTCTTGCTTGTTGCTTCTATTAGTTAATAAATACTCTGTAACCCTCTTATAAATCAATCGTCTACATTTGAATCATCCATCCTCTACCTCTTATATATATATATATATATATATATATATATCAACGTGCATTCAAGGCTATATAAATTGCCTTAAACCTTAAGGTAGGTTATCTTCATCTAAATATTAATCTTCATCTTCTTCAAGCAATATAAATACACACACAACATAGCCTCTAAAGCTTATTTTCTTCCTCGCCAATATTAATCTAAGTATTAGGGGGTCCTCTAAAACCCAACATGAGAGTTGTTTTCAAGTGTTCTTGCTACCCAAGTCTTGCATTCTTAACCTGCTATATATTCCATCCATCAGCCTTGAAAGAAAACTTATCTTTCACATTAAGAATTACTTGTGCCTCGTACTTGGTCGGGAGCCTTCAGACCAGGGCAGGTACATTCATGTTCTTATGATAGTAACGTATGTTATATTGACATGTGGCAGTCATGCTGTGCCTTACACAGTTCTGGTTGACATGTTCGTTCAATGTGGAGCTTTCTATTTAACAACTCAAGAGCAAAACCGAGGGTGTAGCTCAACTGGTTTCTATTTAACAGCTCAAGAGCTTGAATCCTGATGGGTATATCTCAACTGATCAGTAGTATCATTGAAGGTTTTAACTAGTCGTTAATTAAAACCTGTAAGATTAATTGAAGTGCATATAAACTTACCCGAATACTCATATATTAAAAATCCAAACTCAAGTGCTCGGAAGCAATAGAATTGGGGTCCAATATGTTCTCACACGGATTGTGATGCTTGTACATTGTCATGCATTGTAATTGCTTGATAACGCAGCATGAAAATGTAATGATCGATAATTTTACATTGAATGCGATGTTGAGTTGAGCCTCGTGAATAGATTTGTGCTGTGATTGTACGGCACATCAGATTGGATTGAAGCAATGTTCCAGGCTGACAGGTAGCTTCTTCGACATGGAAGGGGAAGAGAAGAGAATCCTCTTTTATTGCACAGTGAAAATTGGTTCGTTTTGCATTAACCAGTAGTTCCCCGTGCTTTTTGCAACTCAGACTGTAAGGAAATCTCGTGCCTGTAACTGCGGCAAGTGATTGGCGCAGGTTTCTGCGTTTCACTAAAGAATCTCTGTGCCGATAAATCCTATGAGGATGCTAATACTTATTAGTATTATTATTTATTTATGTTTAATAATTAGAATACTAGCTAATAAAGCAACATTTTAACATGATGAGTCAAACCAGTAAAGGAAAGTTCAGAAACAAACCTGGACGATGGTGGGAGTTCAGAAATAAAATTGCTAATGTATGAAGTCATCGATGTCAATATATGTATATATATATATGGAGTCCCTAAACTTTACGTGTTGAAATCTGGTAAAGTAAGTGCAGAAAAAAAGATAAAGATGATTCGGGCTTCTTTTTTGAACTTCTAAGATTATTGAAATTCTTTTACAACGAATTTGACTTAGTCTAAGTAACTCCACCGCGAAGGACACGAGAAGTGCTATGTAACAAAGAAATATACAAAATATCAAGGCGTATATACCTGTTCCACCATGTAATTCAATGTCTCGAAGTGTATAAGTTGTCTCAAAGCACACATGTAAGCATTCCTCGCAAAAATGAATGGTACAAGTTACTGTCTTGACAGCACCAATTTGTTTGGTTCATCAGCGGCTTGTTTGGGATTCTCCAGGAGTAATTTCTGGGTTTCCAGGAACAGGGTCAAGATGACTTTGATTACTGTGGTTCGCCGCTGAACTCTGATAGCTGGGCCGCAGCCATTGCCGAGAATATTCACTCAGAGTATCAGGACTATCAATTGATTGGAACATACTTATTGCTGTCTGTCTCATGTGCTTTGCTTCAAAAGAATCTTGTACTGGAAACCGACAGACCGGGCATGTAGACTGTTTTCTTAGCCATACATCAATGCAAGAGAGATGGAAGTTGTGGCCGCATCCGGGCATGATTCTTAATTCTTCCTTTTCTTGGTATTCCTCCAAACATATGGAGCACCTGTTGAAAGAAAAAATATTGAGTCTTTTCTGTGATTAACTCGGAGAATATCAGATGGTACACTGAAGTCAAGAGCATCAGGACTTCACTTTCTTTACAGGTTTGACTGAACACGAGAGAAGCAAATTATTAAACAGATTCAATAGCAACAGTAATGACCGCCTAAGATTGAGCTTCAATGTGAAGAGAAATAGGGCGAGGAAGAAAACACAGTATTCAATTGATGAAAAGATCTCCATGGCTCTATCGGCGGAGGGATTTCAAAGCTCAAAACCAACTTTGATGATAATAATCTCAAGTTTAAAGCTGTAGAGTTAGCAGCACAAACTTTGATAACGACAACAATTTGTACTTCGTCCACCAGGAAGTAAAGAGAATACAGCACATGAATATTATTGAATCTTAATCTAAAGGGAAACAACAGAAGGAATAATAGGAGGTACGTTTTACGTTTACACATGAGGATAACGAAGAACCAAAATTTTCTTGATCGTTAGAGGGGGGAAAAAAACTTTTTGCTTGTCATGGAACAACAAGAAGAAGAAAGCTTCAATCTCAAACTAGCTGCATGTTCTGCAAAATATGGCAAAAACTCTATAAAGATAGGCCATTTTAATTTGCCAAAACTTACTGTGCATCTTCTGCAGAGCTGAATGCCTCCTGGGTGAACCGTAGAGTGGGGATTGCAGCAACCAGAACTGGCTCAAGGCCACTATCACGATGCTCTGGCTGCCAAAAATAGAAGGTAAAAAATTCAATGCTCCGATTTCAAAGTTTTTTAATTAACTCTCAAAAAGTAAAGGGCAAATACTAATTCATAACTTGTTGGGTGCGTGTCCTCTGAATTTCCTGATGTTATGGCTAGCCTGTTCTAGGGGGGAAATAAATGAAAATCGCTATTCATTCAAAGTTCTTTTTTTTAATGATTTATTTATTTCTGTTCCCGATTTAGTGACAACTGCAAGTTGATACCAAACGAGAAATCTCCAAATTTGTGCTGCTCCATCTTTTCATTTCTTTCTTCTACCAATCTAAGGTATCTCTTTCACAATCGAATCCATATAAATATTAAAAAACTTGAGTGAATAAATGGCTATAAACATGAACCAGAACTTATGCCACAAATAAAATGCCAGCCCACCCTTCCATCCCGGTTGCCATGTGACCATGTGAAAAGATGCTATATGGAGAAACTCAATACATGATGACAAAATCACTGTACCAAATAACAAGGGAAAGAAAAAATTACTAAATCAAAAGAAAGATAGAATGTCACCTAGAATCGTAGTGATGTCTATATCCAGAAAAACAACTCTCACCAAACATGAACATGCTACAAAGAATTAAAAATACCTGTTCAAGATCAATTCTGGACTCCATTTCAAACATTTGCCTGGACTCAGCCCCTCTTATCCTCCCACATATAATTCTTGTGCAAACAAACACGATAAAAGTAGCACTCATACCAAAACCAATAACTGTTGTGATTAGATTCATAACTGCACCAAAAATCTCCCAACTGCACCGCCTCTAAAGTTTTAAACTTTTGGAACCCAGCTCCTCAAAACTAAAAAACACCAAGGCCAGCACCAAATATTCAAGAGCCTTCAATCAAAGTTCGAGAACTTACCACTTAAGTTCATCAAAAAGAAAAGGAAAATAAGATAGACCCACAAGCTAAAGTAAAATTAAAGAGAAGATGGCAAGAAACAATATAAACAAGGAGAGTAACAATGACCCCGGATCAGGATTCTTCAAGAAATGGCAAGAGTTGAATAATCCAATGCCAAGATGGAAAAACAAACCAAAGTAGAAAAATAAAAACCATCCATCTGGAATAATTATCGCTTTAGGTGGACTCAAAGTTGATTCTATCAGACAAGCAGAGAAGGAGAGGAGGCACTAATTGATGGAGATGATTTGAACAGACTTGGAAAAAAAGGAGACACTTCGTTTTCTTGCTCCTAGCAATTGCTTTAGTGCGGGATCATGGGGAGCTGGGGACCCTTGTTCGTTTTTTATTGTTTACATCCGGCGGCTGTGATCCAGGAGGAGGGTCATTTTTTTGCCGGCAAATGGGGCCCTTCAACGGTAATTAGTGGGTAAAAGATGATTTACCTGCTATAGGCTGATTTAAAAAATAAATAAATTATTACTAATATTTTTTCAATGAAAATGAAATCCTATTTTAGTTGATCCCTGAAAAACAACTTATATGATCCATGAAAACATAGTTTTACTAAAACAGTTTTTAAATTATATAATATTAAATTAACTTGAATTAATTTAGGTTATAATCGATGAGTAGTTTTATGAAATTATGATAACCCTGTAAAAAGTAAAAAGTTATAAAATTTAATTCTCAATTAATCTACTATTAAATAAAAAGAATTATTTAAAAAACAGCATAAAAAAAGCTTGAATCATCAAGGATTAACAAAAAGGGTTGATGGGTGCGGTGCCATCAAAGAAGAAAGGATGCTTTACCTATAAAAAGCCACTTGTTCCATGAAATTGATGCGTATGTCTCGAATAAACTTTCATTAATAATAATAATAAAGTTTTCTAACAACATAGTGCTAAATTCCACCCTGCAAGCAAGAGGAAATTGCTTGAATTTGGGGTTGATTCGAGTCTTGTCATTAAATAGAAAGAAATGTGACAAGGACATGTCTTCTTGACTTATACTTTACTTTTACGGTTTTGTTTTGCATTAATAAAAACAAATATTTTTATTTTTATATTATATTAATTGTTTTTAGTATTTTTAGATAGGATGTTAAAAATAATCTGGAGTTGCTTGGTCATCACGGCCCACTTATGGAACGCTGGCAATTGTCGATGAGGAATTGTCAACACGAGAGCGACTCCTTTGCATGAGGAGTTGTCGATGATTTTGTAGACAAACACCTTCGCTGGAATGGTTTCCGAGAAACCTCCTCGTTGAGGCTTTTGATTATGCCATTGGTTTTCATACGTAACCAACAATTTCTCTGATAAATTCAAACTGCCAACTATTTCCACCCTTTCATCATATCCTTACCGAGATTTTCCAATCGAGAATGACATCTTGACCACTGACAACACTAGACGGTGGTAGCAGCAAAGAGCACCGCCATACTAATCAATCATATGATTCTCCGGTTGAAAATAGATGATAAACCAGCAAAGATAGAGAAAAGCAAAAGGTTCTTTTCTAGTCTTTCAAGCACCGTCCAATCTCTATAGAATGAATGGAGAGGGATGATCTGCTGCTAAGGGGAAAAAACTGGATCAAGATTTTAATAATATTTTTTTTTCTCTTTACCGATTAAATTTTGTTGCCTCTCTCTTCTCTTTCTAGCCTAAAACTAAAAAAAAAACAGAAATTTATACCAAAATTAAGCTTGAAAAATATATTATTTTTGAAATTTAAAGAACAAAATAGATTTGCAGGTAAGACTTATTTGACATTCAACCCCATCTTTCTCTAAGAAATCAGAATCAATTAGCTTTTAATCAAAATTAAATTGTCAAAAAAACAATGAAAAGGATCGTTACAACTTAAATATACGATAACGAATACTCAATCACAGAGAGCACAAGAAGAAGAAGAAGAAGAAGAAGAAGAAGAAGAATGGCCATGATACCATTTTCCAGCATTTGGTCACAGTTGGAAAGCTGATGCCCTGCAAAAGCCGATCCAGAAAATGAAGAACCAGGATCAAGAATCACAAGAACATTCCACCGCAGTCCCAGAAGGCACACAAATGTCCTTGTAGAGACAGACATAAGGTGCATCGCATCCTATATAAGGTCCAGTCCAAGTTGCTTCACCGATGGAGCTTGCATCCCAAATTGAAGCATACAAAAACATGGGTTTCTCAGGGAATCCCATCCCTTCCCTTTTCTCCTCTTTCCTCACCAGCTTTCCATCAATCAACCACTCTATGAAATTTGGACACCACTTTATTACATACTCATGAAACGCACCAGAACAATCAAACCCCAGATCATGAATTTCTTCTCTGTTCCCTGTCCCTGCACACAATCATCAGGTCTCCTTTTAAAAAAACAACCAAAAAAAGAACCAGTCATGTCATAGAGAATCATTATTACCTGAAGCGTAGTAATTAGTTTGTAAGATGGACTTGTCTTTACCAAGAAACTCAAAGTCGATCTCATCTTGCGACCTGTCACCTTCAAGAGAAGAGAGATAGATGTTGAAGTTAAGGCCACTCGTGTTACCTTTGGGACATTGGATAAGAGAGCTGAAAGTGCCGTAAAGAAAGCGGGTGGTGCTGCGCCACCGTGCTCCTCCACGGTGATCGTATGTGAGAGTGATGGAATTGGACTCCGGGCAGTGAGTGCATGCCTCTGGGGTGTAGTCTATGGCGATTTGGTTAATGGGCTGGGTCTCGTGGTGGATTTCTGGATCCGCCATTTCTCTTTTTTCTTGGAAATGAAAAATGGAGGTCAGAGACTGGAGCGCGAGCCGGAAGGTGCAAGGTAGAGTGTTCGGTATGTGTTTTTTAGAAGAAATATATTAAATTACTTTTTAAAGAAATTTATATTTTATTTTTCATATTATCATATTAAAATAATTAAAGAATATAAAAAATTAATGTAACATTTTATCAAGTAAATACACTTGTAAAACGTAGGAAACGCAATACCAAACAAGTTAAAATAAGAATGTAGGATATTAAAAGCTGGTTTGATATCATAATAATAATTATTAAAATATTTAAATTTATTTTTAGCATTAATATATTAAAAAAAATCTAAAAATTCAAAATAAAACAATTTTTTTTTTTATAAAGCTTCTATCCTTCTACATCAAGACTAATGAATAATGTTTTTTTTTTATTTCACATATTATTTATATGGTCCTTTAATCGTATATAAAAAACAAATAGCTTCTTGTATTATTATTTTTTGAAGAACAAAAATGTTGTTTAAAAATGTAAAACAACCATGAAGAACACAAGATTTTGTTAATAAAACATAAATATATTATCTAGTTAATATATATAAATGATCATCTCACACGACTTTGTGTAATTTTTCTTTTCGTTTCACAAAATAAATCACAAGGATAAAATTTAAATAGTAAAATAAGACACTAGATCAGTTCTACGAACTAAAGTGGGCTTTCGGAGCTTTTGTCAGAGAAAACAGAATCTAATCAATCTAAGCACAGTCGTAAACAAGAAAGCTGAAGCTGTCAATGCTTTTTATAGAGTTAAAAGTAGTAAAAATTGGATCTTGAAAATTTCCCAGCTTCCAAAATTTAGGAGTCACATACGATTTACAGTTCTTTCTCAGGTTGGTTTGACTGAAACAAAAGCAAGTGAAGAAATGAAGACTGCTTACACTTAGAATTGATCGTGCTGCCATGGAAGAACATCTGAGTAAATTGAATTCATACAAAAGACCAATTGGATTGATTATGCAAATACAATTTTCCCTTAAGATTCTAGCAGAAGTTATACACGGAGAGTCCCTTAATAATATAGACAAATATTTTTTATATAGTCATGTATGAATATAATATGCATTATTAAAAAAAAACAAATTCTTATGATATTAAATATAAATAAAATATCTATTTTTTCAATTTTTAATATATCTATGTGAAATTATTGATTCATGATTATTATTTAAAAAAAACAGTTGTTTTTAAAATTATGATAAATTTCTATTTAAAAACAATATTTTTGATAAAAGAACACTTTTTTATCAGAAGAAATAAGAAACACATGATTAAGAAAAGGGCATTTCAATTAAGGAGATACATTTTCCCCTTTTTATTTGATTTTTTAATTATTATTTTATTCTCCTTTTATTTTTATTCAACAAATCATACCGCTAATAAAAAATATATGATTTTGTGAAGAAAAAACAAGGTTGAAAAAGATATGATTTATACTAAAAAGATATGTTTTTTCTCTAAACTTTAAGCCATTTTTTTTTTATCAAGACCCATTTTAATTGCAATATAATATAAAGAATTGGATACGTGTCATGTTACACAAGTAAAATATTTTGCATGTATATCAATCTTTTAATTTTTATAGGGAAAATTAACTTTTTAATTTTAATTTGTAATTCACATCAACACCTATTTTTATAATTTATCAATTAATATATTTCTTGATTTATTTTTTAAAATAAAAACATCAATTTTTAAGGTTTTTTTTAATTTGGTCCTTATTTTCTTGTTAGTGTTATTTTTCTTGGCAATTTAACCCTCAATTAAAAAAAATAAAAATTTGTCCTTTTGTGAAAGTTTTAGCTCTTTTAATTTGGTCCTTCAATTTCAATTTCAATTTCAATTTGATTTTTATTTTTTCAGTTTTATTTTTTCCCTAACCCTTTTATAAAAAAATATTGATTTTTAATTTTATGATTAAATACAAATTTATGGTGTTTTAATTCTTCAATCGGTCCTCAGGCTTCTAGTTTTTTTTTTTAAAATTGAAATCTTCATTCAATATTTTTTTTGCCTATTGATTTTATCTTTTGTTTTGATCTCCACTCTCATTTTTTAATTACTAATTTTAATTTAAGATCCTTTTGTGTGTAGTTAATTTTTCTCATGTTTCATTCTCCATCGTTTATTTTATAAGAATTATGCTTTATAATCTTTTTATGTATGATACTTCTAGTTTAATCAGGGTCACAAGATTAAAAGGTTAATACAAGTTGATTTTTTATTTTATTTTCTAACATCATCATTAAATATGATTAGTTTTTAAATAATCTTTATGGTTTTATCTAATTTTTATATGTTGAGTTATTTCATAACTTGATCGGTGGTTATATTTGCAAGTCAATCTAGTCGATTTGTTTTTTTATTATTTAGATTACATGTTCATCACTATCTTGAGTTTACTCGAACTAGTTTTTTTTTTAATCCAAATTCATAATTTTACATATTTATTTCCAAGATATTATGATTTTTTTAAAAACAATATTGTTTATTTTTTTATTATCTGATTAAAATAAGTCCAGACTGTAGTCATTTTTATTTCTCTAAAATATTTATTATTTTATATAATAAAAAATACGGACTTGTGACGCAGCCCGGTGCCATGTCTAGTGGTCACAATATGCACAGCCAGTAGAAACAGGATACACGCTAAAACGGGGTGGGAAAGCAAACAAAGAAAAGACGAGCAGAAGGAGATAAAAAAATGGTGGTGTCGTACATTGGTATTTCATCTCTCAATTATTCTTGTTTTCCTCCTCGACTTTGCTTTGCTAAACGCAAACAATCTGCGGGTAAGGTATCGATTATTTAATGGCATATTGCTTTGAACTCTGATGATGCTTATAGCAGTAGTATTTGTGCTGTCAAGTAGATTTCTACTTGACAATTACTTTTAATTAATTGAGTTTCTTCTGTCTCTTTTAGTGATTACCCTTCATTGCGATGACCATGTTATGGGCTTATTTGATGCCAATACTAACCGTTGTAAAGTTTCAGTTTTCTGGGGTATGACTACGAGGCCTTGTAGTCCTTCGACATAAACTAGTTATTTGAGAGAAACCCATTTCCATTTAATGTTCTTGGAACAAGAAATTCACTTCTTCTGTCTCAACTTTACTTTTTTTCATGCGACAGTTTCAATATGCAGTTTGTGGAGACTTTAGTAATGTTCATATGTATCATTTACACTGTAAAAGTACCTTTTTACATATATATATAAAAAAAGATTATCTGCACCAATGTTGATTTATAATTGAGTAGTGAAAGGGTTTTAAGAGATTGGGGATGATGCATTCTCATACCTTCATGAGCATTGGTTTTGCTGCTGGTAGGGGTTTACTTGAATTTGTTGATTGTGGCTGAGGTATGGTTATCTACCAGTTTCAGCAGCAATGAGCGACGATCCAATCAGTGATTGGATTTTGTCTGAAGGAAATGCAACCCAGATTACACGAACTAGTCCCATTGGCGGTGGTTGTATCAACAATGCAAGGCGTTATGACACTGATGCTGGTTCTTTCTTTGTAAAAACAAACAGGTAATAAAGAAACTTGACTCTAGATCAGCGAAATAACATCAAAGGCTTATGCTTTTCTATTTTAACATGTCTAAAGGGATTAAAGATTTTTACGGTTTAAATACTGGATTAGGAGTATTGGACCGTCCATGTTTGAGGGAGAGGCTCTTGGCCTGGGTGCTATGTATGAAACCAGAACAATCCGGGTACCTAGGCCATTTAAGGTGAGAAGGCTAAGCTTATTCTTCTATTAGTTGCTTGTTATTGATGGAAAATGTCAACTTGTATAAGTTTTCACATGGCATTGTGATTGGATTGTAACTATTTACCAAGCATTGTAGGTTGGACCCCTACCAACAGGTGGATCATACATCATTATGGAGTTTATCGATTTCGGGGCATCTAGAGGCAATCAGGTGAGGGTGCAAGAATATGGATAATTTGATCTTGGCAATAACTCTTTACAGTTCTGAATGGTTTACCAATCTTCAGTCTGTTCTAGGGAGAAAGCTTGCTGAAATGCATAAAGCTGGGAAATCTGAACAAGGCTTTGGTTTCGATGTTGATAATACCATTGGCAGGTGCAACCATCAGGAAACTGTTGTTGTCGACTTTGTCCTCTATTTTCTGATGCAAATGTCATGTGCACACTGATTTTAAATTGATAATAAATCCAGGCTCTAGCTCATTTCTAAGAAATTCATGTGCAAATTTGTAGTACTCCACAGATAAACTCTTGGACATCAGACTGGATAGAGTTTTACGGAAAGCACAGATTGGGCTACCAACTTAAGTTGATATTAGATCAATATGGTGATTCAACCATTTATCAAAAAGGTTATCTACATATCTCACCCTTGTGATAATTTATTCTATCCATTCCATGTCTTTGCTTGCTTGTGAATAATGCAAATTTAAGAGATGAAAAAACTAGCAAATTTACTGGAAAACATGATGCTGGGCTATATTACCATGAAAGCATTTGGTATAGCTGTGTAATGTTGAAACTGCTATCCAGTTTGCATCACTAGAACCACAGTAGTTAAGCACTTCTTCTCATGCTTCTTGTCTGCAACATTATTTCCATGTTCCTTGTTGCATTAAGTCATTCTGATCTTAATTCCCTTTTCCATCCTATGAACTTTGGATTTGAAAGGGTATTTCATGGGAAGACTGCCTGACCTCTCTTTTCTAAGGAGAACCTCATCATATTAAATCACTAATGTTGAATAACTCAGATATCATATGCAAAATCAGTACCGGCCGGAGTACCAATAGCAGCTACATCGAAATTGAAGACCGATAATCCCAGAAAGAAAGTCATCCAGTTTGGGCGCTCTGTTCCAGAACCTGCCCTGTGCTTGAGTGCTTTTCATCACGCTTACTGTTATTTGGTTTCAGTACTCATAGACAAACAAAGACTTTGATCTATGAAACTTTAAATGTCAATTAAGTAGCCCGTGCAAGTGACATATTTTTGGGTAACTTGTCTGACACCTGATTCACAGGAAAACGATTGGTGAAGAACATGGCACCTCTCTTTCAAAACATTGCCATAGAGCCATGCTTACTCCATGGAGACTTGTGGAGTGGGAATATTAGCTCTGACAAGAATGGCGAGCCTGTTATACTAGACCCAGCATGTTATTGTAAGTTAAAATTAATCTGATTGCTATATCATTGTGTAGAAGCTGGGCTCATAATCTGTGAAAACATCTTGCACCTGTATATATTACTGAATTATGTCTGCTGCAGACTGTATGTAATGAAAGAAAACACCTGTTTAGATGACTAATGGCTTCAAGTTCCAACCTGAGAATGTTGAGAACTGAAGTTTATGGCTTGCTCAAGTCGTTCATTATCTAGCTAAATGCATGAAGTTCATGTAGAGATTAATTTTTTAATCCACTAATTGCATGTTATTTGTCGAGTTTTATTTCAGATGGGCACAATGAAGCAGAATTTGGAATGTCATGGTGTGCTGGTTTTGGAGGATCATTTTACAATGCTTATTTTGAGGTATCTATTCTTCCATAGAGATACGAGCTTTATGAGTACCAAAACCATGGTTTTCTTTCATATCCAAAAAATCATCCACCTAAACACGGGGCTCGTTAACCATCAAATTTGTCATGTTGATACCCATCAACATTGGCATGTTATGGTCATGTATACATCCATGTCAATGTCAATGCAATAGGTGCCATACCCTGACACTACCCTGCAATCCAGACTAGTCCTATTTTGATCACATAAGATAAGCGAAAAGTTGCATCAACTATGTTTTGAAACTAAAAAAAATGCTTAGAAGCGTGCTGGCCTACTCAAATGTTCAAAGGGTTGTACCACCGCAGTCTTATGCAGGATCTGATGACATTCTTGTGTTCACCAGGTGATGCCCAAACAACCAGGCTTTGAGAAGAGGAGAGAGATCTATTTGCTGTATCACTACCTGAATCATTACAATCTGTTTGGTTCCAGTTATCGGTCATCAGCAATGTCAATAATAGATGATTATCTGCTGATGTTAGGAGTGTAAGGATGGTATTACATGCATGCAAGTTTTCACTGAAGTTTCGTTTTGTATGATTTGAAAAATACCTGAAAGTATATGTTATGGCTTGCCAGAGTGTAATTTCCTTTTCTCATTATGTATAGCAAATTTTTTGACTGAAGAAATGAAAAGGGAAACTGGAAAACGATATCTTACGGGCCGTATTGAATTTGTAAAGTGAATTCTGGTCTGAACTCTAAAGCAATAGAATGAAATTCAAGACTGTAAACCGTGAGGAGGGTGTGTTTATTGCTTAAAAGAACCCGAACCCAGTAGAATAATCAATCATGTTTCCGAGAATGCAGGATTGAAGTTCTTCATACCTGTAAAGAGGCTAATAGTTTTCATATATGGTACTTATTGATCTAGTAATCACGAGTTTGAATTTCATTATTTTTATTATATTTAATAAAAATTAAGCATAAAATAGTGTATAATTGTGTGTAAATTTCAAGCTTAATAAGTTTTTCTTTGAGGAAATATGTTAAATAATAATATAAATTATATTTTATGATTTTACTTAAAATTTTAAATTTTTAGATGAAAGATTTATTTTCAATAATTGTGCCGATGAATTGGCTAATTTAGATATTAATCCACGTCTCCAGGTATTTTGGTTGGATGTTATGTTCTCTCGGGCTTTCAGGATATTGCAAGTTACTGCGATTTGTTTTTTAAAAAAAAATAAGTTTTTTTTATTGGAAATAATTTTATATTTATTTTTAAATTGTTTATTCTTTATTATATATTTTAAGAAATATATATATTTTTAAAAGCAGCACTTACAGTAGCATTATAATTATAATTATTAACATATATTAAAAGAGGATTTGACGTCAACACTGTAGACTGGTCATTTCTCCTCCGTGCTTCGTAGGTGTTCGTCCACCTTATTTTTTTTTTTACACAAGGCTTCTTATTGTATTTTTTATGGTGCAATTGACGAAGCAATGGTTGTAGCCGAGCGGTTGTCGCGCGCGCTGCCAGCATTGGCGCGCGCGAGTTCGAACCGCTCCGGCCGCAGAACTGATTTGGATTTTTTTTTAATATAAAGAACTGTTTTTTTTTTTAAAAAAAAAAGGGTCTTTTGTTATTTAATAACTGGTTGTTGTTGTTTCTGATTTGGTTTTTTTTTTTTTTTTTTTAAAGAGCTGTTTTCTTTTAAAAAAAATGAAGGTTTTTTTTTTAAAAAAACCGGTTGTTTTTTTTTTTTTACAAAAAAAAAGAAGTTAATAACTGAGGTGTCCGGGCCAACTTACACGCACCACGACTAATCTCCGGATCCATTTTTTCCCTATTTTGTTTTGCCACTTATATATTTTTTTTTTCCTTAACCGAGGTGTCTGGGTCAGCTTACGCACAACACGATTTTTTCTTCCAAAGTATATTTTTTTTCCTGCCCAACTGAACGCGCCGTGAGTAATCCCTTTGCTCATTTTTTCTTAACATTTTTTCCTCTTTTTTTCCCACTTATACATTTTTTTTATATAATCAGGGTGTCCGGATCAGCTTACACGCACTACGACTATTACTATTTTATAGAATACCTAAAGGAGATCGCAATTCCAAAAAGTTATGAATATATATTTTTTAAGACGCTAATATGAAATAAATAGCAAAATATATAATTAGTCTAACATATTTATCAGAGAAAAATTACAACTAATTATTATCATTATTTTTAAGGCGCTAATATGAAATAAATAACAAAATATATAATTAGTTTAACATATTTATAAGAAAAAAAATTGACGAATAATTATTATCATTATTTTGAATGCCTTATCTACAATAATTAGAAATTTCAACACCTAATAATATTTTAAAAAAAAGCAATTATTATCAAATACTCTAAAAGAGATCAGACAAACCACTGTAGCGCCACACTCAGTTGCACTGTGGAGTGGACATTTGTCCTCTGTGCTTCGTGCGCGTACATGTTTGTTTTTGTTTTTTCCTTCGATGAACAGTGTATTAACGCATTTACCCCCCGAAAACGACAAAAAAACAGTTCCACGCTGGAGGGGCTTCGCGGTAATTGCGCGCGTACAGACCGGTCTGGTCCGGTCCGGTCCGCCGCACTTCTGATTTTTCTATTATTTTTCGAAATTGGCTCAATACGGATATATTTCGATGAGTTGGGAATAGGGGCAGACCGATAATTGACCACAATTTTTAATTATTTATCTCGATTTACTGTCTGGGCGTGCGGCGCACGCACCCGACTGTATATCGCCTCATGCCCTATTTAGGTGGCGCGTGAGGGGTCATACGGTGATCGGAGTTGTGCTACCGGCCTCTCTTTCGATGCGCCTCCGCGTTATCTTCCTCCCGGTGTAGCGCATTTCACAAACCGATGGCCGTGGACGCGGCGGTGGCTGGTGAAAGCCGCTGCACCCGTTTCTCTCTCTCCTGCACGTAAAAGTGCAGAAGAGTCCCCCTTTTGTGTGCCTTTTTCACTTCGGTCCCTGAACTTCTAATTTTGTGTATGGTCCTGATTTTAGTTATATAAGTTTTGATTTAGTTCGGTTGGGTCCTTCAATTGAAATTAATTCAATGTTAAAGTTTCACTTCAGTCCTCCTGCTTTTAATTTCCGGATTGGGTTGAAATAAATCAATAAATTTGGTACACAAGTTTCAATTTTATCCTTTGATTGAAATTGATAATATATTTGATTTTCATTTCGACCCTTATACTTTTAATTTTTTCTTTTAATCCCTGTACATTTGATTTTCATGTCCGTCCTTATACTTTTGATTTTTGATTTTCATCCCTTTATTTTTTTATATTCCTTCAATAATCCTTACTTTTGTCCATGTATATATAGGTGTGCTCTTAGTTTTGATTTTTAATTTTTGTTGTTTTCTTTTTTGTTGAGGTGATTTTTTTTATATAAAAAAAATAGCTCTTAAATTTTATTTTGTATCTATAATCATTGAAAATTGATATTTCTGTTTTTTTTTCTCCCTTTGGTCTTTCTTTTAGTTATTTATTGGTTTTTTTATTATTTCTTTCAAGTCAGGTGAATTTTTTTTACCTGATAATTTTTATTTTATTTTTTTGTTTGATCTTTTGTTAAAGATATTGGGATTTTTTTACCCTTTCATTTATTTTTGTGTTTTTTTCATTATTAATACAATAATAATAATAATAATAATAATAATTTCAGTTCTTTTTCTTGCTTACTCTTTTGTGAATGTTTTTCAGTTTTTTTCTCTCGGGATAATTTGATAATTTTTATTGTTTTGACAGTATTAGCAATGATAATTTTAGATGTTAACACTTCGATATTACTGTTTTTATAATAATGTGTAATGATCTGTTTTATTATATTAAATTTTGCATATATAGATGTTTTATTTGAATTTTGCACCGGCAAATCCTATTAATTTCTTTAGTCCCAATAATTATAAAAATTATTTGTTCAGCACGCAATGTAGTGCGGTCTATTTTTTTCATTTTCAAGTCAAATGATTTTTTTTCCAGTTAATAATTTTTATTTTTGTTTTATCATTTATTTTATTTGTTTTCAAGTCAAATCAATTTTTTTTTCTTTTGTTAAAGTTATTAAGATTTTTTTTTGTCTTTCATTTATTTATTTTTTTCATTATTAACACAATAATAATAATAATAATAATAATAATAATAATAATAATAATAATTTTAGTTATTTTTCTTACTTGCTCTTTTGTTAATATTTTTCAGTTTTTTTCTCTTGGGATAATTTGATAATTTTTATTGTTTTGACAATAATAGAAATGATAATTTTAGATGTTGACACTTCGATGTTGTTGTTTTTATGATAGGGTGTGATGATCTGTTTTATTATATTAAATTTTGCATATATAGATATTATATTTTAATTTTGGACCAACAAATTCTGTTAATTTCTTTAATCCCGACAATTATAAAAATTGTTTGCTCAGCCCGCAACGTAGTGTCGTCAATTTTTTTTAATTTTCAAGTCAAATACTTTTTTTTCCAGTTATTAATTTTTATTTTTGTTTTATCATTTATTTGATTTTTTTATTTGCTCTTTCTTTAATTTTTTTTATCGGTTTGTTTTTTATATTTTAAGGTCAAATAAGTTTTTTTTTTACCTCATAAGTTTTTTTTTTGTTTAATCTTTTGTTAAAGTTATTTGGATTTTTTTAATCTTTCATTTATTTTTGGGTTTTTTTCATAATAATAATAATAATAATAAGAAGAAGAAGAAGAAGAAGAAGAAGAAGAAGAATTATTTTAGTTATTTTTCTTACTTACTCTGTTGTTAATGTTTTTCAGTTTTTTTCTCTCGGGATAATTAGATGATTTTCATTGTTTTGACAATAACTGCAATGATAGTTTTAGATGTTAAGACTTCGATGTTGTTATTTTTATAATAGGGTGTGGTGATCTATTTTATTATATTAAATTTTGCATATATAAATATTATATTTTAATTTTGGACCAGCAAATCCTATTTATTTCTTTAATCCCAATAATTATAAAAATTGTTTGCTCAGCCCACAACATAATGGGATAATTTTTTTAAATTTTGAAGTCAAATGTTTTTTTATCAATCAATAATTTTTATTGTATTTATCATTTTTTTTATTTGCTCTTTTGTTAATGTTTTTAGGCTTCTTTTCAGCCTTTGATTTAATTTAGTTTTTTTCACGTTATTAAAGCAATAATAATATTAATATTAAGAAGAAGAATAATAATTTTAGTTTTTGTTCTTACATGCTTTTTTATTAAAAAAAATTTCTCAAGTTTGTTTAATAATGTTTATTGTTTTGACAGTAATAGTGATGATAATTTTAGAAGTTAAGATTTCGATGTTACTGTTGTTATGATAGAGTATGTTGATCTTTTTCATTATATCAAATTTTACATGTTTAAATATTATATTTTAATTTCAATAGTGGTAAAAATTATTTGTTCCGCCCGCAACGTAGTGCGGGCATTTAACTAGTAACATATACTAAAAGAGATCAGATATTTACTGTGTATTGTGAGTATTTTCACTGTGGATTATAATAGTTATTTTGAGTTGACTCGATTTTGGGGTTTTGGGTCAGTTCAGGTCATAGTTTTTCTGGTTTTTTAAATGTGGTGGCTGTTGTGCCACGTGTACTGTCTTTTTAAAATGCTTTTGTCCTGCCTTTATTATTATAACATATACTAAAAGAGATCAGATATTTACTGTGTATTGTGAGTATTTTCACTGTGGATTGTAATAGTTGTTTTGAGTTGACTCGATTTTGGGGTTTTGGGTCGGTTCAGGTCATAGTTTATATGGTTTTTTAAGTGTGGTGGATGTTGTGCCACGTGTACTGCCCTTTTGAAATGCTTTTGTCCTGCCTTTAATATATAACATATACTAAAAGAGATCAGATATTTACTGTGTATTGTGGGTATTTTCACTGTGGATTGTAATAGTTGTTTTGAGTTGACTTGATCTTGGGGTTTTGGGTCGGTTCAGGTCATAGTTTATCTGGTTTTTTAAGTGTGGTGGATGTTGTGCCACGTGTACTGCCCTTTTGAAATGCTTTTGTCTCCTGCCTTTAATCACAATAATAAACTAAATAATCAGTTGCAAAACTCAAAAACCGTACAAAAATGTTATAAAAAAATCATTTATGAAAGACAAAATTGGAGTGATACAATTAACTTATCGAATACGAAACAACAAATTTTCACAAATTGAATAGCCAAGATTTGGATTCTCCATCAAAACCCATTAAAACTCGAAGAGAAAACAAAAATCTCATGGCAATCTCAACAGATCATAGTGTATCAAAATCATCAACCAAAACCCAATTTGACCCAAATGGATTAAGGCAACAACAACCAAAAACAGTTCAATTACCCCGCATCAACCTTAAACCCCAACAAAAAAACAGTAACAATCATAAAAAAGAAGCCTTGATTACCCAAATTTAAGGCAATTAAAAAGAAAATGCAAAAAACCCACTTGACAAAAAGTTAGGGGAAAATAAAAGATGTCACAGCCAGAAGAGAAAATATATCTGGGGTTAAGGATCTTGAAGCTTACCTGACAAAAGAAAGAGAGAGAATCAAGAGAGAGAGAGAGAGAGAGATAGGGGGTAACAATTAACACATAATAGAATCAATACTGGCAATTTTATTATACAAGAGAAGGAGATTGGGTTTCGAGAGGGAGGGAGTCTTTCTGTTTTAAGCGTTGTTTATTTGTCTGGCGTTGTATTTCTTTTTTCATTGAAATAGTTGTTTTGGGTTGGCTCGGTTTTTGGGTTTTGGATCGGTTCGGGTCACGGTGTATATTTTATTTTTTTATTTGCTCTTTTATTAAAGTTTTTAAGCTTTTTCAGTCTTTGATTTAATTTTATATTTTTCATTATTAACATAATATAATAATAATTTTAGTTTTTTTTCTTACTCACACTTTTGTTTATGTTTTTAATTTTTTTTCTCGGGGTAATTTTTATTATTTTGACAATCATAGTAATGATAATTTTAGATGTTAAGACTTCGATGTTGTTGTTGTTGTTGTTATAATAGGGTGTGTTGATTTGTTTCATTATATCAAACTTTGCATGTATAGATATTATATTTTATTTTTTAACTAGCAAATCCTATTAATTGCATTAATCACAACAATTATAAAAATTATTTGCTCAGCCCGCAACGTAGTGAGGGCATTTTTTTTTTATTTTCAAGGCAAATATTTTTTTTCAGCTAATAATTTTTTTTTCATTTTTTTTTGGTTTTCTCTTTTGATAAAGTTTTAGGCTTTTTTTAGTCTTTGATTTAATTTTGTTTTTTTCATTATTAACGCAATAATAATAATATAATAATAATAATAATAATAATAATAATAATAATTTAAGTTTTTTTTCTTGCTTACTCTTTTTTTAATATTGTTAAGTTTTTTTTTTCTCGGGGTAATTTAATAATTTTTATTATTTTCTTTATTATTGAGGTAGTATTTTTTTGAAAACTTTTGTTCTTAAATTTTAGTTTGTGTTTATGATTATTTGAAAATTTATATTTCTTATTTTTTCCCCTTTGTTCTTTCTTTTAGTTTTTTTATTAGTTTTTTTTTTCACGTCAAATGATTTTTTTCAGTTAATAATTTTTTTTTTGTTTGCTCTTTTGTTAAGGTTTTTAGGCTTTTTTTATTCTTTGATTTAATTTTGTTTTTTCATTATTAATGCAGCAATAATAATAATAATAATAATAATAATAATAATAATAATAATAATTGCAGTTTTTTTTCTTGCTTCCTTTTTTGTTATTGTTTTTGAGTTTTTTTTTTCTCGGGATAATTTAATTATTTTTTATTGTTTTAGCAGTAATAGTAATGATATTTTTAGATATTAAGGTTTTGATATTGTTATTGTTATAATAGAGTGTGTTGATGTGTTTTATTATATCAAACCTTGCATGTATAGATGTTATATTTTATTTTTGAACTAGCAAATTTTTTTAATTATTTCAATCTCAACAGTTATAAAAATTATTTACTTGACCCGCAACATAGTGCGGCAATTTAACTAGTTACTTTACTGAAATATAACCAATCAATCATCTGTTTACCCGGAAAGCGCCTTGTGCTTTTGATTTTTAGAAGAAAAGCGACCCCCCGCCCCAAAAATTTTCCAGATACAGAAGTACATGGGCATCTTCAAGAACTGGCTTCGAATTCTGACATCCCCAACACCTTACAAAGATTCCTCAAAACAAAATCCAAGAAAAAACCTACTTTCTGTCCAGTCCGTCTCAGCAGCAAACTGAAATAATAATAATAATAATAAAATCTTTGCTGAGAAGAGAAAGAGAGGCAGCAAAACATGAACACCACACCACCGCCACTACCAGACCTGATACTATCTTTAGAGCAAGCAACACTAATGGCTAAACAACTCCCATCAACAACTGACTCAATCCACCTCCTCCAAATCTATTCCTCTCTCCACCAAGCCCACCATCACCTCTCGTCCTTCCTCTCCCAAAACCACCAACTCCCTTCTTTCCCTCTTCAACCTCCACCACAAGAGAACTCTCTCTCCTCAGCTACTGGAGCTTATGAGAATGGAGACGAGCATATGCAAGTTGGAGATGATGATGAAGAGAATTCCAGTAAGGTGGTATCTATTGGGAAGGTTGAGGAGATGATGAGAGATTGCTTTATTAAGAATAAGAGGCCTAAACGGCCTCTTTCTCCGTCAGCGGTGGCGGTGGCGGAGGAGAGGAGGTTGCATGATGATGGGTCTGGGGGAGGAATTATGGGTTTTGATCCCCGTGAAACCAAGTTGAGGGCTTTGGATCTTATTTACCAGTTTCATGGCTAATTATTATTGGGGAAGAAATAGAACAGAGGAAACAGAGGGCGGAGCAGGGTAATTTCGCTTGCGTTGTCTATTTGATGAAGTGAGCTTTTGGAATGGGATGGATGGTCGAGTTTGATCTTTTACTTTATTTTGAGAATGCCATGGCAGCATGGCAAAACATGATGCGATTGAAATTGGATTTAAGAGATGATGTATTGCATTATGAGTGACTCATGTTTTTATCCCTATTCTGGGATTTGACATGCTATATATCTTTAGATTGCCTTGGCATTTTCTCAGAAAAAAAAGATTGCTTTTTAACCTCTGTTACTGTGATATGATTTCTCAAGAACATCACTTTTTGTTCAGGGAAAAACCCATGAAATCACATTGAATTGTTACATCAAATAATCTTCTTATACACAATCTTATCAACGTCACACTGATCAATGTTATATAGTTAATGCCTGTTCATTAACAATACATCCCCATCATCCTCTAGGATTTCGGAAATTGTATGTATTGCGAGTTGAGTACGCTGATTCTACTCTTTAAACACTGCAAAATGGGTCTGCAACCCAACCAAACTCACTTGAATTCACCATCTACCATGAAAATTGAAACTTGGTATTACTGCAAGTTTGAATCTTACTTGTATTTACTTGAATTTCTACTCACTGTGCATATTACATTCTTGAGTGAATTTATAGAGCCATGGCTGCTGCACTGGCAGCAGCTCATTGGCTTGTTGTACAATGGGAATATTTCTTGCTATGTGCAGGCCATGAGATAGCTGTGTGTTACGGAGAGCCTGCCATAGCTGACAAAGTTTGTTTTGCATTCTAATTGTTTGTGATAATGACAGGTGGTGACTGGGCTGATGATTCATCAATTCCCTTCATTCTAACAATGAAGATCCCAGTATCGAAATTCCCAACTGTGGTTTTCACCGTTGAGTGTCCCCATCCTGTTCGATGACATTGACGTGCTTCAACTCCAGAGGCGATGACACGGTGTCCGGCGATCTTGTTTTGTGGCGTCTTCGATAACTCTTCCACTGTCATAAACCCTTGCATTCTCACAATCGATTTCTGCAAAATACCAAAATCAGCGAAGGCAAGCTCCTCCAGTCTTGACTGGACATGAATTAATTTGGGAGGATTGGTATAAGGCAAGTGAAAGAAAAAAAACACATATTGCCAGATAACATGACTGTTTTTTTGTGGATGAGAGAAAACTTCATTTTCGGAAAATATATTTTATAGATCTAGGTGAGCAAATAAAATCTTGGTTGTTTTAGATTCTTACAGAAGGTGTATATTCTAATTTGAACTCGAAACCTGTTGTACATATCACAAGCTCAAATGACATGACAATTATTGGAAGGAAGTGAAAAGAAATGCACTGAAACATACATCATTCGTAGCACTCTCAGTGGCTGAGCAACCACCATTTTTATGAGCAACTTCAATCTCAACGGCTGCGCATATGTGCTGAAGTGATTTTCGAAGCATCTTACGTTTCCCATTGAAGGCAGAATTCACTTGTATCCCAAACGGGTTTGATTAATATGCGAGACAATGTCTCGACAAATTATAGCATCTAAAACCTCATGTTCCATTGACCAAAGTTGAAATAAGGTTCCAAGGACAGCACGAAATTTCGTGTTGCAACTTGCAACACTTGCATAATTAGAAAAGAGAGAGACATAAAACCAGAGTTTTCGGACGTGATTTCATTGTTGTACCGTTTTCCCATGACCAACTGAATTCCCATTAGTAGTCATCGTGATTTCATTATATGGGGTTCTAGAATTAGAGCCTTAAATGCATCTTAGCATCACCAGAATGCTAACCACTTCAATCAAGCTTGTCGTTGTTACCTAATTGGTCAAAATGGAAACCATGTATTCCAGCTCCAAAATTGAAGTCAATGGTTTTTCTCTGTGGGGTTGCTTCAAATTTCGATGCATTTCGAAGATATGAAAGCTGGGGTCTTCCCAGATCACACACTTGAAATCACGGATGGTGGCAAAATGCTTGTTACCAAATCTGTGCATGTATACAAGGCTTGTAATTTCATTCAGCATCAATTAAATACCAACCATAGAGCACAAGTAAAAAGCCTTTTGAGATTGGTAATCTAGCGTTTAAATGACCTGGTAGTCATGTGTGTTTTGAGGGGAGTGATTCATTCAACTCTCCCTCTCCCCCTCCCGGATTTCATTGAACTTCGCTTTGAGAAATTCCACATGGAAAGGCTTAGGTTTTTTTGCCGACGTATAGTTTTCATGCCAATGAAACAGGCATGATTTCATCCTCCTTTCCTGTTGAGAACAGAATGGAAAAATAAACCCATCCTCTTCAGTTTTATGCACTTTAGTACTATGAGGTTGGACAAGTTATCATAAAGAAGGTGGCATTTCACTCTCTTGACCACACCATAAAAGAGCTACAAATATCCAGTAACTTAATGCATGAAGCTTAAAAATAAAAATGAAGATACTGGAAATACAATATAAAGATAATTATAATTACCCTACAGAAACTTAATGCATGAAGCAAGTATTTAAAAACTAGTGCACAAAAATCATTAACCTACCAGAGATCATTATTAGGATCGTCAAGGAACTCTTTTGTCATCACCAACAACTCATTCCTTGCCTCTGTTACAATATCGGTAATGTCAAATTCATCTTCCTTCTCTAGAAGTGGTTGAGGCTGTAGCAGTGGAAACTGCAGCTGCTGCTGAGAGTTGCCAAGAAATATTGGGCCATGAGTTCCGACATTGGAGAAATTGGTTCCTTGATTGAGTTGTTCTTCCACATTATGATTTCCCTTCTGTCCAAAAGTTGCAAAGTTTCCATCATCAGTAGTCCCAATTCCAGTATGACTGCAATTGGGGTAAGTAGGGTATAGCTGTTTGCTTTGTTGCCCATAGCTAGGAATCAACATGCTATCATGGTTTGAGTTCACTTGAGTAAGAGAATGCACAGAACCAAGGGAATGCATAGACACAGGGCTACAGAGATTATTCTGGACATTGTTTCTGTATTCTGATTGAGACATTGTCTTGAAGAATTGCAGGTTTGTGAATTGAGAAAACCCTCCTTGTAAATTCAAAGTCATTGAAGGATGGCGATCTCTAATCATGGTCTTCTGTGTTGCATCCTGTTTCCGCTTCAAGGAAAGACGATATTTCTGAAAACATAACATTTGTAATAATTATATGCAAATGATGCCCTTTCATAATCCTACATAGCATAAGGAGTAATTATACAGCAACATAACATTGTTCAATTACTCTGAAAAATCAACATTGCAATTGTGTCCTGTAGAGATTTCAAAAAAAAAGATGATGAAATATATGCTTCTACTATTTACAAGTTGGTAGTTTGAGACAGTAAAATCCACGGGCCAATTAATCACTCATGTTTGACATATCAGGCTTCAAATATTACCAACAAGTATACCTAGCCCTCAGACCATTTACAGAGAACAAACCTGTAAATGGCTTGAAACATTTTCTTTCTTTAGTCCTGGGACATTCATGTGCTGAAGTATTTTCTTTGGATGGGCACCTGCATTGATCATGAGATTTAAGCGATACTGTACCATTATTGTCAACAGAAAAGATGGGAACAGAAAAATATTATCATACAACTTCTGTTGAGAACTTTTTACCATCAATGCCTAATATCCCGATAGCCTCCAAGAATCTGTTATGCAGCTCGTTAGTCCAAACAAGCTTTGGCTTCTTTAGAACAGTCAAATTGTCATTATCTTCATCATCCTTATCTGTCTCTTCTAGCTCCTTTCTTTTTCCCATTTGGTCACTCTGCCCCATGGTACTTGAGAGTGATGGGATCCCTGCAGTCACACTCGATGCATTCTCCTCTGAAAACCCAGCATGAAAGCTGTTTGATCCCGCGCTAGATACAGTTGTCCTTTTTTTCTTTCTATATGCTAACTGCCAGAGGTTTTTTACATCATTCTTGATGATTGGCTTCATAAGATAAAGTGCAGCCCCTTTATACAGCCAGCCTAACATGGCACTCACATTGTTATCAGCTGAAAAAACTGTGATAGAAATAAAACCGCCAAAATCAAATGTTAAAGTTTTATTACTAAATAACAGGCATCTTATGGAAAAAAAATGCATGGCTGAGGTTGAATCAAGTACTTACCGACAATAGGCAAGGAAGACATTACTCTCACTGTCTCAAGGATCTTATATTGATCCATATCAGGCAAGTGAGTTTCTGTCAGAATAAGGTTAATTTCATCTTCTTTCTCCCGTAAAATGTGCAACGCATCAGTGGCTCGTGTGGCCGTTGTAACTACAGGTACAACAGTATAACAAGTTTTATGTATAAGATTTATCAACGAAAAAGTCAAAGATACTTAAATTTGACCATTCCATCATAAAGAAGAAAGAAGAAAAGCTAAGTGCCTGTCAATACCTAAAGCAAGTGGCCGGAGGTGGTAAGAGATTCGTTTTAACTTTTTTGGACCAAATAGATCATAACAGTTTCAACAAAAATTACCAGATTTTGCTCTTAATGGTCTTTTCCTAAGCAGGAACACAGATCCAAAAACTAGCATGTTTGGAAATGTATTGTTATCTACAAGGAGCAATTAAATTTCAACATCTGAGAACAGGTTCACAAACTCTACCTGGAATCTGAGGAAGGGATTACATGCAACAGCCCCAACACCCTCCACCCCACCCCCCGATGCAACAAACCCCTCTTTTTTTCTCTTACACTTTGAACAACTCTATAACATAGCATACTTATTATTGAACCTAGGGTCCGATTGAGAACATGGTACACGAGGCATTAACCAAAACCTTCCCAACCCAGAGGCAAAGGATGCATCACATCACTCCACCACATTCCTAAATGCTAAAGGTGAGTGTAACTAATCAGTAAAGCAATATTGCATCTCGTGATCAAGGGTGCTAGTGAAACAATAGTAGCTCAAGAGTCTTAACAGAATCAGATATAAAAAGATAACCGACGAATCTCTGGCACATACCTTCATATCCAAATGCCTCAAGCATTTTTGACACAATTCTGAGGCATGTGGGATCACTTTCCACAACCAGGATTCTTACACCCATAGCAAATGTGCTAGCATTATTTTTTGAAACTTCAACTGAGAGAAACTGCTCACTAGTCATGTCTGGAACAGAACCTACAGGGTAGAGAGGGACAATTTGACAGGCACAGAGAGGGACGCTTAGATAGATATGCTTGGGCTCTAAATATAGGATGTGTGCATTTATTTTGAGGTGCCTATATATAACCAATAATCTAGTACATATGGTAGCTGCCCAAGGAAATAATCTTTGAGAAAATATTTGTACAGTTCTTCACGCAAAGTAGATGATCCTGTCCGTTCATGGCGTGTGGACCCCACATTGTGGACGGACAAAATCACTTCACAAAAGCATAGATGGTTATTTAAAGCATTCACCAATAGCGACAAATTTTGCCTGGATGTCGAATCCAAACCTGGAGGCTCCTCAATAAATTACTCTACAAAACTATTAAAGCGTATCTGGAATTTAAGTTCAAGTGTGATAAAACAAAATGATCAAAGAAAATATTTGACAATCACTTGAGAAGATGTGCAGAGCATTCTAAAATGGCAGCATTAGCCTTGTAACTGTCAATTGAAAATTGATGATAGTCAACACATTTAATTAGCTTGCCAGTAAACCCCCAAGACTTCCATATATATACAGAACTCCAGGTCAATTGATGAGTTTCCTCTCTAGGAAGAATGCAAAATATTGAATTTCCATATTTGAATACATAAGAAAACCCTTATGCATGAACTTTTATGTTGTCGTACTGTCATCACATGAATGTAAACAAACCTGTGATGGCAGTACCCACGCATAAATGTTCAACTCAATGGTGTTTGGGATGATAACCAATGCTATTACTTCTCATACAGGACATATAATAGAAGGGAGTGTTTTAAAGCTTATTTAATATCTTGCAATGCTCTATAATGAACCAAACTAATTGAGCTTGACTCTTGTTAGATTTGATAAAATATTCATTCACCAAGTTTGATCACAATTTCAAAGTTTAATTATTTTTATAAAAAGTTTCAACATTTAAATACTCAATTCAAAATGTTCGTAAACATAAAATATATCTTAGATGATTATCTAAACGAGTAAATAAAAATAATATTTTATTATAGCTTGGATGCAAGATAAAATATAAAATACATCTAGCATGATTTAACATTCAAGTTGAGGCTAGTATATTTAGTATTTAGATAAAAAAAAAAGGAGGGTGTAATTCAAAATCATATCAACAATATTTACATTTATTTCATTTCCTATATTAGTAAACAAGCTCAAATTTCTTAAAAAATTAACAAATTAAGTTTCAGAACTGTTTTAGAAGAATTCAGAGTCATCAGAAATCAGTAACAACTATTTACTATCTTTCAAATATCCAGGTTTTTGTTTGCCTATCTTTCAAATATCCAGGTTCTTGTTTGTCTATATTTCAAATAAAACCACCAATGAGACTTCTTAACAGGAAAATCCATGGGAAGGTATTTGACAATAAGAGCAGGGGAAACTACCAAACATTAGATAAGGATCACAATATGACATTTCTAGTGATTGATGCAAGATAATAAGGAAATCAGGTGTAGGTTGAGTGTTTGAAGAAAATACTGACCATAACAGGCTCAGTCTAGAGAGAAGAAGCCAATTCACTATTGGTTGATCACTCAATTGACCCTTGTTTCCTACCCGGATCTTCCCACCAATATTACTGATTTGTTCTCTAACACATTATATTTGGAGCCTGGAATTGGTCACTCTGTAGTTTAAATGTGCACCCGTTATAGGTTGTTAAGCAGCAAAGCTGCCTGGTGTAAATGGACTGTGAAGATACACTGCTATATTTCCTACGAAGAGCAGGCTTCTATACAAATCACCAAAAAGTAAATAATCTGGCAGGCCCAGAGGCTATCTCATTTCCAAAATCCTTATATATAAAAGGCAGCATGATAACAAACTAAACAATTTCAACGATGCAAAGTCTTCAAGTTTAAACCATAAATCACGTGAAGAGAAGGACAGAACACCCCTAATGAACTTGGGCCACCACAGAGCACATTACCTTTTCAACTGAAACCAATATCCATGTTTTGCTATCCTTCTTCTATCCAGAAAATCCGTCTCCACCTTTTTCTCTGTATCTCATGTTATCGTTTACTTCTCGTATATACAATCACCTCTGAATAAACCAGTCCTTGTCTTGTCAATCATCCATTCAACATTCCCATTTGCACTATTCAGCATTTTGGACTAATAAAGCATGGAATGCGGTGAAATTTCTTTAAGCTAATACAAAAACGAAATCAGGATCAAAGGGTACATGAAACCAATTCTCCTTTCCTACTTGCTTCTCTCCTTAGGCCATCAATCTTAAACATTTAAGATAATGGGTGCTTGGAGATTCCTACATTCCAATTAAGCTGCATATATTAAGTTATAATTACATTTTGAGACATGCCTCTACTTCATCCAGTTTGCTAAATCACAAGGGAAAAGAAGAAAATAGGGTATCCATGATTTTATAACAAAAAGAAATAAAAGAAAAGGCAAGTTGACAAAGGGAGGAGAGAAGTAGAATGGGGAGAGAAAAAAATACCTTCTCATGCAAAAATCTTTCAACTTCTTCTGAAAAAGCAACGACAAGTGAGCTCCATATTTTCATCTGTCAACAAGACCTATCATTGATATGAATCTGGGGGTGGTGTCCTCGTCTAATTGATCAATGAGTTTATCGATTTCAGTGATCTCTTCTTGAGGCCTTTCAGACTCTTCAATACAGTTGGTATGGATAAGACTGCTTGCTTTACCTGTGGCTTTTCTCCACTTGATCACATAAGATTGGTGTCCGTCTTATTTTCACAGGCTGGATAGAAACAAATACACACTGCCCATACATCATAATTTGAGATGGAGAGTTCCCATTGCCAATTTCATGTAATCTGAATAGAGCTCAATCACAAAGCACTATTTTCAAGAACACGAAAGAAAGTCAAATGGAGACAGGCATAGAAACAAACGAATCCAATATCTTGTCTTTACTGGAACTGCGGGACAATGACGAGCTTTCTCAAGCCCAACCCCTTTCATGCCATTTGAATAATGGTCATTTCCAACCAAAAGAGAGATAGCTATCAGGTGTTTCCTTTCCAACCCAAGACCAGCTTCTATATATGATAAATGGTAGCATTCAAATGGTTCCTGCACACAATGACATTGTTGTGTTTCAAAAGTAGGAAGCAATTGAGAAAGCAATTTGAATTGCCCATTACATTCAGAACAATAAAAATATATAGAAGACTACCCTGCATTGCAGTAAGTTGTAGAAATTATGATTCAGGCACTACTTCCAAGTTTACCTAAATCTCACAAATAATCAGAAAACTGAATACAAGACACTTAAGGCTTACTTTGGTATTAGGCTTGAGGAATTTCATCACTAACTTAGCCCCAAAAAGGAAAGCATCACTACCAGCTGTTATACAAGTATCCACATGGCCTTTGGCATTTAACTGACCACACAGTGCTTCAGCTTCACCATTTGTTTTTTAAAACAAGTATACCAAATAGTTCAAGAAGTTCCTACAAAAACCAGTTCAGGGAATTAGTTAATTACAAGCATTCCCCCATCAGAAGTAAAATCAAATTCATATATGTCCAAAGAAATTCTACAAAAAATGCAATTCTCAGAAACCACATGCAGGTTCACTAATGAATATAAAAGGAAAAAACATTTTTAAAATTAACTGCGACTAACCACACCCTCTCGAACACAATTCAGAAAAGTCTTGTTCCTCTCTACCAAAAATCATTTTTAGCCACCAGCAAACCCGAAATATCAACCCCCCGAAAACAAAAAAAAAACTCGCTACTCTCGGTTGAGACTTCATTGGCGATGGTGCCTCATCAACAACAAAAACAAGAAACACTCCAAACTGCCACCAAAAAAAAAAAAAAAAAAAAAAAAACGTTTCAAGCTTTCTCATTATATCCGCATGAAAACAACCTTCTTTCAAAATCTTCAACTTTTTCACAATTTCACCTCAATCCCCCACATCATTAACCAAAAGGGTACTCATAAAACCTATAACTACAAAATAAATAATAATAATAATAATAATAATAATAATAATAATAAAAATAATAATAAATATCACACTAAAGAATGATTCTTAAGGCCATTACTAAACCCCACAAAAAAATATCAAAAGGGTTTCTAAAAAGGCTCAAACCTTGTAGCAGAGATTGATGGTACGGAAGAAAGTGAGACGAGATGAGGTTGACGGAAATAGGTTTCCTCGATAGGTGCTTCATGATGGACTATCCATCAAGAAAGATCCACTGTGACCCTTTATCTCTCAAGAAACCGGGTCCATCATGTCTTGCATAGGGTTTAGTAAATCCCATAATTTGCCGCCACCACCAGCAACAATTATTATTACTTGGATGATGTAAGTAGTTGCAAAGCAATACTAAAATTGGGAGTTCGGTTTCATTAAATGGACAATGTGTTAAGATTTTTTAATGTTTGCATGTTTTGGAAGAAGCAGAAAGTTTGAAGTTTTTATCCACCTTTTTTTTTTCCATTACGTGAGTCTTCGCGTTCTGTATATTTTATACACACATTATCATTCTCCGTACCCAGAACTAATATTCTTTTCAACACAAATTAACAAAAACACTAAAATGCATCGGTGTTTCATTGTATATATACTGTTCACTGTGACTCATAATCACTATTTATTGGCAATTTACACTGGTGATTCACGGGTGCACGTCCACCTATTTTTTTTTTTCAACAGTGAATTAACAAAACAACCCCTCGAAAAAGAAAAAAAAACGCCGCCGGTTTCAAGGGCTCCACGGTAATTGACCATTTTCGGTCTGGTCCGGCCCGGTTCGTCTGACCAGTTTTTTAATTTTTTAATATTTCATTGAACAGTGCCTTAACCATTTTGTCCATCGAAAAGAACAAAACACACGCCTGGGGGTGAGGGGTGTTCCGGTAATTAGCCAATTTTTTATTTTTTTTCGTCTGACAACTGTTGGCGCGTCGCCGCACGCGCCGTTCGTTTCAGCGCTCACGCGTGTTTCGGACGGCGCGTGCGGCCTACTCCGGCGTCGGAAAATGACCGATCGGCGTCTAGAATGCTTTTCATGCATGTTCTCTTCCACTTGGGGCGGCGCGTGTGGCACTATGGTGTCCGGAGACGTGTCAATGGTCGTTTGAATTTCCCCCCTATTTCTCTCTCCTGCCTGCACCATATGACGTCAGCTACGCAGTTTTTTGTCAAATTTCATTTCAGTCCCTGAACGTTGTAATTTGTTTTTCTGGCCCTTATTGCTATTATATAGGTTTTTTTTATTTCAATTTTGTCCTTCAATTGAAATTGATGATATATTGAAGTTTCAATTCGGTCCTTATGCTTTTAATTTTGCGGATTGGACTGGAATTCTAAATATTTTTGGTATCAAAATTTTGATTGGTTTCAATTGCATCCTTCCATGCAAATTTATTATAAATCCTTAATATTTTCGATATCAAAGTTTGCTTTCTTTCAATTTTATCCTTCTATGCAACTTAACTATAGATTTCAGTTTCATTTAGGTCCCAAATCTTTTAATTCTAGGTTTTGTTTTAAATTATTTAATTTCAATGTTTTGATTTGCTTCAGTTTTATTCTTGAAATTAAATATATTATTTAAAGTATGTCAAATTAATTATATATTTGTATATTTGTGTCAGATTAGAATATGTTAAACTAATTATATATATTCTAATATTTATTGAATATTATCGCCTAGGAGAAAATAAAACATGACCTAGGATTTTTTCAAGAAATAAAATATTAATATCAGTATTCTTAAATACATTTGATATAATAATATAATGAATAAATCAGATAAAAAAAATTTGCTTCAAATTTTAGTTTTGTCCTCTTTTTTAAAAATTTATTTCTTAAAAAAATACAATATTTTGGTTTTTAATATTTCAGATCTAATATTACTGGGCAAAACATACAACTCAAAATTTTTTTTGACAAATTTACCTAGATTTAAAAAAAAATACGAGCCACTTCCCGTTTCAATTACACTGTTCTTTTTAGACGATAAATAACTCATTATAGCACGCAAAAAAAAGGTTTTTTTTCTAAAAACAAATTACAATATTTTTATTTTTAATGTGTCAGATCTAATATTACTGGGGAAAAAGAGAAGTCATAAAAAAAATATGACAAATTTACCTAGGTTATCTACAATTAAAAAATATGCAAGTCACTTCCCGTTTTGATTAAGCTGTTCTTTTTAGACAGCAAAAAAATAATTATTGCGCGCCAAAAAATTATGTTTATTTTTAAAAACAAATTATAATATTTTTATTTATAATACGTCAGATCTAATATTACTGAGGAACAAAAGCAACTCATCAAAATAAAAATGACAAATTTACCTAGGTTATCTACAATTAAAAAAATATACGAACCACTTCACATTTCGATTACTCTATAAAGTATGTGAGACTAATTATATGTTTTAATATTTATTGAATATTATCGCCTAAAAATATATATAGAGAAAAAAAAATGACCCAGGATTTTTTTCTTAACAAAATTTAATATCAATATTCTTAAATACATTTAACATAATAATATGATTAATAAATCTTATAAAAAAAAAATTGCCTTTGAATTTAAATTTGATACTCTTTTGTTTAAGTTTATTTCTTAAAAACAAATTTACAATATTTTCATTTTTAATATTTTAAATCTAATATTACTTGGGGAAAAAAAACAACTCAAAAAAAAATTACAAATTTACTTAGGTTATCTACAATTAAAAAATATATGAGTCACTTCCCGTTTCGATTTCACTGTTCCTTTTAGACAACAAATAAGTCATTATAGCACGTAAAAAAATTAAGTTCATTTCTTAAAAAAATTACAATATTTTCATTTTTAATGTGTCAGATCTAATATTACTGGGAAAAAAATGCAACTAAAAAAAAAAGGTTAACAAATTTACCTAGGTTATCTACAATTAAAAAATATACGAACTACTTCCCATTTCGATTACACTATTCCTTTTAGACGGGGAATTTTTTTTATCTTACATATTTTATCTATTATAATGTTACTAATTAAATATTTAAACAACTAATTACAGCATTTAAAAAATCAATTAGTTTTCTACATTGAAAAAACCCTAACGCAATGCGCGGGCAAGCATACTTATTATACCACGCAAAAAACTTATTTCTAACATATTTGATCTATTGCAATTTCAATAACTGAATATTAAAATGACTAATTATAGCACACACAAAATTTAATTTTATTTATGTAAAAACAAATTACAATATTTTTATTTATAGTGTGTCAGATCTAATATTACTGAAGAAAAAATGCAACTCATAAAAAACAAATTACCTATGTTATCTGCAATTACAAAATATACGAACCACTTTCCATTTTGATTATACAGATTTTATCAATTATAATTTTACTAATTAAATATTAAAAAAAAATACAATACATATAAAAACAATCAATTTTCTACATGGATAAAAAAAGCCCCGGCGCATTGCGCGAGCATATCGCTCGTTTTTTCTATAATACTATCTATAAATTTGAACAAAATAATATATTTGTGCAAAATTTCTATAACATACAACTTTCCAATATAAATTTATTTATTTAATAAATTTTAACGAAATCACCAGCATAAAATTATTATTGTTATTAAAAAGTAAGAAAATTTGGATATCAAAATTATTGAATTTATCGGATTAGGATAGGTTATTTAATATTTTAATTTAAATTAAACATAATAATAAAATATAAATTATGTAAACACCTATAATAACTAAACAACAAAAATAGGTCATTGATTTTTCACCTATAAAAAGAAGAAAACATCATTTAAAAACAATTATTGTGCCACTATTATTATCATGACTATAACAATTAGCATTATCAACATTATTACTGTTAAAATAATAAAAATTATTAAATTGACTCGAATAATAAAAAAAAAATAGCAAAACACTTTAACAAAAGAGCAAACAAAAAAACAAAAAAAAATAATCACTAAACTTATCATTATTATTCCATAAACAATAAAAACCATAAAATTATCTTGAAGAATAAAAAAAAAAACTTTAACAAAAAAGCAACAAAAAACAACAAAAGAAAAAACAAAACCAAATAAATATTATGAGCACAAAAAATATCATCTATCTGAAAAACAAATAAAAATAATAAAAAATACAAAAAGCAAAGGAAAAAAAAGAAATATCAATTCTAAAATGATCATCAACATAAATTGAAATTTCAGAACTAAACTAGACAAAAATAAGACCATAGTAAAAAAATGACAAAAATTGAAAACCAAAACTAAAAGCATAGATACATAAATACGTAAAAAAATAAAAACTATCCAAGAAGGACTACAAAATCAAAGGAATTAAAAATATAAAAGAATGAAAGAATAAGGACTGAAATAAAAAATATAATTAATTTTAATTGGAGGACAAAACTGTAAAAAATCAAAACTTTGAGAACAAAAAAATTAAATGGACTTAAAACAAACAAAAAATCAAAAGAATAAGGGTCACAATGAAAAATAGCATAAATGATCATTTCCATTGGAGGACAAAATCCAAACAAATTAAAATTTGCAAGCCAAAAAAATTCAAGAACCAAAAACACACCAAAAATCAAAATAATATGAGGTGAAGTGAAAAATAGCATAGATGATCAATTTCAATTGAATGACGAAATTGAAACAAACCAAAACTTATATAGAAGATATCAAGAAGAAAACAAATAAAAAGATCAGGAATTAAAATGAAACACTCCTAAACATAGAGAACTGACATGTATTTGCCGCTGCAGAATAAAGAAATGGGTAAAAAAAGAAGGATCGACCACCGACGTTCCTCCAATCATCGTACGTAAAACAATGAGTAGACTAACATGTCCTAGGAGTTTTTTGGTTTTTTTTATCTCTAGTTCAAATTATTCATCTATGAATAAATATGAAGTATGTGTTGAAGTTAAAATTAATAAGAAAACATGTACATTAGTAAAAAGAGAAGCTGACTTACTTAGCTTAATACACACGGATTTAGGAGATTTGAAACAAACTATGACTAGAGGAGGTAAGAAATATTATGTGACCTTTATAGATGACTTTTCAAGATATACAAAACTTTACCTACTTAGAAGTAAAGATGAAGTTAGAACATGTTTTTATTATATAAAGCAGAAGTAGAAAATCAACTAAACAAAACAATCAAAAGAGTTAGATCAGATAGAGGAGGCGAGTATGTTCTAATGAACGATTATTGTGAAAAGAAAGGCATAATACATGAAGTTACTCCACCTTATTCACCCGAGTCTAATGGGATAGCTAAAAGAAAAAAATAGAACTTTAAAATAAATGATGAATGTCATGCTAGTTAGTTCTTCCGCACTTGATAATTTATGGGGTGGAGCTATTTTATTTGCATGTCATTTACAAAATAGAATTTCTTATAAGAAAACTGGTTTAACACCATATAAGCTTTGGAAAGGTTATCCTCCAAATTTAAAGTATCAAAAAGTGTGGGGGTGTCTAGCTAAGGTTATGCTACCTGAACCAAAAAGAAAAAAGATAGGTTCAAAAACTTATGATTGTATGTTTATTGGTTATGCCAAAAATAGTGTTGCATATAGGTTTCTACTTTTAAAAAGTGATGTGTTAGATCACAACACTATTATAGAAACAAAAAATATTGAATTCTTTGAACATATCTATCCATTAAAGGAAAAAGATTTCTCACACACCTATTATTAATAACGCACCTATTAATAATAATAGGATTGATGAAACTCATATTCGAAAATGAATTTTTTACTTTTTTAGTAGATGATGATCCAGTAACCTATACTGAAGCTATATCTTCCTCTGATTCTTTATTTTGGAAAGAAGCAATTAAAGTTGAAATTGATTCATTTTTACAAAATCAAACTTGAGAGATTGTTGATTTGCCTCCCGGTGCAAAACCTATTGGTTGTAAATGGATCTTTAAAAGAAAATATCTTCATAATGGTTCTATGGATAAATATAAAGCAAGATTAGTAGCAAAAGGTTTCACTCAAAAAGAAAATGTGGATTATTTTGATACATTTTCACCCGTAGCTAGAATTATTTCAATTCAAGTTCTGATTGCTTTAACTTTTATTCATAATCTCTTTATACATCAAATGAATGTTAAAACTGTCTTTTTAAATGGTGATTTAGAAAAAAGAGATATATATGTTACAACCTGAAGGCTTTACAATTACTGATAAAAAAAAATAAAGTTTATAAATTGAGAAAATCCTTATATGGTTTAAAACAAGCTCCTAAACAATGGCACGAGAAATTTGATCAAGTAATTTTAAGTGATGTTTTTTCATCCGTTAGTGTGGATAAATGTGTTTATACTAAGACTAGTGATAATGAATATGTGATCAGTAGTTTATATGTAGATGATATGCTTATTTTTGGTTCAAATAAAAACGGAAAATACTTAAACACCCCAAATAACCTAGAAATGATGCACATGTCAGTGAAAATGTCTAAAATACCGCTTGTTTCGAGAGTTCAATTTTATTGCCCAAAGAGCAAAACAGTAATTCATTGTTGAAATCCATAATAATTTATATCTAGAAATACACTGAAAAATCATTTTTTTTTTAATATGAGCGCGTGTGTGGACTTTCACGTGGTCGTTTAAGTCCGTGTGAGTTTAGAATGTTTGAGGTAGGCCTGGCCTTAGATTAAACAATGGTGAAGCCGGCCCACATTTACCCTTTATGACATTGAAAAATATTTCGTCCAGTGTCGACAAGTTATGCCTCAGGTGACGTGTGTTCGATATGATTTTTTTTTTTTTAATGATCGGCATAGCTATTGAATTTCTAAAAGAAATTATCAGCGAGGTGTTAAGATGGAAAAGATTTATCATGGTTAAAAAAACTGGAATAGATCTGAGGTTAAATTAATAAATTTATTCGACATTGAAAGATTTTTCGTGTGATCTGTCCTTCACACCACAAACATATAATTGAAGATGAAAATCTTGGAATTTAAAAAAAAGTAACCTTTTTTATAGAGAATCTAGTCCCAAACTTTTTTATTCATGTGAGAAAATCTCATCTTCTGAAAAATACATTTTATAAGTCTATAAAAGAGAAAAATCTTGATTGTTCTAGATTTTTATAAGAAATACATGTTTGACTCGAACTCGATACTTACACGAAACATGATTCATGCATATTCTTATTTCAAACAGCCAAGTAGATGTATTCATATTCTTATTTCAAATAAAAATAAAAGTCTTCAGACAAGGTGTATCCATGCTATAATTTTAGTATGGAACAATTAGAAGTTTCCACTTTTAATATTTGATTAAAAAAACAGTAAGCTGAAATTCTCACACCAAACATGATTCATGCATATTCTTATTTCAAACAGCCAAGTAGATATGTTCATATTCTTATTTCAAACATGATTCGTGTATAATATATATATAATAAAAAAAAACAAGAAGGAAAAAGGAAAAAGAACCCTAATATACTTTCTCCTTTATCAAGTAGGTAAGATATATATATGAAGCAATGTTATGGTTGTTGACGAGAATGTTTGGATCAAGAGGGGCTGAACCGACACTCAGCACACTGAGTCCATCACTCGGAATCAATAGAACAACATCGGATCCTTCCTTGACTGGTGTCCACGTCTCATTTAGGAGTTAATTAGGTTTTGCATGTTTTCATGGCTCGTAGCAGATGGCCACATGCACATGTCCTCCATGACCTGCCAATTTGTGCAAATCGACAATTCAGATGCCTGAAACATCTGAAGATTTCCCTTATCATAAGGTTGTTTTGTTCTGAAAAACATCTCAAACAAGGCCATGCTAGATCTCCCACTCTCTGCAAATCTGTGCCAATTTCCAAGGCAGCCACCACAGACCACCAGTTCATCTGGCTACTTTCCGAGTTAGGTTGTGTGGTTACACCAGCAGGCAGCAGCACATCGAAGGTAAGAAGTAGAATATACACAATATTGGGTGGTGATCAGTCTGGCCAGGAATAACCCATCCTTCTGTGTTTTGTTCGTTGAAAAGGCCGACGGAGAGCCTTCTTAGAATTGAATTCGACTGGATTTGCAAGCTTCTAAGATGAAATTACTAGGATTATCTTGGGAAATCACCACTTCTTATCAAGCATGAAGTGGCAGC
Organism: Salix caprea; assembly: GCA_964035475.1. Taxonomy (NCBI): domain Eukaryota; kingdom Viridiplantae; phylum Streptophyta; class Magnoliopsida; order Malpighiales; family Salicaceae; genus Salix; species Salix caprea. The sequence goes on along the minus strand of OZ037755.1, from coordinate 6,769,374 downwards.
CAGCACGTAATCCTTCTTTTTTACGTATTGTTTATTTTAATTTTTCACAAACAAAATTCAGATTGATTTGGTCTTCAATCCTCACGAGTGTATATCAATTGATTCCCAACAGCTCCAAGAAAAATAATGGATAATTAAGTTCTTATAAATATGTATATTTCAATATGATTTTGTTAACATCGTTATGGTGTACAATTACATTACATTATAATGAATCTAAAAAAGTTCATGAATACATTGTTTATCACCATTATTGTCAAGATCGTAGATTGAGTTGTAAAATTATATCATTTTACTAGTTAGCATGTATATACTTGTAAAATTGAATTCAAAACTCGAAATTCACTGAATTCATACTTTACTTGGCCAGAATAATCCAACATTAGTGATTTTGTATAAAGTATAAATAGTTCTAAATAAACTTGCGATTTAGTGTTTTGACTGTTATACATACTTTATATAAGAGTTGAAGAAAAGTTAAATGCAAGTATTGATAGAAATTTTTTAGTGAAATTTACTGTTAATGGACGACGACGACGATTTTTTCCTTCTCTATTTCGATTTTGCTCTTGTTTTCGTGGTTTTATTTCGATTTTGCTCTTGTTTTCGTGGTTTTGTGTTTGGCTATTTTTCATGGGCTTTAAAAAAAACAAAGTTTCGAGTGATTGAAAAACAAAACAAAAACAAAAATTATATTGAAAAACAAAATAAAAAACAAAGAAAAACTCTAACAGAAGAGCAAATAAAAACAACCAAAAATAAATAGAAAAACCAGAATATCTATTGCTAATTTATTTGCTCTGTAACAAATTATCCGTTGCTAATTATTTGGTCATCCAACAAATTTGTTGGGTCAACGGATTTTTTTTTAAATTTAAAATGTTATGAGTTTTTTGTTTCAAATTTGATTTTTTTCTTTAAATAAAATTAAAAATCAATAATTATAATGTTGGAGTGTTTTTTAAAAGAAATTATTTATTTGTATAATTAATTGCATAATTGTATTATATACAAAATACTTGCATTATATTTAAAATGATATACAAAATATAGCTCTTCTAAATGGCTTTTACCATTGGAATACATATAAAAAAAACTATATTTACACTATTTAAAAAAACATGTTATCAATTTAGCTTTCTAAAATATCTTTTTGCATTAGAGTTGCTCTAACAAATATAAATGGAAATACACGAATTGCCATCATTTAACTGCTAAAAAAGATATTAGAAAAGAAGCATGTTAACAAATTGCAATTTTTTTCTACACTAGCACGACTCTATTTAGCTATGTGGAAAACATTAAATCTGTTAAGTCATTTGAACTGGTTGCAAAACATAAGTCAAGTCTCAAGCCAATATATATTTCACAATAATATTAGAGAAAATTATTTGAAGCAAGAAGTAGATCAAATAATAAATTTGATTAGCATTAAGGATTTTAAAACACTTTATTTTGGTATATTAGTGAATGCCACCTACTTCCAAACATTACGAATGTTGAGGGTAAAGGTTGAGGCATGAATATGCTCTACTAAAAGTTGCATTAGAAGATTTTTTTTTCTTTCTCAAGACATATATTTTCTCTTAAGCGGGAGTAGAGAACAATAATTTTCTATCAATTAAAATTTGTCACTTGTCACTTGTTATTTGTATTTTATTTTTACATAAAAAAATTGAAATAAATAATATGAAAAATAAATGACCCTTTATATATTTCTTAGTCAATGAAAGTTTAACCCATAAGGTGAGATATTTAAGATATTTTATTAAAAATAAAAGGTCTCATAAATAAAGATCATCCAATAAAATAATATCATGTGGCATCGGAAAAAAAAAAGATCTTTTACAAACTTTTTATAAATAGAGGGTTTTCAACGACACTTTGAAGATAAGCTGAGGTATTTTTCAAAGCAATAAATCATCAAATCTCGCTTCACAGTACACATTCAAATTCATGTTCATATAAGGCACAAATGTTTGATTTTACAAATAAATCAAGTCACTAAATATCATTTTTTTTTTTAAAGTGTAAGAATATTTTAAATAGAAATTATATCACATCATATATTAATAAAATCAAATATATATATATATATATATATATATATATATATATATATATATATATATTTGTTTAATTTCAGGTGTTGAAGGTTATATCTACTTGTACCATTCCACCATAAGAAAAAAAAAACTGTGCTATTTTAAATTTCAACATGCTAATTTAAAAAAGAAAATAAAAAAATGGTAGACGTAGCTCACGGGATCGAGCGCTACAATGGCTGCATGCATGTGATGGAGGTAAGAAGAAAGCAGACAAGAAACACAGTATTGACAGCAGGAATAATTACGAAAATGATTCTCCTTAATCACAATCTGATATTCGAGTCAAATCACACGCATCCCCCTAACCAACGACAAACCTTTTAGGACAAGATACTGGAAATTCATCGGCTATTCCTGCCCTCTCACAATTTTTATTACCACAACAGTCTAAAATATTTAGAGACTTTAACAAAAACATTAACCAGAAGTGTCCACGCTTCTACATTTTATTTTATTTTTGTCACCTTCACCCATTTTATCATCAATAATTAACTTGCACGGGCTTCCTTCCTTGAGATCCCCGGCCAGAAGTTACCTCCCTCTTTCTTGTTTTTTCCCTTTAAAACCCTCACCCCCGGCCACTCTCTTTCCACTTAACTCACTCTATCTCACCACCTAGCTTGCTCTTGAAATCTATTTTTCTAGCTCATTGATTTCGTCTCTCTTGTGCTTTCCAAAACATGGGTTCTTTCTGTAATTCATATTCAGACACAAGCTGTAATCAAAGAAGCCATTTTTCAGTGGAGCGCAGGCCTAGGATGCTCAAAGAGTTTCTCAATGATGATTCAAAATCATGTTCATCAAGTGGGCTCAAACCATTTTCAGGAGAACCATGCGATTCCACCATGAAAAACCTTGTCGAAGTTGATTTTTATAATCCAAGAAACAGTGCTAAACCTAGCAACAATATTGCAAGTTATAAGCTGCTTAAAAGTCGTTCGAAAGCAGCAGCCTCAACGACAGTCTCAGCATTTCAAGCCATGATGAACGCCGTCAAGAGCTTACATTTCATTGCCGTTAAGTCCCCCTCACTTTTTCCAAGGAGTCTCTCCCGGAGACTATCGAAAAAGAAGTGTCAAAACGAGGAGAGTGAAGTCAAAATTACAGTCACGGTGAAAGACATTATGAGGTGGAGATCGTTTGGGGACATTGTCGAGGAGAAAGCTCCACCATCGGATTTACCACCATCACCCCATCATTGCACCACTACCACAACCAGGTCCACCTCTACCACCCCGCGTAGCGGGTCAAGTTGGTGCGATAGCGATTTTACCTCGGATTATTTGCCGTGTTGGAACGGTAATTCTGACGAGTGTGTTGAAAATGAGGCGGAGGCGGAGGAGGAGGCGGGTAAGAAATTCTCACCATGTGTCGGCGAGGATTCTTTGGAACTGACAGCAGAGACAAAAAAATATACAGAAGTGGGTCTCAAGGTAAGATTATATAGTGCAGTATCGCATCTTTAAAACAATCTGTCTGCTGTTGAGGGTCTTTAGATGTCCTAGTTTTTATTTTATCAGCGGTGAGAATGTGTCTTTTAGTGACTTGAGTTTGACTTTGTCGGTTTCCTTTAGATACTAGGCCTAGGAGCATGTAATTTAGTGTTGGAATCACATAGGACAAAAGAGAAGTCTGTTCACTGTCCCTTTGAACAATGAGATTAGATGGATCGAGACCTCTAGTTAAGGGCACATCGGCGCAATTTTTTTTATCAGAAGCTGTTAAGGTTGGCTGGGAATCAAACATTTTACTGTTTTTATATATATTTGTTGATAATGATTACTAAAAACTTATAAGATTATTAAGATTAGTTGAAATATATGTAAAGTGGTTTAAAGTTAATAAAAAAATATTATTTATTACTTTACTATAACATTATGTGATTGGATGTTTAATCAATGCTTTATTGGACACGGGTTGACAATACGTGAGATCACTGATTAATCTTGCATGTAATCACTCGGGTTGTATGAAAAAAAAAATTAGGTGATTGTTTAAGCTAGAAAAATGTTCGTTGTGCTTAAGATTTACCATAAAGTGGAAATGTGTTTCAGATGTCTATATAACTAATGATGTCTATGGTATAAATTGATATATATCCTGCATGTGTTTGTTTTGACTGTATAAATTGATCTAATTTGGAGCGATGTGAAACGACAGGAGGACGAGGAGGAACAACAGCATAGTCCTGCATCAGTAATTGAGTTCCAATTTGAAGAAGATGAAGAGTCAAGCTCGTCTTTTCACCAATGCCTTGCCACTGTGGATAGTATGTTCCCTTCCGCCTTAGTTCCTACTCCATAGTGCACAATTTTTCAGCACTGCAAGCATAAATGAGGAAAAAAATACGACGTTTCGTTAATTAATTAGGGCTAATTAATGGTTCTTTTCCTATATATGATGGTAGAGTGTTTCTAAGACATCCACGAATTGCAGGGACTAGAGAAAAGATTATGGAAAAGATCCGAAGATTTGAGAGTCTAGCCAACCTGGACCCTGTCAACCTAGATAAATGGATGTCAATGGACGAAAACATTAGCTCTGGAGAAGATGATGGCGATGAAGAATACAGAGATGATCTTGAAGGAATTAGAGAAACAAACATGATGAAGGACGACGAAGAGGAAGATATTAACAAAGTCGAAGAAAAGGCATGGAATCTATTGAACCAGGCCAAAGAAACAGGCGTGGAATGCTGCAATGACGTCAACTTGGATCTACTATTGAACTTCTTTAGAGATGAACTGGCAACAGGGACATATGAAACTAGAAAAAATGGGATTGATTTGGAATTACTTACTAAAGCAAAAGCTTGGATAAAAGGGGAAGACAGCTTATGGGTTGGATGGGAGATGGAGAATAAAAGGGAGGATTGTGTTAGAGAAATGGACAGGGAAGGCAGATGGAAAAAGTTTGAGGAAGATCAACAAGAGCTTGGTTTGGAAATTGAGAATGGTGTTCTTCGTCTTTTGGTTGATGACTTACTGCTTGATCTCATCTCTTGCTGATGATCATGATTGATTGGAAGAAAATATCTAGCTAATATATTTTGATTAGATCAATCACCCTTTATATTGAAAGTGCACTGAAATTATCCCTTAAATGACATAACTCATGCTCATTGTCTTGGGATATTTCTAGCGTTAGCCTGTAATGAAATTTTGTAGGAGGAAATAAAATAAAAAAATAGTTGTGTTAGCTAGTACTTATTTTTCTCAACAAGGACCAAGACGTTAATTAGAGAATATTGCCCGTTCAATATTGCCAGCTATAAAGACAAGGCTCATCGCCGAGACCTTTAGAAGGCGGCCATGGCTAAAAGCTTATCAGCAGCTTGAAAAATGGTGAAGTGCAGCAGTCACAAGAATCAGTACGGGCCTAGAAATTCTACCTTTCCAAAATATATTTTGTTAAAGAACCATCTCACCTAAAAGCTTAAGCTTGTAAGTGAGGCCCCATAATATAGTTTATATTATTTTCTAACACACCCTCTCAAGTGAAAGCCCTTTGAGCTTGAAACTTGCACATACCCATATCATCTTGTGTTTAGTTTTTATCAAATAGAATGGAGGTGACGAGATTCGAACTCGTGATTGCTGGGTCAACAAGACTCTGATACCATGTTAAAGACCATCTCACCTAAGAGGTTAAGCTTGTAAATGAGACATTGTAATATAGTTTATATTATTCTCTAACATATTTAGGATAGGACAATCATTAACAGTGATTATATAAGCATAAAATTAATTTTAAACAGAATTTTTTCTAGCAAATTTCCATTTCGACCGCAATACGAAATCCAAGTTTCGTGTTTAAACACCAGAAGCCAAGGCCAGAGCGGCTAGCCTGTAATGCAGCCAGGCATGCATGGTTGTTTTTTACATCAAACTCAAAAGTTCTGTGCTTGGTTCACGTGCAAGTTTTCCTATGTGCCTGACACAAATGCATGTAATTGATTTGGATGCATCCTTAAGCGGCTAGGAATTTTTGTATCCCTCGAAACAAGCTCAAACATAGTTCACAGTGTCGGCGTATAATTTCTTTTTCCTTACTTCCATTAATTTCACTCCAAGGATAGTAGACTTTACTGTGTTTGCAACCGATCGAGCCACATGTCCAAACCCAAGGCTCAGATGGCATAGAGCTTCTCTTTCTAGAAGCTGGAGATTTGCATGTCCAGTTTTAATTTCTCGATCAGTCACTATCGTGACACAAGTTATAAGAAGATCTTGTGATTTTGAGACTGGAGTTTTTTTGAATTTGAGAGAATTTGCTAATAAGAATTAATTATTTGAAATCAATTTTTCATTTCATATTTAATTGGTTTTAGATATATTAGTGTTATATGTTAAATTATTTATCTTTAAATATGCTTATTAACCATATTTTCAAACTTACAGGAAGTTCAACCGATGCGAACCTTGTGATCACGTGGTCACGCAGCCCACAACCAAGAATGAGATCTAATCCTGGAAAGCGAAAATAGGTCTGATAGGAGTGTGACACAATGAAAACCTGCCCCAAGACACCAACACTATTGGAATGAGTAGAATGACGTCACAAAACCAGTTAATCTTCGATAAGTCAGATTCAGTTTGTTCAAGAACTAAAGAATGCAAGAATCATTCTCACACATAAACTGAAAAGTTTAGAATTAAAATTAATCAATGGTTGTCGAAATTTAGCTAACATGAGTTTAAATCATAGTTGTCAATACCGTTCCGGTCGCCGTTCCGGTTTTTCTATTGGAATGGAACGTTTCGGTTTCGGAGCGTTTCGGCGTGTCGTTTCGGGGTTGTACTGTTTACATATAATTAATTAATTATATATATGAAAAAAATTAAAAAACAAAAAAATTAAATATAATTTTTATTTTTTATAAAATCAAAATTGATACAACAATTTTATTTATATATATATATATATGGCTGCATGTTTGTCCAGCTGGACAAACATGCAGCCATAAGTTTATATTTGCAGCCAGACAAATATTCCCACATCGGTGAAATAAGAAGTTTACTAACTTCTTGTGGCTTTAAATGATGAAGGACGAAAGGTTATCTTATCCCACATGGAATAAATAAAGTTCAAGTTAAAGAATTGTGTCTATAAAATTAAATAAAAAAAACATGCAAAATCAGTTCACCTGAAATGATCTGAGGTCAGTGATATCAGATGTATTTAGGATGTGTGCTGGTTTAAGAGTTAAATAAAAAGTAAAATGATTTTTTATGTAGCCGGAACGGCACGCCCGGAACGGAACCGAGGCGTTTCGGCTGGAATTTGACCGGAATTTCCAGAACGGACTGGAATTAAAACCGAGACGAAAACGACGCCGTTTTGTCTGGTTTTTTGAACAGAACGGAATTAACAACTATGGTTTAAATAGTCTTTTAAAAACTAACGCTAATGGACCTCTTATGTGGACTTAAAAGAGATCCACTCAAAACTGATCCAAAATCCTAAATTGAAAAGCCCATGCCTTAATCCAAGCAAGTCTTGGATCGTAGCTGAAATCAAAGCCTTAATTAAGCCCAAACAAGTCTTGGGCTATAGCTAACAAAATTAAGTAAAGCCCATAAGGCTTTTTTTATAGTCTTCCATCAAGCCCATTAATCCCATGTTTGCAAGTTGTAGTAGGATTCTTTTGGCTCATTTGCTGTCCTCACTTCATGACCCAAATAAAGTTGGGCTGGACCACTCCTGCACATAGATAAGATGTACTAGGATCTCTTCTTGATACTTCAATGATCCTTGCAATTCTGACTTGGTTGACACCTTCAAAACCACGAATCAAGTCCCTGAATATATAATAAATCCTTGTTGGTATTTCTGGGCGGGATCGCATCATCAACACGTAAAGAGCCTCTGAAATGTAGTGTTCTTTGTCGAAGGAGTCTGAGAATTGGTGCTCATTTGATATTATAATAAAAAAGCACCAGGCCCGTTGTCTCTATATTGAATCTTTACTATATATAATCAACCACTTGAATTTTCAACAAGGATTAATAAATAAAGGCAAGAAAATGACTAAATATTCCGGTCCCTCGTGTTCTTCCGGTGATGATGATGGCTGCTTTTATACCGGGCCGGTCTGAGACGAAAATATGGAGCTCATGAACATGAACCTGTGCTGCTTTTGGTTGTGGGTTCGATCCTTTTCACTTTAGCACGTGCAAAAGCTTCACCTAATCTCAGTTTCATTGGTGTCTCGATGATATCTGGTGCTCTGGTCACGAATGCTTTTTGAAAAATACAAGATGTTTACGTATATGGTTGCCCCGTTGGTACTTCAACTAATTTTACTCATTATTCAAAGTCAAGTATCTATTCACTTGAGAGTCAATAACTCACGGCAAGTTATCTATCTATTTATATATATAAATAATAAATGTGACATAGTTTTTAATTTTATAAAAAAATAATATAATGATATCTCAGAAACATAACAAAAGATAAAAATAAAAAACACAATGATGAGCACTTGTCCTCCACATTTAAAAGACAACATTCAGTAATATAATGATTTTTTTATTTTTTTAAATTATTTTTGACATCATCATATTAAAATGATATAAAAACATTAAAAAATTAATTTAAAATAAAATAAAATAAAAAATAAAATTTTTAATTATTTTTAAAAATACTTTTGAAATAATATTAATGGTAGGTGGGTAAGGTTTAGTTTTCTTGGTCCTTCCCGTGGTTTGAACAGGAAAACTATTCAAAGCATGGGATTCATGGTCGTGGATAATTAAAATATCTAACAGCTCTCTTTCTCTCGTTTTCTTTTTCGGTTTTTCCACCTTGACGGTTGGTCCATGATTTCTTACCCAGGTAAAAAAAAAATGTTATTCATACTGAACTGAACTAGTGTGTATTAATTAATTCATCTTTAATGTAGTGGTTAACCAAAGATTTAAACGAAGACCATTGAAGCCATGGACAAGTTTATAGGTCAAGTCTCATTACCCCTTTTGGTGCAGACACGATAGAAACGGTCCACTCCTCTGATAAGCATTTTCAGGTATTATCTTGGGTTAGTAAGAAAATAAAATCTTATTTTTCTTATCAACAACCAAAGAAAATATATAACGGTTAATTAATGTCCTTAAATTTTATGGATAAAATAAATCTTAAAGCACTATGGAATTAAATGATACATTGTTGGTTATTGTATCTGCTTGAAGTAATTTGTGTTAATTATATAATTTAATAATACATTGAATTCATTTTTATCCCTTATAATTAAACTATATATTAAAACTGTTACTTTATCTTATATGAGATCACCTAATTAATTTTATCTCTGTCTATTATGTCTTTATTATCTTTCTATCTCGTGTTTGATGACAGTACCCTACCGATAGCGAAGCAAAAGCATGAAAGGCATTTTACATAGAGAGAAGCCTTTTGGGGGCGCCGTTCCTTGTCTCATCAAGGTGACTAGTTGCCTGTTTAAAAGTGCGGTGTTAAATATTTTTTTTTAATTTTTAGAAATTATTTTTAATATTAATATATAAAAGTATAATTTAAAAAAAATAAAAAAAAATCAAAACCATTATGATTGAATTGAAATGCAAGGACTGAAAATACCTAGATAGAGAGTAACACAAAGCGTGACCATTTTGTCTTAGCTTCCCCATAATACACACCTCATCATTAAAAAACCGCCAGAACTGACTACCCCCTCTTCCTCACATCTCCCTCGTGCCACATCAGCTCGACTTCCCATGTTTCTATAAAATCCCAAGCATCCCCGTCGTCTTCCTCCACACCTCTCATGGATTTCAAGGTCTCAAACAAGCCTCTGTTTACATCCATGGCCGTAGCTGATGCAGCTTCATGGTACTGCGCCCTTGTCTTTCTTGCTCTGATACTGTTTACTTTTCTGAGAGAGGCATCTCCCACGTACGATGATGATCGTAGACAGCATGATGTCGTCGGAGGCAATCGAGTGTCTTACCGACCGTGCGATGAAATTTATGTTGTAAAAGAAGGAGAAACCCTTAACACCATCAGCGATAAGTGCGACGACCCTTTTATAGTGGAGGAGAACCCTCATATTCAAGATCCTGATGATGTTTTTCCTGGTCTTGTTATCAAGATTACTCCTTCAAGGTCCAGGAAATTGTCGCGGTAGTTTTCGTTGATCTTCTTGGCTTCTTTGTTAATCTTTTCTCTATCTTTTCAGAAATGTTGTCATGTAAAAAATAGCCATCATTGTAGTCTGCTTTTGATTAGTTTGTTTTGCTGGGCTTCCATGGATCGATGTTTGAAGGTTTACGTGGAGAATTCGAAGGAAGGGAAATCTTCTGTGAAATATTTTACGGAGTAATTGTGTGTGTGTGTGTTCGTGTTATTGAACAAAGTCTCGAGGGTATGAATATAAAGTTTATTGCAAATTAAGTTTATTAAACCAGAAGGAGATTTGAACATTTTCGATGTTTCTATTTCGTGAGGAGTATAGTTTGACATTTTCGATATTACTACAGATATTTCTATTAAACCAGAAGTAAAGTTTCTATTTTTCGAGCTATTATAGGGTTGTGTTCATGTTATTGCTATTCTTCTGTAAGGGGAGAGGTTTTTAATTTATTAAACTAATTATAAGTTATATTTCCATTTAATCCTATGGGGTTTAGAAAATTGGCTACAGTTTTCTCTACACATCCTGCAATTTTTTTTTGGTAACTGCACACTGTCACCATTATTTTGGTAAAAGAAATCGTTCTTCCTTGAACTTGTAGTCCAAACAATGAACAACAGACAAGTTATTTATCATTTAAATGATTTCAACAGATCTCGAGTTGAATTTCTTTTTCTTTTGCGATTGGAAGGGAAGATCTAAGAGTAGAGCTTTATAATATTACCAAACACAACACGCGATTATTATTGTAGCTGCATGCAATTCAAAGGGATTAATCATGATTCTGCAGAGAGAAAAAAGGAAAAGAAAAAGGAAGTAGTCATGAATCGGATCAACAAGTTGACACAGCATTCTTTCTACAAAAGCGGCTCGGCATTAAAGGAAGGAGCCGCCATGGCCATTTGTCAGCTAATTAGCTGATCAGAAACAAAAGTGTTGCAGAAAGCCTGAAACAGCCTTTTTCTTTCTTTCTAGCCCGCACAAAATCGTAGGTAAAGTACGAGAAAGGAAAGGCCTTGTCGAGAAGGAAAGAGCACGAAGCACCCATCATTTTTTGGCCTGCAAAATTATTAATATTTAATATATGTATAAGAAAAAAGGAGAGCTCGAGCCGAGCCTGCCTTTTAATTTCTGTTAAAATTAATATGTCTAGTAAAATAATACGGGAGAGAGAGATAGGTCATTAAATGGAACACGTCACAGCTAGTAGCTAGGATCACACTGCAAGATCTACCTGTGATATGTTGGAGATTAGATATTTTTTAAAAATATATATTAAAAAAATATCTAGATATTATTTACATGTTTTTATAAAAAATATTAATATAATAATATATTAAATCAAATTGAGTCAGCTCGAATTAATATATAAAATCCACGGCTAGAGTCATGATAGTGCAATATCCTCTTAGAACACAAAGCAATAAGCATATTAAAGCTTAAATTTTAATCGTATTGATTAAACAATTTATTCTGATTTTTATAATACCTGAAGAAAAGCCAGAACCTACTCCTTGACAAGTCATCTGTTGAAGATTCCAACATTTTTTCCCCATCAATGCAGAAATATTAATTTAACTTCAAAACTCCAAATTAAAATGGGTTATAATAAACATTCCTTGAGCTTATATGAAATGGTCAACGCACTTCATACAAGAAATATCTACTCACTACGTACCCAGTAAGTACACGCCATGGAAAAAAGCTTTTGGCATCGAAAGTCAATGTCTGATGTTATTATAATTGGTACATTGCCTGCCCCTTCTCAATAGATCACTGGATTTTTTTTATAATAAAAATATTTTTTTTAAATAAAAAAATATTTCAAAAAATAAAATCAACCGAGAACAACAACCTTAACTGGTTCCTACTAGTCAAGTTGGAAATTGGCACCCCATGTAAGGTGACATTAAATGCCTGTTTGACCTTGTTTTTTAAAAATATTTTTATTTTTTATTTTAAATTATTTTTTGTATGTTTTTAGATTTAATTTATTGATATTAAAATTAATTTTTAAAAAATAAAAAATATCATTATAATAATTTTCTAAACAGAAAAACTTTTAAAAAATAAATTAACCATAATCTCGAACAAACATCCACATCCATGCATGAGTTAAAAGCAAGATGAATGGTGAGTGAGGATGTCCATGGATGTTGTTTAGAGTCCGAGATTTGGTGGGTTCATTGGTCATGCGCATGAGATAGACCCAGAAACAAGGTCGCCGATGTACTGAGCTACCTTTCTTTGACTGGGACTGGCGGTCTTGTCTGTGTTTTTAATGATGAAAATTGTGGGAACAAAAGCAATACATGACCCGGAAACAAGGTTGCCGGTATAGATGCAGTGCATGGATTTTTAAAACAAGTGCCTTTGCCGGGTGCGAAAGGTCAAACAACTCGGTTGAATTTTTTATTAGGATTCGAGTAAATCTCATATATGTAAAACGCATTTTATTGGTATAGATAAGTAAATAAAATTTTAATTGTTTGAGGTTTTTATAAAAAAAAATATATATTTGAATTAAATTCAAGACTTAATATGTAGATTACAAGCCGTATTGTTTCAAGGATTACTCGATTGAATTTCTAAAATGAATATTGATATTACAATTATATTACTAAATATATTAAAGATTATTTGGGTATAATATTATTATAGCAATCCAAAGTTTTCATAATTATTTCCCCCCTTTTTTACTATCAATTCTTTTTTTTATTTAAAGTTTTTTATTTTTTGCCATTTAAATCACTAAGTTCGATATAATAAAGAAAAAATCACCCGAAAACAGTGGAAAAAGAAGAAGTTGGAGAGTGATTACTTTTCAGTAATGAAACTCAATGCTTTTCCGTGTCAAAAGGTATTTTTTATGAGAGAAGCTTGACGATAGTGATTTTTTTTGTTTATAAACATGCCTAAAAAATAGATCTGATTTCTTTAATATATATATATATATATATATATATATATATATATATATATTTGTATGATATTTTGAAGAGATTAGTTTAATTTATATTTCTAATATTCACAGTAAATCTCAAGTTTAGATCAGGACATGTATTTCTTGTAAAATTCTGGTACAAATAAATTTTAGTCCCTCACCAAACTATAAATTGCAATCTTTAGAAAATGGAGTTTCATTGCATAAAAATAATAATTTATAGTTTCAAACGTTGTGGCAATGACCAAATTAAATGCCAATTTTTGGCCACATGGTTCTGAAGCCTATCAGCACCGAATGCCAAAATGGAAGTTCTCAGAGAGGTAGGGCCTTTATTACCAGATCACGGGCAGCCCAACAAAGTTAAAGAAGGGCAAAGTTTTGTAGCTTGGTAGGATGAATCCCTTGGTCAAAGCAACCAGCCAGATCGGGAAAAAGACATGTTACAAGAAGATAAAAATTAAATTTTAAATAAAAAATGAATTTTTATTTATTTATGTAGTTTTCTACATCATTTTCCATTATAAAATTATAGGAAAAGGGAGGAGGATCTGCGGTTCATGGCAGCTTAGGAATCCTGACATATAATCGGAAAACTCATTTATAGCCCAAAAAACAGTGGCTCGGCCCATGATACACTTTACGTGCTTAAGATATATAACGAGAGATCCAGAAGCGCCACCGTAACGACCAGCCTCCCCATTCTCTGCTTCGATTTGTTCTCTATTTAGAGAACAGAAAAGAAAACCCAAAACTGAAACAAAACAAAACAAAGACACACGAAAAGCAAGAAACATTGTAAAAACATGGCAACAACAGATATACCAGATGGAACGGTAAGGAACATTCTAGACCAAGACACTCTCAAGTGGGTTTTTGTTGGAGGCAAAGGTGGTGTAGGCAAAACGACTTGCAGTTCGATTCTCTCAATTCTTCTGGCTCAAGTCAGATCTTCCGTCTTAATCATATCTACTGATCCAGCTCATAACCTTAGTGATGCGTTCCAACAACGATTTACAAAGGCTCCTACTTTGGTTAATGGCTTCAGCAATTTATATGCTATGGTAAAAGTTTGGATCTTTTTTGGTTTTGGGTTTGTTGGATTTCAAGGGAATTTTTGTTTTTTCTAATTGATTTTGAGAATACCCAGGTGGTGAATTTAGTTCTTTTGAAGTAATTGATTGCTGTTTTTTGAAGAATTCAGTAATTGAGTTTGTTGTGTGAAACATATGTGTAAAGTTTGATAAAGTTTTGTTCTTTTATTCTTTGAGGAGGTTGATTTTGAGCTCTCTTTGTGAACTATATCGGGGAGTTGTTATATTGGTAGATAATATTGTTTTTTTAGTATATAATTGTGGCATTGTTTGGGTAATGCTGATTTGCAGGAGGTGGATCCTAACGTTGAAAACGATGATATTGGAGGAAACGAAGGAATGGATAGTTTGTTTTCTGAGCTGGCGAATGCAATTCCTGGTATTGATGAGGCCATGAGTTTTGCGGAGATGTTGAAGTAAGAACTATGTTTCCACCATCTTATTTACATTGCAATGTTGAAAAGCATTTAGTGGATCAATGAATATTATGATCTAATGGCATAATTTTTTATCGACTCTATGGGTGCGGATGCTATGCTTTTTTTCCTTTTCTTTATTGAGGGTATTTCTGTGGTTCTTAAAAATTCACGAAGCGGCAATAAGTTGAGATTTAAGGTATTATTAGTTTCAGGATTGTTCTTTTGTTTCAATGACAAGCACTGGCAAGGGGTTAACCTTAAGTGAATTTATTTGTCAAGTAGCTATAGTTAGTAGACTACTCCTACGGATAAACTGGGCTTCTTGCATGTTATTCGAGCTATGCAACATATTTTGAGCTGGTGGGTGTTACATATTTGTTTCCATCATTTTAATCTTGATCAAACAGTTTTGAACATGTCCTTGACATGTTCTTTTACCATATTCAGCTCTTGTAATATTTCAATAAATATAATTGAATGAATTGTGCTGTTTTATGTCAAGTTCTTTTTCTGTTTTACCTAAACCGACATCTTATTCCCCCCCCCCCCTGCTTTTGCTTGACCAAGTAGAATAAACTCTTTTAATATCAAGAATCTGATGCTTTCTGCTCATCTTATTTTTCTTCAGACTGGTACAAACAATGGATTATTCTTGTATTGTATTTGATACTGCTCCAACTGGTCATACACTCCGGCTATTACAATTTCCATCAACTTTGGAGAAGGGGCTTCAGAAGGTGATGTCTTTGAAAAGTAAATTTGGCGGCTTAATTGGTCAGGTATGTCTTTCATTGTTATCAAGTATTAGCCTTTCAATTCTAATGGGGTTCATGTTGTTGGCTTGTGTTTGACTATATGAAAGTTGAAACAACTATTTAAATAAATTCTATCCTTTTCTTTTCTTGTCAAGTGATGCTTATGCAACAAGTTATTTCTAAATGTTCAGATGCCTGGTTTAACTTCTTTTTTCGATTCCTATTTTAGCATGTTCTATGAATTGAACGGTTGTATTTCCTTTCCTTCAAACATCTAACTACCTGAGCTTAATGGCCCGGAGATAAAAATATGGTGCACTACGATATTTTCTGTTCTATTTTGGAAAAAAATTAATCAATGCACCTCACATGGATCAGTTGTTGTTTGGCTCCTTAGCTGTGACTTATTATACCGTTTTGTACTCACAGAGTATTGATCAGTCTGGTGCCCCCTTTTCTGACTTCCATCATAGCATGAAAATTAATGAACTCTGTTCCTTCTCCTTTTATCAAATGTTCAAGTTAGGATTTTAGGTTGTAGAATGATCATTCAATCTCAAATGTGCGCCAGTTAAATAATCGAGCCTTTTGCCCGTGCATGACTGCGATTTTATTTCTCTTTCATTGCTGTCCTTTCATTTCCCTTGTTATCTTAGTTCAAGTGGTCATTCATACATTAGGCATGAATGGTGAGACCAAAAACATACTAAACCACCCATGATTGGTGGGCCGTTTATAGAATTGACCTCCGATGGTAGTACTCTTTTCACTTTTCCCATATTCTCCCATATTCTCTACCTGGTATTTGTATGCTAGAAGCTTCTGAATAAAGAGCTGAATCCAGAAATACTAGGTTTTTTATCTGAGAAAAAAAAGAAGAAAATAATACTAGGGGTTACAATCCAGAAATACTAGGGTTTTTTTATTTGAGGAAAAATGAAGAAGATATGATAATACCAGGGATTACAGTGCATGTTCCTCTTGCTTTAGATTTGAAGATTCTGTCTGCTTTCTTTAGTCACTATAACTTCTAGTCATTTGGAAGAAGTGCAGAATGTATTACTCTCTGAGTAGTGGATTCCTGTTCCCATACATTTTAGTGATATTAAATTTCACACCTCTGTATCCTTAATTCTCTTGTGTCTTTTGGTTATTCTTGGGATTGTTTGTGACAGATGACTCGTCTCTTCGGCATTGATGATGAGTTTGGTGAGGATGCAATCCTGGGAAGGCTTGAAGGGATGAAAGATGTGATCGAACAAGTCAATAAGCAATTCAAAGACCCAGTAAGACCTTTCATCCATGTGATTATTTTTGCATACATTAAGTGTTAATTATGCTACGTTTCAGCTGCGGAGGTTTTCTGTTTGATTGTTTTTATGCCAGAGTTTGTTTAGAGGATTGAGCCTCTCGTAGCGTATTCGATGAAGGTGTATGAATTGTGGTAATGGTAATTAAATAATTATGGGTTTAGGAAGTTCTCATTGTTGCTGCATTATCTCTCCATGAGTCTGGAATTACCGTAATAATGACATGCAGTGGTGTATGGTTATAAAATTGGATTGAAGCTATCTATTTTTTCATAACATGGGTGTCTTGCATATAGTTTTGAGGGTGTAACTACGTTTTATTTTTTGACACTTTCCTATTAAGGTTTGGTGTAACGATGTGTATTTTGTCTTTGAAATGGTCATCTACTTGAATAATTTCTTACTTTGATGGCCTGAGATACAGTAGACTTGTATGTTTGGAAGCTATGACTTGCAATTTTTCTTGATGGGCTGATTCTCACTATAGATGGTACTTTTGTTTTCCTGTTGAACATTCTAGTTTCCTTATCACTTTCTTTTCTTTTCTTTTCATCTGACTATAATTAGTTATTTAATGCACTTGTATTTCTTGTTTCCAGGACTTGACAACCTTTGTTTGTGTCTGCATTCCTGAGTTCCTATCCCTTTATGAAACTGAGAGGCTGGTTCAGGAGCTTACCAAGTTTGAGATTGATACGCATAATATTATCATTAATCAAGTCCTTTACGATGAAGAAGGTGTTACTAACATGTCCCATACTCCCCTCTTTATATATATGTATGTATATATTCTTGCATAGATAAATATGCTAACCATTATTGGTTGTTGTTGTTATTGTAGATGTTGAGTCCAAATTACTCAGAGCGAGAATGCGGATGCAACAGAAGTACCTTGATCAGTTCTATATGCTGTATGATGACTTCAATATTACGAAACTTCCCTTGTTGCCACAAGAGGTAAGCTACTCGTGCCATAGCTTGTAGGACTTGCCAAGGAACTTCTTGCTTCTTTCGTGTTTTTAAAGCAATGTAAACTGTTTTAAAAACAAGTTAGCTATTGTGTTCCCGTATTTTTTTTTTATCACCTTCTAAATATTCTTGGATGAGCACATGCCAATGTTTTCCAAAGGATCATATTTTTCATTGCATGCAATTTGTTTTTGTATTATTTTCTACCTCGGAGTATTCTTGAGATGATGGGGTGAATTTCTGTCTTTCACTTGGGCTTCTTGCCTCCCTCACCCTTTTTATTTATTTATTATTATTTTAGTTTTATTAGTAAACCATGCATTTGACTAGCTCTCGTAATTAATAGGTTACTGGAGTTGAAGCTCTCAAAGCTTTCTCATGTCACTTTACATCACCATATCAACCTTCCACCAGCAGAAGTGCTGTGGAAGATTTAGAACGACGGGTATCTACCCTAAAGCTGCAGCTGGAACATGCTGAAGCAGAACTAGACAGACTTGAAAAGGGAAAGCAAAAGGTCTAAATGTTGCGTGGTCAACCATTTTGTAAGAGGTGCACAATTAGATTGCGTCCATTCAGTTCATATTGGGCTGATAGGAATAGAAGTCATGCTTTATTGAAGCTCTGTATGATGTTTTGGGTAGGTTATTTATTTATGAACTTATTTTAATGTCCTTTTACCGTGCAATAAGTTTGCCTTTTCATTTATAATATTCATGCTTTAGATGATTTCAATTATTGGAAGGTGTTTTTTTTTTTTTGTCATTTAGATGGTTTTGAATAATGTTTATGATAGAAAAATATTTTTACAGCCAGCCCTGTTGTTTCCGTCTTTTTATGCTTTTTGATCCCTGATGAGTAGTTTATTCAAATGGCGAAACAGAATTTAAATGCAGCAGCGATCATTACTTTATTTATGCTTCCATGAACCAACAATATAGTGACTTTTCCTTCACCTAGATTTGATGGATGATGATAAACTAAGGGGAAAATAAAAGTTAGTACTGTGATCTAGTGGGGTTGGCTTGGAGCGATGGAGTTTTTTTGATCTCCGTCTGGAAATTGTGGTAGTGCGAAGACGATAGGGTGGTTGATGCTGGGCGATCATCAAATTTCTGGGAATGTAAATGAAATAAATAAAGCTTCTGGGACAGTCTCATGAGCCTTAAATATGAGAAATTTGCTGTCTTCTCCACAGAAATGTTATAGATTTCAAGCGTCTTTAGGAATAACTCCTCCTTGTGATATTCCACGGGATGGAATTTCGTTTTTGCTTTTATAGGAAACAGTATCCGTCCTCAAAACCAGAAACTTTAATGAAAACAATGGTTTTATTTCAGTTATTCAATAGTATCTATTTTTAGAAGAAGAAGAAGAAAAAACTATAAGTTTAAAATACGTTTATGGATCATCCCAGTCAAAAGATGTTGAGATGGCCGAGTTGGTCTAAGGCGCCAGATTAAGGTTCTGGTCCGAAAGGGCGTGGGTTCAAATCCCACTCTCAACATTTCTTTTATTCTGTTCATGGCAGAAAAGGTTGCTAATCACAAACACACCGTTTTGCTGGCCTTTTTCACGAGGATTGCCAGAGTCATATTCATCATCATCATCTGAGATGTATTTTTGGAATTATAGTGTACAATACTTTTTTTTAAATATCAGCAAATCAAAATTATTAAAAAACTCTAAGAAAATACAGTGAAGTAAGGTGTGAGTATCTAAATATGGCATTTGTTTCAGCACTGAAGAGAGATTGTTACCAAAGTCCTTGCCATTAGACTCGTAACTGGGGTTCAATCTTCACCGAATCACGAAGAAGATCTGACTAACCCTCCACTGCATCAGACAACCAAAACTACACATTCTCATGCACCCCATGATTTGAGCATACATAAAATATATTCAATAACACAATCCTAAGAAAAAGTTTCAAACTTGATGATTTGGGAATATAAATTGGAATTAGAAAAGAAGAGGAGGAGGAGGAAAGATTTTTCCGAATTCAATAGTGAGTTGCATGCATGGCTCTTCAATCTTTCAGCAAAACACTAGGATTTATTAAATTAAACACGCTGCTGGTTTAGAAATTATATATTTATAGGTTGATGTCTATTTTTTATGCAGGAAATTAATATTCAATTTTTCCTTTTGTTCTAATTTACACATTCAATTTTTATGGCAATAAATAATATTCAGTATTTCCTAGTGAAATATCACTCCTATTTATACATATATAATTTTGTGCTACCAATACCATAAGAGTGTGTGTGTGTGTGTGTGTGTGTGTGTGTGTATAGCTCCATTATTAATTGTGTCCGGTTAAGACATTGCTTTGCTTTGCAAATATTATGCGGATCTCCTCCGCCTGGGATGTCTCACCCTAGTGTTGTTTCCTCTACTTAAATTTTTAGCATTGAATATTAACATTAACATGATTAAAACAAGTTATGAGTAAATAAAAATTTTATCCATAAAAATCTTTGGTGTGTATGAATCCCAAAACTATTTATCCCACAAAGAAGAAAAATAAGATTGTCTTATTGTTAATTCAGTTAGAAGTTGAAGGGTCATAAACAAACCTAAGCAAAATAGTGCGAGTTTAAATCATGCATGTGTGTTTCGGCTTTAACTTTGGCCTTGGGTTTCAAATTTGAGTTTGGATTAGGGTTTATATCTTGCTAATCTATTTGAAATTGAATTTGAATTTATTATACAATGGTTTTTTAGTCTATAATTTACATATCTTGCCTATAAATAAAGAGTTTCAACAATTTTCTTTTTTCTTGAATATTTTTTTCAAGGGAAAACATATGGGTTTTAAAGCTAACAACTATTAGGTTTGTATTCCTTGCTATGATAGGTGATTATGATAAAATGGAAAAAAAATAATTTTGATATTTTTTCATCAACTTTGGTTTTAAAAATCAGTGTTGCAAATACATGTGGGATGAGAGGTTTTTCAATGCACATTTGAAAAATTATTGATGCTGTTGTATCTGAATCTTGAAAGTTAATTGCATAAGTATTTTATTTGCATCAAGTGATATTTTTTTTTTTAAAAAGAAGGTAAATGATTGATCTTTATTAATAACAAGTTAATATTTGTTTATTTTTCTAAGATCTTAAACAAGCAAGAGTTTTATGCTTACACTGATATTATTTTTTTATTTTAAATTCCAATAATATATATAAGGGTTTTTCTATTTAATTTATAATTTTTTAATAAAAAAAATATATTAGGTTCCTTTAATTTTTTACTATATTAACTAATATAATATAAAATTGCATAATTATCTAGTTATATATTACGGCAATATTTTAACCTTCGTGTCTGTTAGCAAAGTTGTAACTTCTGTTTTTTTAATTTTTTAAAAATTATTATTGATAAATAATATTAAAAATAAATCATTTTTTATTATATTTACAGATGAAAATTACTTTTTTAGAATATTATATATTACACTACACCCCCGCATTAAACCCAGCCTTGCATCGGATGGCCAGACACATCAAATTCTATTCAGATCAACGGTGAGGATTAAAACCGTTTTTTACACCAAACAAATGACCATATATCAACAAGTCCATCACTTCCTCTTGATTGTTTCGTCTTCCTTGACAGCAACTAGTCTGTAACACTTTCTCTCTTTTCCAAATATTCTTGGTCGTGTCCACACCTCTTGACTCTTGAGATCGAATTATTAAAAGGCTTACATTTTCTCTGTATTTCCCACCTGGGTCTTGTCCTAAAACACCAGGGGGAGAGAGTTAGATTCGAGTGAGGTTGGGTCAACGTTTAGATTCGGTTATTTGGGGAGCTGAGTCTCTCTGTTTGTTATTATCTTGTTTTCCTTTGAGATTCTGAAGCCATGGAGGCTTATAAGAAATGGGTTAGAAGGAATAAAGATTATGTTCACTCATTGGAGTCTCTTGCCAATGTAAGTCTAATCTTTATACTTGATTGTTTTGGCTTTCTGGGTTCTCTTTTTTGCTCCTTTTATCATCCATTGTAGCTTACAAGTGAAGCATATCTTGGGAAAAAGGTGGCGTTGAGCTATATTTGGATATGAGTTTAAGGTTATTGCATTTTCTTATGAATGTTAAGTAGTGTACCGTTATTTACTCGGAGAAAATTGATTAAAGGAGCGCTCTTTATGAAAATGCTTGCATATGTTTGGACTTGCTTATATCATCCTTTGTGGATGTGAAAAAAATGAAGATTTGAGGAAAAAAAAATGATCATGGACAGGAAGTATGATAAGATACAGAGGTGGTTTTTGTTTTTCGTATGTAATGTATATGGTTTTTGTCTAAGCTAATCCATTTAAGAGTCTTTGACTGTTAGATGAATATGTTTAGCTATGTTGATAGTTTTCATCGTAGGGATAGTTTATTCTGATGGCACTGGCATCAGAATGTTGGAATTCATGATGATTGGGTTCGGATGTGACTCTATTTCAAAAATTTTGTCTGATCCAGTATTCAAAATTGTTGCACAGGGATTGACATGGCTTCTTCCCGAACGGTTTTCCGCATCAGAGATAGGGCCAGAAGCAGGTTTTGTGAAACTTTGGTAACTTTTGGCTACTTCTTGTTAGCTTGGGATTTCTTTTTCCTTATTAAGTAATCATGGGAAATGGTGGGAGAGGGAGGAAACGAATTTTAGACATCAAAATTTATGTTTTCCGATGTTTCCATCCTGAAGTAATGAGTACTAGTAAGTCACAATAACACAGTTGTTTTAGGTTCAGTTTGGAGTTTTATTGTTTTTTCAGGCTTCATGATAATATATTAAAGTGTCAAAATTTGAGTTTTTTAGCCCTAGTCTTTATCTCACGAACCAGATATGATGGGAATTTTTTATCTAGCTGCACAGATTCCTTTTCCTTTTCTCTTGTATTCATATACATTGAAAAGTTAAAAATGCTGATATATTGAGAAAGTTAGTAATTATCTGCAGTAACTGCAATCTTGGGCATTATCACTGCTATGAACGAGCATATCATCGATGCTACTCCAACCCAGATGCATGTTGGTCCTGTGGAGCCTAATCCTTTCCCGTATTCATTGTGCATATCTGCTATAAAGGATTTGGAAACTGTGGTTGAAGTTGCAGCACAACATTATTTTGGTGACGATAAGAAATGGAATTTCATTGCTGTTACAGAAGCTACTAAGTAAGCAGAATTTGTCTTGTTTGCCACTATTTCTTTCAGTTGGGCTTTTTAGAATTGTACTGATTTGTTAAAATTTACCTGATTACTCTGCATTCCTATAATAACTCAGGGTGCTAGTTAGGCTCATTTCGTTCCGGAATAGTGGATATAAGATGCTTCTTCATGGAGGAGACACACCAAATATTGAAAAGCATTCGGATTTCTCAAGCTCACAGCATAATGATGGGGGTTTCCCAAGACCTGGATCTGGCCATGGTCCTAATGGACTTAACCCGTGGAATCTAGAAGGAAGGGCATTGTCTGCACTGAGCAGGTTTGGGGAAAATGCCAGGATGAGTTCTGACACGGTATGGCTGCGCAGGGTTCAACATCAGCAAGCTATTATGGAGCCTCGATGTATAGTTTTGTTCTTAATAATTTCATTTCAGGGTCAGATCACTAATATACAACTATAATTCAACTCAACTAATATTTGCAATTATGTCTTGACATCTTCAGCGAGTAAGAGGCCGACAATTTCCATGATTTTATCTGAAAAAGGTGTTCAAGGGGCATTATTTCTCATGGGAGAGGTCCTTTTTATTATAAGACCCCTTATGTACGTGTTGTTCATCAGAAAGTATGGAATTCGGTCATGGATTCCCTGGTCTCTTTCTCTGGCTGTAGATGCTGTTGGCATTGGCTTTTTAACACAGGTTGCTAAATCGAGGGATGGTGGAAAAGAGCAACACTATCACCTTACTGCTTCTGAACAAGATGAGGTTGGAGCTTTACAGAATTTTACTGTTCAAATTTGTATATGCTTCCAGCTCATCTACTTCAAGAATGGTTCTAACAATCCCCACGCCCCCTCTGTCCTTTAAATGAATGCAATACTGATTAACTGATGGGTTTGATGCTAAAGTGATGTTGTTTGAATCAGCTGAAAAGAAGAAAATTGTTGTGGGCGCTTTACCTTATGAGAGATCCTTTCTTTACCAAGTACACCAGGTAAGGCTCTCTTTCCTAAATTTCTTGCTAGGCTATGGTATTTCATAGTTGCGATCTCCGCAAGATAAAGTGATCTAAGATTCAACACTGTATTTGTTAATCCTTTCAGGCAGAGACTTGAAAGCACTGAAAAGCTACTGGAACCTGTTCCTGTCATTGGGTTCTTAACAGGTGCGTGGTGTTTATTTCTTACAATCTGGCTGCGTCATATTTCAACCTTGATGATGGCGCTTGTCTCTGAAACTTTCTTATTTTTCTTACAATGTCATTTGAACATGCAGCGAAAATTGTTGAGCTTCTTGTTGGTGCTCAGACTCGGTACACCTACATGTCTGGATCCTGATGAACAGCACTCGAAGTTGAATTTCCCAGGTCTCTTACATTTTAGTTGAAGCACCTCCGAACATGCAGTGGTTTTGTTGCAATACGTCTGTGCCATGCAATTCATAATTTACTATCTAATTAAGAGTCATCTACCTCTGGAACAACATTCAGCAATTGATTTTAATCTCTATATGTTTTTACTTATTATATTTTAGTTCTTATTGGAATTTTTTTATCCTCATATTTTATGAAACTTACTACTAAGTCCTTATATTAAAAAATTTCAATTAAGCCCTTGCATTTAAATATTTATTGTAATAAATTAGTCAAATATTTGTATACCAAATTAAAAAATAAATAAATGAGTGGTAAACAAATAATAAATAGCATAAAAAATAAGAAACTAATGATTTTTTCTATGACGATAGACAAGTTTGTTCCCTCCAATCCTAGGACTTGACAAGGATTCTATCTTAGGAGCTAACCTTGATCATGCCGTGTAAAAAAATATTGGCATTAGTTGAATCACGTGGTAAAGCTTGATGCGAGCTTACTTGTTTTTTATTTAAAAATATATTTAAATAATATTTTTTTAATAAAAAATTAATTTTAATGCTACCCCGTCAAATTAATTTAAAAATAACAATAAAAAATAAAAGTAATTCACAATTATCTTTAAAACACAGTAACCAACCGACATCGGGCTAAACCCCGCATTTGCCCCACGGGAAAGAGCCAACTTTACTATGGTGCAATGACGTGTCACTATAGTATTGGTTGGTAGTGGCAGATTGCAAAAGGTGTAAAGTTCTGTGATGGGGTCCGTGCACCACACACAAAGGGATCCACGCCCATCGCTGGCGTGGTAGGGGTCCCTAAACAGAACAGTGAAACGAGGGACCAGTGAGGGCAGGTGAGCATACCCCATTGTGGGCTACTCGAGGTGGCGGAAAGGAGGCTCCCCTCCCCCACGGACAGTTCTCCTCCGTTGAACCGGCGGAAATGGTGGGTTCCACTGGTGGAAGAATCCAAACCCCAGGGACTCATTTCCGGTAGGGTCCATCTGGAGCTACCTGCACGAATAGAACCACCATTTCTCAATTTTAGGGACCTAACTCCCTCCACAGCTGGTGCCTCTGTTCCTGCGTGAAGCCCTAAAACCATCGACATCAGCCGCACGATCTCAGATCATTCTCGACCACTAGCTGTGCCTTCCTCTCGGTTATGCTGCTGATTGCATTCATGCTTGTGGATCATTCATAACGCCAAGCTTGTTTTCAGTTTGGTTTGGTGCGCTCCAACACCACACTCGCGATTAAAACCCACCGTCTCCATTTTGTGGCAATGCGGAGAGGATTGGTGAACATCGTCTACCACAGTTTTTCCTGTTTTATTTTTTAAGAAATCGTTTTATTTTTTAAAAAGAAATCTCATATGTTGAATGTCATAAAAAAAAAGTTTATATATAAATTTCAAGTGGTTATTTTTCCTAAAGTTTACTTCAAATAAAAAAAAAAAAAAGTCTGACTTGAAAATTTTGGACGGAATCAAAGCCCGATCGTACTTCTATTGTGCTAAAAAACAAAAAAAAAACAGACTCAAGACTAAAATAAATAATTATCGGATAAATTTCATTAAAAATCATGTCAAAAGGTATAATTATATTTTTAATAGGCCAATTTAGTTTTATTTTATTTAATTATGGGCCAAATTTTAGTTTAATAATTAATTGAGGTCCAATTGAAGAATTTAATTAAGTGCAAGAATTTAATTGTACTTTTAATTGATCAAATTAATTTTATTAATGACTAAATTTAAATTTGTGAGTCTAATTCATGTTTAATTGAGAAGTTTAAAATGTTTAGAGATTAAATTTAATTTTTACCAAGTCAATTAGCTGATATTAGGGATAAAATTGTAAGAAAAGCAGAGTTTTAGGGTTAATTATGAGCCAAATTGAAGAATTTTGAGACCAAAGACCAAAGTGAAAAGGCTCGTATATTCAGGGGTTCTATTGAAATTTGACATGAGTTCAATTGTATAAACTTGTTTGGGGTCAATTAGGGATAAAATCTGAGCAATTATAAAAATAAAAAAAAACTAAATTGAACTTTGATAGAGAGAGAAAAAGAGGATCAGTCCAGCAAAAGTGTTCAGACGACGTGTCATCCAATTGCT
Source organism: Salix caprea (assembly GCA_964035475.1). Taxonomy (NCBI): domain Eukaryota; kingdom Viridiplantae; phylum Streptophyta; class Magnoliopsida; order Malpighiales; family Salicaceae; genus Salix; species Salix caprea. Next base: position 6,742,957 of record OZ037755.1, on the reverse strand, counting down.
CAATTTCTTCCCCATTTTTTTTTTTCTGGAAACCCTGCTTTGATACCAACTTTGCAGGAGCAATTAATGCCTTTATCCTTCATCGAATTTGATAACATGTGCACAAAAATGTTCCCTTGATTCTTTTCTATACTAGAGTATGATAAGTTTTGGCCGATTGCCACTACACATGCGGTGGTTTAGCTCCAAAATTGACAACTCATCCAGCCTACTATATTTGTCAAATTTGACAGTTTTGGACACTTACTCTGAGCCGATGGTTGTGATGCTTCTTCATTAAACCAATAGCTAAAATCTTAACCTATTAAAAAAAAGATCATCCTATTTCACCATATATAAATAAAAGTGAAATTTATAGCCCGAGGGAGGAGAAATCAAAAGCCAGAGTTAGAAACCATTCAAAACCTCATATATATATTTTCCTCCCTTTCTGGCAGCCATTTCAGTTCCTCATGTGCACCATCTCCGTCGACTTCAACAACTCTTTCAACCATCTAAATTCTTCTCTGCAACACCAACAACAATTCTGGCTACTGCTAGCCTACAAAAGTTAAGGTATACCCTCTTTTTCTCCATCCATAATCACCAACTCAGCAACTCCATCTTTAGTGTTTTTTGTAACATGTGAACAGTGCGAAATAAATTAATTTACTATGCATTGTTCACTTGACTATTTTTTTTAGGGCTGAACTTGTTTCAACCACGCCCTATTGGCTAGGCCAGGTGGCAAAAAAAATCAAAAAATAATAATTTAAATTTCAAAATTTTGATGATTTCATCGTATGTTTTTTCATCAATTTTTGTTCAATATTAGTTTATAGATCTACGTTGAAGCATACGGATTTGGTATAAAAATCTTATTTTTCTCCAAAATTTCATAATAAATAAATCTTTATTTGAAAAAAAAAAAAAAAAAATATATATATATATATATATATATATATATATATATATAAATATAAAATGTGTGTTCTTTTCATGCATAAGACCGAATCCTAAAATATTTCCAAGCATATTTTCACTAAAGACAAAAAAAAAATGCATTTTTTTCTCATGTTTCAAAATGCAAAATAGATATCATAATCAGTTTATGATTATTTGTTAGAGTTCAGCCAAAATATCAAAAAACTTTTGATAACTATTTTGTTGATTTTATTTAGCTATAGACTTTTTAATATGTGGGGGGTGTAAAACTATATTGTAAAATACAACCTTAGATATTAAAATACAATAATACAATGTTAAAATTCAGATCTTAGAACCATTAGGTTTTTTACTAAATAAGGTAGACTCCCTCACGAAGAGAGATCTACTTCAAACATTAGAAAATACTAACAAATAGAAATCTAACCTAAAAAATAATCAAACAAAATTGTAGCTTACCTTAGATAATGGTGCACTCGAGGTGATGCGTCTTTTTCTTGCATAACAACTCCCCTTACCTGGACTTTCGTAAACCATTAAGTTTTCTAGTCACCTTAATAGTAGATAGAGTCTCTTAAGAATTATAATCATAATTTTATAATTATAAAAAATATTTTTCCACGCACCCTTGTCTCTGGGAATGGTCGCATGCGAAAACAATCGTTGCAACATTGAATCAGAAATAATTTTAAAATTTAATGGTTTAAATTATTTAAAAAGTAGTTTCAAAATAATGCTCTTTTAATATTATATATTTTGATGTCTATGAATTCATCTTTAAGAAGATAACTTAATGGAGTTGACATCCACCTTCAATGATGTTTAGAAAATATATTGCGGGTAGAAAAATATTTTAAATATTATTTAATTTTTAGTATTTTATTTGATTAAAATATCTTTTTGGTTATAAATTGGGTTTTAGAAATTCATATAACATTTTTTTAATGTTCTTGGGTTTAAACAAAGCTGAAATTTTAATTTTTGGATTTTAAAAATTAAAGCTATGTTTTTTCGATCATCAAAGACAACTTATATATATATATATATATATATATATATATATATATATATATATATATATATATATATATATATATATATATATATATATATATAAAAGCCAATGCCCCCGCGCCTCATCGAGGGTGACCCCATATTTTGTTCAACGCAAAAAAAGTATTAATTGTGTGTTTTTTTTTTGTTATAATATAAATTTAGTCAAAATAATAAATTTGTGCAAAATTCCTGTGAAGTGCAAGTTTTCTATAAAATATATGAATTTTAAATAGATATAAATTTATCTATTTATTAAGTTTCAACGAAATAACCAGTATAAAATTACCATTATCATTAAAAAAACAAGAGGATTTGGATATGTGAATTATTGAATTTATTGTATTAAAATTAGTTCATTTTATAATTCAATTTAAATCATATTTAAAAACAAATTATAAAGCTAATGCCCCCACGCCTTGTTATGGGCGACACCATATATTTTTTAATGCAAAAAATATTAATTGTGTTTTTTTTTTGTTATAATATAAATTTAGTCAAAATATTGATGATAACATGCATTTGTTTACAATGTAAACTAAATAAATTATCGGTACCCAACTAATTAGTTGTTATTAGTTCAATTAAAACTTATTCAAGCTATTCTAATATCACCCCTTATTCTTTATTAAATTTCACCAAACATTCAATTTTATCCAAATTTAGTGAAATTTTCAGCTTAACAATAAAATTGACAAAATGAAAAATTTACCCATTATTTCTTTTATTATAAATTACAAAATCAAACTCAATTTTATCAAATGATAAACAAATATGATATTTCAAAATTCCAAATAAATCCTAACTTGTTTAAATCATGCTTTCATACAATAATTGTTCCTAGGAAAAAAGTCATAAAACTGGTACACACACAAAGAAACTATATATACTTCACAAAAATACCAAAAAGTAACATGGAAAAGATTATAATAATAAAATATAGATAGGTTTTCTTACTTGGTGCGAAAAATCCTTAAAAGAAATTGAACAATGACAAGGATATTGATAGACTTAATAGAGACTTTCTTTAATTATGTAAATGATTATCATCAAAGAAGTCATTGCATTCCATCCATGGAAGAAAACCATATTTTCATGGTTAGATCAAGCTCTTAACATGAAGAAAACAAATGATATAATTAATTCCTTTAGCATATAAATTGAGGTGTTTTATACCGAAGTATTTTATAATTAACAATGTTGCTTTATCAATTTATAGTCATTTAGATGTTAACCCATGCCCTAATTTCACTGAAAATAGGTTGAAAATGATACAATTTATATGATAATTGATCTGATCAAATTGATATAATGTAGGGATGATGGTGATTTTAACCATTTCAAAAAAAATATATATATTTTTTTATACTTTTCTTTCTTAGCCTTTTTTGTTTTTCAAAATAAAAATAAATTTAAGAAAATGGAATGGATTAGAAAGATTATATTACAGACGAGTCCAAAAACATAGATGTTAAAAATATTGTTTTTGAAATCACGAGGACTAAGTTAATTATTATTATTTTTATAAACTACACGTACTAATTAAAAATATTGTTTTTGAAATCACGAGGACTAAGTTAATTATTATTATTTTTATAAACTACACGTACTAAATTATAGTTAATTCCAATCCATCGTTGTTTCAACTTTCAATTGCAACAAGGCCTAAAATAATATTAAATTTTTAAAAAATAATTATAATTTAAAAATAAAAAAATATTTAATTTAAAAAAAAAAAAAAATTAATTATAAAAAACACAACAGGCTATACCCACCCTAGGGAATTCTGTACTGCATCCTGCTTATATAGTATATGTGGTCGTGGGCTTGAAAAATTATTTAAAAAAAAAATACAATAATTTTTTCAAGATTTTTTTTATATTGGAACATGCAAAATTAAAGTGTATATTAATTATTCAATCACTTTTAAAATTATAACCAAGATAGAACACAATTTTAATCAGGATAGAACATAAAATAGCAGGACTTTTAATTTTAAAAATACTATGGTGTTGTCCTCTTTCTTTGATTTTACCTTTGGTCATTGATTTGTCTTTCTTTTCAATTTGATCATTCCATGTTATGTTTATTTATATTGAAAAGTGATAATTTATTCTAATTTATTTTTTATATAATTATATGAATTTATTAAAAGGATTTAGAATTGAATTGGTAGTAGATATTGTTGTCAAAAACACCTTTTTGGTAGTAGATATTGTTGTCAAAAGTTCAAGCACCTTAAAATATATAGTTCAAACAAAAACTCATATATAGTTTAAGCAACTTAAGAACACAACACAATATAATTATGTCCGTGTAATTTCATTAACTAAAAAATAACAAACCTAAATCAAACAATCAATTAGTGTGTAATGTAAACTAAAATTAGTTGCATTGTCTTCGTCTTTCTCGTTATTCCTAAGACATTCATCAAGATCATTACCATCTAGATGATTATTATTGTTGCTACTGGTACCAACATAGACATTATGAATACTAGTGCTACTACTAGTAATAGCATCAATATTTAACTCAAGACTATTCGAACTATCTAGTTTTGACATCAATTTAAATTTATGAGACATATTTAATACCATGATTCCCTCTTTCATCATCATTAGGAATTTTTCATCGTCACTTTCATCTTCTTTACTAGTTTTTCTTTGTGTTGAACTATTAATGACATCAAACATATTAAAATTTGATACTCCTTAAGTTATCCAATCATCATCAAGATGAGAAAAAGCTTCACCAACTTTTTGATTGGGTTGCCATTTAATTTTATATTGCACATTAAAAATATTAAGTCATTTATTTTTTCAATTGCAAATGATTTTTTTTTTGTTTTATATAAACCCAAGTAACAAAATTAATTGATAACATATAAGATTCTTATCAAGTATCTTGATGAAAAATATAGATCATACCTTGAAAAAAAACATGGTTTTTGATTGATATTTATTTTTAATGAATTAAATGTTAATTAATACCACAAATGAGTTTATTAAGGTCGTGAAAAAGCTTCACCAACTTTTTGATTGGGTTGCCATTTAATTTTATATTGCACATTAAAAATATTAAGTCATTTATTTTTTCAATTGCAAATGATTTTTTTTTTTGTTTTATATAAACCCAAGTAACAAAATTAATTGATAACATATAAGATTCTTATCAAGTATCTTGATGAAAAACATAGATCATACCTTGAAAAAAAACATGGTTTTTGATTGATATTTATTTTTTAATGAATTAAATGCTAATTAATACCACAAATGAGTTTATTAAGGTCGTTTTTTATTGATAAATAGGTGAATGAGTTTTCTTTAGGCTTAAAAGTCAGCAACTCAACTTTAAAGCTATTTATAGTTACTTGAATTCAAAACACCAAATGACTCTTTGGTTGTTATAATTTATATTTTACATAAAAATGATGGTTATAGTCCCTTAAAAAACAAAGAAAATAAGAAAGACCTAAGCTCCTATGATTTTTTTAAGGTTTAGATAGGCGTGTTGGGCCACTTGGTTTTTTTAAGGCCAACATGTTTGCCTTGTTTTTAATTTTATTGTTGATATTTTTAATATTTTTTTTAACTTCATCCTTTAATATTTGTTTGATTTTGGATTGAGTTTTATAATTTATTTTTTGTAAGTATATCACACACTCAAATAAATATCTTAATATTTGATTGGTGTTTGATTTTATGAGTATCTATTTTTTATATAATTAAATAGAAAAAATAGTTTCAAAAAAAAAAATTTATTAAACACAATAGAGTTCATGACTTGCTTCACTAGTGTGGTTGATTGCCGTAAATTAGTTAAAAAGCTTATTACTTTTTTTTTACAGTCTTAAACAAATGTCCCTGTATTGAGTTGGTGCTTGATTTTACTAATGTCTATTTGTTATCATATAACTACATAAAAATAGTTTGAGAAAAAAATATTAAATCCAGTGGAGTTCATAGCTCGGGTCACCAATTTTGACTTAAATGAAAATTGAGTTTTTTTTTTATATATAATTTATTTTCTATTAAGTTATTGTAGTCTCGAACAAACATTCTGATTTTGAGTTGGTGTTCAATTTTATAAACAACTATTTTTATTTTTATATAATTAAATAAAAAATAGTTAAACAAGTTATTAAACCTGATAAAAGCTATATTTCATGCCATTTTCATTAAGTGAATGGTAAAAAAAAAAAATGAATTTGTGATTGATTTCCATACCATATTGTTATTTATCTAATTCACTCAAAACACCTATATAGCGATCGAATTGGGTAATGAAAAAAAATCACAAGTAATTACAAGTGATCATAGATTGGCAGCCACCATTGCTTGGATAAAAAGAAAAAGAAAAAGAAAAGGAAAGACTTCCCACTTGAAACAGTTTGAAAGACGGCCACGAAATAAAATTCAACACCCAAAGTACGACGGGGTTTCAAGGATTGCAATCTGACCTCACCAGAGGCACCGCATGATCACTTCCCATTTGACCCTACCAAACAGACAGCATCACAGTATTTTCTGGACGGGACCACCACGTGTTATCATCCTGTGCGTCCTGTTTCTTTTTAATTTCTTTTCATGATGGGCACGTAACCGTAGATTTCCTCTATATATAGCCCGTTTCTCGGCTCTGCCGTCTGAATGTGTTATTGCCAACCCAAACCCAAACCCAAACCCCTCTGTTTCAATGCTCCCATCCTCTCCTCCGCCGCTCCCTTTTTCTTATTTTTCACGGTGATACGCCTCTCGGAATGGCATCGATACAGAGGCAGGAGGAAGACGGAGACATGAGAACCGTTGATCTTAGAATCAACAGCAGAGAGTTGCCAAACATTCGAGCAAGCCCCACTAACAAAAAGAACTGCAACGACATGTCGGTAGCACTCAAGGAAGAGCCATGCACAGAGGAGAGATCACCTACACCACCATTGGTTCCCATGCCGTTGGCAGCAGTTCCCATGCCTTTAACCACAGTAGCCCCACCAAAACGAGCATCAACAAAAGACCGGCACACCAAGGTGGAGGGTCGAGGCAGGAGGATCCGAATGCCCGCAGCTTGTGCTGCCCGGATCTTTCAACTAACCCGGGAATTAGGCCATAAATCAGACGGTGAAACGATCAGGTGGTTGCTTGAACATGCTGAGCCTGCCATAATTGCAGCAACAGGAACCGGCACCGTCCCTGCTATTGCCATGTCTGTTAACGGAACCCTCAAAATCCCAACAACAGCCAACTCCAGCTCCGAACCTGGCGAAGTGGACGCGACAAAGAAACGCAAACGACCCGCTAATAGCGAGTACGTGGATGTCAACGACACCGTCTCTGTCTCTTCTTCTCTCGCTCTCATGACGACGCAAACGCCGCAGTCGCAGCCACGGTTACCGCCGCAGCCGCAACCAACAGTCGCGGCAGTGCCACAGAGCTTAGTGCCCATGTGGGCCATACCATCCAATGCTGTCGTTCCAGGGGCGTTTTTTATGGTACCATCCCTTGCAGGACCGTCTAACCAGCCCCAGATTTTTACGTTCCCAGCTGCAGCTACCCCTCTGATAAGTATTTCGGCAAGGCCAATTTCATCTTTTGTGTCTTCCATGCAATCCAATATAGCAGTGGCTATGCCAGTTTCAGGCTCTACTGCTTCTGGTTCTATGACTGCGAAAGGTATTTCAATGATGGCACCAAGCTCAAGTTCTGCCTGTACTCTCAGTACCTCAAGTACAACTACTAATAGAACTCCTCAAATGCTTAGAGACTTCTCTTTAGAGATTTATGACAAGCAAGAGTTACAGTTCATGCCTCGATCTTGAAAGCAATGACAAAAATTGAAGGTTTTGGGTCACTGTTTTTGGGTTCTAATTGTTTTTGGTGCGTCCGCCATTGACAAGTTTATTCGAGCTTGGGATTACGCCTTTCTTGAGATTTTTTTTTTCTTGAAAAAAAAGTTGTTTTGATTCGTGGATGGAGGAGAGAGCACATGCTCACGTGTAAAGTGGGTCGAAGCAGGCGGAGAACGGGGTCCACATTTATGGTGGGTCAACACTCACAGCTAGAAAAGAGGTGGTGACTCTGCCCTCAGAGGTTACCCCCATTAATTGTTCTTCCATGGCCAGCCATTGTTAGAAAGAAGGCAAATTCTTAGCTCCATCCACAGTTCAAACTTTTTTTTTTTTTCTTAAAATAAAAGGGACGGGCACCCTGGACCGTGCAAGGCGAAAATGAAGCGCATTTGTTTTTGTTAAGAGGGGCCAGCATGATCGGCCCCCAACAGGTTCGTGGGCTCCAAACGGGACCGTTTCTTTTTTCGCACTGTTTTCAAGGCGGCCACTTGTGGTCCCTTGGTTTGGTGGTCTGATCGAGAGTGGGGAAGCAAATGATTAGACTGGAATGGACGACACGTGTCCTCGCTTATCTTATTGCGGGGCCCGCTACTTTGCGACTGACACGTGGGCCCTCTCTATTTTTAACACCGGCCCCCTTCGCTCTGATGATGGCATCTGATGAAGTTTGGTTACACGCGATCGTGAATGGACCGAGTAACACGCTAGTATTTTCTCATTGACTGATTCTCTATCTCGCCGGTCGGGGTTTTTACTGGAGGAGGGTCTTGGTCGACGGCATGGAATTTAAATGGGATGGTGGAGCCCAAATTCCAACACGAGTCCACCCACGGTTTATTCCCACATTGAATAACTGGGCCCACCTGAAAGGTGGTTTTTCCGATTGTATTGTCGCTGTAGGAAACAATAAAGCATGATTCATGGCTGGGGCAAGATTGGACCGTGCTTTTGGATCAATTTCCTTGTTTTTCTGTTTGGTTCGACAAATAATCGAATTATAATTTTTAATTTTTAAATTTATTCAGCTCTCTTGCCGTTGCCCTGTCCAAATGACTCCATGAAATGTCTACCCGACAAGCATTCAACATTTGATTTGCACAAGCTTCCTTTTCCAACTCCCACAACTTAATAAGTTTTAATAACAAACAATACAGATGATTTGTTTCTTTCAAAATATAATTATATAATGGGACGGATTGCCTAACATATGGAGAAAATTATATACTCATATGGTTGTTATGTGATTATACTCTTCACATATCATTCAAATTCCCAATTTTGTAAAACAAATATATTTTTTCATTCTGATTTATATTGTTAAACTCGTGTTACATTGGATTACTTGATGACTAAACTCAAGCGTATTGAGCCTAGCTACTTTCCATATATAGTTCAGTTTATAATCGAATCTAATTGTTTTGAGATTTATATATTGTCAGATTCATGTTACTTTTGATTCAACTAACAGTTGAACCCAAATATATTGGGTCTGATTTATGGTTCAACTACATGTGAGATCCTTTTTCTTTTTATTTTTGCTTTTAACTTTTGAGAAAAAATTCCTTTATATTATTTGGATTAAGAATCTTGAGTTTTAAAAATGAGAGCAAATATCCTCGTAACAGAGTTTTCTTTTAGGGAAAAAGAAACCCTCATCTTTTTCTTGTTTATCCATAATTTCCTGAATAATTTTAAGAATATCTTCCAGAAAAGGAAAGAATATAATGTTTTTTAAGGGGGGTTTAGCTTTAGGTCCAAAATTGGTGCTGCTCTCTAAGGATTTATGGCTATTAACATTGGTCCAAGATTTGGAATTGATGTTAGCTCACCTTCATCCACTAGAAGGTCATAGGAGTCCTCAAGAGGTTTCAAACCTTAGAGAATAAGAAATGTTATCTAGGGCACCTGTAGATGAGACAGATGAGGCATAGAACATTATGTCTCATGAATAAGAAAATGAGGATAACCATAAACAAACAATTGATCATTTAGCCATACTATCAAAATTTAGAGATTGGGTTTCGCAGTCACTAGTATCCATAACAGGGGTAAAATTCTCATTATTGCTCTTATTTATATATATGAGTTTGAGTACTTATTTTCCTTGTAAGGTTTTGCAAAGGACATGTTTGCATATTACAAACTGAGTTATACTCAACTTCACCCCACAGGTGAACCCTTTTGTAGGCCTTTAACAAACTTTTTAAAATATTTAAATAGAAACCTGTAGTCAGGGTGGTTAGGAAATGTTGCAACTTGATCGGTTGTTCTTAGGAAGGACCTTGCATTTCATGGCTTTTCAACCTCTTCAATAGGCTAAAAGGGCATGTAAAAGATACTTTAAAGAGAAATATTTTTTGCTTAAAAAAAATTAAGAGAGAAAAAATGGGCACTCGTAAGCTACCAGAGCAAAACAAGACCTCATGATGAGTACAATGTAATCTAGGTTTATACTTATTATTGGATAACACCCCTAGTATGTGTGAACAATAGACCCTTCTTTAATCCCGAGAAAGAGAGTGTGTGCATGTTAAATTGGATTGGTTGCACACCAAGTTTAAAATCAATTATATGGCTCAAGGATTCTATGACATTATGAATAATTATTGTTTGACAATTTTTAGTTTTATATGTGTATCCATCTCTTAACCTTTTTTGTGTAGGAAATTTGGTAGGACACTTGGATTTGAGCCAATAAATCCTAAAATTTATACCCAACCACATATTTGTATCTCATAATAGTCGTGCCTAATTTATTTATATTATTTCCTCTTTTAAGTGTAGTCTTTTTAAAGACAGACAACACTTACTTTATGTACAAAGGGTTATAGGGGTATCCCTAATGAATATTAAAAAGACTTTTATCATTGGTCTTTTTGTTGATGAAATTGGCATCTAAGGAGCTTAGAAAATCAAAATATATGGTATTATTTACCAATTGATTTCTATTTTGAAATGAATAATTATCTTATGGAAAAGCTTTGTTCGCCTCAATAAAGTCCACACACATCTATCACTTGCTGTTACTCTTTTTATCTATAACAATGTTCATTAACCAGACATGATATATCACTTCCAAGTCTCATATTGTCTTGAATTTAGTTAACAATGGAGCCTAAATATATTAAATCTAGTAATTTGCCAGACTCACATTGTTCTAGATTAAGCTACAATAATATTGAGCTAAAAAAAACTAACTCATCAATAAAAAACAAGTGGTTTGATAGATATAGATTGACACACACAATCAAACTATAAGTGCTATTCTTTTTCTAGTATTAAATTAATCTTTTTACTAATAATTTCTTGGATGGATATGTTTGTAAGCTCACAACTCTCATATAAAATGAAAATAAAACCAACTAATGTGTTTCTGACAAATTGATTTTCTACTTTCAAGTGTCAAGAACATCAACCTTCATTACTAGTGCTAGTCATTGGTTCAAAGGTAAGATTGATCGAAGAAGAAGAAATTAATAGCGAGTAAATGTTTCAAATGCAAGAAATGGGCTTATTGTGGGGTATGTTCTATTCTCCATCAGAAGCTAGGTCCCTGTGACACTAGCCAGACACCCTGGAGTAGGTGGTCCACGTGTACGCTTTATGTTGAATTTTAGGCGTGATGTGAATGCCATGCGTCAAAAAAATATCTTGTTTGTGGCGGTTTGAAACACACCCCCTCCAAGAGAGAAGTGGCGCGTACTGAGCACTTTCTGGGTTCCTCACCAAGCGGTCCAGGCTATTAGAACTACACATGCATTAATGAAGAACCGAAGCATTAAATATGTAATGAAAGGGACATTTGAGATTTGAAGAAAAATCCCAAATATGCTTATGTCTTAGAAATTTCCTTAGGATACCAAAACCGACGAAGATAAAAATTTTTGTAATTAAATAAATAATATTATGATTTTTTAAACTTGAAATTTATTTCGGAATGGATTTATTTCAGCAAATAATTGCTAAGAATCTTACCAACAATAAATAGGTGTGGATGTTTTCTCAATATAAAGTTCAGCAATAAATACAAAAAAAATATGAAATAAGATATTTGAATAAGAGTTATTATTTCAAATTTAATTTAATCTTAAAACCCATATTTTAAAACCAAAAGTTTGTGCTAACAACGTAGAGTATTGATAAAAGTAGAGCATAGTCTCATGTTTGAGCCCTATAGTTATTTATATGATGATTATTAGAGATTTAAATGATTATTAATTTTAAAGTTCATAAAATTAATTGAGATGCATGCAATCTGATTTAAACATCCATGATAATATATATATATATATATATATATATATATATATATATATATATGTATATAAAAAAGTAGAACATGGTACTTGGAGTCGATGGAGTGTGAGTTTCCCTGACATGTGTTTTTCATGCCAGAATGCTTATCACATTAAAAACGCTTCAATGTTCTCATGTTTCATCTTTTAAATTAGGGTGTTGAAAAATAAAAAAAATATTTATTTTTATTTTATGTTTTAATATGCTAATATTCAAAATTAAATTTTAAAAAATAAAAAAAGACATATTTTAAATAAAACAAGAACCATAATTCTTAACCGACTCTGGTGCGGACTCGTTGGTCCTCGCAGAAAATATAAAGAGATAGTATTTTGCGGGCTCCCCCCATTTTAGTGGCTCGTTATTTTCTGGGCCAATCAAGTGGTGGGGCCCGACATGTACGTCCACGTTTGAGTTTCAGTTTATAAAAGGGTTTTTAGAGTGTGGTTGCGGTTGCTTTTGAAAGTGATTTTTATTTAGAAATACATCAAAATAATATTATTTTTTTTAAAATTATTTTCGATATCAACACATCAAAATGATCTAAAAACACTAATTTTTTTTTATAATGAAAAAAATTCAAAATTTAGTCAAACGACGGTTCAACCGCTTAGCCAAACAGGGAAAAAGAACTGGAAGCGTCCAAGTGCCACGTCATGAGGTCTTGCTGGTGAAATAGAGTTTCCAAATAGTCACGATGGTGCTTATCCATTAACGTAAAAAATGAGATTAAAAATATTTGTGGCGGTGAATCCTTTAAATTTTTTAAGGAGGGAAAGGGATGCGCTTTCTGATTTCTTTATCTCTTAATTTATGAAGTATCACTTCAAGGAATCAAAGATTCGATGAAGGTTTAAATATTAACAAAAATTAAGTTATAGATTTTGAGAATAATATAAATTATATTTTGAGGTTTCACTTAACAACTTAAGTTATTATATGATATAATTTTTTAATATGATATCAGAACCTTGTTCATCTAGCGGTCATGAGTTCAAATCTCATTACCTTCATTTTATTTGATAAAAATCAAGTATAAAATAGTGTCAGTCAATGCAAGTTTCAAGCTCAAGAGATTTTTACTTGAAGTGTATGTGTTAAGAAATAATATAAATTATATTCTAGGAACTCATCTAACCGCTTAAGTTATTAGATGAGATGGTTCTTTTATACTAGGGTGTTTTCATTATTAGTAAATAAATTGTTTTTTATTTAGCATAATTAATTATTCAACACAACTTAAAATCGATGATTAAATCACTTTAGCCACACTTATAAAGGCATTTAAAAACTGTTTTATATATATATATATATATATAATTGTGTATTATATTAGATTACATTTTTATTAATAGATCTAAAGTAAGACAATTAAGAAATTAAAACTACTTAAGGAAATCATAATTTAACTAGAATATAATAGCTTAGTTTATTACAAACTATTTTTCAGTAAAGATTCTTACATCAACTAGAATTTCTCCTTTAACTAAATTTTATTTAACATTACTAAATTATTATAACTTCTAAAAATATTAAGACTCTTATAAACTCCAAATCTTATTATCTTATATCAAACTTCAACACAACCCTTCACAAATCTATCAAGGAGACTTGTTTGCCTGCCGGTGCTTCACACTAGAAGAGCTGATGATTTCATTTTCAATAATCATAGCATGTACCCAAGGGGTCCTGGCGTGAGTGGTGAGGGCGCTCTCGTCCCTTAAGAGAGGTCAGGGGTTCAAACCCTCTTCTTGTATGAAGCCGGCCATTTGGAGAGCACTTTCACCCCTTCGGGACCCACCCGGTGCGAACGTAGATTAGTCTAGACCAGTGCCTGGAACACCGCGTGGTTTATACCAAAAAAATAATCATAGCATGTGAAGCTAGGCTGTCTTATTTGAACAGAAACTCTTTTTGCAGGTTTGTGTTAATGAACAAAGCGATGCGTTTCCGCATAATTCAAGATTTTGTGTCGGGCAAGAAAAACATTTCTGGAAATGATAACTGCCCTTTTCCATTAAATTTTTAACCCTCCTGTAATAACAGGTAGTAATTACATTGTCCCAGTAAAATGGCATATGGTAATGTATGAATGTTCCTTCATTCACAAACAGCAATAACAGCCTAGCCATGCTCACAGACATCAGTTAAGAAAAAAAAATCAAAAGGTGAAACAAACATTCAGGGTAAAATGTTTATGTAGGCAGCTGTATTTACACAAATATACATAAAACAAGCTCTGCAATCTCTATCATTCGAGGCTACGCCACAATGATATGTTCGTGAAGATGAACCATCCTCCATACTAGGGGTTTTGTGAAATTTATCATGTTAATGCCCGCCCACAAAACAGAGTGAGGGTGCACATACAAATATTATTGGCGCTTTGTACAAGTAAAGATGTGTGTATATTTCAAAACTGTGAGCTCGAATCACTATCCTATAGTATATTCATCCTTTTTTGATTTGATAGGCAGTAGAAACTCCATGTTAAGGATTTATTTAGATAGTCAGATTCTCCTGAATTGCGAGAAACGAACCCGTTATATTTCCTCCGACATCTGGGAAAGTTTCAGATCCAGGGATAGGCCTCACCTTGCCCTTTCGATCAACTTCAACAGGGTACTTTAGCAAGTGCCCTCTCATCTCCGATACCTCCTCAGCAGCAAATTGCTTCCAGTTCATCTCCCCCATTGTTCTAATTCTCCTAACACATTCAAGACTCTCGGGTTCTGTAAAGATGTCCTCAATAACTCCAGTATGCTCTGCCCAGAGAGACATCCGATATCCATGGATCTATAAAAGATGCATTTTGTTCAAGAAACAGCAAGTCAGTAAACACCAGAAATTTCAGAGTTTCAATTATAAAATAAAATGAGCATATTCTTTTGGATATTTTAAAACAAGTTGTCAATAATGTAAATATGCCTTTGTAATTTCCAGAGAAATCAACAACAAATTCGTCTTTGTTTCAGGACAGTAATCTTTCTTGGCAACTACATCCCAAGGCAAGGATGAAGGATAAATAAAAAAAATTCCATCTCTCCTGTCATCTTTTCATGCATGTATTGTAGGCTCCTGCTGTTGAACAGCACAACCGTTCATTTTCTTTGAGATTTTTTTCTTTCTTATACTAGTTTTTATTTTTTATATTTAATTTGTTCATGCAAACATACACAGATAAAAACAATACTTCAAGTACCATAAACAATTCTTCTTCTTTAGCTTTTATGCAACTGAGTGCACTGGTTAACTATTTCAATACTACCATTCACTATCATGCCACTAAATCATTAATTATTATTGTTCTTTTAAGCTAAATATTTTGGCTATTTTATGTAATTCTCCATTTTCCAGCAGCAACTCCTTTTCCCAGTGAATCAATTATCAATTATCAAATATCGAGTTTCTGTTTTCAACCGTGACAAACAAACGTGGTTTTTATAATATCTAACTGAAGGTTACCTGTCCAAGTGGATTGCATTGTTTTCTTGCCCAGGTATGTTGAGGTTGGTAGGCTCCCATTGCAATCTCAGTGTCTCTAGTGCCGTCCATGGAACGCTGATTTATATTTGCAGATCCCAGTATTACATACTCATCATCAACTATCATCCCTTTCGAATGAACATAAATCATGAACCGCCGGCTTTTCTGACTAAGTGCCTGGAAATGCCACAATACAGCACGTTATTAAGGAGAGAAAAGGCAGAGAGAATCTTAAAAAATTTAGATGGTCACAAGTGAACCAACATCAGACCCTACTCATACAGAAGCAGATAAGGAAATAAAAATAAAAAGTGGCAAAATCATCAAATTGCTGCAAATTCTCATGCTGTGCATTGCAAGGTATCTAAGTTTGAAATTCAAATTTTCACTACGCCAGTAGGATAATAGCATTTATAAAGGATGTGATTTTGCACTAGGACGTTTCTAACTTCCCAAAGTACCAAGTACTGCAAAATACATTGCATGAATGAAACAACTGATTTCAAGAATGAAGATACCTGAGGAGTGTGAGAATTTGAAGGACTTGGCACGCCTGAAGAGTTAAATTCATCTACAGCTTCACGATTACCAAGACAGAAGAAGTTCAAAAAGTCCTGTGGTGAAAATGCATCCTCAAGCCCAACCTCCACTAAGGCCTTGTAAATTGTCTCATACATCATTTGCATAGTTTTATGCTGCAGCAATTATCAAGATTCCCAGATTAACAAAGTACAGTACCACCATATCACGCAAACATTTTCTATTTCATGACAGATCTAAGCTGTGCATTTAGCTGTCCAGTTCTTGGGTCTAGAAACTCAAAGGAGTAAATATGATACTACAAGTTAAGCTTGTCTAAGTAGAAAAAGTTGCGACAGAAAGAAATTAGGCAAATAAGTTCTGATGTCAGCTGTGATGTCAGCAGTTAACTAATTATATCCACCAAGTTTGAGTAGAAAGTTTTGTAGGTCATGTTATCACATGATGCAATCCCCTGAATCACAGTTAACAATGGCTTTTTTTTAACAAACAGATTTTTTCTATAAAGATTTTTCTGTTTTTACAAAGGGAAATAGTATTTTATCATTGATATCACTTGCTTGTCATCTTTCATCGTAAAAACAATACGAGTTTCTGTTGCCAGATCTGTAGTTGGAGCCTACCTGCCAAAACAAAATCCTTTGCGTGGCAGCACCAGTTGGAACGCCCTCTGGCCACATCGGAACAATAATGTAGGCAGCAAATCTCTCATGAGCTCTGATTTTATTGGCTATCTTTAGTGCAATTTCCATAGGAATCAAATTATTAGCCCCTGCAAGAAGGCAAAAAGACAAGAGTTCAGCATCTAGGTAAAAATGTTGCTGGAACCATAGAAATCAGATATTTACAGCATTACTCCATCTAGTTGAGATAGACAAGAACAAACCAATATAAATGAAAATTGGTGAGCTGATGTTTCAGATGTGGGAAATTTTTGTTGGAAAAAGTAGCAAGTGTGAAGTCTGCTAACAGCATGTTGCATTTCATAAACAGTGCAAAAGGGTCAATTATCTACCTTAAAGTCGTACAGGACACTCAATGAAAGCATAAAATGTAGAACTTTTCTTCTGGCAGTGCCAGAAAGATCCAGTATAAGTAACTGATGTTCAATGATTTATCTTAGAGGACCAAAATGTAACAGAATATATTCAGCAGAGTTCACTCCAGGAGTTGAGGGTGTTAGTGTTGACAGTGCACATTTTGAGAAGCATAGCAACATGGATCTACAATCATGATTGCTAACATAGACGGTGCAGAAGACTGGAAATATCATCAGGTTGCTGGCCTGTCTTAGGGCTTGACTCTCTTGGTGTGTATATCCTAATTATTCTGTTATTTCTCATTTAGTTGCTTTCTTTCTATTTAGTATCTTATTTGATAGAGATTTCTGTATAAATATTGTTTTGCCTTTTAATTAATCTATCCCCCTTCAGCATTGTTTAATGAGATTTCCACCATTCATATTTTATTTAATTCTTTCTGTTCCTTAATTGTGCTAATACTCTTGCATGTTACTTTATCTCTAGCCTTCACTTAAGTTTTTTAGTATCTTCAATTCTCCATCCTTCACAATTGAGCCCTGTTAAACTACATGCCCATCTATTTTGCCACATTATAGTAAAAGAAGGGAATGACTAATTAATAAAAAAGGACAGAGGAATCAGGTACCACCACATCTTTATGCCATCAAAACTGACTACAATCTTTGTTACTAAACTGCAACGCTTTCCATGTTGGCTATAAAGCAGGGAAGGTAATGAAATGCAGTTTTGGAGGCAGCTTCTCTTAACATGATTTTTTCCATACAATAAAAAAAGGCTCCTCACCTAAATCGTTATATGAACTCCAGTTGTACGAGGACCCAATAAAATACTGGTTCTCTATGTAAATAAAATGTTGGGCAGCACGAATGGCCTTCACGTATGCTGTATGTATGCTCATGTCAATGAGCACATTCTTTCCACACATCAGGTTCTGTTACAGGCAGAATATTCGGTCAACTTCCACATGCAGCCATGGACACACAAACACACTTACACTTGCACAGACTCAAAAGAGAAGCAACAGGCAATGGATTGCAAGATATTCTCTTACCTTGTTTGTAATTGTCTAAAGAACAACAACAACAACAACAACAACAACAACTCACCGTTTTCGTGGGATCCTTTGGATCCTTTGGGAAGTCTTTCACAGAGTTTGAATCAATTGATCGGAAAATCTGCAGTTTAGATAGGACCCCATGTTTCATTACAGCAAAACTAGATTCAGATCAAGACCAAAACAACCCCTTCACAAGAATCACGCCTCAGTGCATGATCACTTGAGCCAAGGCTTGGACAAATTACCTGAACATGCCAAGCTTCAGGGTCATCCTCACTAATGGAAGGAGTATCAAAAACACCTATAATGTCTGGAATTCTGTCTATCCTGAGTAAAGCATCATCGTATGATGTTTTTAGTTTTCTAAGGCCCTTAGGTTTTGCAGCCTTCATCCAACGCTCCTCAAAGTTAGCTAGCACATCATATGCTGCTGGACCATCTATTCTGCTGTGCATGTCATGCCATGGTTCTCTTTGGCAATTTGCAACACTACCCTGCTCAGTATTTAAACAAATTCATAATTAAGGAAAGAAGAAGTTGATTTCATCGCTTCTAAAACTCAACTCTAAACAACAAGATCATGCCAGCTTATCTTTTATATCATCAATAGCATGCCAAATAACACTTCTACAACTGAATCATGTAGCCAATCATAAATGTGCAATTGCAGAGGTAAAATTTAAGACTTACAGTGAAAGTAGGGTTGTGATAGTCATCTTTGTGCACAGTTTGTAGTGTCCTAAAGAGAGAGTGATCAGGAGTATCATATCGGCCATCACATAAATCAAGTCCACCAACAAAAGCTATGATTTTTCTTCTATTATTGCCAGCATCAGCATCAACAATTACAGTTTTCTGATGATGTGTATAAATCGTTTCGACCTCCTGATAATTTGAAACAGCAGAGGAAATTCAGTTATAATTTCTACTCCATTGCTACAAATATCAAAAAAAGAAAACTTGCTGGAATGAGACAGCTCTCAGGTATTGCTGGTTGATATGAAGTATCCTGCTTCACCTTACTGTGCCAAGAAAAAAAACTAACATGACAATAAATTTCTCAAAAATCCCTTTTGAAACCATGGAGCAGCATGAAGAAAAGAATATATATGCTACAAATTTCCTAACTAAAATTGCCAAAAAGAGCAAGCAATGGTCAGCTTGTGATACTGAGTTAATCATAGCAGGGCTGTTGTCCCAAAGTAAACTCAATTCAGTGAAGGTTTATATACTTAGCAATTGCAATCTCTGATGACAGAATTATGTATAATTGACTGAATACTTTTAGCACTTAATGACAATTGTAGCAAATGCTTTTTGTTATGGATGTTAAACTGACATGCTCAACATATCAAGAATGTTTGCCACTTGCCAGGCACTAGCACTGCTTTAAGCAATAATAAAGCACCAAGAACAGCAGTATTATGGGATAACTAACCCTTTGCTTGATCCAGCTATGTCTTTTCCCAGCAATGCGAGGACAAAGCAGCACTTGAACTGATGAGTGCTTGAAAAAGCGGCGAGTTTCCTCATCATGGGTTGCCATAATTCCATCCTGCATTGTAAAGAGGTTTAGTGGAAGAGTTAAGAAGCTTTCCAGTTGAAAGAGAAAGTACATGATAACAGGTGGCATGATTTAAGAATACAGTTTGAGGATCTAGATGGACAGAGTGCTCATGCTTTACTCGAGAGCTCAGACAGAACATACATAGATCACAATGAACCCAAGTTGATACTACAGACAGCAAAAGCAACATTTTTTTTATAATAGCAATAATCATAGATGCAAGCATAGATCCTATTTGCAAAGTTAATCACGGATAGGTCAATCATTTGGTAAGGATTGTAACAATCAGAAGTAGTAGATCCAAGAACATGTATTTGACCACAAACTACATCAGAAAACTACAATTATACAATTAAATTTAGGTAAGATTCTCACTGTTTTATATCCCAAGACATTCCTTGAAGTAGGATCATCCCAAACAAGAAGCAGAACTCTTACACCTTCTTGGGACTTGGACCTCAGAAGATCCCCAAGGGTGACGCCTGGATGCTGTTCACCATCCCGGACCAGAGTAACTTTGTGCCACACAGACCACCCTGTAATGTAAATTAAACGACGAGCTTGGCGTATAGCATCAGAGATATCTTGCCAGCACTTTCCGTGGAGAAAAGGCACCCCGTTATCAAGTTGCACGTTTGGAAGGCTCCCGTCTGGAACATGGGCATCTTGATAAAGAGTGACCGTTCCACCTTTCCTAAGAGGAAAATAGGTGCCAGGCACACCATGATAATTAGGACCAGCACCAACACCATGTTGATAAATGCTCAGTTTCTCCATGGGTATGTACTGAATTGAAATTCTCAAAGTAGCACCAGGCTTACATTGTTTTCCGTTGTTATTCAATATAGGGTAAACTCCCTCAATACTTGCCCCCGACCATATCTGTTCAACTGGAATTGCCACAACTCCTATCAACTGCGACCCCACAACATCACTGTCTTTAACAACAAAATGCACTTCTGCAGCATAATGCGCAACAGGAACATGAAAACGTTGCATCCATACAGGATTTTCACTATTGCTAATCACAAAAGTCCTCCCAATCACAGCACGCTTCACTGAAATTGAAACATAAGGGTCACTGGTAATCTTGGTGTACACTTGTCCTTCAATCTTCCTACTTATATTTCCAGGTAATTTGTTGAACATATCACCCAAAGTCTTGTGGATAATGTCCATGTTTGGGAGATTCTTTGCATCATAAACACAAATATCCAAATTCCCATGTAATAGCAAAACCCTCAAAGACGACCCTTTACCACTCGACACTGGCACAATCTCCATATCTTGGTCATGCTTTGATCCATTAAAGGAGGATGAATGCGAATAAGGAGAAGCAGGATAGTGACCAGACGAATCAACTCTGCCCCCATAACCCTCCTCCCAGTTACTTGAAAATGAGTCATTAGGATAACCATATAATTCGTGCGGGGGGGCATGTCCAAAACTGGAATCAGACACTGGAGGAGCTGATAGTGAAGCAGGGGCAGTAGGATGGCTATTCGTATCATTCAAATGCAAATTACTTATTAAATCATCCAAAGGTGGATATGCAGAAGTACCGGCAATAGCAGCATCGACTTTATCGGGGTTTGATGAAGATGATCCAATTCCTGACGATGAAGAACTATCTTGTCTATGAATACCGGAAAAGCTATTAGCCCTATAAGGCACTTGTGAAATGCTATCAAGAGAGGGATATTGGCCCGACTGAGGTGGAGCAGAAGGGTAATTATGAAAACTTCCACTATTTTGAAGGATTGAATTTGAAACATGAGGTACTGGAGAATATGCAGCATATGGTGATGAATAAGTTAGAGGATCAGGATAGTGGCGATTAAAATCTGAAGGTCCCGAATTCGTTGTTGGACGTGGTGATGGTGGTTGGTGTTGAGAATAGTCTAAAGAACCCAAATGGCTAGTTGATTGTTGTTTTGAAGGACTGTGTGAATAGTCTAAGGGCCCTGAATAGCTTGTTGGATATGGAGCTGAAGGTTTATGATTAGAACAATCTAAAGGTCCTGAGTGGGTTAGTGGTGGTGGTGGTGGTGGTGGTGGTGGATAGTCGTAAGCACCGTGTGGAGAGTATGGCCCATAAGGATAGGGATGAGGAGGGTAGTGTGGATCTGAAGGTGGATAACCATAATTTGGAGGAGGAGGATAGTGTGGATCTGAAGGTGGATACCCATAATCTGGAGGAGGAGGATGGTGGGGGTATGGATATGGATTGTTGTAAGGGTATGGAGACCCGTGATCATTATCCATTTTTTCAACAGTCAAACATCAAAAGAAAAAAACCGCGTGATTCTCTAAAACGGGAAAGATTGCTGATAGCCAAACATGCAAAACAGATCTCAAAGATTCAAGCGTTTTCCCCTTTTCTTGACCAGAATCTTGATCAGAATTCACTGAACAAGAGGAGGGAAGGGGAAAAGTCTCCAAAAATTAAGGAACAGTGAGCCAAAAAGAGAAGGAATTACCTTCTTCTTAGAATTTGTGAAGGAGCAGAAGATGAAATGTCAGTTTCTTGAAACCCTGAGAAGACCAAGAAAGAAAGAACCAGGAACAAGAGGATGTAATAAAATAAACTCTTATTAAAGTGACCGCGTGTACTGTACGGACAGCCACCGGCGTTTTCAGGTTGCAAGAAGCTATCGTTTTTTTAAGGTGGGAATACAAATCCAGAGAGAGAGTTTGGTACTTTCCAATTCCACGTGGGAAATTTACATTGGGTGATATTAATTAGCAATATCTCTCTTTTTTCTTCATTTCAAAAATATTTTATAGATTTTATTTATTTATTTATTTATTATGACTTTGATTAAAACGTACGATTTACTTTAAGTTTTCAGCAAGCTTAGAGTAAACGAGCTGATTAGCCCGCTTCGCTGGGCATTTTTATCAATTAAGAAAATTAATTGATTTTATAAATGTTGTATTTTGTTATTTTAATATTTAATTAGTATAATTGTAATTGATAAAAATGCTAAAAATGGTTTTTTTCAACCAATATGTGATTGAATATTGTTATTGGTAAAAAACTTTTGATAAAATTTGTTAGAAAATTTGCTAAGACGGTTAAATGATTTATAAGAAATTTGTTGTCACGGATACTCTGGTTAAAAAAACAAAACAACAAAAGAAACCCAGTTAAAAAAGAACAACTGAGTTGGACAGTAAAAAATCAAAAATACATGTGAAAAAAAGGTTATTGTTTATTAAAAGAAACAAACAAAGGGTCTAAAATATAAATTTAAATTCAAAGCAAATTTTTTTTTATAAGATTTATTCATCATATTATTATATTAAATATATTTAAGAATGCCGATATTTTTTTTTTTTTAAGAAATTGTAGGTCATTTTTTTTCTCTGTTTATATATTTTTAGGGGATAATATTAAATAAATATTAAACACATATACTTAGTCTGACATATTATATAGTGTGATCGAAATGGAAAGTGATTTTTATATTTTTTAATTGTAGATAACCTAGGTAAATTTGTTAAAAAAAAAACAATATGAGTTGCATTTTTTCCCCAGTAATATTAGATCTGACACATTATAAATAAAAACATTGCAATATTTTTCAAAAAAGGAATATATATTTTTTGTGTGCTATAATTATTTATTTGCTGTCTAAAAAGAACAGTGTAGTCGAAACAGAAAGTGCCTAATATATTTTTTAATTGTATATAATCTAGGCAAATTTGTTTACCTTTTGTTTTTTTGAGTTGTATTTTTCCCCGGGTAATATTACTATTATTATTATTATTATTACTATTATTATTATTATTATTATTATTATTATTATTATTATTATTATTATTATTATTATTACTATTATTATTATTCTTATTGTGTCAAGCACAAAATTAAAATTCAAAGACAAATTTTTTTTATGTTATCCGATTTATTAATTATATCATTATATTAAATGTATTTAAGAATACTGATATTATTTTTTTTTATTCAAAAAATCTTAGGTCATGTTTTCTTCTCCTTATATATATTCCTATGAGATAATATTCAATAAATATTAGAACATATAATTAATGAAAGACTAAAAATATCCTATAAACTTTAACAAAATGGAAAAAATAAAATATCATTGCCATTACTGTCAAAACAATAATAATTATTAAATTACACGAAGAAAAAAAAAACATTAACAAAAGAGCAAGCAAGAAAAACAATCAAATTATTATTATTATTATTATTATTATTATTAATATTATTATTATTATTATTATTATTATTATTATTACTATTACTATTATTATTATTCTTATTGTGTCAAGCACAAAATTAAAATTCAAAGACAAACTTTTTTTATGTTATCCGATTTATTAATTATATCATTATATTAAATGCATTTAAGAATACTGATATTATTTTTTTTTATTCAAAAAATCTTAGGTCATGTTTTCTTCTCCTTATATATATTCCTATGAGATAATATTCAATAAATATTAGAACATATAATTAATGAAAGACTAAAAATATCCTATAAACTTTAACAAAATGGAAAAAATAAAATATCATTGCCATTACTGCCAAAACAATAATAATTATTAAATTACACGAAGAAAAAAAAAACATTAACAAAAGAGCAAGCAAGAAAAACAATCAAATTATTATTATTATTATTATTATTATTATTATTATTATTATTATTATTATTATTATTATTATTATTATTACTATTACTATTATTATTATTCTTATTGTGTTAAGCACAAAATTAAAATTCAAAGACAAACTTTTTTTATGTTATCCGATTTATTAATTATATCATTATATTAAATGCATTTAAGAATACTGATATTATTTTTTTTTATTCAAAAAATCTTAGGTCATGTTTTCTTCTCCTTATATATATTCCTATGAGATAATATTCAATAAATATTAGAACATATAATTAATGAAAGACTAAAAATATCCTATAAACTTTAACAAAATGGAAAAAATAAAATATCATTGCCATTACTGCCAAAACAATAATAATTATTAAATTACACGAAGAAAAAAAAAACATTAACAAAAGAGCAAGCAAGAAAAACAATCAAATTATTATTATTATTATTATTATTATTATTATTATTATTATTATTATTATTATTATTATTATTACTATTACTATTATTATTATTCTTATTGTGTTAAGCACAAAATTAAAATTCGAAGACAAATTTTTTTTATGTTATCCAATTTATTAATTATATCATTATATTAAATGTATTTAAGAATACTGATATTAATTTTTTTTATTCAAAAAATCTTAGGTCATGTTTTCTTCTCCTTATATATATTCCTATGAGATAATATTCAATAAATATTAGAACATATAATTAATGAAAGACTAAAAATATCATATAAACTTTAACAAAAGGGAAAAAATAAAATATCATTGGCATTACTGTCAAAACAATAATAATTATTAAATTACACGGAGAAAAAAAAACATTAACAAAAGAGCAAGCAAGAAAAACAATCAAATTATTATTATTATTATTATTATTATTATTATTATTATTGTTATTATTATTATTATTATTATTATTATTATTATTATTATGTTAAGTACACTTATATATACATGGACAAAAGTAAGGAATATCCTAGAAATATAAAAAAATTAAAGTATAAGGGCTGAAATGAAAATCAAATATAAAGGGATTAAATTGAAAAATTAAAAGTCCAAGGGCTGAAATGGAAACCATATTTATTATGAATTTCAATCAAAGGACATAGTTGAAAAAATCAAAACTT
Source organism: Salix caprea (assembly GCA_964035475.1). Taxonomy (NCBI): domain Eukaryota; kingdom Viridiplantae; phylum Streptophyta; class Magnoliopsida; order Malpighiales; family Salicaceae; genus Salix; species Salix caprea. The sequence goes on along the minus strand of OZ037755.1, from coordinate 6,717,376 downwards.
GTGTACCGAATTTATTGAGCTATTTAGACAAAAACCGGAAATTAAAAGTAGAAGGACCGAACTGAAACTATATATTACACTGATTTTAAATTTAAGGACGCAATTGAAACAAATCAAAACTAATATAATTGAATTAAGGGCCAAAACAACAAATTCGGGCGTTCAGGGACTGAAATGAACTTTGCCAAAAACACTGCCTCGCTGACGTCAGCATGCGCAGGAGGAGAGAGAAATGAGGGGGGGAAATTCAAACGCCCATTGACACGTACCTAGGAACAACATGGTTACACGCGCCGCCCCATGTGGAAGAGAGCATGGCGAAAAATCGTTCTAGACGGCGGTTGATAATTTTTGGACGCCGTATGACGCCGCACGCGCCGCTCGAAACACGCGTGCGCGCGGAAATGAATGGCGCGTGATGGGACGCGCCAACAGTAACCCGGAGCGAATAATAATAAAAAATTGGCTAATTACCGTGCTAGCCCTCCGACCCTGTGCGTTATTTTGTCGTCATCGAGGGCTAAAACGGTGATTGCACTGTTTGAACAAATATTAAAAGAAAAAAAAAACCGCCCGGACGAACCGGGCCGGACCGGACCGGAATGGTCAATTACCTCGGGGCCCCTGAAACCGGCGGCGTTTTTTGTCTTTTTCGGGGGCTAATTTCGTTATTACACTGTTCATCGACAGAAAAAACAAAAAAAAAAAGGGTGGACGAACTCGCGCGACGCACGGAGGAGAAAGCTCGCGTCCACAGTGCCTCTGAGTGTGTATGAACAGTAATTTTCGTATTCTTTTAGTTATTTGTTAATTATTAGGTTAATCACAAGCCTTATCCTTTGAATAGAAGGATTAAATCATAAATAGATACAAAATAATAAAGATGATATGTTATATTTTTTTAGCCAAAGGAACTAGTGTTAATTGGTTATAAATATGAAAAGTAATTAAAATTCAGTAGCAGGGCAGTAAGTCATTTTTCCTATTTTAGTCTTGCTAAGTGGAGTTGAGGTCATCAGTAATTAAGGACTGATTTTTCCATCATGTCAGTTAAAACTCAATTATCATTAAAGTATTAAATAAAATCTAAAAAAATAGAAAAATATTATGGATTTAGAATGTTTTCACTATGATTTTTAATAGCTAAGTGATTTAGCTAGTGTACGCTTTCATGAACTACAGAAATATGAGTTGTGAGATTGACCTGATCAGTGTTTACATGATTAATCTGATAAATTCAGTATACAATCCTTGAAAAAAATTGTATCAACTAGTTTAGATGGATGATTAAGAAATAGAAAACATGATGATATGGTGATTGAGATAATGGGCCTCCAACTTTCATGATTAAAATAAAAACTTAGCACCTTAGTTCAATGGTGTTGAATTATACAAAATTACATTAATCAAATAACTTGTTATTAAAGGAACAATCTCATCTAAAAATTTAAGTTGTTAAATAAGGTCTCAGAATATGATTTATATTATTCTTTAACACATCCCTTAAATGAAAGCCCTTTAGACTTGAAACTTGCATAGACCCACACTACCTTATGCTTGATTTTTATCAAATAAAATGAGGTGATAAGATTCGAACTCATGACCGCTAGGTCAACAAGGTTCTGATACCATGTTAAGAAACCATCTCACCTAAAAACTCAAACTTTTAAATGAGATTCCAAAATATAATTTATATTATTTTATAACACTTGCTTGTTTCTTTCTAGTTTTTTCTCAAGGCAGGAGAGGCAAATTCAAATTCCAGTCCAAATCCTCTCCTGCTTTGTACGGAGAGAGTATAGATGGATCAATGGAGGATAGTTGTTTGTTTCAAGTCCCGTTTTAGTCATGAGTTCAATTCTTGGGTTACAAGATTTCGGTGTACCATGGCGAAATCAACAAGTTTGAACTCTGAATCATATAATCACAAGAGGAGATGTACCTTTCTAACAACCAGAGCATTGTTCTTGAAAAATCAACGACATTTATTAGATTTAGCATCATGAAAATAATTTACAACATATACCCTCATGCTCACATGTGCAAACGCTTTGGAAATGCGAGCTAAAATGATAAAATAGGAAACAAATCTCTCAGAAAACACGAAGCTTGCAATAATGCCCTCCAGGACATGTGCTTGGTGGAGTGCGGCTGATGATGGGTTTGACCAATTTAGAATACAGAGCTTTTTATTTGCCACAAGCTTTTGTTTCCTGAGTGTTTCAAGCCTTCTTTTTATTTTCCAATTTAGAATACTTCATGCTCGTTGGGAAACAAAGAAATCCAACTATACATATTGGAGATGAGCATACTAATAGATAAGTGGACATAAATTTAGAAAAATCATAGAATTGATAACCACCAATGGACTTTTTAGTGGGCAATGGCAATTATGCAATTCCACATTAGTAGCAGTCTTTCCGAGGCTTTTCCGAGCTTCAGCTACGAAGGATGAGCTCATCAGTTCAATGGGTTCTTGGTGTGATGGAGTATGGAATTGGAATATTATGTGGAATAGGAATTTAAGGGTGGGTGAGGAAGCTCAGTTTGAGGAACTGAAGATTCTATTGTCAACAACTTCTCTAACCCAGTTCAGAGATGATAGTAGTTTCTGTGGATTTGGCAAAGATGGGGAATTCTCGGTCTCTATTCCTTGATAATACATGGTTTGATCTGAAATGGTGTATGCTGGGGATCTGACAGCTTGTTTGTTGCCTGGAAAAGCTATATTCCTACTCGGTTCTTCTCAGTTCCATAGGAGAGTTCAGGGTGGTCTGCATCATTTGGATTATGTGGGAGTCAAAGAACAGGTTAATCTTGAAGGAGTGCAGGTGGACTGGGACATTTTATGCTGAAACTGTTCTATTTTGTTGCAGGTTAAATCTTCTGATATGAACTTTTTTTATTCAGGGATGGATTGTATAGGAGCTATGAATGTATCCTCGAGATTTAGATTGACAAGGAATGTTTCTTTGATTGCTGCTGCAGGTCATGCTCTTGCTGGCCTGCGCGCTGCTTAATCTAAATTTATTTCTCTCGTTTGCCCAGAAAAAAGAAAACCATTTGAATTATCAGGGCTATGCCGATAGCTTTTTGAGGATGGATTATCTCTTAAATCGACATATGATCACATTGTAGCTTTCTGGATTGACGCTCACAAAAAAAGGAGAAGAGAGGAACATATACAAGCAGGAGACAAGGCTACATCAATGGAAACCACTGTAAAAGAGACAATCTCCCCATGAGGAGTCTCATTTTAGACAAGTTAAACCTAAATCATTGCTTATTTTGAAAATTAAGCAACAAACGAGCAGCTTTAACTATGCTTTTCTTACAAGGAAAAAACAAGAAGAGAGACAGAAAAGTTCTGCAGCATGCAGGATTATATACAGCAGGGTTTAATCATGATGATCATGGTCGGGGCTGGGGCTGAGCCCCGGTCTCCGGCGCCGCAGTTTCGGAGGGTGTAATCTTGTGAGAAGTAAAGATAAGTCTGATGGAATCTACACATTGCACGATTGCAAAAACCACAAAAGTGGCAAAATAAAAGGCGAAAACTACCAGGAAGAAGGTAGCTGAGGCATGTCGTTGTTGGGATTTGGCTTGTTCCAAGATCTTCTTGAAGTTCATAATGCCAAAAAATATCAAAACAGCTCCCACCATAAACCCACAATTAACGGCTGAATTCCTTATGATCGTTTGCAAAACACTGTTTTCCTCTCTATGAGCTGGCCCGCATGTGATAGACAACATATCAAATATAACCAAATCTGCGAAATATCGTAGTTGAGGCTCTATGAAGATCATGCCCTGATTTTTTATTCTCTTGATTATTTTTTTTTAAAATTAGTCTGTGTGGAATGAAAATGGCTTTTGTTATGAAGGGCCAGCCTGGAACGTGACAACAGGTGCAGAGAGTTCTTAATTTAGAGTACGGTGCCAACTATCTTGTTTACCAAAATAATTCTTTATTTCAAGGCTTCGAGACAAGAAACCTTGTTGAGTTTTCCAAATCAAATAATTCTGTGTTTTTTTTTAAGGAACGGTTAACCTTTGTTCTTTAAATAACCAAAATTTACCAAGGCAATCATCAACAAACTATATCAGCCTGACATAGTTTACCAAGTATTGAGTACACACACACACACAAACTCGTTTGGTTGTTTGTAATACAGAGTACTTCTTTCCCACAATCAGATTTGTATTTCAGTATCAGTCCAGTGGCTTAAAAATAACGACAGGGCTCCTCACAACGTGACGATTGCTTTTCCAGACAAGTGAGCCTGACAATATTTGAGGGCTTGGCATCGGTTTTGCCCTGACGACAACCTCAAAACTTCGCTTCTGCCCGGAACGAGAGAAGGAGAGGCTCGTAGGTTTTACCGCGATATCTACTCCTGCAGGAGACTTGATGGTTGCGTTGTAGATGGAAGGAGAGGGGCCTACATTGGTAACTGTCCTTCTAAAAACACCTACGGTCGGTTCCTGCTCGTTTTTTACTCTAAGTTGCATGGTCGGATAGTTAAGAGCATCGTAGCCAATTCCAGGGAGCAGTGAGGAGCAGTTTATGGATTTTGAACCGACTAAAACAGCCAGGGAGGATCCGCTATAGCCTTCGTGGCAGAGGAACTGAATGTACGACATCTCATCCATGTCATAGACCAGGCCAGGGTTCCTGGCTCTATCAGGATTCACTTGACCGGCACCATAGGCAAATTCTGCATCTTTGTTCACTCTTGAGCTCATAGGTTTTGCTGGAAAAAGATTGGATGGAAGAGTAAGCTGGACAGCTGATTATGATTCATTTGGGAGCTACTGAAGCAGGAATTTATTTTTACCTGTTGTCAGGATGGCGGATTTGATTGCTGCTGCGGTCCAATTTGGATGGAATGACTTTATATAGGCGGCGACACCAGCAACATGAGGGCAAGCCATGGAAGTTCCTGACATCAGGGAAAATTTTGAGTACTGTGTATCACCTTTCAACCCGGTGAGCGACCTCAAGGGAGTGTAGGATGCCAGAATGTCAATTCCTGGTGCTGCAACGTCGGGCTGTGTCACAGAAAATCAAACACTAAGTTTAGGCGTCAGGTATTTATAGAAATCAATCTATTTTGAGTTTTTTTCCGCTTATAAAATACCTTGAGAATGCGTTCTGATCCTGGATTCGGACCCCGAGATGAAAAGGAAGCGATAAAAGGAGCAGGGACCTTTACTTCTTGGGATCTGTATATCACTGCCGATGGAGATCTGTTTTTTTTATCCAAGTTAGTCAGGCTGAGGACAATATAGCAGAAACCGGTAATCAAACTGAGAATTCCAAATACGAATTACTTGGTGGAATGTATATAATTATTGACGGCGTCGCTGACGGTGGCATTGATCATGGTTGCCGGAGCCATAAAAATTTGTGCAGCATCAAGATATTGCGCGCTCTCAAGAATAGTTCCTTTTCCTCCAATTCCTTTAACAACAGAGTCAGCACCCCATCCTCCTAACTCACACAAGACGAGCTTCCCTCTCACCTTGCTAGGGTCCAACGAGCCATCGGCACAGAACCTGTGACGAAGGGAAGAACCATTACCTCATAAATTTCTCACTGCATATTGCTTGACAAACGAACTAGCAGTGCCTGTAGAAATTGGTTCACGACATGGTTGTTCGAGGAACATTCACATTTGTTGAAGTATTTGTTGGAAATTACTCTCTGATATAAGTATTTAATTTAACATAAAGCATTAATATACTTTAAATTACTTATGTTTAGAAAAAACCTTTTTTTCCCCAACAGTACCTTGCACCATCATCGCTCCCAGAGTAACCAGCATCTGCCCCGCTGAGAATTGGATATAATTTCTGTTTTGGTTCGAATGTGTTCACTCCAACACCCTTCGTCACATTAAATGAAAACAAAAAACATCATTATAATCTGGTGCATGTCTGAAATATATTTAATCTGAATTTAATGCTGAACATTACCGAGACAATCTTCCCATTGCCTAACTCTACTCTGCTCCGGAACTCCCGGTCAATGCCGCTAGCGGCAACGGTCAAGAGCCAGGGTGCGTGGTTTGCCACGGAACTTGAAGATGGTCCATCATTTCCACCGGAGGCCACCGTGACGATCCCATTCTTCATGGCATGAAATGCACCTATGGCTAATGCATCTGAAACATACTTGCCACCCACTCCGCCGATAGATATTGATAGAACATCGACCCCATCATGTATAGCAGCTTCGAATGCAGCAAGCAAGTCCATATCTGAGCAACCAGAGCTGATCCAGCACACTTTGTACATGGCTACCCTAGCATTTGGCACCGCACCACGAGCAGCCCCTCTTGCTAGCCCGAACAGGCTGGCATCTGGAACTAGGTTCCCTGCTAGCGTGGATGATGTGTGTGTCCCATGGCCATCCACATCTACCGGAGATAAGATGTCACCGGGATCCTGAGTGCCGTCGAGCTTGAAAAATCTAGCTCCTACAAGCTTACTTTAAGACCCGAGATGAGGTGGGGGAAAACAAGAAAGAAAGAACTCGGAGATTAGACCATTGCAACAACTCCTATCAATTAGTGATCATCAAAAAAGATTGAAACAAGTAGTATCCGAATGGGAGGGGGGAGATATAACAGTTCTGTTTCATTTACAAATGCAGAAATTTACTTGTTGCATCCTGAGAAATTAGCATAGTGGCCGCAAGTGCCTCTCCATTTTCTAGGTGGAGGACCAAAACCATCATCCTTGAAGCTCTCAGACTGCGGAGTGATCCCTGTTAACACACCAAGAAACGATTTTTTTATATATATATAGTAATATAATTGTTTTTGCTGTTGTGAAAAGAAACTTAAAGCAGAAGTTACTTCAGTCATCAAGAAGATTCAAAAACCTGTATCCAGTAGACCCACAACTATGTTCCTCTCCATTTTCAGGTTTCTTTTTGCAGTGCTAGGAAGCCCGATAAAATCCCATGATCTGGTTGTGTGGAGTTTGTGATACCGATTTGGAAACACGGAAAGAACTTCGTCCAGGACTGAACAATATCATCCAGTACACCAGGAATAAATCGGATCAAAATCCAAAAATGGAATCTAAAATATTAACAAGGAAACATACACGAATGGAGCGTTTCACATACGTGACAGATTTCTAGCTTCCGCTTTAGATAGCTTTGCAGCAAATGCATTGAAGATCTTTGTGTAGCTATATACGATGGACTCCTTAGCTTCTAGATCACTGTTTCACATAAACAGAGTTATCATCTGCAGGCATGGCTGTTCCAATACCTCAAATCGAATAACAGACAATTAAGGCCATGTGTAAACTGCACAATCAAGAGCTTGAAAGTGGACTTAATTACCTTCTCTTGATGGACAGCAGAACATTAATATGTGCTTGCACTGCAGAGACATTGCTCACCGGTTGATCTCCGAGATAAACAATAAAGAATTCCTGTTCATTTAACAAGATTCAGAACTATTGCACTGGAAAATGAATGACACATTAGAAAGTGGAAACATAGAGATGGCTATTTAGCAAGAGATAAATCTAAATTAACCTTATGTTCATCTTCAGTTGCAGAAGAGAAACGTAGCAAGATGAAGATTAGAACATTTGAAAGAAGAATGGAAGGAACAATCAATTTCTTCTTCGACATACTGTTGCTGGAAGGATTGTTCAAGGTCTTGGTGCAAGTTTTATCCTCCACTACCTCTCGTCAGGACTTCTTAGTGTATTAATAGCAGCACTTCAAAGATGATAAGAACCAGAAACGTGCACCTCTTCTTCAGGTCTGTCTGATGAGGTGTTGATTAGGATGGGAAACCTTCAAAGAAAGAAAACTAAATTATGGTGCCCTTATTCCCTCTTCAAATCGATTAATCAATGTCATAGATAGCTCAGTTTGGGATTGCTTCTTTCGGAGGAACTTCGTCCACCATTTCCTTTTCGTATGCTGTCAATTCCCAAAACCCTCAGAAACGTACGTAGCAGAGTTCCTACAGATTGGGCTATTACATCTGCTTAAGTAGAAAATGAAGAAACCCTAATACGACTACTACACATGGAAAGTGAATCAATTAAAATATAGTTACCTAATAGGATTCCTGGCCTAAATTTCGGAACTGATTAAATACACAGAGATTGCAATAAAAATTATTAAGGAAGAAATCAAATGGTAGCGTTGAATGATAAAAAAAAAACAAAATAGTTGCAGCATTGATTGCCATCCTGATTAGTCGAAATGAGACATAACATCTCAAATGTTTTTGGAGTGTCTTGGTTAAGCTGCCTCTGCCACACCATTTGTTTAAACATAACGAGACAGCGGAAAGGACAGATAATTTTTGAAACCAGAAATCTCCGGACAGAAATGATATTTAACCTTAAAAGATCGTTGTCAAAGAAGAAGTTGCTTGAAAACAAAGGGCCAATAACATCTAGACCCTCCTTAGATTCCAATTCAAGCAAGTCAACTTTTTCACATTTGAGAATAGAATTTAGGATATTGGCGTGGAGTTTCCTTAAGAGACAGTTTACTTTTATGGGATGGCTCTTAGTTTTTTTCTGACGGTAATTCAAGTGGCTTTAGTTTATCTTTACGAAGACACCCCTCCCCATCAAGCTTTAGTTGATGCTTAGATTCATAGCCAAGATTTGGTTTTGATTTAAACAAATACACACTTGAACTTCAAAAAAAACCCCTTAATAGTACTTGAAATAACCTTGAAGAGAATTAAATTAAAGAATAAGCTTGATTGATTTACTTGAAAATCTTAGCAAATAGTTGATCTCAGGAGGGGGTAAAACTAAGCAAAGAAAAGGGATTTGGAATTGAAAGGTTCAACCTTGTAGCCTTGACTGGCAAAACTAAAATGAATTCCTAATTCCATATTAAGACTATCATTTGTAATTTTATATTTAAAATATTTTTCTCCTTTCTTTATTGATCAATATTTCAATGAAAATAAAATATGATTCTTCAATAAAAATAAAATATGCTTTGATTTAAAGTAATGTGGTTTGGTATAAGTGAAAAGGATATTGCAGGTGTTCCACCAACTTATCAAGCACAAGTCACATAAAGGTAGTTATAAATCTATACCAGCTTGCGGATTGATTTGCAATATGGCTAACGAAACTAATTTAGGTTTTAAAAAAACAAATGAAGGATTGATTTGGTCTGTTCTTGCCTGTTCTTTTGATGGTTTAACCAACAACATGCTGAATGATATTCACAATCACTGGAAATTAAAATGATTCAGCAGTCAGCAAGTACATGAGTATTTCTTGTAAAAGTCGGGATAACCGGGGTTTTACTCATTTATCTGAGTCCATAAAATATGTTTTTCGAGGATGGTTTCCTCAAATACAAAAAAAAAAGATGCATGGGAACTGTTCCGACCGTGCTGGCATTAAAAATGTTTCCACCCAGCTTGAGGTATCTTCTTTGCTCTAATATGGCAATTGTCTTTATACAATTTCCCTAGGAATTGTTCCCTTTTCCTTGTTTATGTTTTAAATTGCATCATCTTCTTTTGTTTTTCATAGGTTTATATATACGATCGACAAGGTTTTCTATACCCATGATGTGAATTGAAATTAAGTACTACGTACGCATGGAAATCTAAAATACAACTTTCCTTGAAAGAAAAGTTTCACACCACTTGATCTATAGAGGCAGGAAATATCATCCAAGGAACAAGGCTGAAATTCCATTAATCTTGTGGGAACATCACAAGCCTGCATACATATACATATACATATACATATATATATCCAAGCAGGCTCCTCATCAAAACCACCATTGATGGCTAGCTTAAGCATTGAGGAGACAGACGAAATGACAGGGAGAGGACTTTCAGCTCCAGCTTCAACCAAACCTTGTAAATGCCCTCCCGATTTCTGATTCAAACACCTACAGTGGAAGTTCAGCTGCACCCTGAAATGGTTATTATGGTAGCCAGCTAAGCACTCAGCCAGTACCAGGTAGCGCGCCTTGCTGCATATTATTTCTCAGCCTACCATTTCTTCTTCTGCTTCTGCTCTCCAATCTGCAATATTAAGAATGTGAAAGCGTCTTTATCGTTACCGTGTTATAAACCCCTCCTCGTAAGAGCCTGGGACAGACGGAGATTTACGCATACTCTGGGCTCACAAAATGCGCTTTCCGGGTCATGTGGTTCCCCCATTCCTATATGGATATCCAAAAAAAAGTTACCGTGTTATAGAATAATATAAATTATATTATAGGATATCGCTTATCAACTTAGTTTTTTAGGTGAAATAGTTTTTTGACATGGTATCTGAGCTTTATTAACCCAACGATTATGAATTTGAATTCATCACCTCCATTTTATCCGATAAAAATCAAATACAAGATAGTATGAATTTGTGCAAGTTTCAAACCTAAAAAGTTTTTATTTAAAAATATGTGTTAGAGAATAATATAAATTATATTTTGATATCTCAATTAACAATTTAAATTTTTAGATGAGATGGTTTCTTAACAACCATATTCATCAGCGGAACTGGTGTACATACATTATGGGTTGAGAACTAAAATATCGTGATCACTCTCGTCCCTTGATGTCACAACGTCTAGAGGAAACGAGCCAATTCGCCCGCTCCGCTGGGCTTTTTTATCTATGTAGAAAATTGATTGATTTTATAAATATTGTATTTTGTTATTTTAATATTTAATTAGCAAAATTATAATTGATAAAATTTGTTAAAAATGGTTTTTTTCAACAAAAAAATTATTGAATATTGCTATCGCTAAAAAACATTTGATAAAATTTGTCAGAAAATTTGCTAAGAAGGTAAAATGATTTGTTAGAAATTTGTTGTTACGGATACTCTGGTTAAAAAAACACAAAAAAAGAAACCCGGTTTAAAAAAAAATGACTTGGACACGACGGTTATTAAAGAATAAAAAAAATGTGAAAAAAGGTCACTGTTTATCAAAAGAACAAAAAAAAGAGTATAAAATAGAAATTTAAATTCTAAGCCAAAGTTATATCTATAAGATTTATTAATCATATTATTGTATTAAATATATTCAAGAATACCGATATTAATTTTTTTTACAAGAAATCGTAGGTCATTTTTTTTCCCTCTCTATATATTTTTAGGCGATAATATTCAATAAATATTAAAACATATAATTAGTCTCACATACTTTATAGTGTAATCGAAATGGGAAGTGGGTGTAGATTTTTTAATTGTAGATAATCCAGGTAAATTTGTCAAAAAAAAATTATGAGTTGCTTTTTTCCTCTTGTAATATTAGATCTGACACATTATAAATAAAAATATTGTCATTTGTTTTTAGAAATAAACCTAAATTTTTTGCGTGCTATAATTATTTATCTGTCGTCTAAAAAAAACAGTGTAATCAAAACGGGAAGTGAGCCGAATATTTTTTATTTGTAGATAACCTAGGTTAATTTCGAATATTTTTTATTTGTAGATAACCTAGGTTAATTTATCAATTTTTTTTGTTGTATTTTGTGCCCACTAATATTAGATATGAAATATTAAAGACCAAAATATTATATTTATTTTTTTAGAAATAAACTTTAAAAAACAAAGCACAAAATTAAAATTCGCAGACATTTTTATTTTTATTTTTTATAAGATTTATTGCTTGTATTATTATATTAAATGTATTTAAGAGTATTGATATTATTATTTTTTCTTAAGAAAATCCTAGATAATTTTTTTCTCTCTATATACATTCTTAGGCGATAATATTCAATAAATATTAAAACATATAATTAGTTTAACATACTTTAATTTGACATAAATATACAAATATATAATGAATTTGACATACTTTAAATAATACATGTAATTGTAAGAACAAAATTGAAGCAAATCCAAACATTAAAATTCAATAATTGAAAACATAACCTGAAATTAAAAGAAATGGGACCAAAATAAAACTAAAATCCATAATTAAATTGCATTGAAGGATAAAATTGAAAGAAATGAAACTTTGGGACCGAAAATATTAAGGATTTATAATAAATTTGCATGGAAGGATCAAATTGAAATCCATCAAAACTTTGATACCCAAAAAACATTAAAAATTCCAGCCCAATCCGAAACATTAAGAGAATGAGGACCGAATTGAAAGTCCAATATATAATCAATTGCAATTGAAGGACGCAATTGAATCAAATCAAAACCTATATAATAACATTAAGGGCAAGATAACCAAATTACAATGTTCAGGGACTGAACTGAAGTTTGATAAAAAACAGCGTAGCTGACGTCATCTGGCGCAGGCAGGAGAGAGAAATTGAGGGGGGGGGGGAATTCAAACGACCATTGACACGTCCCCGGACATTATAGTGTTACACGCGCCACCCCATGTGGAAGAGAACATGCCTGAAAATCATTCTAGACGCCAGTTGGTCATTTTCCGACGCCTTATGACGCCGCACGCGCCGTCCGAAGAACGCGTCAGCGCTGCAAAGAACGGCGCGTCCGGAGACGCGCCAGCAGATGTCAGCAGGAAATAATAAAAAAATATTGGCTAATTACCGTGAAGCCCCTCCCCCTCAGGCGTGGTTTTTGTCCGTTTCGAGGGACAAAACCGTTAATCTACTGTTCAATGAAATATTAAAAAATAAAAAACCCGACTGGCCAAACCGGACCAGGCGTGGTCAATGACCGTCCAGCCCCTGAAACCAGCGGCATTTTTTGTCTTTTTCGGGGGGCTTTTTCGTTAATGCACTGTTCAAAAAGCAAAAAAAAAAAAAGAGGATGTACACCCGCGATTCACCGTGACAAATTGTCAGTCTACAGTGGCAATGAGTCACGATGAACAGTAATAGTCCGATTTGTTTTAGGTATTAGGTAATGGAAAAATAAATAAGATCTACGCTTACTTTGTGTGATTTGGGTAGAATTACAAAAATAAGCACTGTAACTAAATTCTAATTATAAATTCTCAACACCAGCAATAATTACACTAGTAAAGCAACATGTAAATAAAAGTGTAACTAAATCTAATCTTTTTTTCACAACTAAATCACACACTCACCTCAAAAAATCGTTAAACCACTATCAACTTCACAACAAGTAGTATTAACCGGCAAAAAATAATAATTGGTGAGTAATTAATTATCCAGAAAATCAAACGCTGAAGTTATTGAACAAGAAATCAAACCTGGGATAATGGCTAGGAGAGAAGTCGACGTGGGATTTATGAGGGGGCTTATCGGAGAAAACCCTAAATTAAATGATGATGAAGAAGAAATGGGGAATTTAGTTTCTTTTGAGATTAACGATGAAAATTTTATCGGCCATTAAACATGTCAATAATATTACTCAGATTGTCAATACCGTTCTGTTCTAGCCGGAATGGCCGGAATATTCCGTGCCATTAAAAAACCCGAGACAAAACGACGTTATTTTCATCTTGGTTTTAATTCCGGCTCATTCCGGAAATACTGGCCAAATTCCGGCCGGAATGTCTCGGTACTGTTCCGGGTGTGCCGTTCCGGCCTTAAAATCCTCCTTATTTTGATTAACTTGTGATTGTGTTTCTAATTTTGAGATTATGTTTGTTTGACTTTGTGTTTATATTATATAATTTAAAGTTAATTTATCTTGAATTTTAATTATGCTTCTTAAATTAATATTTTATTTTTTTCATATATATATATATATAATTAATTATATATGAATAGTACAACCCCAAAACGGCACGCCGAAATGCTCAGAAACCGAAATGTTCCATACCAATAGAAAAACTAAAACGGCAACCAGAACGGTATTGACAACTATGATATCGATAGAACAACAAACAAAATATTCCAAGGTTATTAAATTTTTTTTCTCCAGTTTTCTAGTAGTATATGCCAGCACCATGAAATGTTTATCAACTTCTTACAAGCCTTCATTTCACAATAAATAGTATATATTATTTTGGAATATACTTAACAACTTAAATTTTTAGGTGAGATGGTTTCTTAACATGGTATCAAAGTTTTGTTGACTCAGCAGTCACGAGTTCGAATCTCATCACTCTTATTCTATTTGATAAAAATCAAGCACAAGATAAAATAAACATGCATGCAAGTTTCAAACCCAAAAAACTTTTACTTTAAAAAATATATTAAAAAATAATATAAATTATATTTTAAAACCTCGTCAAACGGCTTAAATTCTAAAAACAAAACTAATCCTTGCTATTCAAATTTTGTTGATCGATCGCTCATGCATGTTCTCAATATAGAGCCGGCCACCTGTGGGAACAGCTCAGGAGCCGAGCTTTTGGTAATTCTGCTCTTGGTGCCTTCTAGTGTTTGCGAGCCGGGTCAAGATTGGACGTGGCTTTTCTAGCCGACATCCTGACAGAGAAGAGAGGGTTTACCTTTGCAAAGTTTGCGATGATATGTTGGGTTTGAGCTGGCAAGATCTCCACCACCCCACTTGAAGAAGATAACCATCCGTGCTGTCTTCTTCAACTGATCCTCTGCAACTCATCTCATTGTCCCCTTTGTTTGAATCGGATGAGTTGTCGGGCTTTAAATAGGGTTTTCAATAAGTTCCATTTCAGAAACTGTTTTTTAATGATTTTAATATACTTTTAATTAACATGCATATAATACCAAATACATGTACTATGAGATGAGATTACTATACATTGAATTTATATTTAAATTCACAATACTCTTAAATCATCTGAATCTGAATCTGAATCTGAATTTGAATTTTAAATTAGATCATGAAAATATTTTTTTATAAATCTTTTAATATGTATCTTAGAATAAAATCGAAAATTTAAATGTTTTTTTTATAATGAAAATATTAGATTTAATTTGAGTGTACGAAAAAGTCTGCCACTCCGAAATATTATTACACTCTTAAAAATTTCTCTTTTTTTTTGTTTGTTGAAAATAAAACTTGGAATAGAAAGTAATAATGGATTGTGATGGGGAAAGTAGTAATAATATCCAATAATATCAAAAATTAAAAAAGAATCCGGAAAATATTTTAAGACAATAGCTTTCTTTATCCTTCAAAGGGCCACTTGCTAAATAAAATTCGGTTCTGCAAGAAATAAAAAGAAAAGGAAAAAAGAAAGAGGCACGTGAGGGCAACGTGGGAGATAACATTAAAAAATAAAATAAAGAATCGTCCACTTTTTAGAAACCAGAAATAAAAGTAAAACATCCACCCGCCTCTCCTTCCACCTCCAATTAGAAGGAAGAAAAACACACACCCAAAAATTCCTTCCCTCCAAACCCATCACCTCGCCAACCTTCAACAATGGCAAGCCATGATCTTGAATCCCCTCTCCTCTCCTCAAAACTTTATGATTCTCCACATCTAATCCTCTCCGTTCCTGATCCTGACCTCTCCATCCAACAATCCAATAACAACCACAACCCTGCCCCTAACCACAACACTACTTCTCGCAACCCTTTTGAATTCCTTGGCTCAGATGGATTATCCGTACCCGCGCCATCAACCCTGGATCCGTTTAAAAATGATACGCCTTATATTGAGGGACTATATGAATTGATTAAGATTGTGATTTGTTTGCCGATTGCAATTGTAAGATTGGTGCTTTTTGGGGTTTGTTTGGCTATAGGGTATGTTGCAACAAAAATTGCATTGGGAGGATGGAAAGATATGCATAATCCTATGCCCAAATGGAGGTCTCGGTTAATGTGGGTCACTAGGGGTTGTGCTCGCTGTATTTTGTTCTCTTTTGGGTATGTTAAATTTCTCTTTTTAGGGTCTGTTTGGCTGTTTAAAGGATATTTTTTGTGCGCGCGCTCGTTTTGTCAGGATTTGTTGTTTTCAGTTTGTAGTTATTTAGTGAGTGTTTTTCTTAGGTGCTTGTTGAATTAAATTTTACTTTTTTTTTATAAAAAAAATAACGACCTGTTTCTTGTTGAAGTTTGAAACTTTCAGGTCTGTTTAGTTGTTGGAAAAAACAATTGCTTTTTTATGTGATGGGGTTTTGATTTTTAATATTGTGGGCGTTACTTGTGGGAAACAATGGGGAATTTATATATTTAAAGAATTGACTTTTATGAGATACTTGATTAAGGGTAATTGATGTGATTTGTGTTTTTGGTTTGGTTGGTGTTGCAGTTATCATTGGATTAAAAGAAAAGGAAAACTTGCTCCAAGAGAAATAGCACCAATCGTGGTGTCAAATCATGTATCATATATTGATCCAATTTTTTATTTTTTTGAATTCTTCCCTACAATTGTTGCGGCTGAGTCACACGATTCTATGCCCTTTGTTGGAACTATTATTAGAGCAATGCAGGTAATCTTATTGCATACCATCACATTAGGTGCAATTTACTGGGTTTTTTACTCTCCCCCCAAAATAAATAAATGCTTTTAATTGGCACTTTTCTTGTTTTGCTATGTTCACAGGTGATATATGTAAATAGGTTTTTGCCATCATCAAGGAAGCAGGCTGTTGATGAAATAAAGGTAGAAAAATTCTATTATTTTATGCTCCATTTAATTTATAATATCAGTGGTTAGTGAATAACATTAATTATCTGATGCTCAGATTCATGAAAATGCACCTAATTTGTGAATGCTCTTTTCTTTCTGGATGTCCTAAACTTGTCACTCTGCTGTTTTATTAGTAGTCCCAGTAGATCTTAAAAACCTAAAAAGTCTATAAAATTGGGAAATCCAGCAGGCATATCATGCTTAGTTTGCAAAATAAATCTAAATATTGTTTATCAATTTATAAGCTATTTGATACAGAAATGTTCTTTCAAGATCTGAATACAGAGAAAAGCGTCATGTGATAAATTTCCTCGAGTGCTTTTGTTTCCTGAGGGAACGACTACTAATGGAAAGGTTCTTATTTCATTCCAACTCGGAGCATTCATCCCTGGTTATGCAATTCAACCCATAATTGTCCGCTATCCCCATGTTCACTTTGATCAATCTTGGTAGGACTTTCTTCATACATGGAAATTCTTTTTTGACTGTCTATCCTGTCTCTAATGGTGTTTGGTCAAACCTTACTTACCATATTTTCTGTTTTTGTCAGGGGGGATATTTCTCTGGGAATGCTCATGTTTAAAATGTTTACGCAGTTTCACAATTTTATGGAGGTATGCTTTCTTGTTACCTGTTAAACATGATACTGGGTTACCATGTAATATAGTGACCTTAAACTTTTATACATTCAAATACTGAACAGGTAGAATATCTACCAGTTGTTTCAACCCTTGACAATTGCAAAGAAAATCCTGCTCATTTTGCCAAGAGGGTAAGTAACTGGTTTAATTCGTTTACTTTCAGCTCTTTGATTGATTGGACTTTTTTTTATTTCTTTTTCTTGACGTGCAAATGCTCAGTATACTGTTACTTGTTATGGACCTGTATTGTTTTTATTTCTGTATGCATCTGTATTCCTTTGATGTTTGCTAATACTGCTACATTGATGAATATGAATCTATGCAGACTAGCCATGCTATTGCATCTGCTCTTAATGTTGCTCAAACATATCACTCTTATGGCGATGTGATGCTTCTCATGAAAGCATCCAAGTCGAAGCAGGTATAACATCTCTTTGTCAGCATCTACCTCTCAAATTTATCTTGCTCATGGGTTTGCACCACATTATGAAGTATTTGATTGGGTATTTAGGGAATGAGCATGAAAGAGTAATGATACAATGTTTGACTTAAGAACATCTGATTTTGCTTTGTTGTTTCAGGACTTAATAATTCACAATGCTTTTAAGTCTGGAGTTCTAAGCTTACACCTTATAAGTCATTACTTCTTTATGTGGTGGATTAGACATGAAACAAATTAGAAAGAAATATTGGTGTTGATCCAATGTGGCCTTATCTTGAGTTCCTGACACTGAGAGACTGGATCTCAAAACCCTTACTACTCTTTGTGTCTTTTCTGTTGGCAATCATGTCTTTTCTGTTTGGTGCACAAACATGTTTTACATCAAACTGGCTCTATGTTTCTCATGTGTCTATAATGCGTTTGCCGCTTCTTGCTACCATAGTTATTGCATGATGGAGCCTTACATATCATTGTGTATTAGTCTGATTAATTTGTTTAATACAATAAGAAGTTGACATTGTTGTCAGAGGAACTAAAAGGTAGTGGAACTCGTGCTGATATTTCATTTTTCTCATGACATTGTTTTACAGGAGAAGCCCTCCAGTTATATGGTTGAAATGGCAAAGGTGGAATCAGTAAGTATATTGATTCAAATACCTTTAATTTGAGTTTCTTGTTAATTATGAAAATTGTACCAGAATTTTATATCTGATCTAGATAGAGGAATGATTTATTTTTCTCTGGGTGTTTTACCTTTGGTTAAGCTAAGATGCTGATGTTCTAATTTTGAATTTTCTTCCTTGTAACTGTAGCAAGACACCTGTGGGTGCTTGTCTGATAAGCTCGTAAAGTCACATGTGGTTTTGATACTAAAGACCCTTTCTCACCTCTAGATGAGGTTTCCAGTAAGGAGTCCTTGCATAGAAATAACACGGTAGCAAAATCATTTTCAGATATTGCTCTTACCTGTAGTTTTGAAGTAAATGACAATGCTGGACAGATTTTCTTGAAGATTGCTGGGAAAAAGAAAGAAGAAAGAAGAAAGAAAATTGATCCTCATATTTCGTGGATGGGATTGTAGTATAAAAGCTAACTCGTGTTTTTTGGGTGATTGTATGTGTGAATTTGAGAGATCAAGATGAATTGGTTGCCACTTTTTACTATGAAAGTAGCTCACGCATTATTCAGATAAATTGTGCTAGGCCATGTTTTTGGTAACATGAGTTTCTGCAATTCGAACTTCGTAGCATTTGCACATCTTTGCTTCATTCTAATTTATCATTTTCTTAAACCCATTGAGTTGCCAGAGCATGTGGTTTTTTCCATGCACAAGTAAAATCAAAGTCATGTAGATTTTTGAAAAAGGGCTTTGCATCATTCTGTTTTCCTATTCACAGCTTAACTTGTATTTTTTCTGACGTGGTTATTTTGTTTTTTCAGTTATTTCATATAAACAGCTTGGAAGCTGTGGACTTTCTGGACAAGTTTCTGTCTATGAATCCAGATGCCAGGTATTGAAGTGTTCTGAACTGAGGAATTTATTGCTTGATTTAGCTTTTGATTGAAGAAAACTTGAATTTAGAGGCTACTGTCTAGTTATGGATCACTAAAGTGGGATCATGGGATGAAGAATTTGATGACAGTTCCACACTTTAGCGTTCAACTACTCAGACTACTCGATTCCCTGTCCGGCACCCCCGGGTGGAATTCTTGCACCTCTTGAACTCAGTGGAAAAACTGAAGACTGTCAAGTTCTCTTAACTATACTGTTAGATGATTGGATGCAGTGTTTGAATTGTGGCTTCCCACTTTGTTGTGTTTGATTTTCCATGCTAGCTCTCTGTGTTAAGTAATCTTGTGGTGATTGCTATTTTCATTTTTCTTTATTAGGATGATATCACCTTTATTTGATTTTATATATGACTGCCTGCCCTCCTGCCAGGCATTGTAAGTAGGCTTCTCTTCTCATCTGTCTCTCGATTATAGTTGTACAAGGTTCTGCAGGAACATGCTTCCATGTTATGCTGTCCATAACTTTGGGTTTTTCTCTTTCTATTCCCCTTTTATGTTGTCCATAAACTATGGTTTATTGCTCTTTTATGTTGTTGACTGCTATGCTTAACATTGTAATGGTTTGACGATGCATCTAAAGTTCTAATTGAAAACACTGAAACTCTCATTTGTGACTATGATCATTGAAGTCCTTGTTTTTTCCTTACTGTGATAACAAATGCTTATGCTTTGACTCTTCATTTCTACAGTGGTCGTGTTAAATTCCATGGCTTTTTGAGGGCTTTGAGAATGAGGACTTGTACACTTTCAGAAGAGGTTAGTTATCCTGAAAAGTAGATTTTTGTGTAGGGCATTCAAATAAAAAAATTGTTATCTGACATTATTTGAATTAATGTTCTCGCTCATGGCTTTCTATTTTATCTCTTGACTGGATAGTGTCAAGGGTAAACCAATTGAAGATTAGTATTGTACTGTAGGATGGAAATTGAACAGTGTTGCAATGCTGTATCATTTAATCATTTACAAGAAACAAGGATAATCACTGAAAAATTCTTGAACTCTTAATATGAAGTTTGATGTATGTAATTTATAATTGGACAGGCTGCAGATCATGATTTTTAAACTAAATTCATGCTCACGATTTTGTGCTTTCTTGAGTAAAAGTAAGTTTTGTTGGATTGCAGTTATTTGGGTTCCTTGACGTAGAGAAGAAAGGATCGATTACATTCAAGCAGGTAAATTTTCCCTTATTTGTTTCATCTTTGCCATGAATACAGTTCACCTGCTTGAGTTAACAAGTTAAATTATCATTAGAATGGGTATTGTAATCAATTTGCAATCATAGATACCTGATCAGCTGCCTGTTGTGTGCCCATGAGTTGATGCTTGCTAACTTTTCTGGCACAACAGAATCTTTGGCTCATTGGTAGGCAAATGGAAACCCAGGCTTCTTATTTCTTACTGAACTTAGAGATCTACAAAGTTTTGCTTACAAATATTTGGCAATTCATGATCTTAAGACCATGATTGTGCTCAACCACTAGCTTTTGATAGATCCTTGAATACTCTTAACTTCATCCACTACTCACCAGAGTGTTACTCCATTTTGGTGGTGCAAAATTTTTGGTTTTGTCAAAAAGATGCAAAAGATTAAATTGCTCAACCACTAGCTTCTGATGGATCCTTGAATACTCTTTAACTTCTTCCACTAGACTCACCAGGGTGTTAGAATAATATACAATGTAGCTTGTATGTTGGCTGCAGTGAACTCAATGTAAAAATGTTCCAAACTGATAGCTTTTGGCTGCTGTTTATAACCCTAGGAAAAAAGGGTCTAAAGATAATTATCTGCCCCTTTCTTTATCCTTCTTTTCCAGAATTTCTTATATTTATTGGATTTCCAAATACTCTGTGCAAGAGCAAAGTGAATATAAAATTGGTTCGAATTTTCAAATGTATTGATCTGTGACTTTTTTATTTTTCTTTCTTAGAATATTTCCTGTACTAAATGGAGTTCCATTTGATGCAAGAGCAAACTTAATGGATATTTAGCAGATAACACACTGTGCTTAAACGTATAAGAAAATGTATGTGGTATGGGCCCACAACATATATGTTCTACTCAAATGGAAAAGGAACACTTTTTTTAGACCTGTACAAGGATTTCCGTTGCCAGGAATGACTGCAATCATTGATATTATGGTAACCGTTGACTAACAATTTTTGTCCAAAGGGATTGTGTGAAACTATGTTTTGATAGTCTCATGATATGCAGCTGGCTTTACAAGATCATATAACTTGTTCCTTGCAGTTTTTGTATGGATCAGCACATGTTATGAAGCGACCACTATTCTGGCAAGCCTGTGAACTAGCTTTTACTGAGTGTGACACTGGAGGGCATGGTTTAATTTCAGAGCAAGAAGTATATTAATCCTTTCCTTTACTTGTCAATTTACTTATCTTTCACTCAGGAGAATCCTTGCTCACATTCTTGGTTTCTGTTGTGCTTTGATCAGTTGGGAGATGCCATCAGACTAGCAATCCCAAACTTGGATGACGATGAGGTAAACAGTTTGCAGCTGTCTAATTTGCTGTAAATGAATTCTTTTTTGTAGGATTATTAATCGGATTGTTATGGCAGCTGGATTCAAATTTTTGCGAAGAGACTTGTGCTTTTGATTTGCATAATATCTTCCATTCAATTTATATCCTTATTTGTTCTCCAACCAAAAAGGAATAGTTTTTCATAACAAAACATTCAATTTCTGTTCACTCGCAGATCCATGAGCTCTTCAATATATTTGATACCGGCGGTGATGGGATTGTCAGCAAGAATAATTTTACTTCTCGTCTAAGACAGAATCCTCTGCTGATAGCACTTTTTGCACCTTGTTTGGTGCACAAGTACTCCTCACAAGTTGGTCATAGGATCCTGGAGATTGTATGACAGCATGTGTTTCAGGAGGTTTCATGTTGGGCTGTCTCCATGTTATGTGCACAATTCATTGATGGCTTGGTTTTGTTCTGAAGAGGATTTCAGGGTTAGTAAGAGGCGAGAGATGGCAGGGGACTCTATTTAACCCTGCCACCGTATACTCTGCTCATTAGATTTTTGACTAGCCAGAAAGGCTCCTCTGTTGTATTTTACCTGGTTGAACTCTGTCCTCTCTCTACCAGCGGTAGATAAAAATGAAAGCGTTTGCATTTTTCTTTCCTCGTTAAAACTTAGTCAAATGAAATTCATCCCGATCGAGATGCTACTTCCTTACCTGAACTGCCGATCTGACCTGTCACCGACAAGAAATCTGGAATCAGCTTTCATACCAATAGGTTTACGTTTGAAATGAAATGATGACATGAACACCATTGGAATGATGACATGAACTTCCAGAATAGAGCTGGCATTTATTAGCAGCCAAGCCATGTCTGATAATTCTAGAGGAAGCTTCGCCCTCGTTCGAAAGAATTTTCGACGTTCGAACACTCCATTGAAAAGGAACCGGGAGCATTTTAACCAATCGCCCCGTTTGTGGATATCATGCACGGAAAGATAAAAGGAACAGAAGGCAACCACGTGAAGCATAGAGCCGCCATCATCACCTATTGTTTCCGATAAGATAATCACTGAAAATTTATAAAATTATTAATTTTAATATTAATAATAAAAAAAAGTATATGGGCTTCTCTTAGGTGGAAGAATAAATAAGGTATTGATGTTATTTTCGTTCACGTGTTTTTTGGCATATTTTTTTTCACGACAAGGTAAGGAGGAGCACCTGGTCCCCGGTGGTGAGAATCCGACCGCATCTTAGGAGAGCCATTAGTCCCTTCTTTGCTGACGTATCGGTGCTCCCCTCACCATCTATTATTGTGGTTTCTGTTAAGTTCACGATACATTTGCACATGTTTACCACAAAACTTAAAATTGATCAGTTTCTTTTTTAAAAATTAATTAATTAATTAATTAAACGTTTTCGTGAAGAAACTAAGTGAATTCTGAAGAGAAAAAAAAGATTAACAAAAACACACGTATCATAAAAAAAATAGTACATATCTTTTTAATAAATAGAACTATTAAATACTTTAATTAAGATTCGTAGAAGTTAATATCTAATAAACTTAAAATAAACTTTGAAATTTACAGACATGTTGTGAAATCCAGCAATGCAAGAAAATAATTTGTGTTTACGAAATCAATTTTTTAGTGCAAAATCTAAGGGTATCTAACCTTAAACCTATGGTAAAAAAAAATATTGTTGGTTTTGCAAAAAGTAACAAAATATAACCTTGTGCGGTAGTCGAGCAACATAAATTACTGTGACGTTTTCTAAACTAGCACCCTTGTTTTGCAAATCGCTTCAAATCATTTTTGCGACAAAATTTTCTTCTTTTATGCTAGACACTTAAACAAGAATATCTTAAGCTTTCGATATCAAAATCAAGTGATTCAACTGTCCAAAGTCATATATACGTACAGGACTACAACTTTCATGAAGGATTTGAAACGAGAAAAAATAAAATAATTTAATATCCTTAAGTTTATTAAGTATATCATTAAGTGTTAGTTGATTATACAAGAATGATTGGAGTTATTTAATTTTAAAATATTTAAGATTTTTTTTTTAATAAAATAAGCATTTTTTTCATCTTAAAAAAGCATCATCTCCCATGTTTTTTTTTCTTAATGGAAACTAATATATATTAAACTGCTTTTATAAAAAATCATCTTCTAATTTTAAAAGTGAAGTGATTGATTTTTAAATTTTTTTAAAAATATTATAGGCGTCCTTTTAATGCAATATATATATATATATATATATATATATATATATATAAACTACTGTGTTTATGAATTTTTATCAAAATGTCGACCCTTTGACAGATTCTCAAATGGATCAGTTAAAACTGTTATTGAAAAAAATAATTTTGAAAATCATTAATTGAAAATCATATAATAACTTAAATTTTTGGGTTAAATTAGGTTTTTATAAACATTAACATCAAATAAATAATAATATAAGGTAAATCTCGATATATATGTTTTGATAAATAGGGGGGGGGTCTGAATACATACATAATAGATCTTCCTCTCATTCCTCAAAGCGATTGGTGCGTTGAGAAGTAAAGACAAATTGAGCTCAAGTTCCATCTGCCTCATAATATGGTAACAGCTTCACTATTGTCGTAAAGATGATAATAGTAAATTCGTATTTTCTAGGCAAGACTACCGAAATTTGTTTTTATTAATATGGGTATCTAGATCAGCTTGCGTGTATCTCGATTAATCCCATAAACCCTAAAGTTAACGCCCGTATAAACTTCTAGTGATCATCATATTAGAAACTATATAGATCAAAGCTAAGATCACAAAAGAGCAAACCTTTTAATTTCAAATTTTTATCACCGGATTACCTACTAGGTAATTGAGACCACCAAAATTTAATCCACAATATTGCCTTGATATATATATTTATATGGTCTTGACGAATGAAATAGCAAAAATAAATTGAAATACTTGCATAAAATATGGGTGCAAGACGACGATACTTTCAAGAGAGGAATAGCTTTTAAGCAAAGCAACCTTTACAAAATTAACTTTTATATATCTACTAATGGGCTGCTACCTGTTCAGGCATTATACAATTGTTCGATTTTGATGGGCAGAGCTTAGGTAGGTAGGTGGTCTATTGATGAAATAAATACATCCATCCTATGCCGACCACTCTAAAAGACAAGTAGTTTTTTGTTTCTTGGTGATATTTTTTTTCTTATTTTATTGGGAAGGGTTGGATAATATGAATAATATATAGTTCCCTCGATTATGATAGTAAAATATATTCCTCATATTCTACTATTTTTATATTTTCGTTAATTTACCTTTTATTCCGCTACGCCCATGTGAACTATTTTTTAATTTCGTTGATTCCTTATATTACCCGTGATTGTACCCAAATTTAACATCCTAACGGTTCAAAAAGAATGGGTCCATGTAGTCCTCGAGTAACATGTTTGAGCTCTTTTTTTTTCTTTTTTTTTTAATGGACCTAGACAACTCGTATAAGTCATAGTTTGAAGTTCATAGTCTGCCTTCTTTATTCAATATATATTTTTATAGTTCATTTCTATTGTAGCATGCTAAATCTGTAAAATAAATCATTTGCAGCATGGTCACCTT
This sequence comes from Salix caprea, assembly GCA_964035475.1. NCBI lineage: Eukaryota > Viridiplantae > Streptophyta > Magnoliopsida > Malpighiales > Salicaceae > Salix > Salix caprea. The sequence goes on along the minus strand of OZ037755.1, from coordinate 6,692,106 downwards.
GGTCTACGGGTCACGAGCTCTTAGCTGAAAATAATACGTCAAATTATTTTAACTAGAGAGATTAACCGATTGTGTTCATGTTACCTTATCCGCAAGAAAATCCAGTTTCAAAATAATTGCATGACTTTAGCAATGTTTAAAGTTCCTTGTCCCGAATTCCATTCTAAATAAACTATTCAAACATTATCTTTTCCCTTGCGATGAAAAACATAATTATTTTTTTTATAACCAGGGTGTCTGGGTCAGCTTGCGCGCATCTCGACTATTCCCCGGATCCACTGAACATCCTGCAAGCCCAGTGAGCATGTAAGACACCGCGGGGATGACAGACATACCAGGCAGGGATCGAACCAGGGTATCATGTAGGGGGCACCCTCCAGATACCGCTGAGACACTCGAACCACGATCCTATGAAGGAGGACGCCCTCTACTTACCGCTGGGATAGACCCCTGCTGGTTGAAAAACATAATATTTTCCTCACGAAGTATGTGGTCAGTTTTCCATACATCCACTGTCAAAGAATCCGGCCTCTGCTTCGATGCAAATTTCATTAAAATTATTTTTGAAAAAAATTAATTTTTATTTTATTTTTTTAATAATTTTAAATTATTTTCATGATAAGATGTTGAAAATAATTTTTTAAAAATCATCGATGCACAGGACAAGACGAAACTATCCCTTAATTTAGGGGCATGTTTGGGAGTGCGGTTGCGGTAGCTTTTCAAAGTACTTTTCATGCCGAAATACATCAAAATGATGTTTTTTTATTTTTTAAAAATCATTTTTGACATCAGCATATTAAAATAATCTAAAAACACAAAACTGCCGGTTTTTAAAATGAAAAAAAAATCAAATTTTTCCCAAACACCGGCTGCAACGCACTGCCAAACGGGTCGATTCGTCTGTCATCGAAGTTGTGTTAATGAATTCCCTTGTGATTTAATTTTGTAGAGCATGTGCTTGGCAACATGTTTTTTGTCGGCTGTAGTCTGAATGCTGGATGGAGATGGCCGTTATAATTGTATCTGCTTCCCTTGTGATATGTGGTTGGATTGTTCATGTATTTGTCTGTCCGTACTGTAATAAATTTTCATGTTCGGGGTGGAAGATAATCTGAAAACGAAAGCGACTGAGAATGGAAAGGGAAAGTCATCTGCATTTTTGGTTTTCTTATAAATTCAACTAATAAACATGTGGTTAATTTAACTGTTTTTATGTATATATATTACAATACAAGATTATTTATTAATAATTTCTGGTTTATTATTCCATTTTTATTTTTTAATATGAGGTTTTTCAACCCGTGATTGGACTTTGTTGTAACAAGCTTATGACATTTTTTATGTCATTTGGGTTTCTATGGTTTTTTTTTTAAATTATTCTTTAATATATATATTTTTATCATTTAGTATTGGATAAATGGTAGATTAATTTTATTTTTATCATATAATAATAATAATAATAACAACAACAACAACAACAACAACAACAACAACTTCACTTGGTAGAGTCAATAACATGAATCCAGGGTTGACAAAGGTGGATATGGCTTCTTCTTTTTTCAAATCTACCTAGTCAATTAAATCACATTAGAATAACTCTTATATAATTTAATTTAAAAATTGATCTAATCATGAAGTCAAATCAAGATGTTTTAAATTTAAGTAGTTACATCAAGTTTAATGATAATGTAAAAAAAAATTATGATTGTCTAAATGTTGTTGTTGTTGTTGTTGTTATTTTATATTAAAAAAGTAATAAACAAGTATTCTATTATAATTAAGAAACTTTAGATGGAAACATTGCTTATATAAATAGTGAACCACCTCAAAAAAATTTTATCTATGTCTTTTGTTTTTGTGATTAGGTTCTTCAAGGGGCTTTTTACCACTTTTAATCTTGTTTTTCATTTGCATTCTTGTTTTAGGTCATGAAAAATTTCACTACCTTGAATATTTTTTCTTACATTCACATCCTTCCTTTTTTATGGGGCTCTTTTACTTAACAATTGCAGTTCAATTTTGCAAAATTGACCATCGATAAACAATGATATAATGTTTGAAATTATGAACACGCAAAGTAATAAAAGACTGAATAAATAAAAACAACAATAACAATGGGAATGCAATATATAAGAAATATGCAATTCAATATAAGTTGCAATAGTTACCGGGAATATTTTTTAAAAAATATTTTATTAGTTAACTTTTATTATTTCAATTTAATCCTTTCATATTACGTTGACATGAGAATGAGTTTGATGTTTTATTTCAATTGACTATATATGAGGTTCTCATTAAAGAATTTGTATAAAACAAAGGCTCTTTGAATGAAGATTTTCTCACACTTGTATTATTGACAACAAGTTCAATTTATACAAAGATAATTTGTATCGACATATATTCTAATTACAGAAGGATTGATAATTATTGTGCTGAAATTGTGCTACATTTATGATAGAGATTATTAATATTATTTGCAGTGATATTTATCTTGATCTTCGGCTGGATATTTGTCATGATCTTCTGCTGAAATTTTGGTGTTGTTATTCCCATTGTGATCTGCCTTGATACACCCCCACAAAATGGAATTGTCATAAGCAAGTGAGATTTTGCTCTTTAGGATGTCTGTTCGTCGCCTTGATAGAGGCTTGGTGAGGAGATCAGCTAGTTGATCATTAGTGTGAACATGACTAACTTGAAGGATGCCTCGTTGAACCAGATCACGAACAAAATGAAGGTCAATTTGAATGTGTTTCATTCTGGAGTGATGGACAGGGTTGAAGCTCATATGAGTGGCCCCAAGATTGTCATAACGTAGGGATGGAGAAGATGTAAGCTGAAAACCAAGTTCCTGCAGAAGTGAGGATATATACATTGTCTTAGAGGCTGCATTGGAAAGGGCCATGTACTCTGCTTCCGTGGAAGACCTCGCAACAGCTCGTTGTTTCTTAGAGCTCCACGAGATTGGATTTGAGCTAAGAAAGTTAATATAAGTAGAGGTGGATGTGTGATCATTAAGGTTACCTACCCAATCAGCATCTGAAAACGTAGTTATAGTATAATGTGATTTAGATATGAGATGAATACCACAAAAATGTATAGTATAATGTGATTTAGATATGAGATGAATACCACAAAAATGGTATGCTTCAGATAGTGTAAGAGATGCTTAGCTCTTGTCCAGTGAGTTTGAGTGGGCTTGTGCATGAACTGGGAGAGCTTGTTCACAGCATAGGAAATGTCTGGCCGAGTGAGGGACAAATACTGGAGGCTGCCAAGAACTTTATGATATGTTGTGCTATCAAATGAGGTTGTTCCATCCATGAGCTTGATGGGAGTACTTGTGGAGAGTGAAGTAGAAACAGCCTTGGCCCCAAGCATGTTGGTTGTGGTCAGGAGATCCCTGATGTATTGATGCTGGGATAGAAATATACCATTCGGAGTGGGTAACACCTCCACTTCCAAGTAAAAATGTAAATGCCCCATGTCTTTAAGAGAAAATTGGCAGCCTAGTTGATCAACAATGTAGTTCATAAAGTGTAAGTTGTTTCCAGTAAGCACCAAGTCATAAACATAGACAAGTAGATAACAAATAATGGAATCATGGTTGTAAATAAACAATGAAGAGTCAGCCAAGGAGTTCATGAATCCAACCTTAAGCAGAGCATTTTTCAGAGCTAAATACTATGCTCTAGATGCCTGCTTAAGACCATAAATGGCTTTGAGAAGACGACAAACATGATTAGGTTTGCTTTCATCTTTAAACCCAGGGGGTTGATGCATATATACAAGTTCACCGAGTTCCCCATGTAGGAATGCATTATTAATGTCCATTTGCCTCAACCCCCAGCCATCCATCACAACAATGGAGAGGACAGTCTGAATTGTGATTGGATTTACCACAAGACTGAAAGTCTCTGTGTAATCCACCCCTGACCGTTGGTGGTATCCTTTGGCCACAAGTCAAGCTTTGAATCATTCAATTGACCCATCAGGGTTTTGTTTTACATGAAAAACCCATCGACATTCAACGAGATTACAAGAACTGGGAGGAGGGACTAAGTCCCATGTCCCATGACTCATGAGAGCAATAAGTTCTTGCGACATCGCAGTGCACTAGTGAGGTTAAGATAGGGCTTGACTCACACAAGTAGGTTTAATGGATTCAGCTGGAGGGTGTTTCGTGACTATGTTCAATTGTTTAGGTTTAAAGATGTGATTTTAGGAACGGGTGGTCATGGAATGAGATCGAGATGATTTTGAATGTGGTGGTTGGGTCAAGTTATGGGTGTGGGGGGGGGGTGTAAATCACCGATGGAAGGTTCTAAGGTAGGGGAATCAGGGAGTGATGGATGGGATAAAGGATGGACGGGAAGAGCTAGGGTTTGGGGGTGCAGATTGTGATGTAATGGATGGCAATGATAGTGAGGAGTAAGAATGTAAAGAGAGAGGAACAGAAGGCATACCTGGAGTGTCAGTGATCGTTGGTGGAGCATCCGCCGGAGACATTGGTGGCAAGCAGGCAACACTAGAGGAGACACAGTTAAAGCTGACGGTGTGAATGATAAGGGTTAGGAGAAACACGAATGGACTGGAGAGGTTGGTGGTTGAGGTAATGGGCTCGGATGTGGGGATGGGCTTGGTTGTGTTAATGGGCTCGGTTGTGGGAATGGGCTGGGATGTGGGGAAAGCCTTTTTCATCAAAGATGACATGGTGAGAGATATATGTTCGGTTTGTTTGTGGGTCAAGATAATTGTAGGCATTTTGGGTTAGAGAGTAGCCTAAAAAAAATACAAGGTATGGATTTAGGCTCCAGTTTTTTGTTTGTTGTAGGGTTTGGTGAGTGGGTAACACATGCAACCAAATTTGCGCAGTTTGAGATAATTGGGTTTTTGACCAAAAAGTGTTTGGGATGGGGAAAAGTTTTGAAGCAATGGTGTGGGTTGACGGTTGATCAGATAGGTTGTTGTGTGAAAAGCATAGGGCCAATATGTGAGGGCCAACTTAGAATCATGGAATAATGTGAGATCAATTTCTACTAGGTGGTGATGACGCTGCTCAGAAACACCATTTTGTTGTGGTGTATAGGGAGTGGTAGTTAAATGACTTATGTCATGCTGAGCAAGAAAGTGTTTGAGACCCACATATTCTCCCCCATTGTCCGAGTATGTAGTTTTGATTTTGCTTTGAAAACGAGTTTTGACAAAAGTCTTGAATTGGGGAAAAATAGTTTTAACATCAGATTTTGTTTTCAAGGCATAGAACCACATATATTTAGTATAATGGTAAACAAAAATAATATAGTAGTGAGAGCCATCAAAACCAACGGAGTGGGCTGGGCCCCAAACGTTTGTGTATATAAGGTTAAGGGGTGCATTGCTATATAAACTGGTAGACCAAAAAGGCTGTTTATGAGCTTTATTAATAGAGCAGGATGAACACATAGAAATTTTTTTATTTTGAGCAACGGGTAGTGAAAAACCATGAACAATATGCTGAATAGTTTTTAGGGATGGGTGACCAAGTCTTTTATGTCAGCCGTCAAGTGAAATGCGCTCAGGTACATTTGCAACCACTGGAAAAAAAGAGCCACCATTGTGTCCAGAAAGATGTAGACACCATTTCACACGACCCCTTGTCAGGATTACTGTCGAGAACTTGTCCTTCACAAGAAAATAGTAAGGGTGAAATTCCATGAACACATTATTTTGTGATGTAAAGTGATGTACAAATATGAGATTTTTGGAAAGATTGGGCACACATAGGGTATTTAAAAAAAAAAGATTTTCTTATTGGACTTTAGAGTAAGGGATCCTATATGTGAAACAGGCAAACCTGAACCATCATCGAGCACAACTTCATCAGTACCATCACATTCTGAATGAATGGTGAGATTGTTGAGATCACCTGTGATATTGTGGGAGGCAGCAGAGTCCATGAGCCATTTAGAATCTGTACCATGTTGAATAGAGGTATAATTAGCAGTTGTTGCATCAAACTGTAATTGAGGACAAAATTTAGCAGTGTGGCCAATATTGTCACAAAACTGACATTTGGGTTGGTAGCGTTTTTGAGTGGATCTGGGCCGGCCCATGTTCTTGTCAATATATCTGGGGTATTGCCGAGTGTCCCGTTGACTGGCTTGATACTGTGGTAAGCCTGGACGCTTACTTTTAGTAGTGTATTTAATGTTGTTTTTTAAAATGATTTTTGTTTAGAAATGCATCAAAATGATTTATTTTTTTAAAAAAATTATTTTTTATATCAATATATCAAAATGATATAAAAACACAGAAAAATTGTTAATTTAAAACAAAAAATAAAAATAAATATTTTTGAAATGTAGACACTAAGTTAGGTGACTTGCTATAATTTGTTTTTTTCTTAATCCCATTTTATCCACTTCTCTTTTCCTTTTTTTAAAAAAAAGATTAAATTAAAAGAACATCAAATTAGCAAAAGAAATAATGATATAATCATATTCAAGATATGGATATTAAATTATACTTTCTAAAACTGCTAGAAATAATTAATTAGTTTTGTTATATTAAAAGAAGGTTATAATTAACTTAATAAAACTATTCAGGAGACCAATTCCAGCAACCCCAAGGTTATATATATACTAGCCAATGCCCCTGCGTCTCGTCGCGGGCGACACCATATTTTTTTCAATGTAAAAAATATTAACTATGTAATTTTTTTTTTATTATAATATAAATTTAGTCAAAATAATAAATTAATGCAAAATTCATATCAAGTGCAAGTTTTCTATAAAATATATGAATTTTAAATCGATATAAACTTATCTGTTTAACTAGTTTCAACGAAATAACCAGCATAAAATTATCATCATCATTAAAAAAGCAAGAAGTTTCAAATATCTAGATTATTGAATTCAATGTATTAAGATTAGTTCATTTTATAATTTAAATTTAAATCAAACACAAAAACAAAATATAAATTGTGAAAATACTTGCAATAATCAAATAGCAAAAATGAGTAGTTAATATTCTATCCACAATAAGATGAAAGCATAAATTAAAAATTCATCTCTATATCACCTTCATTATCATTGCTATACTAGTTAAAATTATTATTAGCATTACTGCTCAAACAAATAAAGTCATTCAATTGTTCCGAAAAACTAAAAAAAAAAGAAAAATATTTTTACAATAAACAATTAAAAAATAATCACTAAAAATATCATTATTGTTGCGCAAGTAATAAAATCATATAAATCATATGATTCAAATAACAAATAAAAAAACAAAAACATGAACAAAGAGAAAAATTGAGCAGTATTAAATTTATAATGATCACCAACATAAATTAAAATTTTAGGATTGAACCGATTAAAAATAAAACCCAAATAAATATTAAAAACAAAAACTAAAAGTATAGATGCATAAATACGGATAAAAAATAAACATTGTCCAAGAATGAGAAAAAGAAATCAAAGAAATTAATATTAAATAAAAAATTAAAAGAATAAGAATCAGAAAAAATATATATAATTAATTCCAATCGAATGATAAAATTAAAATAAATAAAAATATTGGGACCGAAACAAATAAAGCTATTTAAAAAAAAAAAAACATGCAGTGTAATTTTGTTAAAAAATTAAAAGAATAAGGACCGAAATGAAGAGTAACATATATTACCAATTTCAATTGGAGGACACAATTAAAACAAATTAAAGCAATATATATATATATATATATATATAATTAATATCAATTTATGGATAAATTTGAAACAAATAAACACTTTGGGACCGAAACAAATAATGATATTTTTAAAGGTAATTACTGTTTAATTTTGTTAAAAAAATTAAGAGAATAAGGACTAAAATGAAAAGTAGCATATATGACCAATTTCAATTGGAGGACACAATTAAAAGACCTGAAAATTTGTGTACCAAAAATTAAAGGAATAAAAAAATAAATCAAAAATCAAAAGTATAAGGACTGAAATGAAAACCAACATTTATAATTAGTTTTAATTGAAGGGCACAATTGAAAACAATCAAACTTTTAATTAAAGAGAACAAGAATAAAAATGAAATCAAAACCTCAGGGACCAAAATTAACAACCGACAGACATTAAGGACCAAGGCGTAAGTTGCACCGGAAGGAGAGAGAAAACGGAAAAAACATCCAAAACCGTTTTCCTGCGATTAACCGTACACCGGAGATGGACACGCGCGACACCGGAGGACAGAGAGGCGAACCAGGAGACACGACAGAGGTGAAGTTTTGGCCACCTGAGCACCCGGAACACACCGCCTTAGAGGCGCGTTCGAACGACGCAACCTGCAGTGTTTGAGAAAATAATAATAAAATATGGGCTAATTACTTTAACACCACTGCATCCCAACCAGAATTGTCAAATAACCGGAGAGGAAAACACATCGCTGCCCCCAGCTACAGTGCTCATTTTTGTCTTGTTCGTGGGTTATTTCGGTTGATTCACTGTTCAAAATATTTGGAAAAATCGAGAACACCCCTGTGTCCGGGTGAATTATTTTGTCTTTTTCGGGGGCTATTTGTGTTTTACACTATGCAACAAGTCCAGAAATACCATTCGTGTCTTGTGGAAAATTATAAAATACCCCTAGTCTTGAGGGCTAAAAAATTTCAGGTCTGGGGATAGAATAGTCATTACACTATAGTCATGAATATTGAACTCAGTCTGGATGAATAGTAGCATTTTGCACGGTAAAAACACCACGGCTTTTATTTTGTAGTTAATATATATATTAAAAGAGAAAAGAGAAGAAAAGTGGGGTCAGAGAATGCCGTGTGGGTCCACTGCACTCAAAAACACACACCATACCTTAATTTCCTCAGTTAAGATTGAACTGGACCTCATCCACCCCAAAAAGCAAAACCATGACCATAATAATTGTCATGAAATCCACAAATTCACTGACAGGTGTCGACGTATGATATGTGAAAAGTATTAAGAAGTTGGACTTGGTAAAAACTGGTGCTTTCAATAATTAAATTTGATGAAATTATTGGTTGTTGAATCCATGTTTGTTAATTTAGTGAAATTAGTGGTCGACAGTTGATTGACAGATCTTGGCACCAACCAACAACTCGCGGCTCCTTTTTCTACTCACGGTTAATTGATGTTTGGTTTTACAAAACAAAATAAAATATTATATACTATGATAAGTAGGAAATACACATTAATTGATGCATGTGTATGGAAGATAGCTTTCGTGTACAAATTAATTGATGCATGTGTATGGAGGATAGCTTTCGTGTTATATACTATGATAAATAGGAAATACAAATTAATCAATATGTGGTTGAGATTACTTTTTAAAGTTTTTTTTAATTTAGAAATATATTAAAATAATATTTTTTATTGTTAAAATTTATATTGGACATCATCATATCAAAATTATCTAAAAAATAATAAAATAAAATTTTTAATTTTTTTCAGAAATACTTTTGAATCATAGTACCAAATATGCACCACTACACCATTGTGTTGGATTCCACATAGCATTGAGCTGCTCTAAAAAAAATCAAACCGAAATGGAGAAATAAGAAGCAAAATTACTTACAACTGCATAGGTCAATATGCTCTCTAGTTAAATTATACAGCAAATATCTCTTACTAGTTTAATTCCAATTCCAAGATGTGTAGATTCGAACGCCATACACATTTTATAACTAAGTTGCAGTCATATATATTATACAAATTACGAAAAAAACTAAAACATTTAGTATTTTTATTATAGATCAACTCACATATTGTAGATTGAAATGCTATGATAGTTTTTTTTTTTGTCGCTAAGGTTTTTTATTTGATCTTTTAAAATTGAATTGATTTATTATCGGACTTGATTTTCTACTTTGATTGACTTTGTGTTGGGTTGTCGAGGTATCAATAAAAAATCTTAGCATTTCATTGATATTTGATTTGAATTTTTTTATTGATCTGGAGTAATTAAAACTTTAGGAAATACATTTGAAATTGAAATAAAAGTTCATGGAATGAATTGGATCAAAGATAAAGAATTTATAACCATGTGTATTATACGTGCCAATAAGTGAGATAAATCGTTGCACTTAAAGAGGCACGTGGCATCCATCAAACCCTAATAATATCTTTTCTTTCTTTATTAACATGGTGTCTGGTGCGAGTTTACACGTCTCTCTACTAATTTTATGAGTTCTGAAGTTAATGACCATATAAGCTTTTAGTGACCATCATATTAACAACTATAGAGCTTGAATTTGAGATCACAAAAGGAACAAACCTCTTAGTCTCAAAGCTTATACTACTATGACACCTCCTAAAAGGTTTAATAATGCCCTTTCTTACTTCTAATTGAATCGTCTTAACATTTTGTTCATGTAAAGACGACATATGCTCTTGTATAAGATTCAATTTGTCTTTGATAACTCTTTCTTCCCTTTTACTTCTTCTCTATCTTTTCTCTCCTTGACCTTGGTTTCCATATACGAGTCTCTAAAAAAAATCATGGTGGGCTACGATCTAAAAAAAATCATGGTGGGCTACGATTTATTTTGTGTCAATTTTGATCTTGTTATTTGGATTCATGTTTTTTTTCCTTCAACATTTTGGGTTGATGAGGGAATTGAGCTCATGTTTTTTTTTTAATTTATTTTTTATGGAATTATTTTGTTTCCATGATCTAAGTAAAAAGTTTGGGAAGTTAATCTAGGTTTATTCTAGTCTTTTTCTTTTAAAATACATTTTTTCCAGTTTTTTCCTTGAATATTTTTTCTTATTTATTTTTTAAAATTGAGTTTCAGAATTTATTTAAATTTTCTTTCTTTACGACTATCAGTCTCATGATTTGGATCATATATTTGATAAATTATTTCAAATTAGCATAACTTGATTTAATATATCATTATGTAAGTATTTTTTTAAAGATTATCTAAAATGTCACAATTTCATTTTTTTTAAATACATTTTATTATTAACCCTTGCTCACTTGAAAAGAAAAGGCATTTGAAAGGTGCCCATGACGAGAAAAGCAATGAAATTGCAAGTTGAGAAAAGTTCAAATCCGTTTGGTAACATAAATAATTTTCATTTCTATTTTTCCTTTTCAAGTAAAAAATTGAAAAATGTGTCGGTTTGATGAAAATAAAAAAATACATCAAAATGATGGATATTTTCCACAAAAAAATGAATTCATATTATAATTCCAATTTCTTGTATTCGAGCTTATGTAACCAAAATATTAATTAGCACAAACAAGTCATATTTATTAACTTAAAAATATATACTCTATATTATATCAAAAAATAAGTTTACAACATGTAGCAAATATAAAAATATAAAAAGAGAATTAGTTTATGTTGCTAAAAGTGTTTGGATATTATCATAAAAGTAAATAACTTTTCGAGGAAAACATAAAATTCGTGTTTTTCATAAACTTTGGAGAACTATAAGAGAACTAAATGGAGAAAGATTGCCATTTTCTAGTACTGATGTTGGAATGTGAACGTAGTTTAGAGTTTGTATTTTAGATTAATTTAAAGTTTCAATTAAAGACAGACATGCATGAGTTTCATATCTTTTAAAACATGCAAAACATATTTTTATTTTTGACTGAATTGTGAAATTTCTCTACAATTTTAATTTTCTATTAGATATCTAGCTAAATGTATTAGAAATAAAATAAAATAAAAGTACGCAAAAATCTCCAATAAAAAAGTCAATTAAAGAGCCAAAATTATTTTTCTATCAAAGAAAATTATTTATACATATTATCAAAGAACCAAGATTCTAGGTGGAGTAAGAACTTTAAGATTAATGGGTTTGCTTTTATTGTGGTTTTAGTTTGAGCTCTATAGTTGCTAATATAATGATCACTAAAGGTTTATATGATCGTTAATTTAAGAAGTTTGGAATTAACGATTATGTAAACCTCTAATGGTGAAATTAACATTCATGTAAGCCTTTAGTGGTCATCATACCTCTAAAATTAATGATCTTGTAAGTTTCTAGTGGTCATCATATTAGCAATTATAGGGCTCAAACTAAGATCATGGTGTAAAATTAATCGAGGTGCATGCAAGCTAATCTAGACATCCATGTCAATGAAAAAGAACCAAAATACTAAAATATTAAATATATTAAGATACAAATGAGTTGTTCCAATGATTTTTTTATTGAAGAGTACAATAAACAATTTGATTTTTAAAAAATAATTTTGCCATTAAAAATATTCTAACACGTGGAGACGGAGATGCTTCAGCATGTGGAGACGAGATAGGTGGGCATTATTCATGGCAAATTCCTAGAGGAGATGCAAAGATCCTTTCCAAAATAGTGAAGGAGAAAAGAGGGGTACATGTGCCATTTTCAATTTAGATAAGGATTAAAATAATATATTTTTAATATTACAGGATAACCTGAAAACATTAAAAAAAAAAAAAACACAAAACGAATAAGTTAAGAGAGTGAGATATAAAAGAGAGGGGGAGAGAGGGACAAGGGCTGGTCCCAAAATCCACGTGCAGGCAGAGCCAGTGTAGGTTTGACAGAGAAACAGTAAAAGAGATGATCTCTCTCCAATGCGTTTTCGAATCCTCATTGGCTCATAGGTTACGTAATCATACGGATGGATGCTGATATGTTTCTATCATTGTACTATGTAAAGCCCTCCTTTCACTTATTACCAGTTCGATCTTGTTTTGGTTGCTGACAGAATACAAGAAAAATATAAAAAAGTCAGAGAAAAACTCCCCTGAAAAATAAATGTAAATCACCAACCTGCCCCTCGACTCCCACTCAACTCTGCATCACCAAAATTCAAAGATTAATATATCAAGCCTAGACTAACAATTTCAAGTAACGTTTCTCTTGGTGGTGTTATATTTTTTTTGTAAGAATCTTTCAAATGATATTATCATTGGTGTTATAATCATGATCAAAGTTTGTGTTTGATGATTTTCTAAATTTATTGTCCAATCAATATCACAATATGTTTGTAAAAAAAAAAAAAAATCGATCGCTTTTTAATATCATTTTTTCGTAAAATAGTATTTCAAGTAATGAAATAGCCTTTTAGAAGTTGTACAACGTGTAATTATAGGTTTGTGCATGAATTGAAACAATTTTTTTAGTTGAAAAACATATGTATGGTCTTGTTAGAGGCAAATACTAAAGACCTCCAATGAAACTCCAAAATTATATGTTATCAAATGAGGTTATGCCATCATTAAGCTTCAAAGACATTCTTGTAGATAATGGAATAGAGATTCCCAACATATAAAGATGTTTGACTGGGTGATTTTATGTCCAAGAAGAACTAATGTCACAAATGACTAATAACATGAGACAGAAAAACTAATCACTGTTAGTTATCACTAGGTCATCAACACATTCTGTAAATTGGCATAAAATATCATTGTTATGATATATAAATAAAAAAGAGTATGCTCTGGAATTTTAAAACATATAAATTGACTCAATTAATTTTCCATGCAAGAATGTATTATTGATATCAATTTGATTCAATGACCACCCATGTATAACAACAATTATTAGAATTTTTAGCTAGGTTTAACAACATGACTAAAAATTCTCTTCGTAATTCAACTTAGGTAGTGAAAAAAGCATGAGGCTAATAAGTCAATGGTAGCGATGCATTATATAACAATATAAGACTGATTTCTACTAAATGATGATGACGAAGCTTAGAGACACCATTTTGTTGTGTTATATGAGATGCAATAATGTATTAGCTTATGATATAGATTGAAAATTATTTTTTAGTGCCACAAATTCACCACCATTATTTGAATAAATTGATTTTTTTTTTGTAATGGAAAACGGTCTAAACTAGGTCTTTAAACTAGAGAAAATTATATGAACATAAGATTTTGTTTCTATTAAGTAGAACCAAATACACTTAGTAAAGTGATCAACTAAAATGAGATATTAATGTGATCCATCAATTCTAATCACACAAAAGGACCTTTAAATATCAGTGTAAATCAAGTTAAATGATGCATTTCTTGTAAGACTAGTTTGCCAAAATAGTTATTTGTAAGCTTAATTAATTGAACAAGATAAACAAAGTTTAGAAATATTGTTATTCATTATAGGAAGAGATTTGATGAAAATTTTATGGGAGTGATGTCAAAGATGTCTTTATTATCCATCAACAAAGATTCTTTCATGCGCATTTGTATTTTTTTTACTAAGATCCCACCATTAATTTTAGAAAGATGTAAACACCGTTTTCACATGTACCTTGGGATAAAACCTCCCCTATGGTTTAACAAGAAAAAAAAGAGTGTAGTTAAATAAAAACATGATTTTCAGTGGTAAATTAATGCATAAGAATTAGATTATATTCTAAATACTAGAAATACAAAGGGTTTCATTTAATATGAGCGGGTGACTGGAGAACTAATGAATCAATATGAGAGACAATGGATTTGAACTATTATTAATGATAACCCTGTTGGTGTCATCATATTTAAAGTGGACCATTAAGTTAGCTACATTATTAGTGATATTGTGAGATGCAACTGAGTCAATAAGTCACTTTGTATCTTATACTAATGAGGTTAAGACATAATTTACCATTGTTATAGTATACTAAACTTGAGTGTAATATTTTGCAATGTGGTCCAATCGGTGACAAAGTTATCATTTTGGGTTGTAACATCGTTGACCATAAGTTTTATATTTGGTATTGTCTTGTGAACCACCATTTAGTCTGTAATGAATTGTTTGCTTATTGTGTATGGGATAACCATTATAGTTGTATGAACTACTTGACCATGAGAGCCTTTAAAAGGTTGATTTTCAAGAAAAAAAATGAATCACTTCACTGATTAAAGTAATTTACAAAGGAACCCAGTTGTTGAGAAATAGTTTCAAGACGTCATAGATATGCATCATGACTTATAAAAAGATCATGTAGTTTTGTGCATGAATAAGAGCTACAATTTCATGAAAATCTGCCTAGACAATGGAGGATGTATAATGTTGGAGGATGTATAATGTCGAATCATCTTCAGAATCATAATGATATATGAGTGAGATTTTATTTGTTAAGGATTTTACAAGCTACAAGTATTGTTGGATAGATTGATTACCTTAAAAAACCAAAAACCGAAAAACCAAACAGGAAATTTGAAAAAAGTTATAATCAATTTAATCGGTTTTTTAATGGTTCACTTTTATCAGTTAATTTTCTTTGATTTTCTCAGTTTAATCGGTATTTTGATTTTTTTGTCTACTTCTAGTCCCAATCACTTGAGGAAAAACACCGAACATGGTATTATAACACAATTTATTTCAAAAATAAAGTCATGACTACTGAAAATCTTAAGACCTCTAGTATGGAGGAGACCAGATAAGAAAGCATTATGGAACGCATGAAGCAGATTGTATTAGCAAGTAAAGTGTCTAAACATAACTCTAAATATCTCAACAAAAGACAAGTTAAAACAATTGGCCCTTGCCAGCCCTCTCTCATCTGGGTTTTTTCTCGACAACATAAAAAATACCACAATTATTAAGTGTAAATATAGAATCAACTCTTCTTTTTAAAAAATCACTCCATATCAATCTTCAAATCCCATAAATAACTCATTTCACAAATCAACCCTAACTTTCGGTCAATTCATGCTGTTTATAATACATATATACGAGGAGGGTAGTTTGATAATTTTCTTAATTTGTGGAATTATTTGTTACCCACAATAGAGATTGTAATTTTAAAAAACTTGACAGGCAAACACAATCTAAACCAAATATCAGAGTCAACTTTTCTCTTAGACTAACCCTGTAAATTTTGTTACTATTTATAGGCGGGTTTTGAGGAATTTTTATGGAGATAAAACATAAATGAAGAAGGAAAGGTGAGGTCTATGCTGGCTGTGGGTGGTGACTAAAAAAGGGAATTTGAGTATCCATCAATCACAAAAGAAACTAAAAAATAATAGCCAGACAAAAATCTTTCTGGTTTGGTCATTACCCACAGACCTCAAATTTTTACTGTTTAAGAAGTAGTGTTCCTGTTTTTGTCATCTTTATTTCTTTCCGGTTGCTCCTCTAGTACTGGCCCCTCTGGGTTTTTGCCAATTTGGTAAGATTTCCAAATCTCCCCCCACTGCCTCCATTTTTTCACCTCTCCCGTGCTATATGAATTCGAGAGCATGCCTTTCAGCTTGCCCTGCTCATGTTGTTTGAACATCTCAACCGCAATATCATTCCTTCTCTCAGTAAAAATCTTATAGGCTGTTTTTGGGTGTTGCCTTTTATCCTCAGATTTCCTTCTTTTTCTGGCTTTTAGCGTTCACTTCATGATTAAATCTATCGTGGGTTTTTGCTTATTCGGAAGGTTCCTCTCGTTTTCTTTAAGGTTCTGTCAGTTCCTTTCGCTTCTTGAAACCAGTTTTCAATCGATTTCTTCCCTAGCATTTACTCTCTTGCATCCCCGAATCAATCCATCAAGAGAACTGTTGCTTCTTCTTCAACAGGGTTGTCCGGTCGTTGCTTCCAGAGTCCAGATTTTTGTAGCTCTCGTGACCTAGAAACCCTTTCATCTGGGTGGAGTCTATTTCGTAAGCTTAATTTTTCTCTCTCTCTCTTTGAATCAAAACCTTTTTTTGCTTCACAAACTTTATTTTCTGGTTTTGAATTAAGAAAATCTGTAAACCAAGCGAGTCTCTTCAATATGTATTGATCTTCACATGCTTGTGAAGGTAAAGAGAAATGGTGAGAGGAAAGACCCAAATGAGGCGCATAGAGAACGCTACAAGCAGGCAAGTCACCTTTTCTAAGCGGAGAAATGGACTGCTGAAGAAGGCTTTTGAATTATCAGTTCTTTGTGATGCTGAGGTCGCCGTCATCGTCTTCTCTCCTAGAGGGAAGCTCTATGAATTTGGAAGCTCAAGGTATCATCTTCTGCACTACTTTTCAGCTTTCCTTCCATGTTTTCTACATAAATATGCCATGTACCGCGCTTTTGATCTGATCAGACCACCCTCCTCTTTCCATGGAAGCTTTTGAGTTCCTGCATTGTTTTTCTATTTCATTTTCATGGACCATGCGGGGATGGTTCCTGCACCTTAGGGTTCTATGCGAGATCTTTATAGCTAGTGTGCTTCTCTCTCAGACACAAACAAGTCAGACACGTATACACATAGCAGCACAGACCTTGATCCTTGCAGGACTAGTATGATCCTAGGGATACCTTTTCTCAAACGGTTGTCCTTTCTAAATATTTTTCTCTCTGGGATTTGAGTTAAGTGAAAATCCGTATTATAAATTTTACTTCTCGTGCATTTGGACTTCAAAGAAATCTGAATTGGGCAGATGACGGTCTCAGTATAGCTTCTTCACTGTCCTTGTTAGCCCAACTCATGGTCGAGTGTTTTGGTGATACTTGTAGAGATAATAATTACGACTGTAGGCTTTCTTGTCGATCAGATTTGGGTACAATGCCTAAAGAATAAACACTTTACCAGTTTGACTTCATCACTAGCATAGTGTGCAAAAACTGTTGAGTTCGTAGCTCGATCAGCTCGTGCCCATATAACCTTATGTTTTCAAGTTTTTTTTTTAAAAAAATAGAAAAAAACAAGGGAGGGGTATTATTTCGGTAATTAGAATAGTGGAACAAAGCCTGTGCCAAGTTGAGAACTAATTATCGATTAGTCGTAAGAAAAAGAAAGAAAAAACTCGTGCAATATTTCTGATGCATGCAAACACCTGTTCTATCTAGGGTCTCTCTTGTCCAAAAAATAAGAAGAGGTTACGATCCCTTGTAATAACGATTCACGATAACTGTTGCTGATGATCCATTTGAATATGGGAAACAGCGAATTTAGATTTTATAGTCAGTAAGGTTCAATTCTTGATCAACCGACTTGGATGGAGGTTGAAGTTAAGTTTTGTAGTTTAGCTTGAAATAAAATATCTAGGGATTGTCGAAGAAAATTCTCAATTGCAGCAGCCTGTCTTGAAAAATTGACTGTATAGGTACCTCCCTCTAGTGTCTAAGTGTACCATTGGTAGATTTTTTCAGGAAAATAGTTTTAGATATTTCTATTAGCTGCTGTTTTTGGAATAATTTAGGTTTAAAAATATATCAAAATAATATATTTTTTATTTTTTAAAATTTATCTTTTATATTAGTGTATAGAAATTAAATTGAAGCAAAGAAAAATATTATATATATTTTTTTTCAAAAACCCTTTTAAAAAAACCAAAACAAAGATGCTTTTAAAGAGTGCTCAAATACATGTTCCTAATAAAAGTGTACATGAGTGTTTCAAATTCTTTTGAGAGAAAGTTAGCACGGGCTCCCAAGTGTTATGATTTTCAGTCATATCCTGTTATTTACTGGAAAGGGAAGTAAAAGGTTTGATTTCAAGTTAAATTTTGATTAGATCCCGTTAGCTTTTAAGTAATTCTTTATTATTGGGGGATTAATTGGATAATAGACCCTAGTTTCTGATTTCAAGTCATATTAATCTCTTTGAATTCGAATTTATAGATTAAATCGTACAAGTTTGATCATGAACACTTCCCCCCCTGAAGAAAACCTACTATTGTTGCATGAAAACTATCCCCCGAAAATACCTTGATCATTAAAACAAGTATATTTTTATTCATTTCAAATATATAAAAAGGTTTCTCTTAATCAACTAATGCTTTCACGTCCGTCGGCTTCCCATTTTCTGGCTTAAATGTAGGTTTATGATTCCATATAAGCGTTATCCTTTCTTTTTATATAAGAAATTAGTTGAGTAACGATAATCTTATGAAATAACCCTTTTGGATTCACCTGTTTCCAAGTTTCAGGAATATTTGGATAAATTCTATGATCAGTATAGTTACCATTACTATTTATGCTTCAATATTTTTTACGACTGCAAATTTTTCTTTCATGCATAGGAGAACTTTGAGTATGTTTGATAGTGTGTGTGGTTGAGATTGTTTTTGAAAGTGTTTTTCGTTCAAAAATACATCAAAATGATATTTTTTTTATTTTTTAAAAATTATTTTTGACATCACCGCATGAAAATGATCTAAAAAAAAGCAAAAACAATAATTTAAAATAAAAATAAAATTTTTTATTTTTTTTCGAAAACACTTTTGAAACGTAATGCTCTCCAACCATAATGGCAAAACCACATGACACAATCTAAACATTAAAAAAATGAAATGAAATATAAGAACTTCTAATCGATTGTGTAAGTGCACGTTTTAAGTTGTATAGCCATGAGAATTTGGTTCACATTCTATTTATGCAAGGCTTTACCAATGTATCCACATTTGTGGTACTGTAGTGAATTTCCTAAGTTAGAATGTCAATGATGTAGTAATAATTGTAAAAACATATTATTATTATTATTATTATTATTAAGATAACAATGATGTAGTAATAATTGTAATGAGGTGACAGTGTGAGAAACTAAAAGCTAGGAATAATATGTTGAAGAAAATGACCTCATGACATAGAGAAGAAGAAATAGAAACAAAGTCATGATGTCTGATATAAATAAAACCTCAATTTCAAAAGAAAATTAAGTCCTGCTGAAATAATATTAAAGAATAAAATAAATATCAATTTAAAAAAACTATCAATGTAAGTTCATTAAAAAACAAGTAAAAAGACTTGAGATAATATAGGTGATTTTGAAATTTTATAAAATCTTTTATGGAAAGCATACAAAAAAAAAACAATAGCTCCTTGTCATTACTAATATAAATGTTGAAGGATGAAACTAAAAATATATAATCTTAAAAAAGAAAAAAACACTAAGCAAACTTGGGTGAATCTGTAAAACTTAGACCATTCTCTTGAATTTGCACCCAATGACATCTTAGACTCGAGTTGAATAAATAAACTCAATTCTCAACTAATTTAATGTTAATGTTAAATGATGAAAGAAAAAATATAATTTAGAAAACTAGCCAAAGAAAATTCAACAAAAAATGACAAACAAAAAACCTTGAAATAACTGAGTTGTTTTAAAATATATGAAAAATTCAATAGAAGACAAATAAATAAAAATAAAAGAGTTTAGTCTCAAATTAAATAAATATTAAAGAACAAAACTAAAAATAATATGAGCTTTAAGAAAGGAAAAAAACAAGTAGACCCACATGAACCACAGGGCAACTATGTAATTTTACAGCGTAAAAAAATAAAAAAAAAGACTAATTTGCTCTTTTATAATTTTCTTAAAAGACAGTTGTATAATGATGAAAAAATCAACTTGCTTCCCATGTTTAATTCAAAGGTTGTTTTCTTAGTTCAAGGATAATTATGTAATTGTACTATTACAATGAATAATATCTGAAGTCTTAATGAACAACAATTTTGCTAGTATACTTGAATATTTGTTTGTGTAACATGATGGAGTAAGAAGTAGAATGATAACAGCCAGTAATAGCAATCGTATAATTATTGATGATGATAGTAAAAGAATATGCCTTTTTGTTGGACTTTGATCTTTCCACAACCGTTGGATTTTAGACTTTTGTATTTTTATAATCAAGAGCTTTCCAGTTTTATTAAAAAAAATAGAGATTAATATATTTATTTCGTTTTTTTCATGTTGTTTTGTATAAAAATGCAATCTGTATTCTTTGTGTTGTTATTGGACTTCAGCGTGCAGGAGACGATCGAACGTTATCAGATGCATGTGAAAGAAAGCAACACAAACAAGCAGGCAAACGGGCAGAACATGGAGGTTGTCCTTCCTTTCTCTTCCATGAAATCAGTGATGTAATATGAACTTGTCTTGTTCAAAAATGGATTTCTGCATTTTTTAGACCAGAGTTCATTGCGCAGAATCTCTAAAAAAGGATATGAATCTTGTTGGTTTTGGCTCTGTGATGCAAATTAATGATGATTGCTCTAATATAATAACAAAAATGGTGTTTTCCCCTTGATTTTCTCATGTATGTGTATAAATCTGGAATGACAGCAACTGAAGGATGAAGCGGCTGGCATGATAAAGACGATAGAGATTCTTGAAGTTTCAAAACGGTTCAAAGGACTAGTTTAAACCTTTTGTGCTTATGGTTTGATGAGTCGATTGACTATTGCTATTAAATATTATAATTAAATGTTTGAAATTTTAAAATCCCTCAGAAAGCTACTGGGAGAATGTTTGGGATCGTGCACCATTGAGGACCTGCAACAGATCGAACAGCAGCTAGAGAGGAGTGTAAGCACCATCCGAGCTAGAAAGGTTTGGCCAAAAACATCATTACAACTTTGTTTTTGCTTTAATTCTTGTTCAGCTGATAACCTAGCTGACATTGTCGTTCCTTGCCCGTGCTCAGACCCAGGTCTACAAAGAACAGATTGAGCACCTAAAACAAAAGGTATATATAATCACCTCATTTTTGTGCCAAGAACTAGTGAGCTCTGAGAAGTTGAATTTCTGTGAATCCAAATTATGTTTCAGTAAAGGTTCATAGCATGTTTTCTTCTCTTCTACCAAGAATTCCTTGCGAGCATATGGTGGCGTGGTAAATAAGATTTTTTGAAGACTGCTCCCCGAATTGCTGATATCTTACGTTCCATGTCCTATATGTTGTTTCAGGAGAAGCTATTGACAGCTGAAAATGCAAAGCTGTCTGAGAAGGTGAAAAAAATTTATATTTGCAGTCGCTTCTATTATTTTTGGGCCATCACCTTCAATTATTTCTCATTTATTTGTCATCGTCATCACAGCAGTTGCATGTCGTATTACCCTTTCTCGGTTAGCATAAACTCAAGTTAACTAAATCGTTCTCTCTAATACGGATAGGAATTGTTTTGAACTTCATGGGAGTTGTGAAGATTTTCGATTTGCTCGCATAACCCTACTCTTTTTATCATTTCATTTCTGAGAGGCTACGGTCATGCCAAGAATCATGATCATCCTTTGCATGAAAATGATTTGCAAAATCCCCTCCATTTAGCCTCTATATTAGTGTCAAATTGAGAAACTAGCTCCTATTTATGTAAAAATAATTTGAAAAAACATTACATGTTCCTTGAAAAAACAAAATTGAACTGAATTAGAGATAATATAATAATGTCCAGTCCTCCATAGATGAAAGAAATTCCATGATAGAAGAGTAGGCTATGCAAAGCAAGTCGAAACTCGCCAAGAACCATGACCATCCTCCACATGAAAATGATCTGCATGATCTCACTTTGAGAAACAATCAATCTCCTTTATGAAAAAAAAGGGTCAATTTTTTTACTTTGTTTACAATTTAGTCCAATCAATTTGAATTGACAACTTCGAACAGAAACAGGTATGTTTGACGAAATTTTTTCCTCAGGAAAATGTTATTAGCTCAAACTCGGGGGGCTGATCTTCTTTTTCAATGTATTTATAAACTACAAACTTGTTTATATACCGATGTAACTTTTCCTTTTCAGTCCGGCGGGCAGCCATGGCAAGTCGCAAGAGAACAGAGAGAGAATTTACCCAATGAAGAACAGAGAGAGAGCAGTTCAATTTCGGATGTGGAGACCGAATTGTTCATCGGTCTGCCGGAAACAAGAACCAAGCGCCTCCCTATAAGCAATTAACTAGCGGCGAACGCCATCGTATTGTGAGACCAACCTTTTCATTTTCTTAGACTTCTTAACTTTATTGCATTTGCGCAAGCGACAACCAAGGCAATTCTATTATTCTAAGAGCATTTTATATGCTGTCTATAAAAAAAACTACCAGCCTACCATGAAGGAGATTAACTAAAATTGTAATTTGGTATAATATATCATTAGACTTTCTCCCTGCATTTTTCTGCCACAGATCTTCTTCAAATCTGCCTATTACACGTCACGATCATTGCTGTGTGTGCATCCTGTTCAAATATCTGGTTACTTGATGAGATGATGGTGAGACTTCATTCCTGTAGTAAATAACATTTCATTCTGGGCATTTTAGGACAATTAAATCATTTTATTAGCAGAACTATTAGGAAATACAGATGCTGTTTCTTAAGAGGATTGTCCGTCATGAAATCAAAAAATACTGTGCGTATAGCCTGTTTAGAATGTGGTTGCTGTTGTTTTTTAAAATATTTTTCATTCAGAAATACATCAAAATAATATTTTTTTATTGTTTATAATTTATTTTTAATATCAACACACATGAGAATGATTTAGAAATGTCAAACAAATTTAATCTAAAGTAAAAATTAAAAATGTTTTTTTTTTTTTAAATTAAAATATTTTTGAGAGTGCTAAACATACAAAAACGTATTATTAGATTGAATTCTATGGCTTTCTTGACAGTTGTTCTACCTCGGACATGGCAATGGCTAACATGTGTGCCATGCTTGTATATCGACTATTATTGGAGTGTTTGATATTGCGCACTACATGATTTCTTTTAAAATATATTAAAAAATGCTTTTAATTTTTTTAATATCACCATAAATGATAAAAATGCTAAGAACCCATTACCGAAACACAATTTAAAAAGCAAAACTAAACGGCGCGGTTGGGTAAAACTTCGAGGACTTCTGCTTTTGGGGGGTAGTGTAGGGATAGGTCCTCTCTCTGCAGGCGAGATATCACCACATGCATTTTCAAAGTGTTGAGCGATCCCTTGACTAGTTTTCATTCATCCTGCAATAAGAATTCATAATTTTTATAATCATATGTTTCACATTATATAATTTTATAGCATAAATAACAAAAACGAAAAGAAAGTTACCCCATGACTTGGAAAAACAAATCATCAGCAATGAAATGAAACCCGACGATCCGATTTTTGGTGGGAATCATTCAAAGTTCATAACATTTCTCCTTCGGACATTCCAGCTCCAGGCAGGTGTCAGAATTGTGGCTGAATTGACGTCATTCTCATTTAACAAAAACCCTAATTGATCCGGTAAGACATGCAGGGGGGGTTTGAAATATTTCAAACTGGTGTATTAATGTTTGCATTTAGAACCAATTGCAGGGGTTTAAGTTCTTCAAAACAGCTTACTTGTAAGTTATAACCTACTTCCATAGACTTTTAACAGTAAAGTTAATACATATCTATCCTATTGCTTAGAATGAAATCCATAGCTTTACGGTACCTTATACAGATCTAGGTCTAAATCAAAGATATTTGGTATTTCACTCACACAAAGGAATTACCAGCATCAGTTGTTATCAGCAGCATCAACTTTAATACAAGAAACCTTTCCCTTGAATTCCTGCAAAAGTTCCGAAAAGAAGTAATTAGTTTGTGCAACTAGGCATGAAGAAAAGGAACGGAATGTCTTTCTACTCGGACTAAACATGTTATGAAAAACATGAGCCAGTTCTTAATTTACACGGTCTCCTGAAGCAAACTTACACACCCCCACTGACACTATTTCCAAGAATCAAGAGTTTTAGACCAAATGAGACCTTAAATTATCCTTAACATCGGTATAAATTCTATCCTTTGTATAGTATCTGCAGCCATCTGCGCCTTAAGTGACAAGTAAGGACTAAGATTGGGGTGGAAAACCTTCTCTAACACCACATTGTCGTCCTCCCGATCAGCACCTTCAGTCAAGAATTCAAGTTCCTCCTCTCTTTTCTGCAAATTTAAATGAATACGGTTCCACTGTATTATTCACTCTCATGATATGAAAGATGATATTTCACATCGAAGTCTCATATTTTTCAAACATGTACCTTTATAATGTCAGCTCCATTCCATATGCTCACGATTCCTTTCCGAGCAGCTTCTTCAGATGGCTATAGTGGCATGCAATCTCAAATTTAGGTCATAAGAGAGGCGACAGCTAGCCTTATTATTAGCGATGTCCAAGGTGTTGAAGATAAAATGTATATTTTACAGTATATTGTTACAGTATATTGTTAGACAGTTTTACATTATTCTTTGTCAGAAATGTGTGCTGTCAACACACAAAATAGCATTGCAGACAATAGGAAAGTTTGTTACATTTTCTGTATAAATACCCAACTCAATTATCAATATACACACTGCAATACATTCAATCATCTCTTCTAATTTACATGGTATCAGAGCTAGGTTAAGAAAATCCTATTCCTCTTCACTCAAAGCTGCTGTGCAGCATTCATCTCTTTTTTTTCCAACATCAAATCCTTTTACCATTCACGGCATAGATAACAATTACTACTCCTTTTCATCCTTTTCAAATCAAATCCCTACTCCTTCAATCCAGCCAACATGGCCCAAGATAACACATCAAATCCTTCCATTCACGACAAAGAAATTGCCAACTCAAACACAGACCCAACAAGAATCAATGTCTCAATCCCTTCACCTCTCATCACTCAGGCCAGCCAGGGCTGGTTTTGATTTCCAAACCCTTGAATGGGAACAATTACTCTACTTGGAAAAGAGCCATGACACTGGCTTTAAACTCCAAAAACAAACTAGGCTTCGTTGATGACACAATCAACCAGCCTTCAAGGGAAACAGATCCTGATAATCACGCAACTTGGTCCCGCTGCAATGACATGGTCCATTCTTGGATCATTAACACACTAGACCCCGAAATCTCAGATAGTGTGATTTATTACTCCACTACCAACGAAGTCTGGGATGATCTTCGTGAACGTTTCTCACAGAGTAATGCTCCCAGAATCTTCGAATTACAAAGAGAAATAGCCTATTTTCGCCAAGAACAGCTCTCGGTCTCAGTCTATTACACGAAGCTAAAAGGGTTTTGGAACGAACTCAGCTCATACAGTGATGTGATGCATGGAACACAACAGGACCAACAAAAATTGATGCAATTTTTGATGGGTTTGAATGATACTTACAGTGGAACTCGTGGACAAATTCTTCTGATGAACCCTCTGCCTTCCATTCGCCAGGCATATTCGTCTGTTTCCCAAGAAGAGAAGCAACGCCACCTGAGTTCGACCCATGTTGCAGAGAACAGTGGTGGCGCTGCCATGGCAGTTCGAAGCAACGGTGGCCAAAAATTCTTCTCTCCCATTGGTGCGAGGAGGTACAACAATGGGTCACACAATTTCAGCCCAAACTCACCCTCTCCAGAACATTTCACTCGGGGATGATTTGGGGAGAGAGAGAGGAGACAGAGAAGAAAAGAGGCAGCGCTTTGGGGGCCCTTCGTCTGGCAGGGGAGATAAAGGAGGCAGGCCTGGGTTTGGGCTGCCTTCATTTGGGTCGGGCAAGGGACACCCACAGTGCACCCACTGTGGGCAGATGGGCCATTGGGCCCAAACATGTTATGCACTCAAGGGCTACTCAGCAGCCCATCCAAGGGGCCGACCCATGGGCCCGGGCCCATTCCATAGCAGGCCAGCTGTGAATAGTGTGTCTGATAGGCCCTCTAACAACCCAGTTATTGGCATTTCGGAGGCCCAAATAAAACAGCTATTATCCTTGTTTGACAATAAAAATGAGGCATCAACTTCTCAAGCACCTACCAAGCTAGGTTTGTCCAAAATAATCTCCCGCAAGTGGATTATTGACAGCGGGGCGACGGATCACATTTCCTCATCGTCGAAATTATTTTTCCACATGGACAAAAATTGCTCATTACCTCCTGTGTCATTGCCCAGCGGAGAGAAAGCAAAAATTGTTGCGAGAGGATCTTTACCTCTTAATTCGGTTTATTATTTGAAGAATGTGCTATGTGTTCCCACATTCAAAGTGGATTTGATGTCAGTTAGCCGCCTGACAAGAGGATTGAATTGCTCAATAACTTTCTTTCCTTATTGGTGTATTTTGCAGGATCTGGCTACGAGGAGGATGATTGGTTTGGGGAAACAGCATAATGGTCTCTATTACTTGGTGGCATTAGCAGCAAAAAGAACCAACGCAGATATCTCACCCACTTGCAACTTCACCATTTCAACCACCGATCTCTGGCATCACCGATTAGGTCATGAATCACCATCTCGTTTAAGTTTTATTGCGAAGAATTATTTAAATTTTTCAATTCAGTCAAGTACAATTTGTCATGTCTGTCCTTTGGCCAAACAGAGTCGTTTACCTTTTCGTCCTAGCGTCATTTCCTCTGTAAAACCTTTTGAGATAATTCATTGCGATATTTGGGGGCGCTATCGCCACCCTTCAATTTCTGGTGCTTATTATTTTCTCACTATTGTTGATGATTATACACGTTTTACATGGATTTTTTTAATGCAACACAAAAGTGAGACACAATCACTGCTCAAAAGTTTTTTTAATTATGTTCACACCAAATTTGAGTCTAAAATCAAAATTTTTCGCAGTGACAATGGCGGGGAATTTATTTCCCTCCGTAATTTTTTTACTGATCATGGTGTTATTTTTCAACATTCTTGTTTTTACACGCCTCAACAAAATGGGGTTGTGGAACGCAAACATCGACACATCTTACAGGTAGCTCGAGCCTTGAAATTTCAGGCTAGTCTTCCTACCCTTTTTTGGGGGAGAATGTGCTCTCATTGCTGTGCACTTAATCAATAGGCTTCCTTCACCAATTCTTTCCTTCAAAACACCATTCGAATTACTTTTTTTAAAACCTCATTCTTTTTCCCATTTACGTGTTTTTGGTTGTTTGGCCTATGCTACTAATGTCCATCCTTCTCATAGATTTGATCATCGTTCTATACCCTTAATTTTTATTGGTTACCCTGTTGGTCAAAAGGCTTATAAATTATATGATTTATCACAAAGAAAAATTTTTACAAGCCGTGATGTCAAATTTCATGAGATGGTATTTCCTTATGCTTCCCTTCCTTCATCTGAACCACAAACCCAGACAGGCCCATTTCCTCTTCCGGCCCCAGACCACTATGATCCTTACCCTTCGCCCATTACAGCCCAACAACCAGATCTTTCTCCTCACCTTCCCATATCTCCATCCTCTCCGATTCACCCCATCCCACATACACCTCTTTCCCCACCAGATACAGAATCACCATTATTACCTTCCCTACCTGAGCCACCTCCTGCACTCTATATTACCAACACCCCTGTCATAGCTCCCATTAGACGTTCCACCCGACCCACTAGACCACCAGCCAAGCTTCACGACTATGTATGCTCCACAGTTTCCTCCTACCAACCGTCCTCCTTGTTCCCCGGTCCAAGTAAAGGTATGAGGTATCCCATGGCTAATTTTCTAAGGTATGAGGTATCCCATGGCTAATTTTCTATCTTATCACCGATATACACCTGCTCTTCACTCTTTTGTTGCACAGCTCAGCATGGCCACTGAACCCACCTCTTATTCCGAGGCTGCCTCTAATCCTAATTGGCAAGCAGCCATGGCTTCTGAGTTGAAAGCTCTCCAAGATAATGGTACATGGACCCTCGTCCCTCTCCCCGCTGGAAAGTCACCTATTGGTTGCCGTTGGATGTTTAAAATAAAACATCTTTCCGACGGTTCAATCGAGCGCTACAAGGCTCATTTAGTCGCCAAGGGCTTCACTCAGTTAGAAGGCGTCGATTATCAGGACACATTTTCCCCCACAACAAAGATCATTTCTGTCCGCTGTTTGCTTGCTTTGGCCGCTTCTCATAACTGGTCCATTCACCAGCTGGATGTCAACAATGTTTTTCTGCATGGTGACTTGACTGAGGAAATATACATGTCACCGCCACCAAGGCTTCGGCGACAGGGGGAGGATGATTTAGTATGTCGCCTACACAAGTCCTTATACGGACTAAAACAGGCTTCTCGCCAGTGGTTTGCAAAGTTTTCAGAAGCCATTTGCTCCGCAGGATATGAACAATCACGGGCTGACTATTCATTATTCACCAAGAAGTAAGGCAAGTCTTTTACTGCTCTTCTAATATATGTTGATAATATCTTGATTACTGGAAATGATGTCGTTAGAATTGATGCAACTAAGAAATTTCTGCATAATAATTTCCGCATCAAAGAGCTTGGTAAATTGAAATACTTCCTTGGCATTGAGGTATCTACTTCCAAGAGTGGAATTTTCATTTCTCAACGTAAATATGCATTGGAGATCATTGCGGATGCAGGGCTATTAGGGACAGCTCCAATTGATACCCCTATGGAGCGAGGATTGAAATTATCAGATGAAGGTGATTTACTTAGAAATTCCAGTCAGTACAGAAGACTTGTCGGCAGGTTGATTTACTTGACTGTTTCTAGGCCTGATATAATGTATGCTGTACATGTCTTGAGTAGATTCATGCATCAACCGTGAAAACTGCATATGGAGGCAGCACTTTGGGTTGTGAGATATTTGGAAGGGGCTCCTGGTAAAGGTTTATTTTTCTCTTCAAACAGTGATGCTAAGTTAAGAGCCTATTGCGACTCAGATTGGGCAGGTTGCCCACTTACTAGGAGATCTACGACAGGTTACTGCATCTTTCTTGGACCTTCATTGATATCTTGGAGGTCAAAGCGGCAAAAAACAGTTTCACTTTCTTCAGCCGAAGCAGAGTATCGAGCAATGACGGGGGCCTGCTGTGAATTGACATGGCTTCGATATCTGTTGAAGGACTTAGGTTTCTCCCATGAAGGGCCTGCTTTGTTATACTGTGATAACCGGGCTGCTCTACACATTCCAGCCAATCCAGTTTTTCATGAGCGAACCAGACACATAGAACTGGATTGTCACTACATTAGAGACAAAATCCATGATGATTCGATAATTACGAAGTATGTGAATTCTGCATATCAGCTGATAGACATCTTGACAAAGCCTCTGGGAAGAGATTTATTTGTTCCCAGATTCGCAAGTTGGGAGTGCAAGATATCCACTCTCCAACTTGAGGGGGAGTGTTGAAGATAAAATGTATATTTTACAGTATATTGTTAGGCAGTTTTACATTATTCTTTGTCAGAAATGTGTGCTGTCAACACACAAAATAGCATTGCAGACAATAGGAAAGTTTGTTACATTTTTTGTATAAATACCCAACTCAATGATCAATATACACATTGCAATACATTCAATCATCTCTTCTAATTTACACAAGGAAGCAAGCCGATGAGGAAAATGTTACGGGCATGATAGTGGACGCGTGGTGATGCATTGGCGCGGGATGACAGACGTGTGGTGATGCACTGGGAAACAGGACAACGCGGGATGACAAAAGCGTGACAGTCAATGAGAAACGAGCTAGCAGCTGGATGGATGACACGTGGCGACCATAGTTACTTTATCAACCATAGTTACTTTATTAATCAACCCTAGTTTATGTGTTTTAATTTAGTAACCAGTTATGTATTTTATCATGTTATTTCAATTAGATTCAGTACTAGTAATGGACAGTTAAGAAGGGGGTTATGGCCATGACCTAGGGAGCAGTTACTTTCTAGAAGTGTATTTAAATTATCATTTGGTTGAATGAAAGGACATCTTGAAATTTAATCCTAGATATTGTCGTGTGCAAAAGGTCATTAGATCCTTGAAATTCCAGAGTTTATTGCGTATGTTAACCTTCGTCCCCAAATCATAAACAAAAAACCCACAAAAATAACACAAAAAATACTTAAAACATAACAAATGGTATCAGAGCAGGCGTTCCTGGCATGGCTGAGGGTACTCATTCAGCTCAATAAGTGAAGACATCTCTTCTATACGAGGTGAGACAAATTCCTTAAGGGAATAACAAGGCAAACAGGGAGTTCTTATAGAGCAAGTGTTACAACAATTACATTACTTAGCATCAAATTATGATAGCCTGTTACAATTATTAGATAGGCAAAATGCAGGTGAAGGAACTTCAAACAATGTTAGTGGAAACACTAAATCCTTACTAGAAGGACCTACTGGAATTCAGGCGCGGACTCTAAGATTGGATTTCCCTCATTTCGATGGAGGTGAACCCCATGATTGGATCTTGAAGGCACAACAGTTTTTTGTGTACTGTCAGACATCATAAGATCATAAGCTCCAAATTGCTTCTTTTCACCTGGAGGGAAAGGCGTTGTCGTGGTAATGCTGGGTTGATGGACTCAAGTCCAGTAGCCAATTGGGAGGAATTCCTGGTGGCCCTTCGAACCAGGTTTGGTCCTTCGTCTTATGAAGATCTTGTGGGAGCGTTCACAAAATTGAGATAGATTGGGAGTGTAGAGGAGTATCGAATAGCCTTCGAAGTCCTGTCAAACAAAATTACTGGTGTAAGTGAAGAATTTCATATTAGTATTTAGTGGGTTAATTAAGAGATGAGTTAAGAATAATTGTTACCATGTTTAGACCAAACACCCTCTATGTTGCCTTCTGGTTAGCCAAATTACAGGAGGAAGAAGTCGGTAGGAGACATCACCTTGTTTGAAACCCAAACACAAATTACCACCACCACAACAACAACAACAACAACAACTATCCTCCAGCTTACCCCAAACAAGCCCTACTTAGATTACCTTCACCAAATCCAATAATTCCCAAATTTCCAACCCTACCAAATTTACCCCAGTATAACCAAACTTTCCAAAAAAAATACCCCTCACTTATTAAAAGGCTTAATGCCAGCCAAATGCAAGAAAAGAAGGATAAGGGGTTGTGTTACAATTATGATGAAAAATACTATATAGGTCACAGGTGCAATCGACCTAAAT
The DNA here is from genome assembly GCA_964035475.1 of Salix caprea. Classification (NCBI taxonomy): domain Eukaryota; kingdom Viridiplantae; phylum Streptophyta; class Magnoliopsida; order Malpighiales; family Salicaceae; genus Salix; species Salix caprea. Next base: position 6,660,581 of record OZ037755.1, on the reverse strand, counting down.
TGTACCTATTAGAGAGAGTGGAAATAGGAGGAGGACAAGATGAGATAGAGTAAGAAATTGAGGAATTAGACCAGCAAATACCAACTGTAGAGTTGCTGGTCATTTCTTTACATGCACTAGCAGGAGTGCCTTCTCCTAAGATTATGAGGTTGGAGGGGACAATTGGGAGGCATTCAATTATCATCCTTATTGATACTGACAGCACGTATAGCTTTTTTGATGAGAATGTAGCAAGGAAAATGAAACTACCAGTGAAAGATAGCCACTTGGCAATGCAGATACTTTTTTTGCCAAGGTTGATGTAAGACAGTGTTACTTCAGATGCAGGCATATGACGTGTTGGCTAATTTATACCTATTGACCTTGGAAGGATATGATGTGGTCTTGGGGTTGATTGGCTGAGGAGTTTAAGGAAAATTAAGTGGAATTTTATGGAATTAAGAATGAAATTTATAATCAAGGGCAAGCAACTAGCATAGCAAGGCTTAAGGCCTCCTATTAAATCCTTAGAAGAAGAGCAGAAGCTAAATAAATCCACACTGGTAGATGCAAAGGGTTTTGGTTACAACTCATGGAGGCAAAGGAGACAAAAAAAAACCCAAAAGACCCTGATGTGGCTATATGACAGGTTTTGGGTCATTTTCAAAACATATTTGATGAGTCTAAGGGTCTACTACCCACTAGGGGACATGATCATCAAATTAAATTATATGATGCAGCCACACCCACTTATGTGAGGCCTTACAGATACCCATATTATCATAAAGAGGAGATTGAGAAGCTGGTCAAGGAAATGTTACAGACTAAGATAATTCAAACTAGCCAAAGCCTCTACTCTTCACCCGTTTTGCTTATGAGAAAGGCAGATGGGAGCTGATGCATGTGTATTGATTACCGGGCTCTCAACAAGGATACTATTAAAGATAAGTTTCCTATACCTAACATAGATGAATTGTTAGACGAAATGGGTTAGTCTATTGATTAATGTGTAATTATCTCTTGACTAATAGTTTTAACATAGTTCTGATACCAGATGTTGTGAGTTTGAGATGGAAAAACTCAAGAAGAATAGTATATGTTTGCTAGAATAATGAATGCTTGAAGAAAAGCTTATCATGATCAGACTAGTTCTAGGTTATAAATAGCCTTACAAAATGAAAAACAAAAAATGGAAATGTGCAGATCACATTCTTAAACCCTAGAGACGTGGTGCATGGCTAAGTCAGAATCTTATCAACTGAATTATTCCTAAAGAATAGGTCTTATTAACAACAACTGAGATAATTAAGCCTAACTAACTTTTGCAGCTAACAAAGAATAGGAAATCTTAACATGTAGGAGGCTAATTAAGTTGAATGTATAATGAAACTATAATTTAATGTTTTCGCATTATGTTTTTTGTTAATTTTTTTTTATGAATTTTGTTATTTCTTCCCTCTGGCATATTTCATACTAACAAGAAATGAAATGGGTTTTGCTTATACAAAGAATATAATAGATTTTCTCTCTACGACCATTCAATAGAGAAACTTAGTAGGACAAACCATAGATTGAAAGATTTGAAAAGGAGCTTGTTATATAAACTTTAAATGGGGGTAGGGTTTTGATGGGGAAAAACCCACACAAGTTGTAATCTATTTTTTGTGAATACACACCTAATAATTCCCATGGAAAGTTCATAATTAGTATATTTAAGTTAAAATCATTAGTCAATTCATATTGATTTACTAGTTTCTTGTAAATTTGCATGCTAATTGATAATTCATGTTCATGCTTCTTGTTTGTCTTTTACTTGTAAAGGGGAGTTACCATGTTATGAGTGGCCCACATGCCTCCCTACCCCGATGACATGTGGACCAAAGCCTTGAAATAAAACCTGTTGTTAGGTATGTGGGGTACATGGACTAAAATAATTTTTTCTAAGAATTTTCTTTCCATTTCAACCGACTCGTGTGATTCGTAAATGTCAATTATAAACCCTAATATGTGATTTATTTTCTTAGAACTATATATGATATATTTATTGGGTTTGATTTATGAAAACGTAGCTAGATATTGTTGTTATTTATTTTGTTTTGAGTAATTTGGAAGTCGTGGTTTTTTAGATTATATTTATTCACATTAGTTGAGTTGTATTGAATTATTTGTAACACGTGAACAAATCTTTTTAGCATGTGGTCATATTTGCAGGATTGTATTAAGACTTGTAATAATAATGTATTCACTATATTTTATTAAAAACTCAATCTAAGATTAGACTACCTATTATTGTCTTGGATATTTGAATGTTGACTATTGGATAGAATTGATGTGTACACATGTGTTTCTTGGTAGTTTTGTTCATTATGGTATATTCGTTATCTTTTGGCTCATGTATTTGAATGTTGACTATCAAGTAATATAATTGATGGATAGACATTCGTGTTTTTTAGTACATTGTTTTGATATTTTTGTTCATTGATATATATATATATATATATATATATATATATATATATATATATATAACTTAATCTAGAATTCAATTACTCGTTCTCGACACCAATTAGTGATGAGATATTTGAATTGACAAATGGATATTTATATTAGTTTTAATTGTATATCTTTTATCAAAGTGAGGATTGGGTTACTTTCGCGCCCAAATCCAAAACTATTTTATAATATAAAAAATAAATAAAAATCTTAGGTTCAAACAATCCTTAAAATAACAAACACATGTTATTTTAAATAAATAACAATATAATTTTACAAAAAAAATAAATAAGAAAATTATACTTTTCCTATTAGATAACCAATTATTTACCCAACCCTTTACCTAGATCTTTTAAAAATACCAAATGATCATTAATTTCCTAGATTATTTATTGGTGTTAAAAAAACAAAGAATAAAAAAAATCTTAGATTATCTCTAGAGTAATTAGTAATATTTATTCTAGAAGAGATAAATACAAGAAAAATAAAATAAAAAATAAATCTAGGTAAAAATATTATGATAGATCAGATATGATATTTTTTTATTACTTATATAAAATAAATATTAATAGTTATATTAAAAGTACTATTTTTTGGAAAAAACAATAGTATTGTTAGCGTCGGCATAGGGTCCCAGCGTGAGAGAAAAGGGAGATCCAGCATGCCGTGAAAAAACGACATCGTAGTCGCACACGCTCTCTTAGTATTATTATTATTATTATTATTATTATTATTTAATCTTTCTCAACATACGAGATGGAGAGAAGAAAAAATTGAAATAATTACAGTCTCCTCACCCGCGTTAAGAAACGAAAATTAGATAAGATACCCAGCGAACAGAAAGAAATCTAAAGCTCTCCCTCTGCTCTTTCTCATGTACTGATAATTTCCTTTTATATATTAATAATCTGACTTCACATTTTCCTTAATAATAAAAAAATAATATCCAATCATTGCATTTCCATTCAATAACACCCTTTCCCATTCTCTTTCCTTTTTATGTGTTTTTTTCTAAAGGTTTTGATAGGAGGCAATGGCGTTGAAGCGGGGGCTCCCAATTTCCGGCATGAACAAGAACCGACGTGGTGGATCTAGATTGCCGATTGTAGTCGTGATATTCTTCTGCGTTTTGTCGCCGTTGATTTTCTTTGTCGGTCGAGGACTCTATATAACAAGCTCTTCTACAAGTTAGTTTACCAGATCTTTATTTATTTTTATTTTTTTATGAAATATTATTTTTAGTTTATTACTTCTTAGGTACTTTAGTGGCATTGAGTTATTAGCTAGTGTGCTTTATTAATTAAGCTTCGGATTCGGTGTTTTCATTAATGTTGCTATGCAGATCAAAATTTGAATGCAGCTGGTTCTGGTAAGCAGGTAGATACTGTTGTCCTCTCTTTATCGTTATTTTTAGTGTGATGATCTGCTTGTCTGTGTCACATTGTGTAAATCTAAAAACAAGTTGGTGGTGTAGCAATTGAATTGGAGAGAACGGCTGGCCTTGCAACATGTGAAATCGATTTTCTCAAAAGAGGTAAGTACAAATTGCTCATATTTTACTCGGAGATTTCGTGAATTTTTATTCACACACGCACGCACACATATGTGATCGATAGGTTTTTGTTTTACTTTTCAATCACATGATGTGCTAATCAGAGAAGTCTCTTTTTAGGTCATTGATGTGATCACATCCAGCACAGCTGATTTGGGACCTTTGAGTCTTGATTCTTTTAGAAAAAACAATTTGTCTGCCTCGTGGAAAGTTATTGGCGTAGATAATACTTCAGTCGAGGATAATGCTGCCTCTGAGGTGAGGATGACTCATGACTGTCATGCTTTGGTTGAATCTTGTGCTAAATACTATGTTGTGTGCACAATTGTTTGTAAGTTTTGTGTCAACTTGTGATTGCTGATTATTTGTAAGTTTCGGTTTTCTGACTTTTTCAAAGGCAAATCAAAAAGCTACAGTGTTCAAGCATGAATCACCTAAGGGTAGAGACGGCAACATTTCCGGTAGATACGATTCTCTTACCAGATATTTTCATATGGTTCTGCTTGGGAAGTGCTAATCTGGTCTTCTTCTCTCTGTCCCCTGCAGATGATGATTCTCAATCTGGTGACTCACCTGCAAATCTAGCTCGTAGGGTAATTATCTTTCTTGGATGCATTACCTGGTTACTATTGTTCCTTTCCTCACTTCCCTTAAGATCCATAGCCCTAAACTAGGAGAATATTGGAGTTATCACTGTTTTGTTTAGCTTAGATAGCTTTCTGAGCTGTAAATTATGTTTCCCTTGAGAGTTTATGCAGCAATTGAGGGAGAAACGACGTGAAAAGCGTGCTGTGGAGTTACTGCGTCAAGATGATGAAGCGATTGCTAGACTTGAAAATTCCGCCATTGAACGCTCAAAATTAGTTGATGGTGCTGTTTTGGGCAAATACAGTATATGGAGGAAAGAAATGGATAATGAGAACTCTGATTCAACAGTACGCTTAATGCGTGACCAGATGATAATGGCAAGGGTTTATTTGACAATTGCAAAGATGAAAAACAAGTTTGACTTGCTACAGGAACTTCAGACTCGGATCAAAGAGAGTCAGCGTGTCCTGGCAGACTCATCAGCTGATTCTGATCTACATCCAAGGTAGAACAGTAGTGGTTGTTACTGTCCAATATTGTTCTTTATAATCTACAGCTCTTTCTTATTTCATGTTGATGGTTATGGCAGTCTCTTGAAAAGTATATTATGTTGCATGTTTGATTTATGTTTAGTGCACCTGAGAAGATGAAAGCTATGGGCCAAGTTCTGTCAAAAGCAAGAGAGCAATTATATGACTGCAAGTTGGTGACTGGAAAGCTGAGAGCAATGCTTCAAACTGCAGATGAACAAGTTAGGAGCTTAAAAAAACAGAGCACATTTCTTAGTCAGTTGGCTGCCAAAACAGTTCCAAATGGAATCCATTGCTTGTCTATGCGCCTAACAATTGATTACTATCTCCTTCCTCTTGAGAAGAGAAAGTTTCCTAGAAGTGAGAATTTGGAAAATCCAAATCTCTACCATTATGCTCTCTTCTCTGACAATGTCTTGGCTGCATCAGTTGTTGTCAACTCAACCATCGTAAATGCCAAGGTGATGCAGACATTTATTTTTTGTGAGATCGATATTGTTCATTTCCCAAATTGAAAAACAATCAAATCATTGCTTGGCTATTTTTCCTCTGAGAATTTATTCCTCAACCAACACCTTTTCTGAGAAATTCTTGGTTCAAACTCTATTCATTTCTGCAATTTGGATGCAAGCTGCTTGTTCTGCTAATATGCTTCTTGGTTGCTCCTACAGGATTCTTCCAAACATGTCTTTCATCTTGTTACTGATAAACTTAACTTTGGAGCGATGAATATGTGGTTTCTACTGAATCCTCCCAGAAAGGCTACTATCCATGTTGAAAATGTTGATGAATTCAAGTGGCTTAATTCCTCCTACTGCCCAGTTCTGCGTCAGCTTGAATCTGCTGCGATGAAAGAATATTACTTCAAAGCAAATCATCCAACTTCTCTCTCATCTGGCTCTTCAAATCTGAAGTATCGGAACCCTAAGTATCTTTCAATGCTTAACCATTTGAGGTTCTATCTCCCAGAGGTCTATCCCAAGTTGGATAAGATCCTGTTTCTTGATGATGACATTGTTGTGCAGAAGGATTTAACTAAATTGTGGTCAGTGGATCTACATGGAAAAGTGAATGGGGCAGTGGAAACCTGTGGTGAAAGTTTTCACCGGTTTGACAAGTACCTTAACTTTTCAAATCCTCATATTGCCAGAAACTTTGATCCAAATGCTTGTGGGTGGGCATATGGAATGAATATTTTTGATCTTAAGGTGTGGAAAAAGAAGGATATTACAGGAATATACCATAAGTGGCAAAACATGGTAAGTAGTTGAAACCCTAGTATTATGCGTGCTTTGTTGTGCTCTTACTACACATGCTGTTTTTGTTCATAACATCCTTAAAAATTTTTGTTGTGGAGAAACTTGTCTATTTAAAACCTGCATTTCATATTTTTGGCACTGCTTTAGCAAATTATATTTTCAACCAAAATTAATTATTTTTCCTCTTCATTCAACGAAGTAGGGGCATGTGGGTATAGTTTTTGTTTTGTTACTGTTTGAATGGACTAAAAGGTGAACATCCTCTGTTTTAGATAATCGTGAAGTAACTGCAGTGCAATATAGTATTCTGATCTCTGTTTTTGATTATTTTTAATTGCAGAATGAAGATAGGGTACTATGGAAGCTTGGGACATTGCCTCCAGGGCTGATTACATTTTATAATTTGACACATCCTCTTGAGAAGACGTGGCATGTGCTCGGACTGGGTTACAATCCTAGCATTGATAGGTCAGAAATTGAAAGTGCAGCTGTTGTCCACTATAACGGTAACATGAAGCCTTGGCTGGAGTTAGCAATGACTAAATATCGATCCTATTGGACCAAGTTCATCAAGTATGATCATCCGTACCTTCGAAACTGCAACCTAAGTGAGTAAGCTTTTAAATGCCATGAAGGTACTGTCAAGTTCTCCCCCCTCCATCTCTGTAGTTGAAGGAACAGTTAATTGATTTAGCTCAAGAGGAATGTGGTTGAATTTTCTGTGCTGCATTTCGGTCTTCTATCCCTGATTGATTATTCTTTTCTAGTAATTCATTAAATTTGTAAAGCTCTATATGCTTTTGATCTGTAAAGTGAACCCCCCCACAAGGCACTGATTCTCAGTCTCTCTTTCGCTGTTTCTTTGTGGCTCTGTTTACTTTGGACAGGAATAGTAGCCGTCATACAGATGTGAATTTCTTTATTTTGTTAAACAATGGCTAATTTTTGTGTTGGGTTTGCCTTTCAATAACTCTTGAATTTATTGTTAATTTGTGCTAAAAAAAGGCTCGAGAAAGGAAGCTCTACAAATTGGTCGAATATAACCTGACTGCTTTCTTGTCAGTGACTAGGAGCGACTTGGACTGATTTCTCATTTCTCACTGGCAGAAGGGCATAACTGAAACTCAGGTTTTGTGGATTCCAATTGCTTTGATTTTTAAAATTCCATGTCAAGTTGTATGAATGTTTTACTCTTGCCTTCTCCCCAAACGTAAGGATGTGAAATATCGCCCTGTATTTTGAAGGAAACGTGAAATGATGGGGGAGACCGACATTGAAATGAAAAAATTAGGGATTGTAGTGGGCTGGGTCTGCTTTTGTCCTCCCTTCTGTTCTTCGTTTCCTGTTTGGGCAACTTTTAATTTATATAAAAATAAAAATAACAGGACTGATATTAAATTAGTAGGGTCAGATGGTGGGTTGAAAAGCAGGCACAGCCGACAGGCTGATCATCGTTCTTGCCTTGTGAATAGCCAGGTCGCGAGGAATAGGAAGCTGGTGTTGAGATATTTTTTAAAGCATTTTTAGGGAAATCTATACTTTATTTAATATTTTTTAAAATTTTCAAGTTTATAACATTTGACACCCTTACTCTAATAGGTCACATGAAAGTCAATAAAAAATCAAATTAATTATAAAATTATCATTATATTATCTTTAATGACAACGTTTTTATATTAAATAAAACTAAAAAGAAATATATCCAATCTTTTTATTTTTCTCCTCCCTTTCACCCATTTTTTGTTGGCTAAAATAGATTAGTTCATCTCATATAAGAATGAGATTTGTAGTGATTTCACCCATGTTGGGCTACGTTTGAATTCTTTTGATTTGATTTTGAAGTGATCTCAAACCTAATCGAGCTTATATTGGGCTCAATCTGACTCCTTTTGAGCTTGGTTTAGTTATACAACTTGTTTTTCTCATCTTTTCTCCTCTTTAATTTATCATCATTCATATCCACTCTATATGTCATGTTGTATAGACCACACTTTCATCTACATCATTGAGTTATTAGTTATCTATAATTCGCAATGAGCTCCTCCTGATTTTTTTCTTCAAGGTAAACTATATAAACAAGGTAAATAAAAGAAAGGAGGTAATATTCTCATTCACAACTATAGATCTACAAATGCTCTCTTGAAATTTTTCTTTTATATATATGTAAACTCTTTAAACACTATATTGATTTAGCATCAAAGTATTACTTCACAAGTAACACCTATATCTCCGACCCAATATTATTCAAAAAACTGTCTAAATCTAAATGAAGTTCTTATGAGTTCGATTAGTTTCCATACTATATTGCATATTAAAATATCTAGTAGTTGAAATAATCGATGATTAATTGGGTTTTGTTATTTACAAAAGGAAGAGAGGAGAGCACAAAGACCAATGAAGGGAAAGGGAAAGAGAGAGAGGGAGAGAGAGGAAATAATATGGTTTGGTTAACAATCTAAAATTTGGTTTGGTTATATATAACGCAAGAAACAATTTTAAATATAAGGCGAGGCTAAGATTTCTAGGGTTTTTTGAGAGATAAATGGATAAAACAAACAAAGCAACATGAATAAAAAACTTCACGAACCTTTATCTACTTTTTCCAATTCAGTTAAATGGCAAACCATCTTTATCGAACCCACCAAAAAAAAATCAATTGACACCAAGATTTTTTTTTCTTCTTATTGCTAGAAGTCGGAATGTGATCATTCAGTTATTTTTTTCTTTTCTCATTATTTTCAGGAGACTTTTTCCTTCTTCTCTCAACATGTAAAGACTAAAATAAATAAATAAAGTTTAGAATCATAATATGAGTTGCTAAGGTAATATGGATCAAATAATAAACAAACTAAAACTTAAAGGAGCGAGGTTAAGTTTTCCACGCCAAAATCTAAACTGGGTCTATTATGTTTTTTATTTTATTAAATTTAAACCTCGTTTTATTTATTTTTAACAGCAACCTAAAGTCATATTCTACAAATTGATTTTTAATTTAGAATATTCCACTTCGCACATGCAAAAGCATGCAATATGAAAGAAATCTAAATGAATAAAAACAAGCTATTTTAACATAGAAGAAAGGATGGAAATGTAAGACATGAAAAAACTTGAGTTCTGTTCACTCGAATAATGCAGTCAACAAGGCAATTGATGCACAGTGAACAACACTGCTATTCTTTTTCACTTGGTATACAGGAGCATTTTTGTTTTTTTGTTATTATTTCAAGCTGGTTTTCACTTGGTATGTAAACTGTACTATCGTTGCAAAGTGTTGCCTGTTTGAAATACAAGAGGTTTTAGGTAATTTTCCTCTTTTTTTCTTTTTTTTTAATATTTACAAAGTCATGGTAACTCAAGTCATGGAAGAGAAATCGTGGTCTTCTTCATGAACAGTTTCAAAAGCTGAGTACGTACGGGTGTTGTACCGGCCGGAATTTCAGAGCAGAGAGGTATCAAGAGTCGCAGATAAACTTGTAATGGAATCCCAAACATGGCTGTCAAAATCGCAATTTTGACACGGTATGAAAGGGACTTTGAAAACTTGGATTGTAAAATTATAAAATGATACTTAAATTTTTTCATATAAAAATCATAAAATCACAACTAAAATCATGTAGGTAGAAAAATTATAAAATCATAAGTAAAATATTTCTGAATACAATACAATATAATTATGACCATAAAACTTCATTAGTTAAGGTTTGTACATGATTCAAAATAACTTAAAAATACATTACAAAATAATTATGTCCATAGAATTTCATTAGGTAAAAACTAACAAATTTAAAATAAATATTTTACTGATGTGCTATATAAATTAAAAGCATGTCATCTTCCTCGTTATTTTTAATACATTCATCAAAAGTATTACTATTGAAAGGATTATCTGTGCTAATACTAGTACCAACACCGATTTGCTAGTACTAGCTTCAACTCTAACAAATTATTTCGACATCAGGACATGAAAATGATTTAAAAATATAAAAAATTTTAATTTAAAATAAAAAATAAAAAAATTTATTTTTTTTAAAAATTTGAAGTATAAATTTTAAAATTAATATTACTGATTTTCAAAAGTGATTTCATGATATATATAAAGAGAGAGAGAGAGTATATATATATATATATATATATATATATATATATATATATATATATATATAAACAGGGGCATACACGCCCCAGCCCCAGTAGCTACCTCATGGCTTGATGCAAGAGAAGTTGACAAGTTTCTATCCCACATCGGTGGATTGTGAAATAACCTAAGCATTTGTGGCTTTAAATGTTGAAAGCTATCCCACATTGCCCAATTAGATATCCAAACAAGGAGTTGTGTCTATAAATATAATGTGCTGGCTTAATGGTTGAAAGGTAGTATAAAATTTTGACCAATCGTAATTAATAACCTTGCGAACAAAATCAAAAAATTTGAATTGGCTTGAAAATTTTGGGCGGCGGCAGAATTATCAGAATCGTAAAATCGGACCGATCCGGTCCAATTTTACGAGTTTGACCGATTTTGTTCGAGTTTGATCAAAATTGATTTTTCTACCCGAGTTGACAAGGTTTGATGAGTTGACTCGCAAAGTCATACGATTTTACGAGTTAACTCGCGATTTTAACAACCATGATCCCAAAAACAATTTAAACGAATCAAATCCATGTAGGCTTAACTGTCATATTCTAATTCCCATATCTTGCACAAACAGCCTTTTTAACCCACTTCCATTTCTCCTTCATCTTCCAAATATCCGATCAAAGTTGGCATCTTTTTCTGCTCCCCATTATCTCAATAATGACCGGCGTCCCCACCGAGTTTCCATAAGCAAATTAAGCAACCCATGCAGGGAGCTGTGGGGTGAAAAGGGTTTGACGTTTTTGGATAAAAATTAAGTGAATATATAACAAGTTTGTCTTGAGAATCTTCTTGTCTGAACGTATCGTAGAAAATCCATGCTCATAGGGTCCTACTGTGTATAATATGGCCTTGCTTTGCAGAATCATGTGCTCCAACTTTTTATTAGCGAGTATCCTGTTTGGCAAACCATCTTCTTCATTTTCTTTTTAGACACTGTGTTGATTATATATATAAGATCCTGAAGTTTGTTGGATGATCTTTTGTAGATTCATTTGATAAATTAGTGTTTCTCTACCTGAGGACAACATCATTTGATTAAAAAAAAAAAAAACATCTGTGCTGCACTTATTTTTTTATTTATCGAGTATCAAAATATTATAAGAAAAAATTATAAATATACCATTTCTAGAATGATTTACCATTTTGGTATTGAATTATATTTTTATCATTCATTAAAGGACCTTATATCATGTATTTAAAAAAGAGTACATCACTAATCTAACATATATCATATATCACTTAATATTTAATATAGAAATTCAATATATAATATTAAAGGACATTAATATAATAATTTTATATCATCATCATCATCATCATCATTATTATATATCCATATTTAAAAATTAAACTTAAACTAAACTTAAATACTTAGGATTGATTTGACAAGGTTGCAATAAAATATGTTGATGATAATTATTTTATATTTTTTTAAGAAGGATTTTAGTTATTTATTCAATACATTAAGTTTATAAGCGATAATCATATTTTTTTAATAAATTTTATAATGATTATATACATTAATAAAAATAACTAAAAAACATTAAAAATATAGGATTGGATAAACCCTTGACCTATTTGACCCAAATAAAACGGAATAGGTTCTTGTCCAACCAGGTAAAAATCCAATTCAATGAGATTAGGTGAGGTTGAAAATACCTAACTCTTATCAGTATCCTCTGCTACGTTTCAGCAGGCCATGTTGAAGGACTAGTGCGTATTTAATACTTTATTTTAAAAGTTTTTTTTTTAAATAATTTTTATTTTATTTTTTATTTTAAATTAAAAAAATTTGGTATTTTTATATCATTTTAATGTGCTGATATAAAAAATAATTTAAAAAAAATAAAAAAAAATATTATTTTAATATATTTATAAATAAAAAATACTTTAAAAAACAATCTTAATCACATCACCAAACAGTCACTGTGTAGAAAACATGGCCATGAAAGAATATGGAAGCCAGGCTTTTAGCTATGGAAACCACTGTATAGCCAAAATGGGTGGTCTGGTGGCCGGATCTTCACATGTACGCTAGCTGTCCAAGAATTGATGATTACTGGTTATATAGCACTTATACACTGCGGCACTTCTCTTTGTCGAGCAACATATCCATATATTCTTAATTAATTATGAACTTTTCAAAAGGGTTTTGATTATGATTTGATTCAACTCCCCCACAGTTTAGTTCCAGGAAGATTATCAAGGGACTCCCTTTTCAACATAAAGAATGGGAAATTGGAAATTAATTGTTAATTTAAAGTATACTATTATATATTAAAAGGAGGGGGGGGGGGGGGGGGGGGGGGGAGAAATCATGGAAAATATAAAAAAAATCGTCTCAAACTCTCTAACATATTTTAGAAATTGAAAAACTGCTTCCCATTTCCGAGTTCAAAAGATAAGAGTTCATGCTCAACCTTATAAGTGTGAATTCACTATTCTTTTTATTATTAGTTACTATCCATATCAATATTTATTATATTAACACTTGATTAATATCTTTTTTTAATATTGAATAAAAAGCTTTACACACACACACACACTCAAATGTGAAACCTTTCGAAATAATTTAATTATTTACAGCACTAGTTCCTCCCCGGCTAAAATCAATAATATTTACATCGATCAACAAAGGAACCATGATATATAGGATTGACATCAATAGTAATTAAACCATATAACACTTCAAATGTGACAGATTCTGATTGTTTAAATTATTGGATCCCACAGCATCACATGATTTAAACCAGCAAAAAGCAGCCATGTCTGTTTCAAATAGGAAGATGGCAACTTTATGATAGTGTGGGCATGTACAAGTTTCAAATCTAAAGGATTTTCATCTGAGAAGGTTTGTTAGAGAATAATATAAATTATATTATATGACTTCACGTAACAACTTAATCTTTTAGATGTGATGGTTCCTTGACATGTTTTGTTTTAATACCAGGAGAGAGCTGCAAGCCCATTACGACGACAGGAAAAAACAGTAACGCATCTGGTGTATTCACCCGGCATAACATTTGCTTATTATACCAATGACAAGCAAGATAGGCTCCCACTTGCTTATTCTAAGGTGAGGCGATCATGTGGATACTAATTAAGAGCCCTAGATGACAAAACTAAAACTGAGTGAGGATAAAACTAAAGCTGCTTTCAAACAAGCCATATATAAATGTATATGTGTGTGTGTGTGTGTGTGTATATATATATATATATATATGTATATATATGTGTGGGAGAGCAATCCAATCCAGCTAACTTTCTATATAAACACACCAACACACACATGTTAGGTGTACAGCTCTTCTCCACTCTACTGCTACTGCTAGGAAACATTGATTGCGAGCTTATTGAGTGCTGGTTTTGTTTCGATTCATATTTTAAAGCTCGATTCACAGTTGGCATCCTTAGGGTTGAAAATGAAGAGCGAATTAGAGCCCAGAAATGGTCTTCGAAACTCTCAATTATTTGGACACACACACACCATGAAGTGAGGAAAAGCTGGCTTGGTTCCACACCACCTACTTGCTTCACCAAAACCCTGTTCATTTAGCTGACCTCTTCATTAAGTCATCTGTGTGTTAAATAATGAGATAAAACGAATATAACCTTTTATCTTTCTTTTTCTTTTTTTTATCAAATTGCGAGCCCTCGATTTTGCATGTGGTAATTAACTGGCTTCACCCAACTTTCTTATTTCAAATGAAACCTTGGATGAAAGTAAACTGGAGTGATTAGAATTCTCGTACGATTTGTTAGGTTCTTTTGTCGTGCGCATTAGAAGAAAAAAAAAGACAGCATTTGACATATCTTTCCAAAGAGAGAAATTTTATGTTCTTTAATTTAGATCACACAACGATAGTACCAAAACAAAAACTATAATTAGTTTTCGTGTATTAATATATCAATTGAAATTTATAATGACATTAGCTTTCATTCCTCACCTTATCAATTTTAAATTCAAACCGATGGTTATATCAATTCTCATTAAGGTTCCTCTTAGATTGAAGGTTAAATTACATTAATCTTATGAAATATTAAGAAAGTAAATAGAAAATCCATTCACATTTAACCCAAATACACATACCACTCACATAAAATTAACAAATATATTGAACCAATTGCACATAACAGAACAAGAAATGCAGAGTCCTACTGATACAAGGAAACGAAAGCATGCAGATGACAGAAACAAGGAATAAGACAAATCATGTTGCTACAAGGAAAGCTCTGGCATAAGTCCTGTTGCGTTAGGAAACTAGAATCCTAATCAAGATACAATTACTGTAATGACAATTTTCCTATTCTGTCAGGTTTCTATTTTGTATTTAAACTCCCCACTGTAAGAGAAAATACAATACACAAGATATTATTCTTGATTCTTTTTCTTCATGGTATCAGAGCAGGTGCTCCAATGATTGCTTAAAAAAAAACGCTTCCTATGGAAGACTCACTCAAAGGTGATGGTGCTGACAGCACCCACAGACTACCTAGTACCATGGAAGGGGAGCCAAATCCTAATCAACGACTAGGATCAGTCCTGCTGAATAAGTATAATTATCTTCCTTGGTCAAAAGCTATTACAATTGCTCTTGGTGGAAGATCTAAGCTTGGCTACGTTAATGACCATATTAAACCAGTTGAGTCTTCTTCAAAAGACTATGAAGCCTGGAATGCAAAGATCAACTTGTCATGTCATGGCTGCTCAATTCCATGGAAAATCATATTGCAGAGATATTTAGCTATTCTAAATCTTCCTTAGAGTTATGGGAATCAGTAAAAGAGATGTATGGAAATCAAAACAATGCATCTCGTATTTTCCAGATAAAAAGGGATTTTGCTAATTTACAGCAAGATGGCAGAACTTATGTTCAATTTCTTGGGATCATGAAGAGTATGTGGAATGAATTAGCACTATATCGTCCCCTCACTACTGATGCAAATGAATTAAAGAAACGAGATGAAGAGGACAAGATTTTTCAACTTTTAGCTAGTCTTGGTGCAGACTATGAAGATCTTCGCAGCAGAATCCTTATGAATCCAGACCTACCATCTCTTACCTATGTGTGTGCAATTATCCAACGAGAAGAAGCTCGCATAAAGGTTATGAGTTCTAACCTGAAAATTCCAGTTTCTGAATCTCGTGTCTATGCAACTAATAAATATGAAAGATCTTACAAAGGCAAAAAACCTGAGTTGAAATGCCACCACTGCCATAACATTGGCCATTCTGTTGGAAGATGATGGATTCTTCATCCAGAACTAAAGCCAAACTATGATAAAGGAAAGAAATTTAAAAAATAATATGAGCCCAAGGCTCATATGACTGCTGCTGCAAATTTCTCTGTCAATCCAACAGCTCTTCTCAGTGAGTTTGCTTCCTATCTTAAAGAAAAAGGTGACACTGGTAGCTCAGCATCAACTTCAGCTTCCAGTACCGAAGATCTTATTGGAAAATTTGCCAATTTTCTCCCAAATTCTGCCAAAGAAAACTCAGAAGGTATTTTAACTGCATTTAAAATTGCCTTAGTTGCTAGTAGTGTGCATAATCTTTGGATCATAGATTCAGGTGTCACTGATCATATCACTAATAAATTGAGCAACATATATGATTTCGAAGAAATCTCTTTCCCAACTCACATGTCTGTTGCTAATGGAAATCAAGTCTCTGTCAAAGGACAAGGAAAAACTAACATCTTATCTCTTAAAATTGCATCTTCAGTATTATACGTTCCCCTCCTTTCCATTTCAGCTACTCTCTATTGGTAGAATTACTCGAACACTAAAATGTCGAGTTATCTTTGATGCTCATCGAGTTATTTTTCAGGACCTCTCCACCAAGAAGACGATTGGTGAAGGTTTTTTTCTTCAAGGGCTTTACTACCTTTCAAGTCTTCCTCAGCATAACAAAAAACATCAAGCCTCTGTTTCCTCTATTTTTCCCTCTATTCATCAGGAGCAATACTTATGGCACCAACGCCTGGCTCATCCCTCAGACAATGTACTTACAAAGTTAATGCCCCACTTGGAGATTAAAAGTGTTGCACGTGATACATGCCATTTCTCTAAATCTACTAGACTTCCTTTCCTGTCTTCATCATCTAAAGCTCATAGGTCATTTGATATTGTCCACTCAGATATCTGGGGACCAGTTCTTGAGTCATTTGATGGCTACAAGTATTTTGTTTCATTTGTTGATGACTTCTCCCGTGTTACATGGATCTATCTTTTAAAATATAAGAGTGAAGTTATGAATGTTTTTCAGGTTTTTCATATGATGATCATGACTCAATTTTCTGCAAAAATTAAAACTCTTCGATCTGACAATGGCACCGAATACATGTCCAAAAACATGATACATTATCTAGCTACTCATGGCATTTTACATCAGTCAAGCTATGTTGGTACACCCCAACAAAATGGGATAGTTGAACGTACAAATAGAGATCTCTTGGAAAAAAAATTAGAGCCTTAATGATACAAATGCATGTCCCTAAAAAATTTTGGTCTCATGGAGTGTTATCTGCTGCTTATCTAATCCATCGGCTACCTAGCCGAATCTTATCTTTTCTGTCACCTCTTGAAGTATTGCAGAAAAATACACCAGATTTATCTCATTTACGAGTATTCGGGTGCATATGTTTTGTACATCTTTAATCGTAACATAAGGACAAACTTGATCCAAGGGTTGCTAAATGTCTCTTCCTGGGATATTCTTCAACAAAGAAGGGATATAAATGCTATCATCCTCCATCTAGAAGATTATTTATATCGAGAGATGTTAGATTTGAAGAAAGTCGCCCATATTTCTCTCCAGATCAGCAATCAGGAATTGACAGAATTATTTCCCCTGCCCAGTCCAGCTCCTCTCGACATGATTTCACCTACAAACACATTGCCTGCTGCAACTGATCCTTCCTCTTTACCTGTTGCCACCACTTATGTTCCTTTAGACAGACTTACTACTGAAGGGAATGTTGATTCTAATAATCCACATACCACATAGGATGATCAAAACAACTATGATATGCCTTCCAACTCAAGGCATGTTCCTGATATTAATATAAATTCTGAGGAGGCACCACAACCACGAAGAAATTTGTCTTCCCACTCAAGGTTTGTCACTGATACTGATATGAATTATGAGGAGGAAACATCACAGCCACGAAGAAATCCAACCCGAAATTGTGTTCCCCTAACACGGCTACAAGATTTTATTACTTATGCAGCATGGCATCTTATCTCTAACTCTCTTACATATCAAAAATTGTCAAACTCGCATTCTGCTTTCCTTAATTCTATCTCTAGTGTGCATGAACCACGCAGTTTTTAGGAAGCTAATTCGCAGACAGAATGGAGACAGGCTATGCATGAAGAGTTGCAAGCTCTTGATCAAAATAAAACCTGGAGTGTAGTTAAACTTCCCAAGGATAAGCATGCTGTGGGAAGTCGCTGGGTATACAAAACCAAGTTTAAATTTGACGGCACGATTGATAGATACAAGGCATGTCTTGTAGCTCAGTGATATACTCAGACTTTTGGGGTGGATTACAAATAAACCTTTGCACTGATCGCAAAAATAAACACAATTCGTGTTTTGCTCTCTGTGGCTGTCAATAACGGATGGATGATGTGTCAAATGGATGTCAAAAATACTTTCCTACATGGAAACCTTGAAGAAGAAGTTTACATGAGATTGCCTCCTAGTCATCCTCAAAGTTCAGATTCTAGCTTAGCTTGTCGTCTTCACAAATCCATTTACGGGCTGAAGCAATCTCCTCGTGTGTGGCATGCACAACTCATTGTCCTCATCTATGTTGATGACCTCATTATTGTGGGAAATGATGACACATCAATTGCTCATCTCAAAACTACTTTCCAACAACACTTTCCCATTATTGATCTCGACAACTTAAAATATTTCCTTGGGATCGAGATGGCTTCCTCACACAAAGGGTTGTTTCTCAATCAACGCAAGTATATCCTTGACTTGCTTAAAGACGCGGAAATGATGGATGCTAAACCTG
Organism: Salix caprea; assembly: GCA_964035475.1. Taxonomy (NCBI): domain Eukaryota; kingdom Viridiplantae; phylum Streptophyta; class Magnoliopsida; order Malpighiales; family Salicaceae; genus Salix; species Salix caprea. Next base: position 6,642,012 of record OZ037755.1, on the reverse strand, counting down.
CCCCTACCCCATTGGACAGTAAATTGAAGCTTAACACCACCAGTGAACCCCTCCGGTCTATTACTTACTATCAGCATCTTGTGGGTCGTCTGATTTATCTTACAATAACTCGACCCAATATTACCTACGCAGTAAGCCTTGTTAGCTAGTTTATGCATGCTCCTACAGTTTTTCACTTAAATCTTGTCAAAAGAATTATGCGCTACCTAAAAGGTTCTGTTGGTCGTGGGATAGTGATGACCAATAATGGTCATACTCAAATCACTGGTTATAGTGATTCCGATTGGGCTGGCAATGCTTTTTATCACAAATCAACTACTGGGTTTTGCGTCTTTGTTGGTGGAAATTTGATCTCCTGGCGTAGTAAAAAGCAACATGTTGTTGCACGATCTAGTGCTGAAGCCGAGTACCGTGCGATGGCATCAGCAGCGTGTGAACTAATTTGGCTTAAAAGCATGCTGCTTGATATGGGAATTTCTAGTAAAATCTCAATGACATTGTTTTGTGATAATCAAGCAGCCACGCATATTGCAGCCAATCCTGTATTTCATGAAAGAACAAAACACATTGAGGTTGATTGCCATTTTATTCGTCAACAAGTTCAGCTACAAATAATTGAACCCTTCTATATTCGCAGTCATGATCAACTAGCTGATATATTTACCAAGGTTCTGCCTTCAATTCAGTTTCAACAATTATTATCGAAGCTTGGCTCAATTAATCCCTTTGATCCAGCTTGAGGGGGAGTATTGAACCAGTTGCACATAACAGAACAAGAAATGCAGAGTCCTACTGATACAAGGAAACAAAAGCATACAGATGACAAAAACAAGAAATAAGACAAATCATGTTGCTACAAGGAAAGCTCTGGCATAAGTCTTGCTGCGTTAGGAAACTAGAATCCTAATCAAGATACAATTATTGTAATGACAATTTTCCTATTCTGTTAGGTTTCTATTTTGTATTTAAACTCCCCACTGTAAAGAGAAAATACAATACACAAGATATTATTCTTGCTTCTTTTTCTTCAAAATATGTACAAACTCAAATACTAACGATAATGTTTTGACGGTACGTAGATTATGATGAACTTTTCCGATGAAATAGTCATTTCCTATGTCTCTCTGTAAACATTAATGGGAATATTTCCTCTATATATATTAAGAGAGTTACAGTGAAAAAAATAATTAAAAAAACTAAAAGTTACACCGATATATCATTTATACAAACATAATTACCGATGAAATAAACGTGTCAGTAAAATCTATATGTAAATCCATTAGCAATATTTATTTTATGACCTAGTTAGCGACTCCCCTCTTCTATTTCTTCTTCCTCTATTAGCTCTCTACATAAAAAAAAAAAAAAAAAAAACAGTATAACCTTCATCCCTTTATCCTATCACAAATCAACCTTCCACTACAAATCCAACCACCCCAACAAAATTTATAAGCACCCCTGTTCTCATTTGATTATTTTTAGGATTCCCCACATCAAGAAAGCTAAACTACCTCTTTTTCGTTTGAACTTAATTTTAAAATATTATTTTTTATTGCATCTTTTTGTCATATATGTGGTTTGTTTGTGTGCTTACTTGTTTATAACCCTTTTCTCATGGAAATTGTTGTATGAATGTATTATTTGTACATGCTAAAAGTTTGTTTGAGATTTTAAAAAATTGTATATGTTTGTCATTTGATAAAATTGATTTTGATTTTGTGACTTAAGTGTTTCGTAATGAAATAAATATGGACTTATTTAATGGGTATGTTTTATATTTTTTCAATTTTATTATTGATTTAAATATTTTGATAAATGTCTGAGAGTTTGAATTTATGTAAATAACTGATAATAATTTAAGATTATTATTAAAATAGATTGAATAAGTTTGGGTTAAATCAATGTTAACTAATCTAATTCATTTACATAATTGATTAATACATGTTGTTATCAATATTCTATATAGATTTGATACAAGTAACTGATGATCATTTTTGGATGTATCGAGATTCATCCAAAAGATTGCATAGGATGAATTATTGTAATGCAACTAAGGGTTTTATTAATCATATTATCTGGTCTGAGAAATATTAATAGAGGCGGTATTTAATTTTCATGTAAGAGGTGCAATTTTTATTTTCTAGATCTATATGTTGTTAGAGGTATCTTCTAAAAAAGGATTCATGGAGAAATACTTACGTAGAATTGCATATGAAAAACTATATGTTCCTTACAACACCATGAAAGAAATGATGGTTACGTCAACTTCTTGCTCTAGCAATGTATATAAAGTTGTAGATAAGAACAATAATTCTTATAGGAATATGATTATGAATGTGATGAGAATGAATCAGGGTTATATAGGTGAATATTCAATCATAGATGAAGAACCAAGTGTAGACACAATTAGATTTTTTTATATCTTAAAAAATTTTGATAAATCATAGTAAATCATCAATTTTTGCACAAGTGTTGATCATCAAGTCAAATCATGGGTTTAGTGAGGTCTGTTATGATAAAATTCTTGATTAAGAAATAAGCATTTTATCTAAAATAAATTGGTTGTAAAAACTTCTATACTATTAAATCCATGATGAAACATCTCAACCTAGTATTCTAGAATATTGACATGTGTCTAAACTTTTACATGTTGTACTACCTTGAAAAACCATATTTGACCAAGTACAAAACATATGAGCATACTCGTTATAAACTAAAAATTGTTAGAGAAGGACTTTTGTCGCACATGGAAAACTTTTATACATCTCAATCACTTCTAGATCGCAAGGTTACTCATATCTCCAGATACTAAATATTGAAAAAAAAACATGTTTGAAAATATTTTTAACATGATTATGAACATTAAAGGGAAGAAACAAGATAACATGAAAGCTAGAATAGATATACCTTTCTTTGTCATCGTAAGAATATAGAATTGGTTTATAATGGGACACAGGTGGAAAATCCAACTTCACCTTAGATAAAAATGCACATTGTAAGTCACTGACCACAGGTAGAAACATGAGGCACAAATATCCACTTTCAACGCGGGCTCATCGAGTGCGATGTAACCATGTTGAGAAGGGTTCCTTAATAGTAGGATCCATTAACTAGGAAGTATCTTTCCTAGTGGAAGTCCAACCATTCAATTATAATATTGTTTTCTTTTCATGCAATACTAAAAAAAAAATTAATTTGACATAACAAATACATTTTTTGGTTTGCAAATGTTGATATTGTCCGGACAATAGCATTGACGACGAAATCATCAATGATTAAATTTTGAATAAGATTTTTATAAAGGGTCAAGAATAAAAATTAGAAATAAAAAAAAAAAAAACTAAAGTTGAAATACCAATAATTAAGAAGACAACTCAAAATTTTTTAATGAAAACTATTACTTTTTAGAAAAAATGAGAGAAAAAAATGAGAGGTTGAAAAAAAAGCCCCGACGACAATCCATCCCACAACCGCCGCAGTGTGTCACCTCAACAAGAAAAAAATGATGTCGTAAGGATTCAAACAACATGGTAAAAAGGTGATTCTACTTACTAAAGGATGTCACACGAGCTACCAGGATACGTCATGCACTGTGCTTAGATATGTAAATCAATAAAAAAAAACCATTATTTCCCTAAATTAAAATAAATTTAGCAAAAAAACCTCAACACTTGACATTTTTTTCAAAGAAACATGTAGAATGTTATGAAAACGGGCCCCCAAAAGCATTGATTTTGTATTGAATGCAATCCCCATTACCACTGGGATCATGGTTTATAAAGCATCAAATTTGAATGCTGTGCACTGTATACCTTGTCATCGATTAATACAGTACTTCCGATCAATGCTTATAAAAAAAAAAGTACTTCAGATTTGTACTGCCGGCGACAGATTTTCGTCCGGGAATCTAATTAATGAATTCCATATAGATAGTCGAGGCTGGCAGAATTTGGTGGTGGCCAGATACATTAGTACACAGAATCTATGTCGTGTTAACAAAATGAAAATAGCATAACAATAGGAAGAAATGCATGGAGCCCATTTCAAATGTTTATTCCTACAATTTGCTTCTTACAGGCATTGGTATTATTCTCGCCAACACTAACACACTAGCAGCTAATTACAGTGCTGGCCTCTTGTTTCGGTTCTTCTGCTGCCTTTTTCTTCCAAGTACACGCCATGAAGAACCCAGACCCTCCTTCACTGCACTAGCATTGTCCACTGCTATAATTTCACTTTCCTCGGCCTAATTAATAGGGGGGGGGGGGACCCTCTCAATTGTTTTTTTGTTGGAGCCAGATTGTGAAGACATCTAGGGTTTTCATGTCGGCCCTGTAATGTTTCTGTGTGAATTCCGACAAAGTTGGCCATGTGAAGTCAGGATATACCCTCGGATTTTTAGAGTCAATCAAGGTGTTTGGTGGCTTCACCACCTTATCCAGTTTCGGACAGAGAAAGAAAGCAAGGGATTTCCTTACTGTTACATTATTGACCACCGCTCTATGCAAGCAACTCTTGAAAATGCCATTTGATAGAGCCTGAAACAACACAAAGTCTATTGGTTAGTAATATTCACTGTACGGTGATTCTTTGATTCGACATGTACTATTTTGGGATAGCCTCGAACAGTGAGATTGACTCTCTTTATGTGACGTAGGAAGAAACAATTGAAAGGATTCTAACTAGCTTAGCTGTTTTTTTATGATCTTACCATGAAGGTGTCACCGATGTTGACGACGAAAGCTTCCGGATCAGGTCTGACGGAGTGCCATTTTTCATCGACGAACACTTGAAGGCCACCGACCTGATCTTGATGGAGGATTGTTAAGGATGTGGGATCACAGTGAGGCCCGGTGCCAAGAGTTAAATCCGGCTTTTGGCAGGGCGGGTAGTAATTCAGTCTCATTATTGAATCGTTTCCTTCGAAAAAATCTCTAAAATATTCTCTTCCAACTCCCAGACTTGCTCCTAATAGCTCCATAATCCCAAGGGAAAGAGTGTTCATGGCTTCACAGTATTCTTGGTAAACCGTCCTATCCATAACAAAATCACAAATTATTGTAGTGTCTTCACTTGCTAATAATATAATATATAGACGGCATTGTGTAATATCTCATTATCTGGGATGAAAGACATATTATGGTTTCTTACCCGAATTGTTTGAAATTTTCTCCCATTACATTCGAGAAGTATTCCTGGACGATGTCAGAAGACTGATTGTCAGCACAATATCGGAGAGAAAGTGTTTCTTTCCATGGAAGTTTGGAGGAGAATCTTCCAGTGAAGCTACTAGCATACCCATACTGCTCTCCTATCTTTCTTTGAGCTCTTTGCTTCTCTGAGAGTTGTTTGCCAAAAAACATGTTCATATACTCATGAGCTTTAGCTATAAGCTTTGAATCAACTCCATGGTTAACAACTAGAAAGAATCCATGCTTCCTGCAAGCCTCATTTACTAGCTGAGTAGCCTTGGAGACCGCCAGAGGATCTCCAGCGAGGAAGCTTCCAAAATCAACAGGGGGGATTGCAAGTTCTGGGGATTCAAGGCACGGTTTTTCGTGGTCAGGCCAAATGAAGTGAGAGGGTATGCTGGCTTGGTGTTGAAGAATTGAAACATCAAACACTAATGGCTGTCGAGGAAGAGGAGGAGCCATTATCATGTTTGAAGCGAAACATCAACGGCATATAATGATAAATATATGCGCGCGCGCACCCACAGGTATATACATGTATTTTCAATTTCTACTTCAGAAAAATATATATCATCGGAATTAAGTAGAAGGTACGTATCTCTAGTTTAGCTGATGAGAGAGATTGAGAGGAGATCGTGTATCATTGAGAGGGGATAGAGGAGGTAAGTAGAGTTTAATAGGATGTTAGAAGCTGGCAGGGGATCAGGGAAAAGCCAAGGCCAGTCGATAGTGAAGGTCAGCGAACAATATTCGAATCTTATTGTTTTCAGTGTTGTATTTCAAAAAATGATTTTTTAAAATTTATTTTTATTTTTATTTTAAATTAAATTTTTTTTATGTTTTTAGATACTTTAATGTGACAATATAAAAAAATATCATTTTAATATATTTCTAAGCAAAAAACACTTTAAAAAACAATTTTAATTAGACTCTCAAATATGCAACTCATATTCTAATCTCATTAACACAGACGAACCCTGATCTATGGATGTAAGAACCGATGCCCTTGTAACTTCTTTTTTTCTCCCGGAAAGCACCCGTGTTTGGATAAAAGTTAACTGAATTTTTTCATAGAAAAGATAGAAAGATATATAATATAATTGAGACATTATACACAATAATTTATATACAGATAAGTAGGATCCAATTTTTTTAAAGAAAAAGAAAAAAAAAATGATTGAGGTCCTATGAGAAAAAAAGGTTCTCTACCTCGGATACTCCCACTAAACTAGAATCTAGTTGAGAATTATCTGTTAATTACTTTGTGTAATGGCCCTACGTACTTACACTTCATTTAGATATATGTTTATTTTTGGGTACATGCATGCATGTGATCTCTTTGTGGGTATAGTTATTCCATGAACAAATATATATAGCTGTTCTGCGTGTGTACGCAGCACGGTATTGGACAAAAGGAAGATTCTAAGACCGGCTTGCCGAGTGCCACTGGCTTCTGTCGCTGAAAGCGGTGGAGAGATATATCGGGAGAGATTTGAAAATATATGTGTTTCATAGGACAGATCAAGAAGGGCATGCAGGGTAAATAATCAAGATAAATTACACCTAACTTGTTTAATTAATTCTTCTTCTGCCCACGAGCTGCATGTACTCTTCTTTCCCTTCCTCCTATTTGTGTGGTAAAAATTACAGTATATCGTAGTAATTAAAGTATATTTGTGTGATAAAAATTATAGTATATGTAGTAATTAAAGTATATTTTAATGAAATTCATCGAAGAAAAATTAAGAGACGGAGAGAATTTTTGTAATGAAAAATGTTCATTGTTTTCTGTATATTTGAAATGCAGCAATTGTAGAGAATATATACAAGAGCTGATTCAGTTACAAGAGAATTTGAAAAACAACTAACTAACCAGAATTGAAAAACAACTATCTAACCAAATAACTAATTAATTCAAACCATTTGAACATGCTGTGGAGCGTAACCTTCAGCCTTCATTGGGCTTGTGCATTTTCACATTGGGCTTGTGTATTTGCACATTGGGCTTGTGTATTTGCACACTGCAGCTGAGAGCAGTGTGCCTTAGTGTCCATATGTCGATACTCCCCCTCAAGATGAGGCTGAGGAGAAGCTGGAGAGTAGATATTGTGAAGACTCATCTTGGACACCAAAGGGAAGAAAAGAGAGAAGCCAAGTGCTTTGGTGAAGATGTCCGCAAGCTGATTTCTAGATGAAACATTGAATGTGCGCAAGATACCAAGCTGGATTTTCTCTCTAACTACATGACAGTCAATGTCAATGTGTTTTGTACGTTCATGGAAGACAGGATTTGCTGCAATATGAAGGGCAGCTTTACTGTCACAATAGAGATGAGCAGGTTGTGGAGAAACTTGAAGATCATGAAGAAGTGTGCGAAGCCATATAAGTTCGCAGCAGGTAGATGCCATTGCCCTGTACTCAGCCTCAGCTGAAGATCTTGAAACTGTGGTCTGTTTCTTGGACTTCCAAGCAATTAAAGACTTATCAAGGAAAACACAAAATCCAGTCACTGATCTGCGGGAATCAACACAACTAGCCCAGTCGGAATCACAAAATGCCTTTAATTGTAAACCAGAACTGACTGGGAAAAATAAGCCTTGTGCTGGTGAAGACTTGACATAGCGTAATACACGAGTGGCTGCTGCTAAATGAGGCATTCTGGGATTAGCCATAAACTGACTTAGAACCTGAACAGCAAAACATATATCAGGTCTAGTTATAGTGAGATATAGCAGACGACCAACAAGTCTACGATATGCAGTGGGATCTGCCAAAATCTGCCCAGAATCCTTAGAGAATTTGACATTAGGCTCCATTGGAAAATTAACTGGCTTGGATGCTAACATCCCAGAATCAGCAAGGACTTCCAAAGCATACTTTCTCTGACAAACAGAGATACCAAGTGTGCTGCGAGCTATTTCCAATCCAAGGAAATATTTCAAACAACCAAGGTCCTTCAATTGGAACTTGTCATTGAGAAGTTGTATAAACTGTGAAATTTCATCTGCATTATTGCTAGCAACCACAATGTCATCAACATAGATTAATAATGCAATGAATGAACCTTTCAAAATTCTGGTGAAGAGAGTATAATCAGCCTTGGACTGAATAAAACCAAAATCAAGGAGAGCATTTGAAAATTTTGCAAACCATTGTCGTGAGGCTTGCTTGAGGCCATAGAGAGATTTGTTGAGTTTGCAGACTTTGGACTCCCCCTTGCTACTGAATCCAGGAGGTAGAGACATATACACTTCTTCATTTAATTGGCCATGAAGAAAGGCATTATTCACATCTAGTTGATGTAAATGCCATTTCTTCACTGCTGCAACAGCCAAGAGTGTCCGAACAGTAGTAAGCTTGGCCACAGGAGAAAATGTCTCATAATAATCTAGCCCTTCACACTGATTGTAGCCCTTAGCAACAAGTCTGGCTTTATACCTCTCTAAGCTGCCATCAGATTTCAACTTAACCTTATAAACCCATTTGCACCCAATCACATGTTTGGAAGCTGGAAGATTGACCACAGTCCATGTGTCATTGAGTTCCAAAGCTTTAATTTCAGTGGCCATAGCATCACGCCATTCCTTATGTTTGACAGCTTGAGCATAAGATTGTGGCTCAACAAGTGCAGATACAGATAGGCTAAAGTGTTTTTGAGCAGAAGACAAATTGTTATATGAAAGCACTGAAGAAATGGGATAAGAAATACCTGAAGCTGTAGACGAAAGGGTAGGAGAAGAAGTGGAGATTGCAATATGACAATGATAGTCATGTAGATATCCAGGTGCATGTTTTATTCTAGAGGACCTTCTGTTGGGTAGTGACTCTGAAACAGACTCGGGAAAGCATGGTGTATTCTGGTGACTGGAAATATTGGCTGATGTTGTGAAGTGAGGCTGTGGAGATGAATTATTTGGACTAGACTGGGAAGGTGAAAGAGTAGATGAAGAAGTGTGAGAGTCAAGTATTTGTGGTGGAATTAAGGGATCAACTGATGAGATGGAAGGTTCATGTATTGGAACTGGTATAGACAAACCAGAAATGCCAGCAGTGGTCTGTGGGTGTGAGATTGCAAATGGAAACACATTTTCATGAAAAATGACATCTCTGGATATAAAGACAGTGTTGAGATGCAAATCATAAAGCTTATAACCTTTCATTCCATAAGGATAACCAATTAATATGCAAGGCTTAGCTCTAGGATCAAATTTGTGTCTATTTCGGAGAAGAGTACTTGCATAACAAAGGCAACCAAATACTCTTAAATGTGAGTATGATGGAATAGAGTTGAATAAAACTTCATATGGAGACTTATTGTGTAATACAGGAGTAGGTATACGATTGATTAAATGTACCGCAGTAAGCACACAATCACCCCAAAATTTCAAGGACAAATGTGACTGGAAAAGAAGTGACCGAGCAACATTGAGAATATGCTGGTGTTTACGCTCTACAACAGAATTTTGCTGAGGTGTTTCGACACAACTAAGCTGATGGATGACCCCTTTTGATGCATAAAAAGATTCCATGTTGAATTCAGCACCATTATCTGATCTTAAGGTTTTGATTTTAGATTGAAATTGTGTCTCAATCATGTTGAAAAAGGCTTGTATATGATTTCTGGTTTGGGACTTATTTTCTAGAAGATGAACCCATGTAAACCTTGTATGATCATCTACAATAGTCAGGAAATATGATGCACCCGTGAGAGACTTTGTAGAGAAAGGACCCCATATATCACAATGGATCAAATCAAAAGAATTTGCAGCAATTGATGAACTATGAGGAAAGGATAATCTGTGCTGTTTAGCTAGGGGACAAATATTGCAATTCTTATTCGATTCATGCAAAATCTGTGGAATTACATGAGAAAGAGACCTTAAAGGAGGCTCTGCGGGATGGCCTAATCTATAGTGCCACAAGTTTTGATTGACAGAACTAGTACAAAGATTGGCAGAAACTAGTTCATTAACAGAGTTTTTATTGAACTTATCAGAAATGCAGGAAACAGTAGGTTGTAAAACATGCACTGGTTGCTTCAGCAGGTAATACAATCCTCCATCCTCTTTACCCACTCCAATCGTTGTCCAGCTTGTGATATTCTGAATGAAACAAAAATTTGGTAAGAAGATGACACAACACTTCAATTTATTTATCAATCTGCTAACTGATATGAGGTTGAACGAAAATGAAGGAATACAAAGGACATTATCAAGAACAAAATGTTCTGAAATCCTAATTGTACCAATATGTGTAACTGATGCAAACTGACCATTAGGAAGTGTTACAAGCTTGGAAACGACAGAAGTTATGCTAGTGAAGAAAGAAATGGAACAGATCATATGATCTGTGGCTCCTGTATCAATGATCCATGGAGTTTTTGATGGACAAGTTTGTCGATGTAGTGACAGATAGGATGCAAACACAGAGTGTTTGAAATTATGAAACTGAGTTTTATTGGAAGTTTTACCTGCACTTGTGTGGGCCTCACCTTGCATAGGAATAGAAATTTCTGGTTCTTTACCTATGTGTGAAGATACTTGATTCACAGATGAATCATGCTCTGATATGTCTGATTTCAGCATGCTAAGAAGCTGTTGGCACTGATCATAGGTGAGAGGCAATTGAGGTCCAGTGACTTGGTTGACACTAGGAATTGCAGCATTCTTTCCCTTGTTAAATTTGTAACCAGGTGGGAATCCATGAACTCTATAACATCTTTCAATAGTGTGGCCAGAGAGGCCACAATGAGTGCATGTTGGTCGATCTTTTCTAACAGGGAAAGATCTGTTGCCTGTGAACCGAGATGAAGACATACCTGGCATGGTTTTTGTAAACAAGGCAGTGGTATTCTGATTGAAAGAAGGACTTGATGAAGATATCATTCGTTGTCTCTCCTCTTGAACCACAAGTGAGAAAACTTTGTAGATTGAAGGAAGAGGATCAAGCAGCAGAATCTGTCCTCGCACATGAGAGTAGCTCTCATTCAGTCCCATTAAAAATTGATACACATGCTGTTGATGATGATAGGCCATAATGGTCTTCAAAGCTCCACAAGTACAAGAAGGAATTGGTTGATGATTTGCCAGCTCATCCCACAGTCCTTTAATTGCAGTGAAGTATGAACTAACCGAGCTATTTTCTTGACATAGAGAAGCTATAGATTTCTTCAATTGAAAAATTCTGGGACCATTGTGCTGTGAAAAACGATCCTGGAGATCTTTCCAGATTTCAGAGGCATCGTCAATATAGATGATACTATTAGCGATCTCTGTTGAAACTGAGTTGAGAAGCCATGAAAGGACCATGTTATTGCATCGAGTCCATGCTAGACCTTGACTGTCAAAGAGATTGGATGGTTTAGACAAGGTACCATCAACAAAACACAATTTGTTTTTGGCTGACAAAGCCATTATCATCGCTCTCTTCCATGTGTTGTAGTTTTCACCATCAAGCTGCTTTGAAACAATCATAGCTCCTGGACTGTCACCATGATGCAAGAAGAAAGGATTGGAAGAATCCAATTCCATTGAAGAAGTGATGTTGCTTGCTGCCATTGTTGACAGACGAAGAAATTGAAAATTGAAGAAATGAAGACAAACAGTGACTGAAGGAAAAAAAAAACCCAAACTAATCAAAGAACAAATTGAAGAGACAATTTCAAAGATAATTGCTCTGATACCATAATGAAATTCATCGAAGAAAAATTAAGAGACGGAGAGAATTTTTGTAATGAACAATGTTCATTGTTTTCTGTATATTTGAAATGCAGCAATTGTAGAGAATATATACAAGAGCTGATTCAGTTACAAGAGAATTTGAAAAACAACTAACTAACCAGAATTGAAAAACAACTATCTAACCAAATAACTAATTAATTCAAACCATTTGAACATGCTGTGGAGCGTAACCTTCAGCCTTCATTGGGCTTGTGTATTTGCACATTGGGCTTGTGTATTTGCACACTGCAGCTGAGAGCAGTGTGCCTTAGTGTCCATATGTCGATATATTTGTGTGATAAAAATTATAGTATATGTAGTAATTAAAGTATATTTGTGTGATAAAAATACGTGCGTTTCATAGGACACTGATCTTGTTATCAGATTAGGGCATGCATTTGAAGAGGTGGATGCTGAGCTTTGAGCTCCATGTTTTGCATTATAGTCACGTATGAAAATTAAACATTAATTAATCAGGACAACTTCCACCTTTTATTTTCAAATATCATCGTACGTGGGAAAAATATTGTTTTCTTTGGTTGGGAGGTGGAGGATTGCATTTGTTTTTCTTTGTTGCTAATCAAAATAAAACTCTTAGAGAGTAATTAAATCATATAAGAAGAAGAAAAGTAAGTACGAGATATAATAAAATTTGCGATCTACTTAATTTGAAAATGATAAAAATATTTCTGACTATTTTTTTCTTATTTATATCTATTTATTTTTATAAATTAGATTTCATTAAATAACTAATAAGATATCATTCATTACAGCTTAAAACTTTTAGTTATTGTCTGAACATTAAAATCAATACTAACAATTAAATTACATATACATTATTAAACTATGTGGGACGACATAGTTTAATAATGTGTGTAAATAGTTTTTAATTTTAATTGACGCAATTAATGAAACGACTTAATTCACACATGAAAGAGATCAAAATACCCTTACTGTGTGAGAGAAAAAAAGGAGGAGGAAACATAGTGAATAAGAAAAGGATTGTCCGAAAGGACTAGCATAAAAGTTAGTGGTACTATATATTTTGTAGCTATTTATTAAAATAAACAATTAAAAAAAATAAAAAAAACGTTGTAGAATCACTGTGGATGTATGGAGGGAAATTGATTATTTATAACAACAGTGACTCTCCAGGCTTGCGTTTTTTTATTTTTTTCTCCTTTGCTGGGTTATAGGGTCACCTTCTTTGTTGTTTTTAATTTCTATTTGTTTGGGTTGTTGGGTTACTTTTTTTGGCCCTCTTTTTTTAGGATTTGGGCTACGGAACATATTGCTCAGTTGGGCTTTTTTATCTGTTTGGTTGGGCTTACGAGAGCGTTTTTTCACTTTAGTAGTTAAGTTTTTATTTTTAAATTGAGTTTGATATAAAAAAAAAATAGTTTTTACGTGGTTATCACATTCTTATGAACCATGTAGATTAGCTAGTTGACTTGAGGTTTTTTTCCCTTTTTTTAGTTCATTTTAATTTTATTTTACCTTTCAATATCAAGTTGATTGGAAATTAAACTTCATAATTTATTTTGATTTACATTATAAGTCTTATGAGCTAGGTAATGAGTGTGGTTGGTTGACTCAAGTGATTTTTGTGTTTTTTTTTTAATTTTATTCTTTAACATTCGGTTAATAATCTAAATTTATTTTGATTTGTTTTTTATAGAGTTATTCTAGTGTCATGACTCAAGTTTAACAGGTTAATCTGGTTGACTTAACTCATTTTCTTAGTTGATTGTTTTTAATTTCATCATTCAACATTAAATTAATTGATAATTAAGTTATCAGAGTCTCATGATCTATATAGTAGATTTAGTGGGTTAATCTAAGTTGATTTTAGTTAATCTAATACGTTATTATTTTAATTTTTTTTTGAAATAACTAGTTGATTTTTTTTAATTAAACAATGTTTTTATTAGTTGTTCAAATTATCTTTAGACTTGCCAAGTCGATCGAGTCAATCCCTATATAATTAAAAAAATATTAAAAACCACATAAACAGCACTTTAATATTTCATTTACATCCAAAAAAAAAAACTTTAACTTTACCTATAGCGTAGTGCAAAAAACAATCTAATAATTATCTATAATAGGGGATAAATATAAATTGATCAATATAAAATTTGAAATGGTAAATCTTCATGTAGTCTCTTTAAATTTCAAAAGATAGTTAAATCAACTCTTACACTATTAATATAGATATGACAATACTTTCAATTTATATTATCATGTGTGATCCCTTTTATACAATTCATGCTTATTGGATGCCCATCATATGTGTTATTATGGTAGTGTTATTCTATGATAGAAAAGATGAAGATAATATAGACAAAATAAAACAAGATAGGAATATAAAATTGTATTTAATAGTGGTGTATAAGATAAAATAATTCTTTTATATCTTGTTTGATTGATGATAAACAATACATAATATATATATATATATATATATATATATATATATATATATATATATATATATATAAACATTACCCTTAATATGTATTACTGTAAAACTTGCATATTTAAAAATATAATTAGGCATTTTTTTACTTTATGTTTAGATTAAGCAGTGAAATTAATGAAATTGACTGGATAGGTTGACTTGGGATCTGACCATCCTAGAGTCTGAACTGGTTTGAGCTTAAAAAAAATAGATGAAAGGTTGACTGAAATCTATCTCAGTTAAAAATTCATGTCAACCTACAACCCGGTCAACTCTAAAAAACCCCGATCAAAACTCGAGTAAATTATTCAATGATTATTTTAAATAAAAAAGAAAAATGATCAAAACAAAGTCATTTTGATCCCGTTTTTAAAAAAAAAAATGGAGTTGACCCTCCTTGCCCATGACCTTGGACTTTATCCCGACCTCCTTGTCAAGTTTTAATATTACAATGATAATTATTTTTATTCTTATATGTCTTAGTTTGAGAGGTCTAAGAAAAATTATAATGATATTTCACAGATAAAAATATAATAAATATTAGTTTTGAAAACTCATATTTTCTATACCTTCTAGTTTTGAAATACAGAAATTAACTCTAAAACTATTCCTAAAAAATAATTTATTTTTATGTCTATATATCTTCATCCAAACATATTTATATTTCGATTGTCTCTATCTCTTCTGTTGATAGCAACCACAACAATATGCACCCATTTGAACAGATGAAGGAACCACACATGATCAGGGTTATCATGTTCATAGTTAAAGTAGAAAGACTGATTTAAGTAATTTTCAAAACTTAAGGTGCCACCTGATTAATTTATCCAAATTCGAAGGGGTCATTAATGGATTTCCCTAAAAATGTCTTAACTAAAACATATCTTGCAAGAGGAATAGTCCAGAGCTCAGTTATCAGTTGCTGGACTCTTGCAACTGATAGCGAGCAGCTAGCTAGCTAGCTAGATTTTCAAGAAGAAGCAATGTATCCAAGACAATGATGCATTTAAGGACTTCAATAATGAAATCAAACATTTAAGGACCATAACATCCATATCTAAATACTTGAGTTAATTCATGAAAAAATAACCAGCAGCTGCATACAGAAAGATTGTATCATTCATTCATCCAATAATACAGGAGAAAGTAAGGGTTTATTTGAAAAGAAAGCTTCCAAATTCCCAATCACAAGGTCAACCAAAGCCATCAAAGTTTCCTCAGTGTGGACAGCTCTATGCGGCGACAGGACAACATTGTCTAATGAAATGAGTTCACTAGGAACATGAGGCTCATTCTCAAACACATCCAGTCCGGCACCTGCAATCTCTCCCTGCATCAAGCACCTCACCATTTCCTGCTCATCTACAATAGCCCCGCGTCCGACATTAATAATCAATCCTTTCTTCCCCAATGCTAACAAGACTTCCTTGTTGATCACGTGGCGAGTTTGATCATTCAATTCACAACAAATTATGAGGACCTCGCAGTTAGCTGCTAGTTCACAGACATTGGAGTAATAAGGATATGATACAGATGACTTCTTGTTCCTTGAGCAGTACAAGATATTGCAGCCAAAGGGCTCTAGCCTTTTTCCAACTTCTAGGCCAATGCTTCCAAGTCCAACAATCCCAACTTTCCTCCCTCCCAGCTGAAATCAAACATCAACATCTTAGGGAGAAGCAAATTACAACCATCAATGAAACAGAAATAGGGTATTTATAGTTCAATTATTAGCATATAAATGACAAGTCTTTATTTTTTTTAAGAAAAAAAAGGAAAACGAGAAAAAAAAAGATTCGACAGAGTAGACATTTGGGGTGGGAGGAACCGAAGTAAGCACTCCAACTTCTAGGATCTGAATGCTTAAATTTGTGGGTGTTTGGTATGTAGTTCAAAGTGCTTTTTGTCCGGGACAAAAAAAAAAGCACCGGATTGATAATTTCTAGGCGCGCACATCGGAAAAACACTCGAACAGGCATCAATTTGACGCCGTAGCAACTCAAACGTATTTTGAAAAGATCCCAAATCGCAGTACAAGACAGTGAGTTATTGCTGTATGAAATGACATGTTGAGAGGCATTATTTCTATTGTTTATCACCAATCAAGACTCAAACCATTCTCAAGTTTTCAGTCAAATTAAAAATGATTCAAAAAAGATATTCCGAATTCCAGGAGTTTCCTAACAATATGCCTCTTTCCCATTAATTTCAACACCTAGTTGACTTGTCTCGTTGAGAATCAACAATTTCTTTTCAGGTGCCCAACAAAATTTTCTGCAAGACAAAGACCAATCCCTCACCTTAGAGCCAAGAGAAAAATCTCCGTTGTTAGCCCACAATCCTTGGGTGACATAACGATTGCCAGCCGATATCTTTCTCAGCGCATCAATCAACAGCCCTACTGCTATATCAGCAACATCTGCAGAAAAAAGGCTTCCAGCATAAGCCACGGATACCCCTCTCCGACGACACTCTTGCAAGTCGATTTGGTCCAGTCCAGCACTTGTAGTGACAATAAGCCCCAGAGATGGCAACAGCCTTATAGTGTTGGTGGTGACTGGACAGCTTCCATGAGAGAGAATAGCTTGGACTGAGTGTGCATGGGTGGTCAAAAACTGGTCTAAAGGAAGTGGCGAGTCCCAAGCTTTCAAGAAATGGAATTTTTGGGAGAGTTTGTCTTCGTGATATATGAAGACTGGTGGTGGTTCAAGAACTAAGACTTTTGGCTTTGGGAAAAGGTTTTGATCATGGTTTTCTTGACGATAACCATTGCAGTCCATTTTCAATGTTTTGAGGAGATTATTAAAAGAAAAGGATTTCTTGCTATAAATATTAACTACAGAGTTTATTTATTGAATTGGGTTGGATTTTAGCGTTTCGTGACTCTTTTGGGCCATTTGTCCCACACATGGGCTTTAACAGGATGGCTGCAACATTGGGCCCTGAGGCCTATAAAATTGAGAAAGCTCGAAGAGTCAATAGCCCTCCAAGTTCCAACTTCCCACCCTGTGAAATTTTGTGGGGATTTTGCATACCCCTTACTTTTTAAATGTAAATTAGTTGCTAAAATATATTAAAAATAGAATTTGCATTAAAAATTATCTGATGTGAATTTATCTTTACTAATTTATATGCAACAGATAATTCATTGAAAATAAATTATCAACGGAAAATCCATTACATATATTAGCAACGGAATATTCATTACTAATTTTCGTTATTGATTCAAATTCAGCAACGGAAATTCAGTTGTTGATTTCCGTTGCTGAGCATTTTTTTTTGTTATCAGTATTTAATTATCCTAATTTATTAACTGTTTAATTAATCATGTATGGATATTTTGAAAATACTAAAATATATTTAAATATCAATAATATTTAAAACTAAATATAGTGCAAATAAAATTAAAATCCATAATACAACTGAAAATTCAATTGAAATTACATGTGCAAATAAATCAACATACAATAAAAAGATACAATTATGGTGGAAACAAACTAGGATATTATGGATGAGAGTGAGATGAATTAATATATGGTAGTCGAAACCGAGGTTAATATACTGATGAAGACATGAGACCTAGAGATGTCATTGTATGTGGTGGCATCAATGGGGGCACAAGTGTTAGCATACTTTGGCTTATATTTAATAGTCTATCATAGCATCCATGATTGTTCATAAGAAATTCTTTTATAGAATCTATCTCCTGTTTTATTTCTAAAATAAGATCATCTCTTTTCTTCAACTCCCGATAAGATGAAATAGGATATGATGACTCCACTAAGTAGAAATGTGATGAAAAACTTGTACTAACTATAGATTTTAACATACGAGGTGCACCAAATAATCTACCCTTTGTAACCCCTCATGTAGCCACATACCAAGTTACTCCATCAAATGAAGGATGAATTTTCTAATCAATTCCATACTTTGAAATCATCTCCTTTTATAATTTTCCTGCAAAACAATTATGTAATATAAATTCATTTGAATGTTAAATGATATTTAAATTGTATTAAAAAATAAAAATACATACAACCACAACCACTTTTTCATACTTGTTATCTACGAATGTGCTAAACTCCTTAGCACTCTGATGCAAAATTGAAAATACATGATCCCATTTGAGGTTCTTTCTCTCCTACTTGTTCTTGCTATCAACATTAAAAAAAAATAAAAAAGATAACTATTAAATAATTAAAATTATTTATGTTGAACAAAAAAATTCTTACCATACTAGCTTGATATGATGCAAATGACATTGTACCACCAGAATGAGTGCTTATTTTTTCATCTGTTGTAGTTAATCCATTTCTCTTTGAAGATTCTAATCTCCTTTGGAATTCAGGGGTGGACCAAACATCTTTGATCATGTTATTTCAATCATCATTGTTTATTCAAATAGGACCTTTATCAAGGCAATCATCATGACTTTCTTATGAGCTCGTGTCAATGTTGGTTTAATGCAATCCTAGCTTTATCTTCCCAAATATCACGAATAATTTGTTCATCTTTCTCAGAAAATGTATATTTTTTCTACCAAATAAAATATGATAAGTAAACAGAATGTACCAAGCTGAACCACATCGAAGATAGGTTTGATTATCCAACATCAGAATAATAACCATGTAATAAGACATCGTCTGACTTCTTAAATGCTGGGAAAAGAGATTGCTTGTCGGAGCTTTCTCCAGAAATTTGTTTAATGATAACCAAATATCATACATGAGATAATTAACAAACTGACCTGCGAGCCGATGAGTTGAAAATTATTCGTTGTCCACATATTCGGAGAGTAAAGGCTTATTTGACAAGAAAGCTTCCAAGTTCCCTACCACAAGTTGGCTTAAATCCTTCAAAGATTCAGGTGTAAAAACAGCCCTATGCGGTGACAGCACAACATTATCCATCGCGAAAAACTCTTTGCGAACATTAGGCTCGTTCTCAAACACATCCAAGCCAGCACCTGCAATCTCCCCTCGCATCAGACAACTCACCATCTCCTTCTCGTCGATAATATCCCCGCGTCCAATGTTTACAATGAATCCTTCCTTCCCCAGTGCTGACAACACTGGTTTATTGATCATGTGGCGGGTTTCGTCACTTAATCCACAGCAAATGATGAGAGCATCGCAGTTAGCTGCAAGTTCACAGACATTGTGATAGAATGGGTACGAAACATATGGTTTTTTCTTCCTGGAGTTGTACGAAACAACACAACCGAAGGCCTCAAGCCTTTTAGCAACTTCATATCCAATATTTCCCAATCCAACAATCCCAGTTCGCTTACCTCCGAGCTGCAATCACCAGACACAAAGAATACATATAAATCATATACAACTAGTTAGTACAACTAAATGACAAATTGCTGGTGTCGAGCCCTTTCTATCTCCATTTTGTTTACTTTTTAGAGATCCATTTTTATCATTATTTTGTTTCGTGGAGTGGAAAGGCGCAAAAGGATCGATATATATAGCCTACCCCATCTAGTTTGATGTCGAGGATCTGTTGTAGTTGTTTTGTTTCATTGGCAAGAAATGGAGTGGTTATGCAGTAAACCAATCAATACATGTTTTCAGAGCATTTTCATTTCAAGAATTAGACATAAATAATTAAATAAACCAAAAGTAATCACTTAAAAGCTAGTGTTCCTTCCAATTACCATTTTTTTAAGCCATTAAAAACTAAAAGTGACACATATAAAGAGAAGATTCACGAATCAAAACCTTGGAACCATGAGGATAGTTCCCTTTATCAGCCCAAAGCCCTTGCCTCACATAACGATCACTAGCCGAAACCTTTCTCAAAACATCAATCAACAAACCAACAGCCAAGTCAGCCACATCATCAGAATACACGTGGCCTGCGTTAGCAATTTTGATACCACGGCGGCGACACTCAGGGATGTCAACATGGTTAAGACCAGCACTAGTGGTGACAACCAAACCAACCTCCGGAAGCAGCTGGAGGATGTCAGCGTTGACGGGGGCACCAGCGGAGGAAAGGATAGCTTTTATGGAATGAGAGTGAGTGGACAAGAACTGGTCTAGAGGGAGTTGGGAGTCGTAGGTTTTCAAAAAGTGAAATTTGTTGGATGCAAAGGATTCTTCGCCAATGAGTGAAAAGGCTGGAGGTGGTCTGAAGAGCACAACTTTTGGTAGATCTTGCTGCTCCTCTTCCTGGGTTTTGTTGCTGACTCCCATCTTTCAGTGTTGGTCTGGTTTGGGAACGACAACAGAAGCTAGGAAGGAAGGGTTTGTCTCCATTAATGGTGCTCTGCTTTTCTGGCACTTCTTTACCGGCTTAGGGTAAGTTACTTTTAGAAGTGGAAGATTATTTTTTAATTTTTTTTATTAAAAATATATAAAACAATAATATTTTTTTATTTTTAAAAATTATTTTTAATATTATATAATAATTTAAAAATCTTTAAAAATTAATTTAAAATAAAATATAAAAAAAATTAATTTTTTTTAAAATTCTTTTTAAACACAATATCAAACACTAAAAGGTTAATCACACTCACAAGAAGCCTTTTATGTGGTTCTCCTCTGTTCCTCCATTGCGTGGTTCTCCCCTGTTCCTCCAACTTTTTAATCTTTTGTGATTACTGTCTAATTTGTGATTACTGTCTAATACTTTAATGTCCAATAATCTGATTCATCTCCAAAAAAAAAAATGGAACTCCCAGCAGCTTGATACGAACATTCCAGAGAATTTGAAGAAAATATAATTTTGCCTCTCCTATTCCTTGTAATGTGAACTTAAGTGATTGTGTTACTTGGAGTTCCACCGTGGCAGGTAAATAGCCATCTAAAACACTTGACGGTCATTGTATATGAATCCAACGGATCCATCCGTGTAATCTGATTCAAAGGTATAGAATTGTGATTGGTGATTATAATTAAATTATGATTTCTGTAATATACACACCGAGACACTGACACGACAGAAATAATATATTTCTAGTTTTAAAACATATTCCAATAATATTTTTTTTTTAAATATTTTTAACGTAATATCAAAATGACACTAGAGTCCTTGGATTTGTCATCTCGGTCCACCAAGATAAATGAAATTTTTGCCAAGCCATCCCTTACCTTGGAAGATACTCTCCTCAAGTTATGCTTATGCTACTACCTCCAATTCCAACTTAACGGTCGGCTGTTAAAACCCTAAACCTGCAATTTTTAGAACACTGAAACTAAAAGTTCTGTACCAGAGACAAGGGCGGAAGAAAGATATAATAATAATAATAAATAAAAAAAAGACATATACGAAAGCGACTTTACACACCAGGTATAACATGTCCGTAAATACATCTATCATGCGTTTCCAAGTACAGGCCACCAGTCAACTGGGAAGATAGGGTTCGAAAAGCGTTGCGCAGGGATTTGGATCATTGTGCAAGATATCTGCTGCACGTTCAAATTCTTCTCTCAGAACTTTTATGCTGAATTTATCCACAACTCTACCAAGGTCATGAGATATCTCAAACGGGTCCTCTATGCATATCAAATGCCGATCATTCCCATTCCTCCTTGTCCATTCCTTTTCGTGTTTGCTTCAGAAAAAATTATCACAGTATTACAGTCAGTCAAACGCCACATAAGCGTAAAGAAAACCTGTTGAGCTGTGAAAAATAAATTAAATAAAACTAGAGTTGGTGATAATATCTGGAAAAAAATCAAAAATCACGTGCTTGTTAATCACGTCTCGTAATTAGGCAGATAAGAATCTTATGAAAAGACACTGGAAAGCACATATCACCTGAGTATGCTTCCTGTGCGAACAGATATAACAGCATTTGCATAATCATGACTATATGCCCAGTAGTTGAAAAATCCCCATACTAATCGAGCAATTGTTTCCTTGTTTCCAGATCCAAAACCACGGAGTTTTTCAACTTGATCAAAGTAAGCACATTGAATGTCGTCTACAGTGACGGAGTATGTATGTCCTATCTCCTGAAAGAGAGCAGATCACAATAAAGACAGTTACAGCAAAAACTAAGAAAACAACCAACAAATGTCACTTGGAAATGCTTGTTCAGGTAGATAATTTTGAAGCTTAATAATGCTATTGTCCAAAATATTTTCCGCAATATGAGTTTCCCAGAAAATTATAACCATTTGATGTTCATCAGCAAACTGATTCAGTGTAAGACTTATTTCAGGAAGAATACATTGCTTTTCAGAGCGAAATCGTATACAAGAATTCACTTCAAAAACCAAAGCAGAGAATGATACTCAATATCCTCTAGGATGCTCCCTCAAAACAATGCCAAGTACCATATAAGGCTGAAAAGACAATGTTTTGGCAACACAACAGAGAACACCAACCTATGTTGTAATCGCTAACTAAAATTGAAATCCTGAGCACATAACCAGCAAAAGTTTCAGGATTCCCATGATAGTAATTTTGGGTCATTCATCTATTCAACCGAAGCAATATAATAAGGGTGAAAGAAATCAAAAGAACATCCAATTCACTTAACCTCCGGGAAGAATCACATTAAAGATGATATGAGCACATACTGAAATGTCAAAATAACAGAAATGCTAAAAAAGACCCAATCTAGAATTCTGAAATAAACAAGCAGAATAGAAATGCATACCTGTAAGCATGGAAGGATGGCAGGTCTACGCTGCTGTAAGAAATGAATGCACATTAAAACATACCTGAAAAGAAAGAAATATCATGCACCAAAAACTCAGTAAGCAAACACGAACATCTTTGGATTATACAGGCCCGTGGCAAGTTCAGTAAAAAATGATAATTCTTAATGATGACTCACGCATAACTAGATAGGGTCCCTTGGTAAGTTGCGTTCACTCCTCTTGACTTGGCCCAGTGTTTCACTATGAAAGCTAATTGCCGTAATCTGACATCTATTTGTGCATAATCCCGAAGAAGCTTTGTATTCACAACAGCCAAAACATTGTTTATGCAAATGTCACAGGAGATGCCAGTCACCGGATCCATAAGCTTTACTATGGGAACCCTGGCCCGAGTCAATGCCTGCACAGTAATGGGATTATAGACTCGAAAATAACATCAAACAAGAGCCATAAGACATCCAAATAGTACAGCAATTTTTAAGGAGAATAAACCAGGATCAACTAGTGTGGGAAATAAGACATCAAATTTAGAAAGAAATGGATAGAGATTAAGTTATAACTGGATTGACAGGGTATATAAGGATCCAATGTTGTCTTGCATATCTCTAAGTTATTTTCTGAGAGCATGCCCTCACCTTAAAGAATTCTACCTTATTTTTTCAGAGCACGTTCTTACTTTTAACCTCATGGATTATCCAAACAAGATAACTATTTCTTTGAGAAACCTCTAGATTATATATAGCTGAAAAAAGATGGCTAACCGAATGAACTGCACAGGTCAATAGAAATTGCATTGATCATCTTAGAGTCGTCAAAACGCTTGCAAACAAAATTTAATATAAAAATGCAGAAACATGAACTCGCCATGAAGATGTAATGGCACATAATAGTTCCATGACCTCATATCACTAGGCTTACAAAATAATAAATCATTCATACCTTGACGATAGTTTTACTCAAATGAGAGGAAAAACATATTCACTCCCAACAAAATACTGAAAAATAAGGGCCCAAATGGAACAGGTAGGGAAAACAAAGTATGGAGTACACAGAACACTGAGAAAATAAACTGCCCAGGTTAATCCAATTCTCGAGTCACTTAATTGACGTGCCAAATACAAACAAAATGAAGATGCACTGGAATGTGTGGGTAGCAGGAATAGGGTCATTAATTGGCCCACATGTGTGAATGTGTGTCTGCACACACACAGCTGTAGTAATAACATTGTTCTAAGACAAAATTACCAAAGCAGCAATTTGTAAACCACAGCAGCAACCATCTTATCAAACAAGTTTCATTTCATTACCTAACTGCAACAAGAGCAAAATCCTCTGAAGATGTCTAATAGAATAGGCAACCAAACAACAAAATGAAAAATATCAAAATAAGCAGCAACATGTTAGATTTATTGCGAAGGTTTACTTCTCAGTCACTTTAAGGTAGGCATCATATAAGCTCATAGTTCATAGATCACCTGAATTGGCTAGTTGCAAAGTATTGCAATCAGCAACATGATCTTTAGCAGAATTAGTTAGCCTTTCATCATGGAGTTGCAATGATAATCTATTTATGTTATCACATCAGAAGCAACAAAATGTAATATCACGCAATTATTTCCTCTTAAGGGCATAAATACAATGCAAACAGCTTATCAAACCCAAAAAAGATGGCCAGTGACCAAACTATGCAATTCAAGATAGTGTAAAAATAATCATTAGTATTACATATCTTTCAAGTATCAGTATTACATATCACTAATGAGATGGGGGGACATTACAAGTGAGGAGTTGTTAATGATCTATTTGATGGGTTTGGACAAATGGAAAGACATCGAGACATTATGGTAGGAAGCTTTCTTTGCAGCTTTTTGCCTTTTTGGTAGTGGTTGATGGAGTAGAACTATAAAGTGTTTTGGAATGGAGCATTTCAAAATCAATTCTGGTGGGAACTGTCATCCCTATGCTGCTCCACTATGGGGGCCTCTCCAGGGGTTTCTTTGTTGGGCACTCAAATTTCAAAGTGATTATATGGCTCAGGACTCTGTTTATCGTATCAAACATAATCCACAAACATAGCAGGTGTAACGTCAAGCATCTGCAGCATTGATATTTAATCTGCATGCTCCACGATTTACACCTTCAATATGGCACTAAAGTTAAGAAGACACTTAAGAAGACACTCGGTTGTGTGTGCAGCATGCAAGCGTTTTTATATAGTCCACCAGGATTTGAGGAAAATGATATCAGGTATGAAAAATAATATTCTTATCTTCTAGAGTGATTCTACCTTAGAAACTATCAATGGTAATTCATTAATTAAGGCACTGCATTTAGAAGACTAGTTAATAGAAGGTACACATGACAAGGAACTAATCCTAACATTCAGATAAATGAGCTAAATGAATTAACGTGTATAAAATTATATTATAAAAGAAGAAAACAGGGGTCTGCCCTTGAGAATGATAGAACTTCATCAGAATGCGTGGAAGCTAATTTTACACGTCTGCATATAATATTGAAAAAAACACGTCAGGCTACTCATGGGAGGAGCTCTAACAGAATTCATTTTCTTTTACCCAGTAAACATTCTGGGAGTTCGATGAAAACCAAAAATGTTAAATGGCATTTATTGCATTATCTCTGAATTCATTGATCCTATAAAAGGTTAGCAATCTGATTTACCTGCACATTCTGGAGGTTATCTGACTGCAATATATCAGCCAACTTTAACAAGACCTCAGACTTATTAATCTCAGCATCCTCAATTGCGAGGCAAACATCTATATCACTCTTTGAAACTCCGAATGAATTCGCACATGAACCATATAGGTATAATCCAGCTTCAGGCCACTCCTTGTTGACTAGTTTCTCCAATAACATGAAAAATTGCTCCTGCTTCACCTTTTCTTCCTCTGACGGTATTAATGACTCATAAATTGCAAGAAAAACAGCATTTAGTCTGTTGATATCTAAACGACATAGCCTTTGCCTTTTAAGCATTCTCATCCTCCGACTAAGTATCTTTTTTCCCCTGCTATCTGATCTAGACTCCTGGTTATCAAAACCACAAGAAAATCCAATAGATTCAAATTTAGAGAAGGAAACTGAAACTGCTACTAACAATAATTATATTTTCTTACATTAAACTCGGTACCGATTTCATTAAGAACGACAACTGAGAATGCCCATCGAGGCATATAATTTAGCTAACTAATGCAAGATTCACATTTATATTGAACTCCTAGTTACTTCAAATTTCAACTCCTAGAACATCAAGTACAATTCAAAGATTCACATAAAGTAACTGACTTTAAAAGTCAATGCCCGGATAGAAAAGAAAACAACAGACCTTTCTGCTTTGCTTCTGGTTTTTCTTGCCTTCAGATTGACCATCGAGCAACAAAGAATCCACCAACTCTTCACCGAGATCATCCAACTCCCCTCCATCATCCTTTCCATCTTCACCATTTTCACCATCCAAATTGGTCAAGGATTGCCCAATCTCCGAACCCAAAACCGAATGCAGATTATTCGTGTTTGCTTGCTTCTCGAGATGCCAATTCCTTTCCAATCCATTGAAGTTTCTGCCCCCTGGTCCTACTTCTCGCACCAAATTCGCATTCACTAAAACCTCAGCAGGGCTTTGAATCTCACTAGAAAACGAGCCAAACTGTATATGTCGAATGGAATTGTCATTATTATTATTATTATTAGATATAGTCCCCACACCTAATCTTTGAGATTCCTCTGCTAAATATTGATTTCCATGGGGGTGAGGAAGAGCATGTTTTTTCTGCGGAAACCCGAGATTATGGGGCCATAGAGGAGGCGAATTAGAGACACGATCACGGCCGTTGGGTTGCAGCACTTGATGAGACCGTACAGGTAGACTGGGGCCAACAGCTGCAATTGCAGGGTCAAAACCGAGAGGCTGAGGCTGGGGACCATGATGATTTTGATTGTGATTTTGTAATTGTGGGATCATAGAAGGAGACTGAGACTGTTGCTGTGATGGTGGTGTGTGATGGTTAGGCCTTCGGAGTAAAGAGAGTATAAATTCGCCGCCATTATTCGCCGGCGGGATAGGTGGAGCATCGCCGAAGCCACCGGTCATTGTATTGTAGTGGTAGACTAGAAGGTTTCTACACTGAAAAGAGTGGAAGAAAGAAGGTGATTTTTTTTCCTCGCTCGCTAGAATCGATCGAGTTGTGCTGTTATGGTTGATGAGGCTTGGGTGTATATGCTTGTATGTATAAAAGCAAACCTATTGAATGGTATTGATTTACTGGCGGTTCATTGAACGGCGTTGATTGGAGTAGTGCAGTAGTTTGGTGGTGGAGGGGAAGGAGAGTGAGGGGATGGTGAGCTGGTGACTATGCGTCTTCAAGTCTGACGTGGATCTAACTTGGCAAGGAAGTTGTTAGAAAAGCGAAAAGGTATTTCAAAGACATCCGAATCCGAAGCTTATTATTAATGAAACTTTAATGCAGTTTATTCTTAAAAGTTTTTTTTATTTAGAAATATATTATAATAATATATTTTAAAAATTATTTTTTATATTACCATATTAAAATAATTTAAAAATTCTTAAGGATATTCTCAATAGCATAATTATATTTCTTTGGAAAAAATAACTTTTTCTATTTTAATAATACAGTAAAATAAATAAAATATTATTTATATAAAATTAAAATTGATTTTAATGGGTATATTTTTGTTTACAAAATATTTTTATTATTATTATATTAATTAAGTGGCAATTTAACATTTGAAGAAATATAAAAACTAATAAATAATTAAAAAAACACAATAAAGCAATTAAAATGCTATAAAAAAAAAAAACTAAACCAAGGGTTTTCTTATCTTTATACAATGATATTTTTTTTATTACCATGTTGATCCAGTTTTTTTATATGTTATCTTCTAAAAATTAGAAATTGACCCTATTTATTATTTGTATTTCCACTTTTATTTTTATTCTTTTTGTTTCTAATTTTATTTCTTGATCTTTTTATATAAATTTTATTATTTAATTTTACTTTATCAAATATTATATCTTTCAATTTAATCCTTATTACTTTGATTGTTTTTTCCTTGGTAAATATTTTATTGATATTTTTAATTTTATCATTCAATCTAAATTGGTGGTATTAAGTTTTCAATTTAGACCTCATTATTTTGATTTTTTTTTCTTGTTCCTTTTGTAAAAGTTATTATTCTTTTTAATTTCACTTTTAAATAAAATCTTATTTTTATTTGTTATATTAGTTTTGATCCTCATTTTTTTTATTGGATTTTTTTTCTAAATTGATTTTTTTCTAAAAAAAGATAAAACAAAAAAATAAAATAAAATTTAAAATTATCTTTGCTATCACTATCAAAACAATTAAAATTATTAAATGAAAAAAAAACATTAACAAAAGAGTAATCAAGAAAAATAATTAAATTATTATTATTATTATTATTATTATTATTATTATTATTATTATTATTATTATTATTATTATTATTGTGTTAAGTACACTTATATATACATAGATAAAAGTAGGGATTATTCTTGAAATATAAAAAAATAAAAGTATAAGGGCTTAAATGAAAATCAAACATAAAGGGATTAAATTGAAAAATTAAAAGTCTAAGGGCTGAAATGGAAACCACATTTATTATCAATTTAAATCAAAGGACAAAGTTGAAAAAATCGAAACTTGTGTACCGAATTTATTGAGCTATTTACAGCCAATCCGGAAATTAAAAGTAGGAGGACCGAAATGAAACTATATATTATAATGATTTTGAATTGAAGGACGCAATTGAAACAAATCAAAACTTATATAATTGCAATAAGGGCCAGAACAACAAATTCAGGAGTGCAGGGACTGAAATGAACTTTGCCAAAAACACTGCTTCGCTGACGTCAGCTTGCGCAGGAGGAGAGAGAAATGAGGGGGGGAATTCAAAAGACCATTGACGCGTACCTGGGAACCACATGTATACACGCGCCGCCCCATGTGGAAGAGAGCATGGCGAAACATCGTTCTAGACGTCGGTTGCTCATTTTTGGACGCCGTAAGACGTAGCACGCGCCGCCCGAAACACGCGCGAGCGTGGAAATGGACGGCGCGTGATTGGACGCACCAACAGTAATCCGGAGCGAAAAAGAATAAAAAATTGGCTAATGACCGTTTTCGCCCTCCCATCCTGTGCGTTATTTTGTCCTTTTCAAGGGCTAAAACGGTGATTGCACTGTTTGTAGAAATATTAAAAAAAAAAACGTCCGGACCGGACCGGAAATGACCAATTACCTCGGAGCCCCTGAAACCGACGACTTTTTTGTCTTTTTCGGGGGCTTTTTTCGCCAATACACTGTGGAAAAAACGAGAAAAAAAGGCAAAGGTGCACCCGCGAAGCACCGGGTGAAATTGCACATCCACAGTGCACATGAGTCTTGAGCAACAGTAATGAACAGTGAATCACCGATGCATTTTAGTGTTTTTGTTAATGTTAATAATTCATCCCTGCATCGAATTGCAGGCATAGGGACAGATTCATCTTGAAAAGTTGAGATGTTGTTTAAAATTATTTGAGATGGGACGGTGAAGTTACAACAGCCAGTGTTTTTGTTAATGTTAATAATTCATCCCTGCATCGAATTGCAGGCATAGGGACAGATTCATCTTGAAAAGTTGAGATGTTATTTAAAATTATTTGAGATGGGACGGTGAAGTTACAACAGCCAAACTTGTTTTTCCATACCATAATTTCATTGCCTTTAAACACGCATTTGATAACAAGGAACGGGAGTGGTGTTGGGAAAGACAATTAAAGTTTTATTTTTATTTTTGTAGGTATTTCAGAGAATGGTTAAAGAAATTAAATATATTTCATCTTCACGTAAGGGTGGGAGTAAAAACAATAAATAAAAATAACGTTTTTAAAAATATATTATTTTTATTTATTATATGCTATCAATTTCTATTATTATTACTGCCTCAACTACTTGTCTTTTTTGCAATCATAGATGAAGGATATTGGTCAATGGTCATCCTAATAGAGTTTTGGTCACCGTATAGATGTCGTTTGGTTTTCCGTTTTGAGCTAGCTAAGTAGACCTTATTTGGCTCTTTTTTAGATACATTTTGAATCAATTGGTTGATTGGTCGATGATACTTTGTATGTTTCTTTTGATATAAAAACTTGTTCATTTTGTTTACCTTAATGGTCTTTTATAATACTTGGGGTATGTCTCTCGTATCATATACATAATCTACCTTGTGTTGTGGCGCGCACATGTCAAATGATGTTTTTTCTCTTAAATTGAAGTATTTTGGAATTAATCATAAAAATATAATCTTGAAGGAGTCGTCACTTAGTATTAAGATTACTAAAAAGCATAACTGTTTACAAGAATCTGAATAAAAAAATTAGTTATGCAAGGAGAAAACACTTTACATCTGGTGCACCTTACCTATGATAGTTGCATTGTTAATTGAATATCTTTTTATGCAATGTTTCTATTTGTTTGTTTTGTTTATGGTTTAAGACAAATATCTTTTCTCGAGAAAGTTTATATCTTGTGGGGTTAAATTATAATAGTAATAAATCCTAAGATTTAACATCACATTTATTTCGTAATTTGTATTTTTAACATCTTATAATGTAGTTTTATACTCTCAAATAATAAAATCTACAACTAAGTTTTATATTTATTGTTATTAATTCATTTAACTTATTACTAGGAGTATGCCTTACTTTGTAAAACTCATACATTAAATATTAAGTAAGCAAATTATTTTTTATATTTGTTTATGGAATTTTGGTTAAGTTTTAATGAGTAATCATAAATTAGTTACAATATTTACAATATCTATTTTATATTTTTAAAACACGAAAAATGTAATTGTTTTTAATAAAATATGCATGATTTTTTCTTAGAATTTGATTGTATACACACAAATAAAAATATATTTTGTACTTTAGTTTAAAATAGTGATTTTTGTATTTTCTATATTAAAAATGTAAAAAATGATAATTTTTTACAGAAACTTGGTCATACTAAAAAACAAACAAATTGATAATATTTGTCCTAATAGCTCAACCAATCACCAATTATCATCTAACAGTCCTAGAAACGTACACACAACTAAAATAATTTATCCCAAAAAACTTAAGTCATTTGACCTTCAAGGTTGTCATGGTTATATAGGGATTTCTGGAAACTTTCCGAGACTGCCAGGTAATCCTGACAATGCTTGGAACCACGCAGCGCCAC